>JARFIW010001193.1:4030000-4682316 GCA_036346225.1 Platerodrilus igneus
GTCTTCACAATGATGCTCTTGAATTTCCGTGCAGCTTCCAGGTGTCCTCGAATTTTAACTGTTTCCCAATATCTGAAATGATTAACCCAAATTTAGAATTTAGAAAATACCGTGTTACAACTTCCCCTGTACTAATCTCCAACTCGTATCCTTGTTTCCGCTCAATGCTCCTGCTGTCTTTAACCCGCTCCAATATCCAACTTTTAATCTATATAACCACTCTCGATGACCTTCTAACTTTTAACCACACTCCAATATCCAACTTCTAATCTGTATAACCACTCTCGATGACCTTCTAACTTTGAACCACACTCCAATATCCAACTTCTAATCTGTATAACCACTCTCGATGACCTTCTACCTTTAAGACCACTCTCCAAATCCAATTTCTAATCGTCGCACAATCACTACTATTCCCTCTATAATTCCTATGCTTGTATCTTTTACCACTTTTCAATTAAACTCATTTTAAACAATTACTTTTATTTTCTTTTTCAAAATATCTGAATACAAATTAGCACAGCTCTGAAAACACGTCTTTTACAAAATTGGTTGGAAAATAATCTGCTTTGTTTACTCTCTAAGGCGACCATGTTAATGCTTTACTAGCCTACTACATCTTAAAATTCATCACAAATAGTTAAGTCCGTGTCGCACATACCATAGTTCATGTCTTTTATACAGTTTCATAATCACATTAAATTCTAATATATGTCCTAAATCTTTACATTCAACCAATCACATTTTACGATGTTTTAACTAATAATTTTGGGTTTACAAATATTGTCCAAAAGTTGATTCTATAGAAAATGAAACCAAAATAATTTACCCTTGACCCTGGATGCATGTTGATAGTAAACATTCACAGACGCATCCGGCTTTTGGACGGCAAATGTACTTTCAAAGACTTTTTAAAATTCAACTCGGTATAAACCCTTGAGCATTTCACATCTTACTACGCCACTTAGTCATTTTAAAATTTCCTTTTGGCACTGAATTTCAACTACTATATTTGAATGGTATTTTAGTGTACATAAAATACGGCAAACATACATTTTTAAGTATATGTGATCGATTATGTGGATTATTTTTGTTTGGCATATACTATCTTGTACTAAACAACCCTTATAACTCTTAGTGGCTCCCTTATACATTATATTGGCCCCACTGATTTTGAATGAAATTGGAAATTGCGTCGGCTTTAATCTTTCCTGGTGTGCATAATTTCTAGTTTTATTTAAAATCAAAACCCCTCTCTCACCTTTCTACTAAAACCCCCTCTTCGGATTCCTACATATTTTAATAATTCAACCCCTATTTTTAATTCTCAACATGTCTGTCTAACTATGCTACATACTAACCTACCTTATAAACTAATACAAAACTAAACTTTCCGTCGCATGAACTATATTACAACTATTCTACTAAACCCTCTTCCTGTACAACCCTATATGGGTATAGATTTTCCACGTGAAAACGCCCACGATATACCCCTGTCATAGTAGCTAATTCCAATGTATTTCCTTCCGCAAAACTACGCGTAATCTTATACGGCCCTTCATATGGAAACAACAACTTCGCGCAAATGTTCCTGTCGCGGTTCGAAACTCTTAACCTTTTCACCACCACCATATCTCCTATTTCGAAAGTCGACCTTTTTTTGATCCTGCTGCACCTCCGCTCGATATCCCTACGCTGCATCCTTTCGATCCTACGTCTAACGCTGCCCAACAACTCTGTGATGTCTTGTACCTCGACTTCTTCCCTCCATGGCCTAGCTGGTATAATCCTCCGAATCAATGTTATCGGACACGTTTTTGTCACTGAACTCGGTACACAATTCATGAAATTTTCAATCTGCGGCAGATATCTAACCCATCTATTATGGTGCTCTTGCGTTGCTAACCGTAGATATTTTATTACCTCCCGTATATATCGTTCGCATGGATTTGCTTTCGGATGCCGTATACTACTGAATGACACCTTAATGTGTGCTCGATTTAACCCGTTCCTAAATCTTTGGTTGTTAAAATAAGTTGCGTTGTCTACCAAAATCCTTTCCATTCTCCCTACCTGGCTTCCAAATTCTTTAATCGACTGTAAAGCATGCACCGTGTTGCTTCGCCTTGCCGGAAATAATTTAACAAATTTTGGAAAAACGTCCACCATTACTAATATGTGCCGATACCCCTGTTCACTCGTAATCAGGTTGCTTAAGTAATCAATAGCTACCAATTCCAATGGTCCGCTCACGCTCACACTCATCGGTACATTCTGCAACACCACGTTCTTGTCTTTCCCTAAGATACAAATTTTGCAACGATTAATCCTTTCCTTCACCACTGCGATATCGTTCCGTGCATAAAATGCCTCCCTGAATACCAAAAATGTTTTTCTTATACCTATATGTCCAAAATTTAAATGAATTTCATCTATAATCTCCACAGCCGCGTCTCTGGATACCACTACTAGCTCTGCCTCACCTATCCTTTTTACTACGAACTGCCCTACGATAGTAAATCCACGGTACTCCTCCACATTCTCGCTTGTTAATCTCTCGCGGATCGAGCTCACCTCACTATGCCTTTGCGTTTCCATTAACTTGGCATTTGTCCACCGACCAACATCCCTGAACTCCTGCAAAGCAACTAAACAATCCTTCACGTCTTTATTTTTCTCCACCTGCGGTCTGCTTAGAAAATCCGCCGTCACATTCTCCTTGGCTGGTTTGTGCTTGATTTCAAAATCGTATTCCTGTAATACTAACGCCCATCTGTACAACCTGCTGTTTAGAAACTCCTTTTTCTTCATAAATGTCACCACCGTGTTGTCGGATTCTATTAAAAATTTGTTACCTAGCAGATAAAAACGCAACTTTTTCACTGCATATACTATAGCCAACATTTCCTTTTCTGCCGTCGCATATCTGGTTTCGCAATCTTTTAATACCCTCGAAATAAATACAATTGGTACCTCAGCTCCGTCCTGGATCTGCACCAACTCAGCCCCTATCGCATATTTCGACGCATCCGTTCTTAAAATAAATTCGTCTTTGAAATTCGGATATTTTAATGACAACTCTTTATAAAATGCACTTTTCAACTCCTGGAACGCCTTTTCTCGATCAGCAGTCTATTTCCATCTTTCATTTTTCTTCAATAAACTCACCAACGGCACACACAACTCAGAATATCGCGGTATAAATCGTTTATAATAATTTAGAACCCCTAAAAAACCCCCGCAATCCTCTCACGTTCTTTGGTTGAGCAATATTTTTCAACTCGTCCAACCTTTTATTACAAATTTTCATCCCATTCTCACTGATTTCAAACCCTAAATATGTAACTTTGTTCTTGAACAACTCGCATTTCTCCACGTTCAACTTCAAACCCCCTTCGTCCAGCCTCTGGATCACCTTTTCTAAATGCTCCAGGTGTTCTTGTTCGGTCCTTGAAAAAATCAACAAATCATCCACATAGTGCGAACAGAAACATTCATACTCATTAACCAGCTTCTGCATGGCCCTTACAAGTGCTGCTGAAGAACTACTTAACCCAAACGGAACTACAGAAAACATGTAAATCTCTCCTTCAATACTAAACCCTGTAAACTTCTTACTGTCTTCATGCAACGGAATTAACCAAAATGAATTTTTAAATCTAATTTACTGAAAACTTCATCTCGTACACTTTGTACAACAAATTATCCAACCCCTGCGGTTGTTCATACTGCGGTTTCGTAATCGAATTCAACTTCCTCGCATCCAAACAAATCCTTATATCCCTTTTATTGGGTTTAGGAACAATAACTACCGGGTTCACATATTGAGTTTTCGCTGGTTCTATTATTCCATCTCGTAACATCTTGTTAATCTCGGCTTTAACCCTATTTCTAATAGCAAACGGAATTGGATACACCTTTGTATTAAACCCGTTGTCTTCCGTGACCTCTAACTTATGCATGTATCTCCTCGCCAATCTTGGCTCTTCATTGAATAACCCTACATACTTATTAAATAATTCTTCTAACTTCGCCTTTATCTCAATACTCACTTTTCCAATCTGTTCATCCTTAATTAATCTCACAAACATATTACATAATCGTACTTTAACCTGTCTATAATCACTTGTCCTATCCATTCCTAATCCCGACTTATCTATATTATCTCCATTCCTTTATTCCTCACTAACCGTAGACACCATCCATAACTTATCTTTATCAAAATTCGAATCGACCTATCCTTACCATCTATATTCACTCCAAAATCCTCTATAAAGTCCATTCCTAATATGAAATCTATATGCAACCCCTTTGTAATTAAAAACTCTGCCTCCCTGCATTTTTATCCCTACAAATATCGGTACACGGATGATCCTATAAATCGTAGTTAACTTTTTATTCATAGCCGACCATACATTAACCCCATCAATCGCTTCTATTCTTCCTTTTAAAAAATCAGCATGTTTTATAACCACCCTCTCATCTACCAGCGACAACTGTGAACCACTATCAATTAAAGCAACATATAAACACTCATTTAAACTAATATTAATGAACAAAAGGTTCTTTTTTTTCAAATTATAATTATTTACTAACAAGTCTTTTAAACTATAAACCACGTCGACCTTTAATCCTTTACATTTGTTCTCCCAAAAATTTGCGTTTTTTTTTCTAAGGGTGCCTCGTGTATCTGCACCACTTCAATTTGATCCGTGTCCTGAGTCGTTGCGTTGGTCGTTATATGGTGGACATTCGCGTCCCTATCCGTCCGGCTATATCCGTTCTGGGTTCCTCCTCCCGTCGTCCGGCCGTCATCCGCGTTGTCGTCGTGCGGGTGCCTGTTTTGTCTTGGTATGTCGTTCTCCCGGTGTTCCCTATTGTAGTATGGTCTCCTGTTTCCGTCGTGTCCCCAGTGATTTCGGTTTCCGTGGTTAAAATAGTCCTGTCGGTAGCTGGGTCGATGTTCGTGATGGAAATTGTCCTGTCTATGGTTGGGTCGCTGTTCGTGATACGTATGTCGTCTGTTGTCATCCCTATAACCCCGGTGTTGATCCCAATGACTAGTCCGTGTTTTTGTCTCCAGTGCCGTTGCCAAATCGAAATTTCTCATAACGCCTAAAAATTCCCGCAGTGTTTTAACATTATGGACCACAACCATCTTAGTCACTTCCGGCTCCATGTGTCCCGCAAGTAGTAGTATGATGTCGTCCTCGCCCAACTTTGGTGTCAAGTGCTGTGCCTGGTTGAACTTGTCTATCGCGTATTCTTCGCGAGTCCCGTGTGTCCGACTGTAGTGTCCTGTAATCAAATTTGTACGTATGTCCGTCTGGTGCGTGTTGCTCCAGAATTGTTCCATAAATAGTCGTCGAAATTCCGCGTAGGTGTCGTACTGTCTGCGTATGATATTGTGCCACTTTTCCGCGTTCCCTGTCAATGTCGCCCCTACTATCTGTAACTTAGTTCTTTCATTTTCCGATTCGACGATCTCGTCCAGTCTGTCTAGAAATCCCATCGGCTGTTCTGTCTTCCGTCCTTCAAATTTAGGTAGCGCGTCCCTGTTCAATTTGATGTGCTGTCCGTAGTCCAGTCCTATGCGCCGTCGTTCTAGGTCGTCCAATTTTTCATGTATTTGTCTTACGTCGTGTCCTACCCGGTTTTCTACTACAGTAACTTTGTCGTCCAGTTGTGTCTTAGTGTTCAAATTTTCGGTCTGTATCGTCTCTAAGGTTTGTCCTAAATTCCTGTAATTTGTCAAATGTCTTTTGTCGCACGTTTGAATTTCGGAATGTAACGTCGTAAAACCACTGACCATTGTCTCCTCCACTGTCTCTACGCGTGTCTTGATTTCGGTCCATATGTCCATTTTTGTCGCGTTCATGTCTCCCTGAATCTGTACCCGCGTGTTTTCTAATTTGTCATCTATTCTGTCAATCTTTTCGTGTACCTCAGTCCTTATGTCGTCCTTTACGTTTTGTATTTGCGTGAGTAGATAGTCCTTTGTATTATTCAATTTGGTCGTCAGTTCCGCGTGTGCCGTCCTAAACTCGTTTCTCAGTTCGGTGTGTGAATCTTCAATTTGGTTTGTTAAAATCGTTATTTTATTAGTCAACTGCGTATTCGCCTCTTTTTGTTCAATCTGTGACATTTCAAATTTGTTCGATAGTTCCGCCTTCAGTTCCGTGTTTGCATTTTTAAAATCGTTCGATAGTTCCGCCTTCAGTTCCGTGTGTGAAGTTTTAAAATCGTTTTTTAGACTCATCAAGATTTGTATGATATCTAAGCTTCCAGTGGTTTCTGCCACCCTAACCTCGGGCGCCGTCGCCTGGTCCACGTCCCTGTCTAACCCCTCCGGGTCTGTCTGCCTTGCCTCCGTCTCCTGGATGTCTCCTCCCGCGTCTAGTTCTATGTCCTGTGTCCTACGTTCATCGTTTTGTGTCGTGGTTTCTGCTTCAATTCCGTATATCAGTCCCGATCTCGTAATCCGTTTCATTGCTGGGTCCGTCATCTCTGCAGCCTGTCTTTGTACTTGTATGCCTGAAAATATCTGACTACTGGCCCCACCTAATCTCAAGTCCCCGTATCCTACTACTATTTCTGTCTAATTTCCACTCAATCTAGCCTTTTTTCAGCCCCGCGTTGGGTTTGCCACATATATTCTACCCCCCCTAATTTATTTTATTACTTTTTACTTTACTTTACTTTACTTTGGTTTTTAACTATAGTCTTCCTTTTTATTTTTATAAACTTTAAAAATGTGCACACCTAATGCACTCCCCGTACTTACACCGTTTGGTTGGTTCTTTTATTAACTATTTATTGTAATGCCTCGACTCTATAAAACTCTTAATCTCAGGGTATTCAAACTACTTATAGTGGATTCCGTTATAAGTAGATGTGCTACGTCCAACCAAAGTGCACTCTTTTGTTTTACTACTAAAATTGCTACTCTACTTTTGTATATGCCAAAATTTCTAATTAGATCAAAGTTACTATGTGCCAAATTAAATTACAACCAAAATTTGTATGACTAATTTTGACGTATTAAAGAATATGATTTTAAACACTCACCTGGTCTATACTCCGTCGATGCCTCGCTGACTGCTGGCACAAAATCCTAATTACCGTATACGTCTTCACAATGATGCTCTTGAATTTCCGTGCAGCTTCCAGGTGTCCTCGAATTTTAACTGTTTCCCAATATCTGAAATGATTAACCCAAATTTAGAATTTAGAAAATACCGTGTTACAACTTCCCCTGTACTAATCTCCAACTCGTATCCTTGTTTCCGCTCAATGCTCCTGCTGTCTTTAACCCGCTCCAATATCCAACTTTTAATCTATATAACCACTCTCGATGACCTTCTAACTTTTAACCACACTCCAATATCCAACTTCTAATCTGTATAACCACTCTCGATGACCTTCTAACTTTGAACCACACTCCAATATCCAACTTCTAATCTGTATAACCACTCGATGACCTTCTACCTTTAAGACCACTCTCCAAATCCAATTTCTAATCGTCGCACAATCACTACTATTCCTCTATAATTCCTATGCTTGTATCTTTTACCACTTTTCAATTAAACTCATTTTAAACAATTACTTTTATTTTCTTTTCAAAATATCTGAATACAAATTAGCACAGCTCTGAAAACACGTCTTTTACAAAATTGGTTGGAAAATAATCTGCTTTGTTTACTCTCTAAGGCGACCATGTTAATGCTTTACTAGCCTACTACATCTTAAAATTCATCACAAATAGTTAAGTCCGTGTCGCACATACCATAGTTCATGTCTTTTATACAGTTTCATAATCACATTAAATTCTAATATATGTCCTAAATCTTTACATTCAACCAATCACATTTTACGATGTTTTAACTAATAATTTTGGGTTTACAAATATTGTCCAAAAGTTGATTCTATAGAAAATGAAACCAAAATAATTTACCCTTGACCCTGGATGCATGTTGATAGTGAACATTCACAGACGCATCCGGCTTTTGGACGGCAAATGTACTTTCAAAGACTTTTTAAAATTCAACTCGGTATAAACCCTTGAGCATTTCACATCTTACTACGCCACTTAGTCATTTTAAAATTTCCTTTTGGCACTGAATTTCAACTACTATATTTGAATGGTATTTTAGTGTACATAAAATACGGCAAACATACATTTTAAGTATATGTGATCGATTATGTGGATTATTTTTGTTTGGCATATACTATCTTGTACTAAACAACCCTTATAACTCTTAGTGGCTTCCTTAGACATTATAATATATACATATATACATATAATATATACATATATACTATATATTTGCATATACATATATATATATACAATATACATATATGTCTAACATATATACATATATACTATATACATATATACATATATACATATATATATATATACATATATACATATATACTATATACATATATACATATATACATATATATAATATATACATATATAATATATACATATATACATATATACATATATACATATATACATATATACATATATAATATATATATATATATATATCATATATATATATAATATATACATATATACATATATACATATATATATCATATATAATATATACATATATATATATAATATACATATATACATATATACATATATACTATATATATCATATATATATATACATATATAATATATACATATATACATATATACATATATATATATATATATAATATATCATATATACATATATACATATATACATATATAATATATAATATATATATATACATATATACTATATACATATATACATATATATATATATATATACATATATACATATATACATATATACATATATACATATATACATATATACATATATATATATATACATATATACATATATACTATATATATATATATATACATATATACATATATATCATATATACATATATACATATATACATATATACATATATACATATATACATATATATATCATATATACATATATACATATATACATATATACATATATACATATATACATATATCATATATACATATATACATATATACATATATAATATATACATATATACTATATATAATAATATACATATATATATATATAATCTTGGGAAAAAACAGCAATAAAATGAAATATATATGTTTTGATACTCGCGACTAATAGTTTAATAGATAATCGAAGCGAAATATCTTGCTTGTGAATATTATTTTTACTGTAAACTGTACAAATATTTGATGTTTATAGTAGCAAAAGCCTAGGCCAACACAAACCCTATATGTAGTAAGATCAAGCTTATGTAGTCAGCACATGTAAATAAAAATAATACGACTTGTTGAAATAAATTGAAACTGTTTTCAAGTATGCCTGATAAGCAATATGCTGGTAATTCACTATATAAATATAAGAGGTTTCACAGTACTGTTATCGTTTTCAGGATAAGCAAAAGAAACAGCAAAAAATTACTACCCAAGAGACATAATTAGAAATTTAATGTTAATTTTGTGACAAAATTACCTATTGAGTTGATAATTTTTTTCAATTTTAGGTAAAAGCCTCTCATATAATCTGCAGAAGAACCAGAATACCAGTATTGGGATTTTCGGAAACCGCGGAAGCTGTTTTTGGAAATGGGCCTAAAGGAGTTAGAAGATTTTCGGTTGCCGCTAGGTAAGTACATACGCGGTTGCCCGTTAGTGGGAGGAAGTTCAATATTTCGTTTTTAATATCACATACATTAAAACATGTTTCAAATAAAAGGATGCGCACAATTGCCTACTGGTAAAATATTTTTAAATGTACGGGGTGTTTCGACTAATCGTGGATCTGTGCCGATCCGTTTTTTTAAATTGATCACACTATATTCTGTCACAGTTTGATTACTCTCTTTAAATGCTTTACGAGCAAATTTTATTCTTTATTTTAAATGCAGTGTTAACAAGTTATAGACTTCTTCAAGTGTAGGTTCGATCAGTTTTAAATTTTGTATTAATATTTGGCACATGGACGAACAAAGGTCGTTCCTTGATAAATATGGAAATATTTGGCAATTTATTTATATAAGGTATTTGTAATCATTCCTAAACTTTTGCAAATTTTGAATAGCAAAATCTTTGTTATTTTATATGGAGTACACGTATATTAGCTTGTGGTTTGGTAAAGCTATAAAATCTTTTTAATTTGTGTCTATTCCAAATGAACTTTAAAACTAGAAGCTTCTAAGAAATGGACAATTTTTAACGTTTTCCATCTTAGAAGTTTGAATACGGTATTATTTTTCGCAAGTAGGCGGAGTGCTGAGACTGACATTTCATCATTTATTAGTAGTACTATCTTACACTAGTGCCAAGAGTAACTACTATTACCGCCTCCGTTTAGCGGTCATAATGCATTTCAAAACCCAGTATTAGTAGATACGGGTTTTTCTTGAAGTGAAGGTAACTGGCGTTAATAATATACCATGAAAAACATCCACATCGAAAACAACCAAAAAATTTGCCTTACGTGGAAAATTTATACAAAAATTTTTACCATAGGATATTTACAAGGATAGTTCATTAGACATACATTTAGGGGCTTTAAAGCTGTGTTTATTCGACATATTGAGAAATAGTATCGGTTAACATTAAGGCATAAGGCCTTCCAGTGGACTAGTTTATAGATTCTCTGCTGGCATAATTCTTGCGGCAATTTGCAGAACCATTTTCTAACAGCAATCTCTACCTTAACACCGAATGTAACCGCCACCCATTTAATGATATTTTTAATGGTCCAAACACTAAAAATCGCATATGAACAAGTCGCGACTGTGAGCTGGATGTTGTAAAGCTTCCATTTCATATGACAAAGTAGATCTTGAATCGTCTGTGCTAGATGACGTCGAACATTATCATGCAGAAAAAGAAATTTGTGAGCATCTGGGGACATCTATTCTTGATGCTGGCACGTAAGGTTTGTAGGCTGATTGCATAGCTCTCAGTGTTAATGTTGACACCGAGTTATTTAAACTCCCTGAATGGTACAACCTGGTAATAAAAAATACGGTCAATATTACTTTTCCTTTCGAGGGTTGGATCGAATTGTCTAGCCTTTAGAAATTGTTCACGCTCCTACTTCGTACTTTGACATTTGGATTCAGGTTGCGTAGTAATAACACCGAGACCCATCACGGACAACAATTTGGTGCACAAAAGCAGTGCACTTTTACATATAACGCATTAAGTGTTGTATTGATAAGGCCGAACTCATATTCTTCTTTCTTCGGCTCATTAGTAAGTAGTCGTAATATCCACTGAGCGGCAATTTTACGATAGCCATGTCAATGAACGAGAGAATAAACAGTTCCCACACTGATGTTCAAGATTTGACAATCTCTAACTATGAAGCGTTTATTTGCGCGCAATGCAGTTTACAGCTGTCTCACATTTTCATTTGATGCTGCAATACGTACAGGTACGGGACGGGTGAAATTTGTAGCGGATTCTCTTCCTATCGAAATTTATTGCACCATTCGTGTCAAAATAACTATAATCACCATAACATCCATTGCTAATAAATTTCTATTGGTTGATACCCTTCAGCGGTCTGAAACTAATTAATGGCATGTAGATTCTCTTTGAACCGATTTTCTATTGTATCCGACATTTTATATCGCAGTCACAACATTTAGAAAAAAAGTACGTTGCACATATTTTTCACAATTGGGTCAGTACTACTTGCACAAACAATATGCACAAATAAATTCCGTTGTCATAGAGACGAAGTATTGGATACGCTGACCAAACGTGTTTCTATTGAACTATCATCGTACAAAATACGTATGTAAAGTCTTAAATAATTTATAGCAATGTATAATAATTTATTGTAACATGCTGAATTTTTACAAAATGCATTATAATCAACACAGGAATATGTTCGAAAACTTAATAGAATTAATTAATTAAAAGACTACTTTAATTAGGTTATAACCGAGAAGCACTTAAGAATCGCGTTAATAATTTGGTCCAATATTTGATGCAGCAGTTGTACTCATGTACACGGGGAACAGACAAGTATTTTTGTTTTCCTACTTAAAATTTCATTGTAATTTCGATTAATGTCGCAACCCCACAGTATGCATGCAGTGTGTGTTTGTGTGTGTGTGTGTATGTGTGTGTGTGCGTGCGCGCGCGTGTGTACTACATTAAAACTATACACCTTATATTCCAAATTAGCATCAGATGCTAATTCTACAGAGATGTGAACAATTCTTCTAATTGGTACTTTCAAAATTTGCATTTGCATTTTTCAATCAGCACCTTGTTCCAATTTTCAGTTGAGAAGTAAGTGGCGTTATCGCTCAGTACAATATCTGATTCACCCATTTCAAGAAAATATTTGTGTAATAAACATCGTAGAATATCCTTAATAGTCGCACTTCTTAAAAGATATAAACGAATATGTTTACTAAAGGCATCAATTGCAATTAATGACCTCGCCCGCCCCAAGCAATGTATCAATGAGATCTACGCATACTAATTCGTTAAATCTCTGATGCAGTCGTCACTGCATTTCTCCACGGCAACCGTCGCTTTGCTTCGATTTCTTACATAAATTGCATGACCATACAATTTTTCGGAATATTTACCTTATTTTCGGCCAATAATAAAACTTTGACAAATGTCCAAAGCACTTTTGATGCTCTTCTAACACAATTGGTAACACAAGATACCCTGGGGCACAATTTCTCGGATTGCCATCATTTCCTTTCAACCGACGACGAAACAATACATCACTGTACATACAATACCGCTTCTAATTCGAACACTTTTTACGCTATTTCGTGTAGACAAGAAACCAAAATGCCCGCACCGAATACTGCAACAAAATTGAAGAGGAATCAAAAGAATTAATGCCGTACTAGCTTAAAACATCGTAAAGCGATGTGGGCCATACAGAAAGAAAAATTGGAATCCTCGGAAAGTAGTTTTATTAGAAACCTTTAGTTAACAAACATGATATCAAATGGAATATTTACTGAAATCAAAACGAACATTTACGTAACGTCCTGTTAAAACATGTTGTAAATGAAAACGTCGCATATAACACAACATATCTCCAAAATGTACCTAAGATTTAAATAAATATCAATTAGGGTTTATTCCCAGTCACATAAAATCTAAAAATCTAAATAACAAGTTTGATGGTTCCAGCCTGTTAAAACTTCATACAGTTGGAGGTCAGCGATTGACAGTATAGATGGCCTTATCGTATATTGTTGTTGTGCTACACATATGGCGGAGCGATAAAGCCTTTTCGCTTGACCAACATGACACTCTCTCGTATCGTTTCACCGACTCAACGCCTAATAACTATAACCGCGAGTGCATAAGTGCTGCTGCCCGACCAAGTGCGTCGACCGGTAAACAACACCTATCTTCGCGGGAGTAAATTGGTGAACAACATTGCAAGGTAAGCAAAACATTAATTACGGTTTGACCTATGTTACTGTTTTTCACGCATTACCTCCAATTACATGTAATTACAGTCCATTTGTTAAGCTTTACGCTTTGGGAAACGTTCTGGAGCTGTCCCGTTTTTTACACTCCAACGTGTACCACACAAAAAGTGGTCCTTCGAGCCGGATATCACAAAAGTAGTCCTTCTGAGCCTCATATCACAAAAAGTGGTCCTACTGAACAAATAAGCTTTGAATTATAGACAAAATTAATGTAATTCATTAGCGGGATCATTAAAATTTAAATTATTACATTAATTCATTTTCAAAACTATTTTCTAAAAGTGGGTTTGAATATTAAAATGCATGATTTCTATTAAAGATTTCAACAAAACGAGTACTTTGCATTTAGCATTACAGGTGTTTAAAAACTTGTTCCAATTTATTTAAAGTTTGTAGTTCATTAACATCTTGTTACTACGCTTATCAATCAGCTGTGTAGATAACAAAATAAGTCAAAGGACTTTAACGAAACTGTTTGTTTACATTTTTGTTTGTAAATACTACGTACCTAATGCACTTTATTTCTTTAGAGTTCTGAATTCACTTATATTAGTTTAAGCCTGTACCAACATTAATCTTTTCCACGAGTACTGTGTTTACCTTTAAGGCTTTGCAACTGCGTTACATTTTCCATTAGTTATTTGTGTTTTCAATTTGTTACGAGTATACCTGGTACAATATGGAACCAGAACGTGAAGTTATTGCTGAATTTAAACGATTAACAAATCGCAAAGAAAGGTACTGGCGACGTTTGCAAGATTGTTACGATTTAATTTCTACGTTACCAACTAATCTTGATCAATTTAAAGCTCGTGTTAGTCAGCTAGATGACGTAAGAACAAAATTTTTAGATATCTTAGATGAATTATCGTCACTCTCTGACGTTTATAAAACCTTATTTACGGATACCGTTAATCTAGAATCTACGTTCAATACTATGTACTATGATATTTTAGCTAATGCGGCGCGCTATGTCGCTCCAGACACAACGTCCAATGTAAATACTATCGATATTTCTGGAAATACCAGATCTAATGTTCATTTACCAGAAATAAAAATAGATATATTTCGAGGTGACCCCGAGAAATTCGGTGCGTTTAAATCTCTATATGACAACATTATTCACAACAATAACGCACTTAATGATTGCGAAAAATTCACATATTTGCTTTCTTATTTGGATGCGACGGCATTAAAGCTAGCACAATCTGTTCGATTTGCTTCAGAAAATTATATGGTTGTTTATAATCTCTTAGTTCAACGCTACACTAATAAACGAATAATTGCTAATCATTATTTATCCAAAATATTTTCACTAACTCAACTAAAGACTGATTCCCCAAAAGTTCTTAGTGATTTATGTGAAACCCTGCAAGCCAACGTCACAGCTCTTATCGACATGCAGCTACCTGAGTTGGCCGATTACATATTTTTATTTTTGTCCCTCGGTTTATTAGACCCGAAGTCGAGACAAGAATTCGAAAAGGAATATTTAAATCAAACATTTCCGAAATTTAACGATTTTATTAAATATTTACGCAACAAATGTTCTATCTTAGCACTGGTGAGCGGTAACAATAATACACCACCATCAAAAAATGTGTCTAGTCCACCACAAAGGGCTAACCCTCGACCATATTATGCAAATTCTGTAAACAATAAGCGTGTAACAATGTCCGCACAGGAAGTTACTTCACGACGATTTAATGCCAAACAGGCCGTTTCTAAGCCCTGTCCTGCCTGCGACGATCAGTTCCACAAATTTTACAGATGTCCAAAATTATTAGCTTTATCAACTCTAGAAAGGCAATACATGGTAAAGCAATATCATAGATGTTTTGCGTGTTTATCACCACATCCTCTTTCGACTTGTAAGTCAAAATATCAGTGCAAACGGTGCGGTAGTAAAATGCACCATACGCTACTGTGTATCGAGGCACCAATTTCATGCAGTACTCCGACTCCGCCACAAAGCGCAGTAGGACACTCTTCAGGTGCCGCTAATTCGGCTGAACATTTTCCTGCTCCAGTCTCTCTTGTTCATTCCTGTGCAAATGAACAGGGAACCGTTGCGCTTTTAGCCACGGCGCAGGTACGAATTTTAGCCTGTGACGGTAGTTGGCATCGCTGTCGCTTGGTTTTAGATCAAGGGTCGCATTCTAATTTCATCACATTATCTCTAGCTAACAAGTTAGGTCTTAAACGCAAGAAATGTCCTTTTGAAATACGTGGAGTAGGCCAATCTCCGCTAGAAAAGGTTCATGGAATTGCTACCTGTAACGTTACATCAATATATGATCAAAGCGTTTCTTTAAATTTACAGGCTGTTGTTTTATCTCGTATTACCGCAGATCTTCCGATAGCAAATTTATCTAAGCATTTAATAGACAAATCTTCATCCCTACAATTGGCGGATCCTGAATTTCACATATCCGCTCCTGTCGATATGCTGTTAGGTGTTCAAGCTGTCTTAGATGCCACACCCAACGATTCGTTGCGTATAACAGGCAAGCCATCGGCGCTTCTTACCTCGTTTGGTTGGGTTATTATGGGTGATGTACCAGCTTTAAGTCAATCGTATTCAGGTGTTGCGTTGTACACTAGCATCTCGGAAGAACCGTCCCTTAGCGACACCATTCGTGCCTTCTGGGAAGCTGAAGAAATACCATTTACGCCGCCAATGTCGCCTGAAAACGTGGCTTGTGAAAATTATTTCAAGTCCACTACTATACTAAACGAGTTAGGCCAGTATGTGGTTCGACTACCGTTCATGGAAAACACCACCCGAACATTAGGTTCAACACGAGAATTAGCTACCAATCGCTTTCTAAAACTAGAAGCTCGATTTGCACGCGACAAAAATTTTTATAAATTATATTCAGAAAATATTGCTAATTATATATCGCAGGGACAACTCACTCCCGCTGTGAAACAGTCCTTATATATCATGACTCACCACGGCGTGGTTAAAAATAAGCGCTCTAGTACTCAAGTTCGAGTCGTGTTCAGTCCTGCCGATAGGGACGTTAATGGTACAAGTCTCAATGATATTCTTTTACCGGGCCCCAAATTACAATCTGATATTGGTCTTGTAATAACAAGATTTCGAATACCTCAAGTCGCACTCACTTGCGATATTCGACAAATGTTTAGATCTATAGTCGTTCACCCAGAAGATAGGAAATTTTTACATATTTTTTGGAGGTTTCACCCTTGTGAACCTTTAACGGAATATGAACATACCCGCGTTATTTTTGGCGCTACCTGTAGCCCTTTCCTTGCCCTTCGTGTTCTACAGCAGTTGGTAGAAGACGAGGGTCACTTGTACCCCCGGGCTTTCCGAGCCCTTAGATCATCAACTTACATTGATATTTTGACTGGATCCGATTCTGTAGAAGAAACTCTCCTTCTAAAAAATGAATCGATCAATTTACTAAAACTAGGTAACTTCGACTTAGGAAAATGGGGAAGTTCACACACTTCAGTTATTGATAAGACGGAGACGGAAGTTCTAAATCTACCGAACTCTAATCCTACTTTGACAACACGTGATATTCTGGATCTCTGTTGGGATATGGGTTTCGATACATTTAGATGTAAAGTTCCAAATATTGCAGACATCCCTACTAAGCGAGGAATTTTGTCGCGCATAGCACGCATATTCGATATTAATGGTTATTTAAGTCCATTTACGGTTCTTCTCAAATGCCTTATGCAACGCCTATGGCTACAAAAGGTGGATTGGGATGAACAATTGCCCGCAGAAATTCTTCAAGAATGGCAGCAAATTCAAATTGAACTGCCACTTCTCGAATACATAACAATACCACGATCTATTTGGAAAATCTGCAATAGTCAAGCCCGTTTAATCGGATTCTCCGACGCCAGTTCCGTAGCGATGGCCGCTGTTGTGTATTTGCGATTAGAAGTTAATGAAAAAATATATGTACATTTGATAGCTTCCAAAACCCGTGCAGCCCCTTTGAAAACGTGGACCATTCCTCGTCTTGAATTAGGAGCGGCATGTCTTTTGGCAAAACTAATGAAACATACAGCATTAGCATTTGACACCATCAATTTACTAGATCCAATATGCTCTAGTGACTCTACAAACACACTGACGTGGATTTGTACGCCACCTTATCAGTTAAAATAATTTTTTGCGAACCGAGTGGTGCAAATTCATGAAAATCAACCCACAGCCATATGGAGATACGTTCCCAGTTCTGCGAATGCTTCCGATCCTGCAAGCCGAGGATTGAGGCCATCCGAACTACTGAATTGTACACTCTGGTGGCAGGGTCCTGATTTTTTATACCGCGATTATTGTGATTGGCCAAGTGATAAATACACACACAATATTGCAGACGGGTTTAAAGCCGTACAATACGCACTCGTCTCTACTGTTGATGTGAAACAATACTTGGTAGTACTACAAAGGTCCTCGAACTTGCTAAAAGTTCAACGAATTTTGCGTACGTTAAAGGTTTACGTTTAACTACCTTGCACGCAAACGTAATCTTGCAAGAACTACTGGTCCGTTAAATGCCTCTGAGTATCGTAGCGCTCTCACATTTGCCATTAGAATTACTCAGTACGAGCACATCTACGACGATGTCGTCTTACTAGAAAAAGGGCAACCTAGCACAAAAATGTACCGTCCGTTGTCACCTTTTCTCTCTCCCACGGGATTATTCATGGTGGGGGGCCGTTTGCGCCATTCCAGCCTTTCCATAACTAGCAAACATCCCTACCTTATCCCAAAAAACAGCAGGTTAGCTGTATTAATATGTGATTACTATCACATATATTCAGGTCATGCGGGTCCGCAGCTAACTCAATCATTAGTTACTCGTACATTTTGGATTCCTTGTATCCGTCAATTAATTCGAAGTAGAATATTTCGCTGCTTGACTTGCTATCGCTTCCAAGGGGAGCCTATTCAGCCTCCTATGGCAGATCTTCCGCTTTATCGCCTCGAACCCGGAAAATGCTTTACGCAAACCGGTTTGGATTTTGCCGGTCCTTTTACAATTAAGCTATCCTCGTTGCGATCGACAAAATTTCAAAAGGCATATATTGCCCTCTTTATTTGTATGGTGTCACGTGCCATTCATATGGAGGTTGTCACAGCTTTAACAACGGAAGCCTGTCTTGCTGCAATAGATAGATTTATAGCCAGACACGGGTTACCCACGAACATATACTCCGATCAGGGCCGAAATTTTCGTGGGGCGGCTAGAGAAATGTTAGAAATATATAAACATTTTGATCAATCTAACCCCGTCATTGCGCACTACTTATCCTCTATGAGTAAAGGTGGTGTAACAAGAGTTGTAAAGCTAAAAACACCCACAGCGGTCCGCCCAATTAACAAGGTGGTACCACTTCCTCCACCATAAGTAATTCAGCATTCTAACATGCAATTTTTATTTTTTTTTTCTTTCTCTACAAATTATGTTTTATTTTATATTTTTAATGCAGGAAGCAAAATGCAGAGTACTCGATTAATTTATACATACTTAAACATTTTTTTAAAATTTCTATTTTCATTTTTTCTCCCATTCATTTCACGGTATACAACAAAATTTACCATTTTGGGTGGGGGGTATGTTAAAACTTCATACAGTTGGAGGTCAGCGATTGACAGTATAGATGGCCTTATCGTATATTGTTGTTGTGCTACACATATGGCGGAGCGATAAAGCCTTTTCGCTTGACCAACATGACACTCTCTCGTATCGTTTCACCGACTCAACGCCTAATAACTATAACCGCGAGTGCATAAGTGCTGCTGCCCGACCAAGTGCGTCGACCGGTAAACAACACCTATTTTCGCGGGAGTAAATTGGTGAACAACATTGCAAGGTAAGCAAAACATTAATTACGGTTTGACCTATGTTACTGTTTTTCGCGCATTACCTCCAATTACATGTAATTACAGTCCATTTGTTAAGCTTTACGCTTTGGGAAACGTTCTGGAGCTGTCCCGTTTTTTACACTCCAACGTGTACCACACACAGCCATAAGAAGAAAATTAGAGACATCTTATATAGAGTAGTACGAAGCTATTTACCTGCTCCTTACCGAAGTGCACTTTCTATAAATAATAGCGTAACCCTAAACTGAAGGTAAACTGTGGAACTTAATCTAGATTATGATTAGTAAACAATTTGTTAACGTTGGCATTTCCTAAATCTAAAGTAATTAAAATTGCTTCACGTGAAATTCTGTTAATCTTAATGCTGACTTGAAAACAATTGCGTAATCACTTCGTGCAACAGGTGACAGTAAATTGTAGAACCGCAGTTTGTAATTTATTGTACAAGTAAAAAACTGATGCACTAACGTGGTTATCAACCAAAAAAGAATCAACTAGGTTTCATACAAAGCATTAAAGAAAAAATGAATAGCATTCATATTTTAAGTCCGTTTGTATGCCAACAAGGAGTAACTGCCTTCTGAGGGGACTATTCGCTTAGTATGTATTCTATCGCACATCGCCAAGCTGCCTCTGGTAGCATAGTAGCAGATCTGAAAGTGCGTACTTGTCGAAGAACCAGATACCCTATGAATAATTTTACTAGTTACAGAAGTCGAATAGATTCGACTTATAGAAACTGAAGTAAAGCAATGCATCTTAAAAGAAAGCATCTTCAGTAATACCGTGACTTTTCAGAGTTTCTTTACGTAACAAAAACGCTACATAGAATAGAATCTCTTACGACTTTCAGCCTGCATATATAGGCAGAGTAGATACTATGTGATAACGTGCTTTTCTTTCAAAAATATTTCCCATCGATAAAATACCATCTGCAAGATATTTTTAGAACAAGCTCAGTTAAGAAAGAAAATGGCCTCAGTACAACACGACGGCTTCCACAAAGTATGTCCGCGTGAGAAACTACTGTTTGGTAGTATCCAAACAATATCTGTTTAAATTGTTAGGTATGTCTGCAGCTTACATGGCAGATTTATGTAGTTAAATGTATGACAGGTGGCCTACCTCCTGTATAAAACCAGAGAGATTTATTATTTCGAATAATACTACCGGGAAAACATAAGTAAGTGGACAATTTTCATTGCTCGCAAACTGAACCCGTGAACACCTGAGACATAACGAAATACCGCGTTTATAGTATTTTGTAGTAATAGTATCGATAACTAACATTTTAAAGCAAACAGCATTTATTAAGAGATGTAGGTGTTTTAAACTTATTTCAGAAAACCCATAATGCGAGAACTTTTAATCTTTGCTAACTATAGCAAATTAACATTGAATAGATTCCAAATATTTAACGTTGTAACTAAACACTTAATGTGATTTTATAGAATGCTTGAATAATAAGTAATCATTTCAATTGAAAGGTAGTTCAACTTGTTAATAAACATTCGTATGATCGTGAATACAATAAGAAATGCGGGATTAATCAGAAAATGTACGATGCAGAAACTGTACGTAACAACTTGCTTTCTCTTGTTTTCCTAATTCGATCCGAAGATATGTACAAAAAGAATCATTTAACTAACAATTTTGAATATGCCTAATACAATTTTTACAATCTTCACCAATCCTTCCAACTTAATAACAAAAATATTTGCATCCCGCGAATTGGGACGTTCCACTGTGTTATTAATCTCTCACGATAAGTTAACCTTTAAATTGGTAACATTACTTGAACACAGAAACATTACAAAAATAATGAAGGATGTCCTACTATTCTTAGTTTTTTTAAATAATGATATTTATCGTTATACTTATATAAAGATTTTAATTTCTTATAGTTTAGATGCGGTTTGTTTTGCAATATTAGTTTTACTTTTAGTGTTTGATAAAGTTATTTATACTATTTAGTATTTCAATAGTATATGATATTTTGATAAAAATATAGTTTGTGAAGGTTATTAATTTTTGCCTTTTTCTTTTTCAGGCATTTTGTTGACATTGCCTTGGTGGTCACATACGTCTTAGGAGATTGTGTATACGTGGTTTTTATATCGGCCAATCTACAGCAGGTAAATAATTAAAAATTATCCATAAAGTAGTATGTAAAATAATAATTCTATCATTGTGCAGAACACCGTAGAGGTAAAGTTATTTTAAAACTGTAGAATGTCTTAGTTTGGTCTGATCACAGTTACTAATGAAGGCGCCCACGGACATTTTTAAATAGCTATTTATGTACCAAGTGTGTTATCATCTAGTAACACAAGTGGTGCATACAAGATTTTATATTTTACCTCATATATAAAATAAAAAATACATGATAGGTAAGTTTTCTATTTTAGAATTTACCTCGGATTTCACTATATAACTATTAAACACACCTAATCATGTTTTCCATGATGACAATAAACAGTTTGATGTTCCTATATTTTGGACATTGGTCATTTATTTAATATTAATAGTGCAAAATAGCTGATCAAGAGTTGCCGGCAATAATTGCAAAGCAAGCTCTAAAAGCAACCCCATTAAATTTAAACAGAGTTATGAGAAAGCTTAATAACGCACTTGGTGCATAAATAACTAAAAAATTGATTTGTTTCTGAGAGCATAATGAGCGGGCGTTATGAAACAAACCACTAGGCCCTCCATTACGCCCCGGTTGTTACGAATATGTTTACATATCTCGTATGCTAGGTATTATAACTAAATTACAACGAGGTAAAATATAGACGTTAATTTAGCGTTCTAAAATTTTTGAAACAGAACTGTAACAGCTTATAAGAGATAAAGAGATTAATGCCAAAGTTAATGTTACAAATCGCATGGATTTAGGTAAATATTTAATGGGTTTGTCAACTAACTGGAAACAAGCTTTACAAATATAAATTAAAAACTTACACACGTTTTGCTTGAAAAAATAATAACCGGTGTTTGATAGTGGATCAATTGCAAGAAGTAGAAAAATGCACATATGACAAGAGGGTTACATTTTATATTTCGGGATTGCGCTAAACTAGTGCTGCCATCTGGCTACTGAAGTTTTATCGTAAAGTTTGATATTTTTCATGGTTTACGTGCTCAGAACGTACTGACGCGCTATTTGTGCTATTCACAGTAACATAAAAAAAATTATCACGGCTAAAAATTGAAAGAGGGAACATTTTTGAACGATTACTTTTTACAACATTAGACATGGATTAACCCAAGAACAGTGAATCGATAAACTTAATCAATGTTTGACGATAAAGTACCAACAGGGACTACTGTTTATCGATGTTTTGCTGACTTCAATATTGGCCGTATTTCGGTTAAGAACGAATTTTGTGAAGGTCGTCCAAAATCGGTTGTATTTCCGTATAATATTAATGTAGTACGTGAACTGATATTGTGTGATTGTCATGGGGCTTATTGTGAGGTTGAGGCTTTCCTGAGCATTAGCGGGACCAGAATGCATACAATATTACTTGGATATTTGGTCCACACGAAGATTCGTTTGCCTGGGATGCTACACAATTTCACATTCCTTCAAAAACATGCTCGTGTCGATTGGTCGAAAGAAATGCTTAAAAACACGGCTATGACATCCTGATAATTGCCGAATTGTGCATCTGCGGTTGAACCCAAAAGTAAACAACAGTCGGATGTATAGGTTTTCAAAATGAGTCAAATCCTACAAAAGTTGTCCGTGCGCGACGCACTTTGAAATTTTAGTTGGTGCATAACCATCTATTTGCTATAAGTTTTAGAAGAGATAGTAACAAACAACTGCTTCAAATGAATTATTTTCAATCATTTCTAATGGGTAAAATGAGCGTTATGTTTTAAATTTAGATTTGCCCTAATGGGATGGAAAACCCGTATCGATTTGAAGGATACACAGGCTAACTACAGTGGTGTGGGAATGGGTTTCTATGAAAAAGATAAAAATGGTAAAACTAGCATACATTTGAAATGACTGAAATGCGTTACAATCTTCACGTACCCTAAAAAGACTAATTAAATTTTGGTTAAATTAAAGAAAATTGTAAAATCAAGTGCCCCTCGCAAATACGACTCCTTCACTTGGGTGGCTAGATATCCTTTGACAAATCTCGTCTGTTTACCTAGTTTATAAATAAGTTCAAATCATTTTTAACCTAAATTTAACTTTTACTAAGTTTACACAATTGTCATATGAAGACTAATATACTTTTCTTAAACAACTCAATTTCCTAACTTCAAAATGACCAGGTATTACTAAAAGAAATCCTAAAGAAAAAAACCACAAAACTAATCAATACTACTACCAAACCATTGTTGCCGTTTCTAGTATTGAAGTACATGACATTCTATATCTCATTTGTAGAAATAGAAGACAGTTAAATAACAACTATTTCATTATCATTCCATTGTCCATTCAAAATACTAAATTTTCATTCTTTAACTGATACCAAATTCTACCAATCGGTTCATAGTTAAAATCAATACGTACTTGCTTCTTAATATGCTCACATGTTCCAAACTTCTTTAAACGATAATATCATGCTTAAATTTTACCAATCCTAGTTCCATCGCTAATTTATCTCCCAACAAAATGATTATTTTCACGTTTGATTAATTTCCAACTACATTAATATAAACTCAGTTTTACAATCCACATATACATAATTTAAAGCTATAAACATAAAATCTCTTATTTATTCAGCCTTTAGAAAGTCAAGGATGTCCAAAAACATCAGCCATCTTGTTTCAAATAACAGCTCTTTCAACACTGCTACGTACATCGGCGTAGCTGGACGGACAATACAAGAATGACCGGGATCAATCGGCGAGTAGGCAGGGTTGTACTAATGCAACAGAAAAAATGAAATACCTAAAATAAAAACAAACATACTAATTCATAATAAAAGCCCCATTAAAAAAAAGAACTTCTAATTAGCAACATTTGTCACAAAATAGACGGAAATCTACCTTGCGAAAAAACATTAATTTTCCTTGCAAAATATCCTGAAGGAATTTTCATTACAAAGCTATTTCACAAAATCTATAGATACAATGTACATATATTAAAATATCAAAAAAATCACGTTTTTAAAACGGCGAGCTGCAGTTTTTAGGTCACTACTAATCGAATTAACAACTAAAAAAAATTACTACTCTAAAAACAACAGCTCTAAATCATCAAGCAGGGAATAAAACACTCACTCGTGTGCCTAGGGTGTTGAATCTATCACACCCTCCTTAAGGCCGGAGCGGGACAGTTGGACCTGAGACCAGGTAGCTGGTGCAGCCTTTCATATCAAAAAGAGCGGCAATTTAAGGGACTGTCGTGCCCACCGGAGGGAGCACGCAGCGTGTGCAGAAAATTTTTGTACAGAACGAGAACGACAATTATATTTGGATCGTATGCAGAAAAGAAAAATATTATTAATTCGTTTAATAGCGCCAATTCATATCCATGCTGGAGTTATCAAACATACCAAAAGGTGATTAGAATATGGAAACACCCTTTATCAAATAAGTACGATCCATTATGCCAACGAATCTTTAGGTTGGAACAGTATCAGCATTAATTACGTTCTATAAGAATAGGTATCAAGCTAGCGGACAACTAAAACAAGATACCGACTATTCGATTTTCATTTTGAAGTAAATAGATTTAAATGCAATTACGTAAAGCGTACTTATTGTAAAAAGCTAAAATATACCGGGTGTTGTTGGAGGATTGAGACAGAATCTGCGTAAATGAATAATGAAAGAAAAAGGATACAAATTAGTTTTTTGTTGGAAAGTAAACGTAACAACACAACTAAAACCTATTTATTTGAGCTATATGCGCTGGTAGTCCTTTTATTGCAGCGTACACAAATTTTTAAACCAGCGTTTGACTAACGTTTTTTACAAACTTTGAAATCGCTTAGTTTAAAATTTTTTCCCTTCAGAGACGTCTATGTTATGCCTTAGAGCTGTGTTCCGTCCACTAATTTTTAACCAGTCTTCATACTGACAAACGTGCTTATCAAAATCCTTCGAATCGTGAGGAAGTCCTTTCTGCTCTTGATCACAGTAAAGGTCTCAATTAAGGTAACGCGGTATCTCTTTACTTTCTATTATATTCTCGTATTACTACATTTCGATTTTTCTAATAATTTTTTGTACTTATCTTTTCGTCACCGACTTGCGAATAACTAATTGTGGTTGTCCTCTGCCTAGCTTTCATCTTTATCTGTCATTCACCATGTCTTCAAAGAGTAAGTCATTGTATTACGGTCTTAATATTAAATTTGATATAAATCACGTGAAAAATACGCGACTCAGTATGGTTTGATACGTAGTTAATGCTATAGCATGTACTCAACCATCCTACAAATGGGTACATTGATATGTCTGGTTAAACCAAGTTTTACTAACTTGTCGTCTGTGTTTAAATGATTAAAATACATTGTAGTGATATTACTGCCATCTTATCTGGGGAATGCTTTGTATTATCATTATACTTATTTCTCTCTAACGTTAATTTTGCTCAGTTCTACTAAAAATTGTAAAAATTTGGCCAATTTTTAAAGCAATTTGATTGTCAATCTCACGCTTATTTACTTCTGTAGTTAATCTAGAACCATTCTAAAGGCACCTCACTATTGTAATTGGTTTATTTACACAAACTAACGATGGTCACTACTCGTGCTTACACCTTTGTATCAAAGTACGTAACACAAAATATTAAAACTTCTCTTTCTTATTCAGGTTTTGAAATAAGTTGTTGATTTGAATTAGGTTCAACTATGTATTACACCAAAATTTTATAAATGGTTTTGTCGTTTAAGCTCTAAATTCCGTTTATAAAACTAAAATATTATTGAAATGTCAAGCTTTATGAACAACGTTATTTGTGAAATCACTATATATAGGGTACTTCCGTATATAATCTGCAGGTTTAATATCAACTTTCTCCTTTTACATCTTGTTTTTATCTGACGTAACGCAAACGCATTACACACTTCAATTCGGGAACCCACAAATCGGTTCAAACAAATAACTTTTGAGCACCTAAACGTCAATTTGATGAATCACCTGCCGTATAATCCTGATTTGGCACCTAATTTCCCGACTTTCCCGTTCACACGTATAGTGCGTCTGAAGTTGTCGTATTACTGAGTACAATGCCAATACAATGTTCTAGGAAATTACCCAATTTTTTGTAATCGAGAATGGTGCGTTTAAAGTTGTCTTAATGTCGAGTACAATGTCATTCTGTTTATTTCAACGGATATCTTATTCTCGCACGTTTGAATGCGGCGTGGTTGTTTATGTTTGAAACCCAATACCTATTATTGTAAATTTATAAGTCTATTTTTGTCTTACGTTAACTTCGATACACACAGATGCTGGAGAAAGTGGACGTGTAAATATGAACAAAGTTTATAAAAGCGGAACCTTCAAGTACTTACCAGTAGTAACTTAAAAGTTTAAGCGACGGCAGTTGGTTGAGGAACTGTCGACCCTGGGCGGAACACAAACGGTAATATTTCTATAGCACCATAGCCAACGATCACACCAGCTTGTTTACAGTTTTACTGTACAATAGTACGGCACACACAACACAAAATACTTGAAGGTTAATCGCGGTAAAATCATAAATTATACTATTTTCACAACGGATAGGAATTGACCTGCGAGCTACATCTTATGCTATAATTTTATTTATACTATAATTACAAACGGAATAATTTCTATTGATTTAATTTACTATAGTTTAAGATTTTTTGAATTCGTGCGTACAACTCCTTACATGGTTTACGTTTAAAGCTCTAATTTTTCATGATGGGGTTTAATAACTATTGGTGCTGTAGGATGTGACAATGCAATTCCATGATTTAAAAAGTTGCTTTTAAACTCGTGTGAATGTTTACGAATACGCTTTCCTAGGTTGGGGTTTTTGCCGAAATTTGTCGGTATTTTTCTTAATTAATACAATAAGCGTATAGTCCCGGCTTTTATTAGTGGTTATGTTTAATATACATTAATTGCTTTCTGTTTATTTCTGTGTCCTAGTTTAATACCATAATGACATGGCCATGTTTTTAATGTAAACTACCAGAGCCTTTATATTTTTTTTTGTATTATCATTTATCTAACGAAAATTAATAATTCTTTTTCTGTTATTTAATGTTTGCTTAAATAACGCACTAGCAATAAAAGTGTTCACCATTATGGCTGTCAAACAAATCCTAACCAACGGCACCTTGTCAAAACTCAAACTTAAGTTTTATCAGGTTGATGCTTTCTACCATAGTTATTTTTTCTACAATAAGCGCTATCTGTACATCCGGTTGTGTACTTCTAGGGTTAGTCTCGTAGTTCTGCTCAGTATGGATGCCACAGAATCTACTCGTTAGTTTTTATCAGTTATATATTAAGCGATCACTAAAGGAAGGATCAATATTTTTGCTCAGAAAATATCCATTTGAAATTCAAATGAAAATCTGTTTAAATTGTAAATATAAAAATAATATTTTTTTAAAGATATTTTTATGATACTATTACTATCTTTTGAAAATTATTGTGCTATTGACAGTTTCTTAATTAAATTAACACTATGTACAGTCATTTATAAGTTTAACCTATTTTCTTGGTTACAGCTATTTGCCTACTGGTATCCAGAAACAAAAGATACACTTACTCCTAATATCTATATGCTGTTTATAATGGTACCCCTACTTATTCTCAGCCAGGTACGGGAACTGAAACATTTAGTGCCGTTTTCATTTATCGCAAACGTATTTATGATTATATCTTTTGCTATTACACTTTATTATATGTTCAATGGCATACCCAATCCAGCAGATAGAAACCAATTTACAGAGTTCAGCTTGTTGCCTGTATTTTTCAGTACTGTGATTTTTGCCATGGAGGGCATTGGTACAGTCATGCCGATAGAAAACAGTATGTCAAAACCACAACAATTTCTTGGATGTCCAGGGGTACTAAACGTAGCCATGAGCGTAGTTGTAATTCTCTATGCAACATTTGGATTCTTCGGCTATTTGAAATACGGAGAAACCACCGAATCCAGCATTACCCTAAACCTTCCGGTTAATGAAATGTAAGTTAAAGTAAGGAGACGCATTGCTTAAAAAAATAATTGTCAAATTTTAGACCAGCTCAAATTGTGAAGCTTCTAATTGCGCTCTCAGTGTTCTTTACATACTTTCTACAAATGTATGTTCCTATGGATATTCTATGGCGTAAATTCATCGGAAAAAGAATTGATGGAACAAGAAATCGACATATTGCTCAAATTGTAATTAGATGTATATTTGTGTTATTGACAGTAGGAATCGCCGAAGCAGTACCAAATCTGGGCGCTATTATTGGTTTAGTTGGTTCAATTTGTTTTTCAACGTTGGGATTACTAATTCCAGCTGTAATAGAAACTGTGCTGTTGTGGGACGGAGAGTTAGGTATATTTAAATATAAACTTATTATAAACATAATTCTCTCAGCATTTGCATTATTTGCCCTCGTTGCGGGTACGATACAAAGCATAGAATCACTGATAGCGGGATCATAATCCATAGTAGTCGACGTCTCATAAATTCGTTTTTGAATTTATTTTAATAAATTAATATTATAAAAAGAGAAAAATGTGATAGATCTAAGTGAATAGCGTAATTAACAAAATTGTAATTTAATCCCGAACTGCCCATTTCTAGAGATGTATCTGGTTAGTTTAAACTTCAGTAACCTATTATTTCAGATTATAATAAACTATAAATAATAGACCTCAACCTTTAGTATGTAGAATATGTGGAAGTAATCTTAATTTTTTTCATTAGAAAAAGATTTCAAAGAAAGGGTTGTTGTATTTTACATACTTTCTGTAACAGGTACTGAGAGGCAAATATTATAAGGTTAAAACCGTTTCTCTGTCCATTAAAATTCTTTAACAGAATCTAAATTACAAAGTGTTTTCGATTTTTTATTGTTCGAAAAACAACTTAAAAATTGAAAGCAATTTATAGAAATTGTGACCAGAAGCAATTCGCTTTATAATATTTTTACCTCTTATTTTCTAAACCGATTCTCACTCAAAGCTATCGAAACCAATTTTCAGTAAATTGGAGATTCGTTCTTATCTTCCTAACATTAGCACAGAAAATAATATTTAGAAAATTAATGAAACAGTTACTTATATCGTACAAAATCTTCAGCATAACCACTTTCTAGTAATTATATATTCTCAACCGTTAGTTTGGATCCAGCCATGTTCCAATACTCAAAAAGTACCAAAGAGATGTATCAAAATTGTTGTCTTAATCTAGTGTGTTTACTAACAAAGCTAGTCAAATTAAACTCAATGTAGGTTTTCTCTGCATAGGCAAAATAGCGACGGCACTTTATAATTTATGATGTAAATATTTAAGCTGTTTGTATTTAGTAATGTACAAGAAAAGCGTGCCAAAGTTCTCAGTACTACTTAAAAACGCAGATATTTATTTTTAATACAAACATTATGTTTTATTGTGTAAGTGTAAATGTTAATTTATATAAAAAAGCAAATTATTATACTATAATAAAGCACATGTAAATAAATAAACCATCGTATTTATTATGCAGCGTTTATCATTATATACAAAAATTTGTTGACTATAAGAAATTTGGAGTTATGTTTAGCTGTTTAAGTTTTTAACCAGAGCAAGCCCAAAGACCAGATAGAGTAGCCAGTGACCCGAGGTGCGAAATGCAAACGGATGTCACAAACAATCAAAAATAATTAGCCTTTAGAGTGAATTCAGTATTCACAGAATAACAAATTATTGATCATTAACTATATTATGTCTAAAGTTGATCCACAAGTGCCCATGTGGTTGGTTACCCATTGGGCGCATCTCCAGGTGGCGGATAGGAGAAATCCCAGGATATATGGCCAAGGGATTGGCAGTCTACACTGGGAAGGATCGCGATAAGCTCATCTCCTTCAGTGACCCAGTGACCTGAGTGGCATAAAACCCACAACATGGTGGAGAGCAAGAGACTGTGCTGATGAGGGATAAAATCCGCTCACGGACCAATTCCCTCGTCCCAAACTGTAGTTTCGTGGCTAATAAGCCTGCACTAAGGGAAACGAAACCGATGGGGCAATTCTGCAACACCGTCATACCGTGACTTCTCTGCCATCGTAGTCATCTCCCATGGGGAAGAGGGTGTGGGGGTCTTGACTTAATCGCCCGGACCAAGAGGAGACAACCTCGTTAAAAAAACCTAAATCCCGTGGTGTAGGACCGACCCCAAAGGGATGCGTGGCTGGATAGTTGACCAGTCTCAATCGGTCCAAAACTCGGGGAACAGGGCGGCGAACCGTTTTATTCACTTGGCATGGGGATTATTTACATCCCCCCTACTCGTGGGAACAATCATAAATAATATTGGTACCACTAGTAAAACTGAACTTGAAGAGGTGCAACCAGCAATGGGGGACCCCTCAGGTAACTAAAATGTATCCATGGAGGTGGAGCAAACCCAGGATGCAAGTTCGCTTGCTTGCTCTGAAACACCAGACTTGGAGAATACTATAAAGAATCTTGCAGATACTGCACTTCAAGCAAAGAGGGTTTTGGGAGCTCAGCTTAGAAAGCCGAGGAAAGCCAAGAAAGTCGAATCTGGGACTTGGACGCAGTCACACCCGTTCACTATGTAAGCTGATGGCCCTGATAGCCCTGATCCAGAAACCTTGGATTTGCAAGGGAAAGGTGCTAGGACTGAGTTCAATCGGTGGGGCACTTGTATATAATAGATCCACTGATAGACCCAGGACTTGTAAACTAATCAACTTAATCAGGGTCAGCACAATAAGCCTTCTAGGCTGCAGTGCGGCGGAGCCGTTTGGCAAACGCATTTGCCAGGGAGAGTGGTTTTAGTGGGTATGTCGCAAGGAGAGTCTCACACTTTGGCTATTAAAGCTTTTCACTTCACTGGGTCTGGATAACTATCAAAAAAAAAACTTATACAGTGAAATCAGTAATAAAAAAAAAAACAAATTATTGATCATTAACTGTATTATGTTTAACGTTGATCCACAAGTATACATAATTTTATTATACTGCCATTATACACAAATTTACATATCGATACATTAAATCACAAACCGGCCAACTCCACTTTTTACCCAAATTGAGTTTCTAAGTACACCGAATCTTTATATTATTGCCCGTCACATACAAAAGAAATAACTCCAAAATGCAAACCTGTTTGCTCATTATCGCTTGTTGGAAAATCAAACAACTCCAAGTGTATAAAACACACACACTTTGGTTCGGACAACTCCATCCCTCCGGCCATTGTATATGTTGTGAACGCAGCGTGCATACTGCCGCCTGTTTGTTCGTCAAAAATAATTATAGATTGGTGTTTCATGAATGTGTTATATAACAAAACGTAGAATTCGTGCCATAAAGTAAGTACTACGTATTATTTAATATTAAAGATATTATTAAATTACACTATTTTTCATTATTAAAGTAGAGCATGGAATTGGCCTGTTTGAGAGTTCTAGGTTAGTTAAATGGAGTTACCTTGTATGACAAGGGGTTGGCCACTTTTCAATTATAGTTTTGTGTGTTATGCAATAAGCGCCTATAATTAGCTTGTAGTAGTGCCGGTTGTATACAAAAATGATACTTCTAATTATTGTTATAATCCATTCTGGACGGACCTGCACCTTGACGAAGTTATAAAATACTAGAACGGGTAGAATGTCATGCGTGTTTCAATGAGCTAGAAAGCCGAACTGTAGGTTTAACCAAATTAGTGGGATCTTTAGTGAGGAACCAGACCAAGACAGGTCCCCGATAAAAAGGGTAACAGCTTTTTTGGTACAGAAATTGTCAGTAAAAATAATGGCAGTCCCTAAGGTAAAAAATTCCGGAAGTAAAATAGTTCTCCAAATGGATCTCCGGGAGGGGACTACTTTAGAGGATGTGATCCAAAATTATAAAAAATGATCCGCGAACATTCTGCGAGTTGGAGCGTGGAATGTCAGAAGTATGAAGCAAGTAGGTAAGCTAGAGAACTTGAAAATCGAAATAGATAGGTTAGCACTAGACATAGTAGGGATCAGCGAAGTCCACTAGCCAGAGGCGGGGAATTTTTGGAGTGGATGCCTCAGGGTAATTCATACAGGCACAAAGAAAGGAAATTTGGGTGTGGGGATAGTTATGCGAAAAAAGATAGGACAACGTGTAGAACCAAAGAATACTCATGGTTAGATTAGAATCTAAACCGGTAAATACAGTAATAATACAAGTATACATGTCTATCTTTAGCTACATTATAATTTAATTAAGGGGCCGCTATGCTTGCGGCCACGTCCCCAATGCTCCACCCGAAGGTACTACATTGTATCTCTAGCTACAGTGAGGAATAGGTAGAGGTGATCTACAAAGATATCGAAGACACACTAAGATACGTAAAAGGACATGAAAATTTAATATTTACGGGAGATTTTAATGTAGTGGTAGATGAGGGTAAGAAAGGAGCGGTAGTAGGTTTATTTGGTTTAGGCACGAGAAATGATAGGGGGAAATAGACTTGTAGAATTTTGCAACAAGAAAAATTTAACCATCTCAAATTGATTATATCAACATCATGCTAGAAGACGATACTCGTGGAACATGCCAGGAGATATAGGAAGTTATCAAATATATTACATTATTGTTAGACAACGGTTAAGGAATCAAGTAAAAAACTGTATAAGCTACCCAGAAGCAGATATAGACAGTGACCACAATATCGTAATTATGAAAGCCGCTCTTAAATTTAAAATATTTGGAAAAATGAAACGGAAAAATGCACTTTGATTGAGCAGCTAAAAGATAGAGATATCCACGAAAGATTTGAAAAAAAGTCAAATAAATTGCTGAAAGATATCGGGAAAATTTCTGGTACTTAAGGAAGTAGAAACAGAATAAGGTAACATTAAATCCAGCTTAAACATGGCGGCCAGAGATATTCTGAGGTATATACAAAAAGAAAATAAGAAACCATGGATAACAAAAGATATCCAGAATTTAATAGAAGAAAAACGAAAATACAAAAATAGATCAGACGAAACAGGAAAACAGAGACACAAAGCCATAAAATGGGAAATTATTCGCAAATGCAGGAAAGCTAAAGAACAATGGATTGATAAAAAGTGGAAAGAGGTACAAACTAAAATGGAAATTAATTAGAATGAATTTTAGGGATATAAAATCATATAGCAAAAATATAAGGACCGCGGGAGAAAACGTCATTATAGAAAATGTATAGAAAGTGATTATATGGCAAGAATATATAGATAATTTATATGCAGGGGAGGAACTAACCGCAGTAGAACATGAATCAGCCATTGAAAATGATGACTTGGGATATCCTATACTTAGAGACGAGTTTGAATTAGCATCAAAGGGTTTGAAAAATGGTAAGGCGTCGAGTACAGATAAGGTGCTAGCAAAAACTCTAAAAGCCGCTGGACAAGCAGTAACAGAACGTTCCTTCTAACTTGTAAGCTATATGTATGAGACTGACGAGATATCCAAAGATTTCAAACGTAACATCATAGCAACTATTCAAAAAAAAAAAGCGTGGATAGATGTGAACATTTTCTAACAATAAGATTAGCAGCAAACGTTTCAAAAATATTAACTAGAATTGTGCAAAGACGAATGGAAAAAAGAGCTGAAGAAATACTAAGAGAAGATCAATTTGGGTTTAGGCGAAACAGGGGGACACGGGAGGCTATTTTAACTCTGTGGGTGATAATAGAGGAAACAATAGAAAAAGGGGAAAGCGTGTATATAGGGTTTGTAGATCTGGGAAAAGCATTCGACAATGTAAAATAAAAAAAAATGTTCGAAATACTCAGAAAGATTGAGATTAGCTTTAGGGATAGACGAATAGTACATTGCTTATACAAAGAGCAAACAGCGGTAATAGAATTAGAGCAGGAAGGTAAAGAAGTAAATATAAGGAAAGGGGTAAGACGGGGATGTGCCTTATCTCTATTAATATTTAACTTGTACATTGAAGAGGCAATATATACTCCCACAAGGCAGGAAGACATTTTGAATTACTATGTAGGGACAAAAGATTGATATGATCAGATTTGCAGATGATATAGCGGTATTAGCGTCTAGCAAAGAAGAGTTAGAAGCTGCTCTTAATGAAATGGAAACAGTTCTAACAGAGAGATACGGTATTAAAATTAACAAAAATAAAACTAAAGTTCTAGTATGCAAAAGATTATATGTACTGGTAAAAGTAATATATGACACAGGTGAAGTCCCAATAGATTTCAAAAAACACATTATTATCCCAATCACAAAAAAGTCAGGAGCTGATAGATGTGAGAATTTTAGAAAGGTTAATTTAACTTCCCACGCTTCCAAAATACTTACAATAATAATTAAAGATAGAGTAGAAGCTTTGCCTGAGAAGTATTTAGCCGAAGACCAATGTGGTTTTCGTAAAGGCCGAGGGACTAGAGAACCGATACTAATGATTAGGGTAATTATCGAAAAAAGGTTACAAAAAATAAAGACTCATTTTGCGTTTGTAGATTTAAAAAAAGCATTTGATAGGGTTAATTGGATTGTTATGTTCAGGGTTTTGCGAAAAATAGGAATCTCTCATAGAGATAGAAAAACTATTTACAGTCTATATAAAAACAAAAGCGTAGTAATTAGATTTGATGAAATAGAAAAGGAAGCTAAAATTAGAAATGGTGTTAGACAGGGCTGTATACTATTTCCTTTGATTTTTAATGTTTATATTGAAGAACTGTGTAGGCTAGTTCAGAATATAAATAAGTACAGGTACGTGTTAAACCAGTTTTGAGACTGAAAACCTAATGACGAAAAAATAAGCGCAGATACATCTGATGATTATTGTAAACAAGAATAGATGGTGATTGTAAAATAGACTGTGCGAAAAGATATATTGGAAAAATTAAATGTTTAAGTGCCGGGGGAACTTACCAGTCACAGGCTGCTGACTCCCCTTCACAACCACTAAATGTCGGAGAAATAGGGTATATAATTGTAAAATAATAGAGGGGGACCAAACTGCATCTAACAAGAAAGAACAGCGCCTATGATGAAAGACAACAAATACAGAACAAGAAGAAAATTGTTGAAAGCATATGTGTGGAGCACAGGACAGTATGCCTATGAAATACGGGCAGTCTGAAAAGCAAACAGAAAAGCGGTAGCAGCCTTTTGAAATGCTGTGCTTCAGATGTATGAGGATAAACACACAAAGTTAAAAACAAGTAGGTTATAGAAATAGTAACGGACTAAAGATATCTGAGGGAAAAAATAAGAGAAATAGAAGGGCAAAATACGTTCTAAGGCATTTTTGAGAAATAGTATGAGATACATTACAAGCAGAGATATGAAAAAAAAAAGTTGGATGTAGACCTAGATCAGATGGTGATAGATGCATACTGTGCAAATTTCAGGAATACCTGTAGGTTAGTTCAAAATAGGAAACAATGATGGTACGCATTTAACCAGTTCCGGAACTGTAGACCTTATAATCATGGTGATTGAGGAAGCTTTAAACTTAGCTAGAGAGAGAAAAAAAATAGGTATTAGTGCACAAGGACAGAAAATAAACATGTTACGTTTTGCAGATGATATAGCTATTAAGCAGAGTCTAAAAAAGAGTTAAGAGAGTTTTTAAATATTTTAAATGAGATACCACAGAGTAACTATAGTATGAATTAACTCAGGAAAGACAAAGATAATGACAATTGAATTAGAGCCTAGTTCGAAACCAAAATTAAAAATAGGTAATACCGAGTAAGATGAGGTAGATGAATGATGCTAGTTAGGTAGTATAGTTACAAAGGACGGATGTAGCAGAAGGGATATAGTAGCTAGAATAGCTCAATCTAGAAAAATGTTTTTAAAAAGGAAAGGCTTAGTAATAACTAATAGTACTAGTTTAGATAATAGAAAAAGTTTCTTATAGTTGTACGTATGGAACGTTCTATTATACGTTAGTAAGACTTGGATCATTAAAGAGGTAGATAAGAAAAAGATAGCAGCTTTTCAAACTTATAGGAGAATATTAAAGATTAGTTGGACAGATAGAGTAACAAATGAAGAAGTCTTTAGGAGTATAGGTGAAAACCCTGTATGTGAAAACAGTTAAAGGTCAGGAGAGATAGAATGCTAAAGCACCAGTTAAGACATGAGGGACTATTTAGTTAGGTCTTAGATTATAGAATACCAAATAAAAATAGATTAGGAAGACCTAGACAAAGCTATATTAGTCAAATTATTAGAGATTTAGGTTATGACGGGTATGCAGATTTTTTTAGATTATCTCATAATAGAAAAGAATTGAAAGCTGCGTCAAACCGACCTTAAGTAAGTTCGAAACCAAACAAAAAAAAATAAATAAAAATTAGTTAACTAAATCTTACCATGACATAACTCACAATTAGTTAGCGATCTGACATGTAGGCAAAGATTCGCTGCTAAAGCCTTACCATAACATATAATTTAACACTTTTCCTTTTTTTGGGGGGGATAACCAGTAATATTTCATTTCCTTATAAATGGGAATTATGTAAACAGGTTGGAGTGCTTTAACAACCATCAGGTTGCTAATATCTATGTAGAGCCAGGTACATAAGAGAAAGATAGAAAGAGTATAGGACGACCTACACCAAGCTATATTAGTCAAATTATTAGAAATTTAGGTTGGAAAGGATATGTAAAACTTTTTTGTTTAGCACAGAATAGAAAAGAAGATAGAGCTGCGTCAAACCAACCCTAAGTAAGGTCGAAAACAAAACAATGATGGAAAAATAAATCAGAAACAAGAATACAAATAGGTAACGAGAACTTACAAGAAGTTAAGGATTTCTGCTACCTAGTTAGCCAAATAACGCAAGATGGGAAAAGCAGAAAAGATATAAAACAAAGATTAGCAAAAAGACGTGCTACATTTAACAAGAAAAAGTAACTACTGTGTTCAAAAATAACAAACATAAAAACAAGGAATATATTGCTTGAAACATATGTGTGGAGCACCGCACTGTATGACTATGAAGCCTGGACAGTAGGAGAAGTAGATAAGAAAAAGGTAGAAGCTTTTGAAGTATATTGCTACAGACATATAATGAAGATATCATGGACAGACAATGTTAAGAACAAAGAGGTACTAGAAATGGTAGGGAAAGAAAGAAATACGTGAAACAGTAAAAAATAGGAGAGATAGGATTATAGCCCACATACTAGGACATGTGGTAATAGCGTGGAATATATTACAAGCAGAGATAGGAAAAAAGAGAAGCATAGAGGTAGACCTAGGTTAGACTATTACACACAGATAGAGAAAGATGTAGGATGTGGGAATTTCAGAGAAATGTGTGGGCTAGTTCAGAATAGAAATCAATGAGGGTATGCATTCAATGAGCCCCCAAAATTAATGACGAAAAAAAATAACTGTACTTAAACATGATGATTATTATAAACAACTACAGGTATTGGTCTTGTAATATTCTCAACTAATGTTGATTGTGCGAAAGGATTTACTGGAAAACTATTAATACGGCAAGGAATCTCGGTGAAATAGGGCAAATAATTAGAAAACAATAGAAGGAAACCGAACTGTATATAAGCTGTTGGAGCACAATCTTCTAATGCGAATTGGTAGCCATACGAGAGGCTATCGATTACGTAGTAAACCATACGGGCAGAGACAAGTATTATATAATCAGTGATAGTAAATCGGCGCGGACGGCTTTAACAAACATGAACACCTCGACAAACCACCAAGCGGACGTCTGGAGGATAGCCCGTACGGCGCTCGAGTTCCGACATTTAAAGTTCTGTTGGGTTAGGTCGCACGATGGTAACGTAGGAAACGATAAGGCGGATGAATTAGCTAAAGAGGCCGCGACGGGCGACTTTCGGATATCTCATTCGTCGATACCAAGGTCTATAATTAAAAGAAAGCTGCGCGAAAAGTCAATCCGACAACAGGAAGAGAAGTGGAACAACGCTGCCACGGGCAGGTTGACCCACAAATTCATAGAAGCTAGAGATAAGATCGAAGTGAAACTTGATCATAAAATGGTGCAACTGATAACAGGGTGCGGTTTAACTTTGCGCCCGGTTTAACCGACAACGACCACTGCGAATACGGTGAGGGCGCAGATAGCGCAGAGCACGTGCTCTTCGACTGCCCACTCGAAATGGCAAATCTAGGGCTAACTGATATGAAATTAGCTATCACAGGACTAGCATGGTCAAAGAGCCTAAAGGAAGTCAGGGAAGTGGCTAACCAGAAGACGTTCTGGACAGTCTACAAAGAATTTTCGGGAAGGGTCGTGAGATTAGACGGCAATAACAGCGCGTAAATCGGAGGGGGTAGAGGAAGATTGAAAATTTTTGATTTTGACTTGGCATGAGAAACGGACACGAGCATGATATAACCACAACCCGTATAAAATTAAAAAAAAATATAAAAAAAAAATTAAAAAAAAAATGAAAAGCAAAAACAAAAGCAAAAATTAATAACCAAAATCTATTATGCACGACAAACCCCACACCACTAAAACAATCACTGTCCCTTATACGCGCGGAAAAATCGGAATCTGGAATAAACTAAAACAAATAAATAACAACAAAATAAATCAGTAAACCCTAATTAACTTAAATCAGCAAATAAATAAAGAAAATAAAATAGAGTGAAACCGCGCATCCCCCCCCCCCCCCGGACTTAAAAGTGATAGTGATTGTGATCCCTCCTAGAACTTTTAGTGCACACCCACCAGAACTTTAACAGTGCATCATCTCCCCTTAGTACTAAGATACCAATAGACGTAAGACGACAACCAGATCTTCAGATGCTTGGGAAATTGATATACGAGGTGGGAATAAAATTGTGGCGGTTGTACTAGCATAAGCACTGACTTGTATTAATAAGGGGATTTTGAAACAATCTAACGAGCATATTTTGTGCGTAATGGCTCTAGCCATCATAATGCTTATGCGAGTGCAACTGATAATTTGGGCGATGCTTTTGCGAATTTATGCACTGTTGCATACTTTTGTTTATTTAGATATTTATTAATTTATTTATATATTTATTTTATGTTTATTTATATACTTACATTATATTTATACTTATTTTATATTTATATTTTGTCTGTATTTGTGTTCTGTTGCTTGATTTTATTTGCTAGACGTTTTGCCGCCAACTTTTAGTGGTAGTATACAGGGTGCCCTATTTCTTACACGTTGTATGGGTAACTCTGTTATTTGTGATATTAGAGAAAAGGTTAAATAGGGCAACTAGTGCAGTTTTTAATGCCGAGTTCAGCCATGAAAAGATAATTAACATACAGGGTGTAGCAAAAGCGTTATACCAAAATAACGAAATTTTGATCTTTTTTGTTTTGCTTCGTGGTTCATTTATTATGATAGATACAGTAAAACGTTGTAGATGTTTTTTACATTATTTTAAAAGGAGAATAAGATAAACTTATTTGTTTTTACATGGCTTTGGTCATGTTCGAGTAAATAAGTGAGGTTACGTTTTTTTAAATGGAAACCATAATTAGCGGTAGTTTTGATAGAAAGGCATTTTTTTTCTCTTTTCAGTGATGTACTACAGTGTACATGTTCAACATAAAAATTTTTGAAAAATTTTATTTTTATGAAATACAAAACTTTGTATTAAATAATATGTGAATATTTGAGCTGATTTTAAGAATCAAGTAGCCATATGACACATTACAATAGATTTCACTTGTTTGAATAACAGAAATTAGATAGTACTATTATTTTGTGTTTATACGTACATTATTTTCTTCTAATAGTTAGAATGTCCTATACAAATGAAGAAAAAAATGACATGCTCTTTTGCTACTATTCTGCGAATCGTAACTCACGTGCAGCAGCGGATTTGTACTTTGAAAGATACATGGAACGTAAGCAACCACACTGTCGGATATTTAGCAAACTTGAAAATAATCTTATGGCATATGGCGTATTTACCAAACCGAACCCATCTCTTCACATACCGTGAATTTATATTTCCAATGCTCCACCAGAAGGTACTACATTGGCCAGGAGGCGAGTTTTTTGTTGCCTGGAAATTTAGAATTTTGCCGGACCCTTGCCGTTCCAAGCAAGGTAGGGATCTTTAACGTGCGTGACAACCCTCACACACGGGACCTCCATTTAACCTCTCATCCGAACGAGGGCGTAATTTTTGTGAAAAATGCTCACCTGTCATTTTTCAAGCAGCCGGCCGTGTCGGGATTTGAACCCAGGACCTTGGGATCCGTTGTCTTACGCTTACTACATTGATCCACAGCGGCGCCCTACCTTCACATACCGTGCATTTATATTTCCAATGTTCCACCAGAAGGTACTACATTGGCCAGGAGGCGAGTTTTTTGTTGCCTGGAAATTTAGAATTTTGCCGAACCCTTGCCGTTCCAGGCAAGGTAGGGATCTTTAACGTGCGTGACAACACTTACACACGGGACCTCCATTTAACCTCTCATCCGAACGAGGGCGTAATTTTTGTGAAAAATGCTCACCTGTCATTTTTCAAGCAGTCGGCCGTGTCGGGATTTGAACCCAGGACTTTGGGATCCGTAGTTTTACGCTTACTACATTGATCCACGGCCACGCCTTGCCTTCACATACCACTGAATGTCGGAGAAATAGGGTATATAACCGTAAAACAATAGAAGGGGACCGAACTGCATCAAACAGGAAAAAACAGCATATGTGTTCAAAGACAACGAACATAGAAACAAGAAAAAAATGTTCAAAGCATATGCGTGGAGCACAGCACAGTACGTCTATGAAATAGGGGCAGTAGAAATAGCAGACAGAAAGAGATAGAAACCTTCTGGAATATTGTGCTTAGATGTATGAGGATGGTAGCTTAGACGGATAGAGTTAATAACAATTAGGATATAGAAATAGTAGAGGAATAAAAATATCTGTGGAAAACAAAAAAAAATAGGAGAAATAGGACAGGATACGTTCTAAGGCATTTCTGGGGAATAGTACGGGATATATTACAAATAGAAATAGGAAAAATAAGGTAGAGATAAACCGAGATCAGACTTTCACATGCAGATAGTGATAGATGCAGACTGTGCAAATTTAAGGGAAATGTGAAGGTTCGTTTAGAATAGGAAACAATGAGAGTACGCGTCTAACCAATTCCAGGACTGAAGACCTAATGATGGCGAATTATTACATATTGTTTAACATAATTTTGGTTTAATTCAGTAATCAAATAAGCAATTTTAACAATCCAACATACAGCAGATTACATGTAGCTGATTTCACATTCAACACTGACAGTTGAAACAGAGCGGTTTGCATTATTTCTTGGTTTTGTTACTTAATATTAATTATTGTAGATGATGTAATGAGCTCATAAAATGGTTAAATTTGCACTTGATCGGTATTAGCATCTAGCGAAGAAGAGTTACAAGCTGCTCTTATTGAAATGGAAACAGTTCTAACAGAGAGATATTGTATGAGAATTAACAAAAATAAAACTAAAGTTAAAGTGTGCAAAAGGGAGGAAAATAAATCAAAAGCAAGAATACAAATAAGTAACGAGAACGTACAAGAGGTTAAGGACTTTTGCTACCTAGAAAGTCAAATAACGCAAAATGGGAAAAGCACAAAAGATATAAAACGAAGATTAGCACAAGGTCGTGCTACATTTAACTAGAAAAAGCAACTACTGAGTTCAAAAACAACAAACAGAAACAAGGAAAAGATTGCTTAAAACATATATGTGGAGCACAGCACTCTATGGCTGTGAAGCCTGGGCAGCAGGGGAAGCGGACAAGAAAAAGATAGAAGCCTTTGAAATGTGGTGCTAAAGACGTATGATGAAGATATAATGGACAGACAAAGTTAAGAACAAAGAAGATCAGAAATGGTAGGGGAAGATAGAAGTATGTGGAAAACAGTAAAAGATAGGAGAGGTAGGATGATAGGCCACATACTAAGACATGAGGGAATAGTGCGGAATATATTAGAAGCAGAGATAGAAAAAAGGAGAAGTAGAGGTAGACCTAGGTTAGACTACTGTGCACAGATTGTGAAAGATGTAGGCTGTGAGAATTTCAGGGAAATGTGTAGGCTTGCTCAGAATAGAAATCAATGAAGATATGCTTCCAACTAGTCGCAAGATGTAAAAACTAAATAAAAATAATTACTGTACTTAAACATGGTGATTATTATAAACAACTACAGATATTGGTATTGCAATACCCTCAACTTATGTCGATTGGGCGAAAGGATATACTGGAAAAGTATTAATATGGCAAATGTCTAGTGTTGGGGGACAACCACTGAATTTTGGTGAAATAGGGCATGTGATTGGAAAACAATAGAAGGGAATCAAGCTGCATATTGGCTGTTGCAGGGAACTGTCTAGGCTACATCAGAACATAAATAAGCTGAAGTGCAAGTCCAACCAGTTTCAAGACGTAAAACCCAATGATGAAAAATAAGTGCTCTTAAATCTGATAATTATTATAAACAACTACAGGTGTTGGTTGTGAAATATTTTCAACTAATGTTGATTGCGCGAAAGAATAAAAATGGAAAAACTATTAATTCGACAAAGGTTCAAGTGCTTGGGGAACTTGGCAGCCAAAGGCTGCTTACCCCTCTTCACATACCACTGAATATCGGGGAAATAGGATATATAACTGTAAAACAATAGAAAATGACCGAACTGCAACAAACAGAAAGAACAGCAGCTATGTTTAAAGACAACAAACATAGATACAAGAAGAAAACTGTTCAACGCATAGTGTGGAGAAGAGCACAGTACGTCTATGAAATAGGGGCAGTAGGAAAAGCAGACAGAAAAAGATACAAGCCTACTGGAATGTTGTGCTTCAGATGTATGAGGATGGTAGCTTGGACAGACAAAGTTAATAACAAATAGGTTGTAGAAATAGTAGAGAAATAAAGATATCTGTGGAAAACGAAAAAAATATAAGAAATAGAAGGACATGATACATTCTAAAGCATTTTTAGCGAATAGTACGGGCTATATTACAAGCAGCGATAGGAAAAGAGAGGTAAAGGTATACCGAAATCAGACTTTCGCACACAGATAGTGATAGATGCAGACTGTGCAAATTTTAGGCAAATATGTGGGTTGGTTCAGACTAGGAAGCAATGAGGGTACGCGGCAAACCCGTTCTAGGACTGAAGACCTAATGATGATGATGATGAATCTGGATGTAAATTAAATTAGGTTCCGGTCACAGATTGCCCGAAAAATTTGATTGGGTGGTTGTACATTAAATTGACTTGTTTCAACTTTTACCATAATTATTAATATTATGCAGGTTACAAGTCCTCGGAAAATACTTCAACCTTTGCATAAAAATTCCGATGATTTTAGAGAAAATGGGGAACCACTGGATATGCAATATATTGTAGATGTTCAATCTAATTGTCAGAATTCGACAGAAAAAATTGAGTTTATTCATTTGATTTTTCCCTGGTTTACTGCTTTGAATAATCTTGTTGCTGAGGAAGATATTATTATTACTACTCCAGCAGAAAACATGGCTCTCTTTGGTATGTCAACGGAATACCCATCTGAGCCTAATGATGCAATTTTATCGAACTCTTGCATTGCTATTCACTTATTTGAACTACCAGAAAATAATTCTGAGCTTTATACAAATCATTCTAGTGATCGATAAATAATACCTAATGCAGAAACCTCCTCAGAAACTGTTCCAGCAGTGTTTCAAATGGCACAAATTAATGGAAACAATGTTTTATGTATAGTGCTTTATAGTAGCTTTGAATCGGAAACAGAAACACCAGTTACAAGAAGAAAACGTTACCAAATTAAACAAAGTGAATGGAAAAGTGAAATAAATAAAAGACAAAATGAACAAGAACTGAAAAAATACGGCAAAAGAAAAATCGGAGAGAAATGGAAGAAGTATATAAAGAAATCACCCAAAAAGATAAAACGTCATTGTAAATGCATCCGAAAAGTGAATAGTGTGATAAAGTGCAATCTTTTCACTGAAAACGACAGAAAAGAAATTTTTAATAGATACTGGACTATTAAATGCCCAGAATAGAAAGTATGTGTAAAGAAACATGTGCATGTGAATGAAGATGATTTTCCAAGGCAATCCAGAAATCCATGAAAATTTATGTTTTTTGAAACCGCATAACAGTTTTTAATTGCTTTTTCTGATTCATTGACAAGTGTGATTATTGATCAACCGAATCTACATTATCAGCTGGAAAGTCGCTAAATTTTAATGCAACGGACACAAAGCAATATATAGGAGTCCTTCTACATGTCACTTGTTTAAAGCTTAAATAAAAGATCATATTTGAGTGAACAATCTGAATTCGGTCCAATTAACAATACGATTTCTTTGACAAAATTTGATAAATTGGCAGAATTTCTTCATTTGAATTATAAGTTACAGCACAGAACGAAACAGGGCATGGTAAACTATTCAAAATTAGACCACTTATGAAACACTTCAACAGAAAATTCACATCAAACAGTATATGTCAATATAACCTCGCAAGTTGTTCTTGTTCTTGTCTTTTCGGGTATATCTACGGTTTTGTCTGTAACTATGAAATCTACATAGGGCAGGAGAAAAATGTCAGTCGACCTGCAACATAGCCAGATGTGTGTGCTACTTCAAATGCAGTTCTACGGTTGCTACGTGTTATACCAAGGAATAAAAATTTGCGCCACTTCGTAGTTTGAATATTTTCTGCATTTTACACTCTATACTAGGTTTTAATAAACGTTTCCTTCCACGTTTGAAACGTGGCTCAGTTATACGATCCGCCAACGATATGTTAGTATTCATAATAATTATCAACAGATGACAGGAAGATATGTTGTAAAATCGGCGTAAATGTTTTGATATTATTTCTGTGTTTTAACAAGATAAATATGGTTGATTGAGTCCACACGGCGACGGTTTAATTTTTACAACTACGATACCTGTTATCTGCTTTGGACACTTGCACGTAACTTTCAGCTCACAAACTACACAATTTATACTTGGATAAAATACAATAATTATTGCATTTAAGGAATTGAATTAAAGTATTTCAATTTAAGTATTTGAATTTAAGGATTAGAACATTGGAAAGTTCTAGTTTGAACCACACACAACGAATAGACAGCTTGTACGATTATATCGCCCGTGTTATCGGAAAACAAAAGCAACTCTAAGTGGGGCGCGTTCACAAGGACATATAAAACAGAATTTGAATTAATATGAAGCCAGGGATGGCTTGAGAAATATTAGAATAAAGAAACGTCAAGTGGATTCTCAACAATTGTATTTTATTGTATTGAATAGACTAGTTTTCTGTCCGTATGTGTATGTTGCTTGTATACTAATCATATTTCTCAGGGAAAATTGGGTTGTGTATACGTTTGCTTCGTTTGTTAGCCCTCCTATCCCGGACTGTGTTAGCGTGGCATTCTTTTTCTTTCTTTCTCTTTTTTGTTATTGTAATTCACGAGAGCATTGTAACCGTAAAACGCACAGGTAACTACAAAAGCGGGAAGCGGGATAGTCTACATAGACAAAGAAAGGATATCGCCATCAAATTTTTATTGACATCTGCATCTATAACTATCTGATCTAGGCTTACATCTACCTCCTTTTTCCTGTCTCTGCTTGTAATATATCCCATACTATTCCCCAAAGATGCTTTAGAACGTATTCTGCCCTTCTATTTCTCCTATTTTTTCCACAGATATACTTGTTCCCCTACCATTTCTAGAACCTATTTGTTATTAATTTTGTCTGTCCATGCTATCATCCTCATACCCTCAACATTCCAAAAGGCTGCTTTTCCTACTGCCCGATTTCATAGGCATACTGTGCTGTGCTCCACACATATGCTGTCAACAACTTTCTTCTTGTTTCTGTTTGTTATCTTTCATCATAGGCGCTGTTCTTTCTTGTTATAAGCAGTTCGGTCCCCTTCTATTGTTTAACAATTATATACCCTATTTCTCCGACATTCAGTGGTTGTGAAGGGGGGTAAGCAGCCTGTGGCTGTCAAGTTCCCCGGCACTTGAACATTAACCGATTTAATATTTTTTGCAATATATTTTTTCACACAGTTAACATTAGTTGCAGATATTTCACAACCAATACCTGTAGTTGTTTATAATAATCATCAGATTTATTTGCGCTTATTTTTTTGTCATTAGGTTTTCTGTCTCAAAACTGGTAGGACACGTACTTGCACTTATCTATATTCTGAGCTAGCCTACACAGTTCCCTTAAATTGTCACATAGCCTATATATAGTTCGGTTCCCCTTCTATTGTTTTATAATTTTATGGCCTCTTTAACCGAGATTCAGTGAGGGGGTTAAACAGCCTGTGGCTGTCAAGATTCCCCAACATTTAGGTATCTGCCGAATGAATAGTTTTCCAGTAAATTCTTTTACACAGTTAACATTATTCGAGAATATTGCCAACCAATACTTGTAGTTGCTTATAATAATCATCATGTTTAGATACAGTTATTTTTCGTCATTAGTTTATCCATGTTGGGACTGGTCGGATGCGTACCTCTTTTGATTTTTATTCTGAGCCCGCCTACACATTTCCCTGAAATTCCTACAGCCTACATCTTTCACTATCTGTGTGTAGTAGTCTAACCTAGGTCTACCTCTATTTCTCCTTGTTCCTATCTCTGCTTCTAATATATTCCGCACTATTCCCTCATGCCGTAGTTTGTGGCCTATCATCCTATCTCTCCTATTTTTTATCGTTTTCCACATACTTCTTTCTCCCCCTACCATTTTTAGTACATCTGCGTTCCTAACTTTGTTTATCCATGATATCTTCATCACATGTCTGTAGCACCACATTTCAAAGGCTTCTGCCTCTTTATTGTCCGCTTCTCCTAGTGTCCAGGCTTCACAACCGTACAGTGCTGTGCTCCACACATATGTATTAAGCAATATTTTCCTTGTTTCTATGTTTGTTGTCTTTGAACACAGTAGTTGCTTTTTTTTTGTTAAATGTAACACGACCTTGTAATAATCTTTGTTTTATATCTTTTGCGCTTTTCCCATCTTGCGTTATATGGCTTCCTAGGTAGCAGAAATCCTTAACTTGTAAGTTCTTGTTGCCTATTTGTATTCTTGTTTTTGATATATTTCCCCTCCTTTGCATACTAGTACTTTAGTTTTATTTTTGTTAATTTTCATACCGTATCTCTCTGTTAGAACCGTTTCCTTTTCATTAACAGCAGCTTCTAACACTTCATTGATAGATGCTAATACCGCTATATCATTTGAAAATCTAAGCATATCAATTTTTTGTCTCTGCATAGTAATTCCAAATGTCTTCCTGCATTTGACAGTATTCATGGCCTCTTCAATGTACAAGTTAAAAATTAATGAGGATAGGGCGCATTCTTGTTTCACCCTTTGCCTAATGTTTACTTCTCTGCCTTCCTGCTATAATTCTATTACCGCTATTTGTTCTTTGTATAAGCTATGTACTATTCGTCTATCCCTATAACTCATTCCAATCTTTTTCAGTATTTCGGACTTTTTTTCCATTTTACATTGTCAAATGCTTTTTCCAGATCTACACACTCTATATACACGCTTTCCCATTTTTCTATTGTTTTTTTATTGACAATAAAAACAAAAAATTTCTATTTAAAAAAAAGAGTTATATTCGACGGACAATTTTTAATAATTGAAATATAAAGTACGCATTTCGAACATGTAAAAAAATTATGCTTAGGCTTTCTTATAAGGAAGCGTATTAAGTTAAAAGTATTAAATTTAAAACCTTTTCTAGTAAATACTTTAAAACATAACAATAAACACTAGCGAAACGAATTTTGACGCGGGTTTGTAAACTTGTACCGTCCGTCGGAGCAATGTGAGTTGAGTTTATCCATGGTTCACTTGTTACGCAAAAACATCAAAAGTTGATAAACAAGATTCTCTCGATAAAGAAAACCTCGTGACATACCTTCATGTGTCAGAATATTTATCGTACACATCAGCGGATGTGAAACAGCAAAACATTTTGATTCTCGCTCACAGGGAGATCGTCACTCTGGTAGTTAGGATCATTCACGCTGCAACCATAACTACAAAAGCGGGTCTCCGCAAAAAAGCGATGCGCCGGGGATAGAAGTTTCTCGCATAAGGCGTGCACTGCTTTTGAAATAATAGAATCAGTCACGCAGAAGATAATGTCCGGACGAAAAACAGGATCAAAGTGAACCCAGTCTAGGAAACGATATGATAATCGATTGAAATATTAGGATATCACATGTCAAATAACACTTCTAGAGTCTTTGTTTTGCATGAATAGATAAATTAGTCCGACAAATTCGAATCCAATCGCCTTCGCTAATCACAGATGTAGAAAAGCTCTTCTATATAAACTGATATTACTACTTTTAAGTAAAGCAACCATATACTTTCAGAAAATAAAAATTGTTAATAACCAAATAGATTTGGGGTGTTATATCAAACAATAGAGATAAATTAAGGTATTTTGACTTAAACTAAATACACTGATAACATTCAGCATGGTGTTGAAAAAGCACTTATTTCAATTGTATTAGAGTAAGTTTTATTGGAACAAATCAAGTTGTTAAATTATAATACGTGATCTGGGCGTTTCCTATCGGAGGTGGTTATACAAAATATTAAAGTGGAAGCGTGGGAATATTTGAAAACATCGTAAATCGAATGAAAATATTTAGGAATGTAAAATTGAACAAAACAGCATTCTGTTACTGATTTTGTTCTTTTCTTCCTGGCCCGCTCGCCATACGTGTATCAAATTATCAACTATCGCGATAATTATTATACCTCAGTATTACTCATGGTTCATTTACCCAAAGAAAGAATTTATACATAGGGTACAGTCCTGAGGAATAGAGTACACAGTTATAAACTTTCCACAAAGGCACACCTGAAGAATCAAGGCCACTGCACCGCAGCAAAGAGTTCGTGACAAGAATAGGCGGAATTGATATAGCGTCGCTAGTATGGAAAAATAATAAATATGTAGCTCATCTATTATGATTTGCATATACTCAACCCTCAAACCTTGGTAAAGCGATTCGATCAAAAGTAGAAACAATTGTACATGTCAATCGCCCGCGTGCAGTCAAGGAATATAATCGGCACATGGGAGGTGTAGATCTTTTAGATAGTTTTATGCGTTCCTCTTGAATCAAGGTGAAAAGTAGAAAGTGGTATATTCAACTTTTCTACAACTTATTAGACCTAACAATGGCGAGTGCATAGTTGGCATACAAACTGGTACCTTTACAAAATGGAACACCGATTTCAAAGACTGTGAAGCAGGTACAAATTCATAACCGAAGTAACTCATTGTCTAATAAAAATGAACACATCTGCAACAGGATCACCTAAACCAGTAAAACCAGTTAGACAGTTTTGTTATAGCCGTAATTGCTATAAACGTATCACCACATTTTAAGGATGATGCAATAGTCAATTTTCCATGCACATTTAAAGTCAATTTACATACACCATATAAGTAAAACAAATTACTCACGTGGATGGTATTTCGTAGCTAAATCTCAGGGTCCATCATGTTTTGTGGGTTAGATTACACCATTGCTGAGTTTCAAATTGCCAATCCGTTCTTCCTGTGTCCTTTATGCTCGTAGAGGAATGAGGGAACACCAGGTAGAGGTACAACAGAAGGTAAAGGTAGAGGAACCTACATGCCTAAAAAGAGAAAGGACACACACAGATAGATGTTCTTGGTTTGAGGTCTCGTAGCTTAATGCCCGCTTTCGACACTACCCGCACCTGCGCATTCTTTTGCGCAAACACGACTGTCCGGAATGAGGAAAGTTGACAAGTTTTAATTTTAAAAAATACGCGGAAATTTCCTTATAAATTATAACTAAGTCTAATACATGTAGATTGCCAATTTTTGGCATGAACAGTTTTCGAGTGTAGTTGATCAAGAAATACTGGCATATAAGTAGGTAGAGGACTACCTACTCAAGATGTACACCACGATCAATTAGGACATTGACCCTTACCTGTGGATACAAAAATGCGATGTAAATATTGTTACTAGAAAGGTTTTACGCGTACGAAGTACGAATAATGTGAAGGAAGTTCTTGTTTATATAAGAATAATAATTAATTCAAAAATGTTTACTTTAAGTAATTCTTTATGTACATTGAAGCGGAGTGTATATTGTAGGTATTTGGCAGCATATAATTATTTTATAATAAATATACAACTTTTCAACTTTTGAATTTTTTCATTATATTTCTGTTAATATCTGCACCTTGCAAAGTAATATTTGTTAATAATAAAACAAAATAAACATTGGGTATTTAAGGGTTGAAAGTTGCATCAGACTTAAAATGATGCAATGAATCCCTTAAGTTTACATATAAATCTCTAGAAATTTTCAATTTTACCCATACCTGATAAAGAATAACCAATACTTTTTACTGCATAATTAATCTTTAATTTATGCGAAAACATAAACAAACTGTGCAATTGCAATTCGTACCTCAAAGTTTCCAATACAAATTAGAGGTACTGAAACTAATAAAAAAAGCCTATATATTATTTATGTAAGGGGAAAGATAATAAATTCTTGAAACTTTAAGCTATAAGGATAAAAAATTAATTTATTTTGTGGCTTACAATCAGACGGTGATAAAATATAGATTACCGGATTACCTGAAACTATGAGATTTAATGCAATACACAAACACCTTTTACTCGTATTCATTATAGTATTAATTACGCACGCGTTTCAACTTGTTTATAGTGCAATGATTATTTTATAATTATGCATAACCATTTGCTCATATGCATATTAAGTTTTTATAAATATATATATATATATATATATATATATATTAAAAGAAAAGTAAATTTAATGAGTCATATATATATATATATATATATATATATATATATTTATATATTGCTACGATATCGCCAAACTCGCCAAGTACGCAACGATCAATTGCCTGCTGATCGCCACCTCTCTGTGCATTTAAAATTAACACAATCAAATTTATGCCTCGACTAGCCGAGGGATTCCGCGCACAGTGTGAAACGACGATATTCTAACAAAGTAATTTTACTTAATTTCTCTCCAACACTCAATTCACCTCAATAAGACAAGCGAAATTCATAAAAATTGTTGTATAATCGACTAAATAAAATTTATATCAAATTACAATTTAAAATTATTCACTTGTTATGGAAATTTTAAATCAGAAATGAAAAATTTTCCTATCGAATTAGCATTTTACGAAAATTATAATTTTTACACCTTTTTAATACAATTAAAGCCAGCAAAAAAGATTGTATCTTACCAAGAATTAGCTTCGTTGAACTTCTAAGAAGTATCCCCTTTTTAACAAAATGTTACGTACCAACCAAATTTTTGTTGACCTTTTACACACTATATCTTAATCAAAAAGTTAAAAGTTAAATAAATGGTTCTGACCTTATAGTTCTCCTGAATTTCCTTGTTGGAAATTCCTGTCCCAAATTTCCACTCTTTTTGGAACTTCCGACAATTCTGTTTGGAAATCCCTTTTAATTTTAAATAACGGTCGTCGCCATGTGCTTTTTAGCGATTTCAACTGCAGGTTTAATTATTTCCCAGTTTCTTAATGAATTACTTTTCTTAGTGAGTTATCCAGTAACTTAAAGCCCCATATTAATAAAATTGCAAAATTTATATTTATATTAATTATTTCTGAACTTACGTTTATATCAACGGCAAAAGTTATATATAAAATTTGTTACACCACGCGCTCTATTGTTTTTATCACTTTATGTTGAGACTTTGTAAAGTTCAACTTTTGAAATTATAAATTTTTACTAAAAATCTTAATTCACGTAATAATCTTGTTTCAACTATCACAGCGGGTGCGTGGTTTCTCAAATGATCATAATGTATTTGTTGCGTTCATTTTAACAAATCGAGTTCCTTCTCAAATATTCCAAACGTTCTCATTGGTTGACAGTATACTATCAGTTGTTCAAATGTGTAAAAGGCGTTTTAATTATAGTTATATTTGCAACATGTTGGGTTTTTGAATGATCTAATGTCGAAACTTTCTAGAAGGAACTGATTAACAAATGTGTGTTCTAGATTGCACATTTTATCATGATTCACCGTTGCTTCAAATATTTATACTTTATCCAAATATGTTTGTTTTTAAGTATTTGACTACTACAAACTAGTATAAATTACACGCATTTATTAATCTTTTTACGCAAATGTGTTTAGATTGAAAAAAATTTCATCTCACGAGTTATTTTTCATCGAATATGCTGAATTTGTATGTGTTTTGAGATTAAGAATGTTCTTAGATGTTCTAAGATGATTGGATTGCTTTAACAATTATTTATTTTAATAAAATGTAGTGAAGCTATTACGGAATGAGCTTCCTTTCATTAAGTATACCTTGTTGTTAATTTTATACAGGGCGATTTATATAACAATTATTTATTTTAATAAAATGTAGTGAAATTTTTACGGAATGAGCTTTATTTAATTAATTATCGCTTGTTATTGATTTTATACAGAGGGACTTGTATTTGCTTTTCCATAATAAATGATTTATGTACATTTTTGGATTTAAATGATTAGTTTTCGTGGTTTCTATGGTATTTATATGAGATATCCCTCCTTTGTGGCCTTATATGACCTTAAATATGCTTGTGCAAAATTAATTTAAGTTATTTAGGGAAAACGGACAAGTATTGACGTATTTTTATAATTAATAATGGAATGTTAAAATTACATAAAGAAAAAACAGTTATAAAGTAAATAGAAGTTTAAGGATACGCATAATTAATTTTAATTTATTTTAATCCAACACGTATAAGCATAAGGAAACGTACTTGGGTAAGAAAATCAATAATTCCAAGGCAAATGTATTCGTTGTAAAAGCAAACGTCAGTTTTATCAGATACGGAAAAATATAAAGTCTAAGAATTGTTGTGCTAAACGTTCGATAATTAACAAACACCTGTGTTTTAAAAGGTTACATTCGACAAAGTCGAGAGCATGTTACGATAGGTTTCATAGAAATTATTTTCAACCGTCAGTTTGGTATGAACAACAGGGCTAGCAGACATCTTAAAGAGTGAAGAAAATGCACGATCGGTTATATACAACAGATAGAGACAGATATAAAAGGGTTGGGATTGAAAATGTACGTACCATATACACGTGGAGTGAAGATAAGTGTCATCAATATCGATTTTCTGTAACTCAAGTGGGGTTTTGAACGAGACAGCAGACATGCATAAGACAGATATAAAGAGAGCTTAGGCGGGGTTTATAACGACAGAGAATTTTATTTTTGGTTTAAAACAGACAGTTTTCCAAACGTACGCACACGCGACGGTTAAAGCGCATTCGGATATACGGCACGTAGGCCGAAGCGAATTTGACAAATTTCGAGACGGTTATATTCAAAATTTTTGGAATTAGATTTGAAAATAAGCTTTTCGCTTGAAGTGCGTCCACTAAGGGAGTTTTGAAAGCATATAAATACTCAACCTAGGTTATAGAGGTTCTCTTGTCTTCTCTTCGTTTCTATGTTACTTTACTTCGATAAAATACTGATATAGTGGTTGAAAGTGTAACACAGTAGTAGCGGACATCTAATTATTGACGTGAAATACGAGTAGTGCGTTTTAAATTAATAAAGGTTCTGGTACTACAATACAAAGCACGAAAATCAATAAATGGAAGCATGATATATGTGGGGTAAGCATCACAAATAATTAAGTTTGTATGCATGATAAACGGAATGGTATTGTGAGACGAGGCGTTTGGCTTGCAGAGGTGGGAGATGATGGAAGCCTGTGGATCCGCTGAGTAGCACGGTGAATGGAAACAAAGCCAAGGTATTCTGGCAATCATCTTCAAAGGAAAGAAAGCCTGAAAAATTCTCCAGGTAATTTATTTAACATATCTGTTGTTTGATAAACATTTGTGAAATTTTTGGTGCTGTGTGGTTGACTTTTTGGGGCATATTTATGGTTGTAAAAATTTATTGAAAAGGATACATGTACTAGACAATTTATCGAGGTTAAATATTGAAAAGGGGTGTATTTAAGACATTCAAAAATTTATTCAGGATATAAATTGAATTAAAGAGTAAACGGGTCTGTTAATTTTGTTTTAATTTATACAAGTGTAAAAGGCAAATACAAACTAAACTGGGTTATTATGAGCTCACCATACTCCAGTGTGCAGTCAGTTTAGGGTAATATGTGGGGCTCATCTACTCATATCGCATTGAATTTGTTTAAAAATAATTAGAAAAATCAAGGACTTTAAAAAATACCATATTTTGAGTTTTATAATTAATGTATCAAACTGTTTTTAACACATATGAATATAATTTATTTGTTAATAGCTGTAGATAAAAAATATGACTGTTGTATTATTTGGTGATTTTATTGAATGGTGTGCGAGTGTGAAAGAGGAATGGTTGTAAATTTAGGTATTCGAGAAGAGGCACAGCTGAGCTAGCCAGGGAAGCTGAAGGAGTTTGCAGGCGAAATAAAAGGGTAAGAAATTTTCTTTTAAATTTTTTGAATTTTTGAAAATTATATGTTGACCCTGGTGGTGCACGAATTTTTTTGAGGTTTGACGGCAATATATATATATATATATATATATATATATAGTTATATATATATATATATGTATATATTACTATGGATTTATAGGTTAGAACTGATGGTAGGTAGGTTAGATAAATATTTATGGCAGGGTACACCATGTATATAGAAGGCAACTCCTAATTTAAATCATTTTTCAAAGATATAGCATAGGAATTTATAATTTAAAATAAACTTAAGGTTAATTTTGCTTCATTTTAGAGTTAGGGTAAAAATTAATTACAATTATTAGATATAGGAAATGTATAACTATCATGTAAAGTTACTAGTAGAAAAGCTTTTCATTTCGTGGCATAAAAATCAATAATTTGAAGAGGATGAATTCTTCAGTGGTACCAAGTAACTGATATTTAAAGTGTAATTATTCTATTTGTGTACATAACTTAGTGTAGGGTAATATGAAGCTGGAACATTTATAATATTTCAAAAATTCATATTAGTATAAGATATAAAAGTGTCGTCAAGAAACAAGTTAACGATTATGAGTTTCTAAGAAAGAACGTGCAGCACACGAAACATTTCCAGTAAAGTTTAGCATTGTAAATTCATTCGGCGTATTAATTTAAGAACCTGTAAACAAGTATCAAAGCTTTTAGAAAAAAAATCGTTAAAAATTAACAGCAGGTCTATGTTAGATCGGATGTTAAAGGTTACATACAAAAATGGATCGATAAAATAAAGAGAAGGATTGTGTTTTGCATAAGGTAGCAAAGAATGAAAGATATCATAAAGTTAGTTGTCATTGACTTTGAAACGTCTAAAAGACAAGAAAATTTTAAAGGTAAATAAGCAAGACTAAGATGCAGCGTATTGTCATAAGGCATAGGTTTGGAAAGGGAAATGAGAAATACGGTAAAAGACTACAGACACGGCAGGACTGTTAGACGGTGTATATAAGAACGAGAACGACGATAGTGTAAATTGGTAGGATAGAATAGAACTTGTAAACAACGGGGATTAAGGAAAATAGATATAACATACGGGTTAGACAAGGATACAAGAAACAGATAACTGACATAGAAAATTGAGGAAGGGTACCATACAAAGGACAGAACACTTTGGATGCAAGTTAGAGAGAGGTGATCGTATATGCGCATATGAGAGAAGCGTGTTTTGGATGCTTGTGTTGGTGTCAGTTGACGGGAAAACTTTGACGAATTTAACAGCCGTTGGAGATTTTAATGAGGATTTTGGAGTAAAATGTTTGTTTGTGACTGAAAAATCTGAGATTTTCGAGACGGTTGGCAAACGACTGCCAATTTTACTGTGAATAGCTGAAGGTTAATGTGGATTTGTAGATTGTGGATGGATGTGGATTTGCAGAATTGACCGACGGTTAGGTGTTGTTTTGTACATGGGTTTGTGGAATCAGTAGACCGTTTAACAAAGTATACCAAGAAAGCGTATTTAGTGGAATGGTATGAAACGATTCGGGGGGCATTTTTGAGTCTATATAAACCAAGAGGAGGCGGTAGCTCTCTCTCTTTCGATCTTCAGTCAAGCTTCGAACTACAACAGCAAATTAGTTACGCGACTAGTGACTTTGAGATTTTAATTACAATAAACTAAATATGCACAAGTTGGTGCAAGATTAATATAGCAGGCGTGAATTGTATAAAATAAATTTTGAAAAGCGAAGCTTGATGTACGTAAGTAGACGTCTTCCTATTTTTGGTTGGAGGTGCTTGTTGTGCACTGACATGGAGTAGTGGATGTTAATGGACCAGTAGCGGATGCACGATAGTTTGGAGGTACCGTAGATTGGATGCAGAGAGATCTAGGTAGATAATTGCTCTTCCTGATGGTGGGAGTCAACTTTGGGTGATTCCGGTACGTGCAGTCATTAAATACGACTATGTTCGAGATGGTTTCAAGGCAGAGATCTGGTTGTGCTACATTCCAGGTAACTGAATTTTATAAAGACTTTTTAACTGTTGCGATTATTTGGTGTTTTAACATTTTGTGCTTTTTTGGGTGGATTTCGTTGAATTTTATGGACATAATGATTGATTATTTATCTTTGATAAGGAATTATTTGAAAATATTTATGTAAAATTATGTATTATAAAATGAGTGTGTAACATTGGCTTTTGTACAAAGTAAACGGGTTTTTGGTAATTTGCAATAATCAGCACTTAGGTACAGAAAGGCTTTTACTATGAGCTCGTATTAGACCTGGGGTTTTAAAATAATGTTTAGGGATAAGCCCAGTTATTTTTAATAATTGTAGATGTAAATATGTAAATAGACAAATTATGAAATTATTTTATTTTAAAATGACTTCATTTAAAATTGAAGATGGTTGTTAAATATCCAGGGTGTGAATTAAGAATATTAAAACAAAGATTTTTGGGTAGTGATTTGATGTTACAATAAAGTGTGATGTAATTTTGGTAGTCAAAGTTCCTTTCTTTGAAGAGTAGCGTAGTATTTTCAGAGAGCAACTGAGCAGCCGTGGCAAATATCCCTCAGGAAGCAGAGCAAAAAGCTGGAGGGTTGGTGTCCTACTTGTTCCAGATAGACTTCAGAGTATTTATGACGACCCAATTGTGGAGTTGGAGTTTATTTTAGGTAATTTGTAGGGCGAACCAAGAAGAAGCTTACAGTATTAATGGTGGCCCATTCGTGGAGTTTCAGAGCATTTATGGCTTCCCAAGCGTGGGGCTTCGAATAAAGAGATTTCAGCGAATGTATGGTCGCCCATTCGTGGAGTTCGCAGCATTTAATATTGACCCAACAGTGGGGCTCGAATTAGTAATTCAGCGCTTAAGTTTAGAGATAAATTCCCGCAGATTTCCGTAGATTTTTTAGTGTTAGTAGATTTCCTTTAACAGTATTGATATTTAAGATTTTAAACACTTTTCTTAAATTAGTAGTTAAATTTTGAATATATGGAATGGATGTATATACTTTGAATGCAGTAGAATTTGGTGTATTATGATTATTGTTTGTTAAAATTGTTCTTTGGTTATAAACAAGTTCTTTGATGTGTTTTTGATGCCACTTTTTTGAAGCTTATCTATATATTTATATATATATATATATATATATATATATATATATATATATAGCGGGTGTTCTATTAAGCGTATCGCGCGGCTGTATATCATAAAGTATAAAGCTTAGAGCTTTGCGGAAAAAAATTTATTAAGTAAAGTGGCCAAGAGAAATATCTGGAAATTATTTGTAAGTTTCAATTTCTACCGCAAGGGGGAGTATTTGCTAAGGTCAACAACAAAATTCAATTTTTCTCCCAAAATTTAAGCACAAGGTATTATGCTCAAAACGCGAATAGGCAGTTATCTTTATTATTCACAACTTTTATTTGAAACTTTTTTCTGTAGATCGCACAAGGACAGCTGCAGGACCTGGTAAATTGGTTTACATGTAAATAGGGTTATCTCACGATGCCCATGTTGGAATTTAATAGTCTTAGAATTGTTTGAAAGAGAATTTCTCAGGGATCATTTATTTTTCTAATGTTTTCTAAATATGTTAGAGGGCGCTTTTTCCAATCATGTCAGTTTTTTTCATTTACTTAAAAAAATTAAATGGAAAGACATATTTATCAAAGGCGAATTGAATGAAGGGTAAAAAAACAAAGATTTTAGTGAAAATCACACCTCGATATCTTTAATGGTTCTTAAGTTATTGTAAAAAGTATGTGCATTTTAGAGATCTATCCTAGTACTAATTAGAATTTTCCTGAATTTTCGGATCAAATATTTGAAATTATTTAGTCGTAAACATTATTATAGCAGATGTTCAAAAGTGCCTTTCATTTAGTGACGATGTTTATAAACATTAATAATATGTCGCTAATAGATCCCTTTAAAACGCATCAAGTAGGCGATGAAAACAAAAACATCCATATCTGTCAACAGGTATAACTCTGTCATACTAGTTATTGTTATAGTAGTTAAATCGTGTATGCTCTGTGTGTAAGTTTGTTTGTTAATTTTGAACTACAGAAATGTCTTTCTCTAATGCTGAAGCTTATGACATGCTTAGAATTTACTTTCAAAGTTTTGAAAACGCAGCTATTGCTGAGCGTGAATATGCAATGGCATATCCTAAAAGAAAACATTATACCAAAATGGTATTTACACGATTGGCAAACGTTTAAGAGAAACAGGGCGTGTGCATCCAATTAAAATGCCCACAAGAAAACGTACAATTACAAATGAAAACAGTGTTATAAATGTTCTTGCGTGCGTTGAAGCAGATCCGCATGTAAGTAACAGGCAACTTTCTGCAAATTTAGGGATACCTACGACATCGGTGCATCGTGTTCTAATAAACCACAAATAGCATCCATATCATGCAGTTTTACACCAGAACCTTTTAGATATCGACACCGACAGAAGATTGAATCATTGCCATTGGTTGAAAGATATGTGCACCGAATATCCCTTATTCTTGTCCCGCATATTATGGACAGATGAAGCTACCTTTAGTAGCGATGGAGGAGTAAATTTACATAATATGCATTATTGGGCTGAAACCAATCCAACTGAATGCTACAAGTTGATCACCGACACAGGTGAAATGTAAATGTTTAGTGCGGCATTATTGAAAACAGAATTTTAGGCCCATTTGTTATTAATGGAAATTTGAATGGAGCAACATACTTGCATTTTTTGGTCAACAATCTACCTGAACTTTTGGAGGCTGTTTTACTAGAAAGTAGGCAGAACATGTGGTTTCAGCATGACGGTTGCCCAGCACATTATTCCGTGGAAGTTAGAAATTATTTAGAAACGACCTTTCCAAATCGCTGGATGGGTAGAGGAAGTTTATTTCCTTGGCCGGATAGATCACCGGATCTTAGCGAATTTTTTTTAGAAATATACAATGGTCATGAGTAAAGAAAATTTTACTCATCTAAGCTATTTCAATTAGCTTCTATTCTCAGGGTCACGTGCTTCTTAGAATTTTAAAAGTGTTTTGCGGTTTTGATGTTAAAATTTTTGCGTTTCATATATGACTTAATTAACTATTAAGGTATCAAAAACCATAAATACTTTTAAAACAACTTTATAATTTTTTAACATATATCACGAAATGCTATTGGAGTAGCTTTCTTTATTCCTGTATTAAAATCCCAATTATCTCATTCTACACTTTTTTATTTTCAGTAAAATGTAGAAACATAATTGCACAATTTTTGCGTTATTGGAGTAGTAGTAAGCTAACGACTAAAAGGTTTAAACACTGCGGCGTGAAATAGATTTTGGGTCCTGGATGCGTCCTTTTAAAAGGTTTTATTCAAAAACTACAACTATCAAAATTAATTTTATTATTTCAATTTTCAACAGACTTGTTTTATTCACAAACGATTTGAACAGTTATATTCTTTAGGTACAAGTTAATCTGAATTAAATTCATACAAATTATTATTTTTAATGATTAATAATTAATGATGAGTAGCTTGAATTCTAATAATGCAAAAGTTATTAGATTTGAAGACTAACTGAGTGGATGAGCTTTTTACATTTAATATGAAGCCTCCGGTCGCACATCGTTCTGTGGGAAACTGCAGATATTTCTTTTCTGCTGTTTCTTGATAAATCATACAATGTCATCAATTCTAAGTAATTGTAAATAAGCCTGCTTGGTCGTAGTTCATTGTTCCTTATATTATTGTATCAACTTGCGTCTGTGTTACAAAGTAATCGTCTCATATTCTATTTCAAATATGAACTCCGTTAACTCCTATTATATTATTCATTTATACAATGTATCATGCTATAGCTAAGATATAATTATTACGTTTTATTTTAAATACATATTAATATAGGGGATATGTAACTCGCGAAGCAGAATAAAATATGAAAAATAGTGTAATTCGATTGATTGCGCAAAATTTTTTCACGAGGGTACCAACTCTTACTACTGAAATAATAACGTAAAAATTCCATAAGTTCAAGTTAGAAGTTGCTATCCAAAACCAATTAAAATCACACCTTTCATCGTAATCAAATTCTAAATTGTTCCTATAGAGCCCCATATCATCAAAATAGCACAAGAATAATTTCAGTCGTACTAGTATAAATCTAAATTAATTAGCACGTTGGGAATAGAAAATATAGGTAGTAGTAAATATTAAAAATTCGAACAAAAATGCAACATGCTTTTAATTATTCGAAGTGTGTGAAAGGTGCGAAATCTCACGACATATGCTTCATATCTGGGTGGTGCAATGGAGGTTGAGGGAATAGATCTAAAAAATTTCTAGGATGGTGGATTTTCAGGAGCTTTATTGCTGTATGCGACAAATTACAAACGAGCACAAGCAAACACACTCTAGTAGAACTTATCTTAATATAACTCACAAAAAAATATAAAAATAGGGTTTATTTTGAGTGCGTAGGCACTATAAGCGGAAAAAGAACATTAGTAATTACTTATAGTTGTAGTTATCGTTCAATTTACATACACTTGGCTAGACACAATAATCCTTAAAAAAAGCACTTGAAATATGTCATTTAGCTTAAAAATTAATAAGCTTTTGGTTTAGATACAGACGATACGTTTATCTTAATACACGATTAAATAACTATTTTCGTAATAATTTGATTATAGACAGGCCCGTGCAAGGTATCTATGAAGGACAGGGTACAAGTAGGATGATGAAAGCGCTTAGCCGTGAGGTAGGACGGTACACCCCAGTTAAACAAAGATGTCCAAAACTTAAACCTTTGGAAATTACATTATCCTGGATAGAAGAAAGTTGACTTTTTACAAAAAACTCACTTTTCTTAACTAAATTTATAGCATATTTGAGAACAAAGAATTGTAATATTTTTCAGTGTTTAATTTTGTGTTATGTTTAAAAAGCAATTTTTTTCAACCCTAGCCTACTCAACCGCAACCTCTGACAGCACTATATATTTTATAAATGTTTCGTTTAAATGTTTTATAACTATATAAACGACTGATTTTTCAGATGTATAGAGCATAAACGCTTTGCACATATAGTCCTAGAAAGACTAAGATGCACGTTCAAGTCTTGTCCAAGACCTTATATTTTCCTTCTATCAATTACTAGTTCGATTTGAAATGATCATTTAGGCTTTGCATAAAAGTCTAAGTTATTATTTCATCTTATTAACTATAATACGTTAGTATTTATCAACTTACCTGTTATAAAGTTCTGTGTACTGTAGGTTGTACATGTTAAATTCCACTATGACTTTGAAAGCATACTTAATGCAGGAGTTGCACTCATTGTTTGAACTACATGCACAAATTTGTCCTTTTCAATATCATAATTTTAATCCACATTTTCGTCTGCTTCGTGTTCATGTGATAAATTTCCAACCACAACACATCACTTTTGTAACTTATACCCAATGATTTTTGACAAATGCTTGCTTGGCCAAACATTCGTGAATGAAATTAACTTCTTCTTAAAGTTTATCTCTGTCAACTGTAGGAATTATTTCGCACACCTTCTGTAGCGCATTCACTGGAAGTTCGCCCTCTTAAAAACTTTATTGATAATGCAATTGAATATTTTAACTCTGAACTTGAACCTTGAACTTTTTCGTCAGTATATACTTCTCCTGCCATCTTTTTGATTGTTCGTTGCCGTTTTCTTTGAAATTTAGTTTCATTAGTTATATTTTTAAATGCATCTCTGATTGAAGAGTGTTCGAATTTGTCTGTTAACTTTAACATGAAAGTGTTTGCTGCATGCACAGTTTCATGAAGCTCGTATATTAAACCGTTGATTCGACTAAACTCCATGTCTGAGCATAGTCCAAGTTTCGTGTTTCTAAATAATTAGATAATGGTGTTGTTATTTTACAGACCTAAAGGAAGATCATGTTTCTTAGAAGAGTTTCAAAAATAATAAACTTCTGAAGAAGGCCTGCGGCATCGTTCTTTACTTTGCCATTGAAATCTGTACACGAAGCCATTCTTTGCAATTCCAATGTCATCTCAAAGCAGACGCACTTGACTGGTTGAGAGCATTGTTCCTCTGACGTCCAGGCATCGATTTTTCTAAAAATCTTGGTACTGGCATCACTTAGGCTTTGCCAAATTATACCGTCAATAGCTTCTAGCTTATAGACTGGACTTTTTTCTAGGTACTTCTGTTGCCTCTTTACTGATTCCTTCAAGAATACGTGTGTTTCTTGGAACAGTTCAAAAATGTAAATAGTGATAGGAAGAATCTGTGTACCAGAGAGTACATGATTTGGTACATGGGTATAGCACCATGTGTAAATGTGATAACCTGGCAGTAAGTCCATTATAAGACTCACTCATGTTAGATGCTGCGTCAAAGGCATCTGCTACATAGTCTTCGATAGGTATTCGCACTCTTCCGGAGTGTGTCTTAGGGTTTTGAAAAACGCGTCAGCTGTAACAGTTGTGGATCCCGACACGGTCCGCTTGAAAAAAGTTAGACGAGCATTTGTCACAAAAATACACCCTCGTTCGGATCAGAGGTAAAATGGAGGTCCTATGTGTGAGTGTTGTCACGCACGTTAAAGATCTCTACCTTGCTTAGAACAGCAAGAGTTCGGCAAAATTCCAAATCTTACTAGTAAAAAAAACTCGCTTCATGGCCAATGTAGTACCTTCGGGTGGAGCATTGGAAAATCACATGTAGTGTACCAGTTGTGAGTCGGCTTAGTGGCGTAGTTGGTATGTGTGCGACTATTACGTCCAAGGTTTTAAGTTCAAATCCCGATACGGTCCACCGCTTGAGAAATGTTAGGCGAGCATTTTAAACAAAAATACGTTGTCGTTCGGATGAGAGATAAAATGTAGGTGCAGGTTCTATAACCTCTTTGTTATTAACTTTGTCTGTTCATGCTATCATCCCCATACATCTGAAGCACATCATTCCAAAGGTTTGTATCTCTTTCTGTCTGCCCCTACTTCATTGACGTACTGTACTGTGCTCCACACATATGTTCTCAACAATTTTCTTCTTGTTTCTATGTTGTTGTCTTTGAACATAGCCGTCGTTCTTTCTTGTTAGATGTAGTTCGGTGCCCTTCTATTGTTTTACAATTATATACTCTACTACCCGATATTCAGTGGTATGCAAAGGTGGATAGTAGCCTGTGGCAGCCAAATTCCCCCAGCACTTGATCATTTTTCTAATTAATAGGTTCACTGTTGTAATTACTACGAAAGTAAATCACAGATACACTTTACTTCAATGTAACATGCAGACGTTGAGATATGAAAACTTAAGGGTATGATATAATATTTTTATACAATAGACTGTAGTGTTGTAACGTATTTTTTTTCTTGTTACACCAAGCCTAATAAATTAATAATAAAACAGATAAATTTTAAAGCATTTAATTCGTAAATATTCAGCCAATAAAAATTAAAGTATAATGTTCACAATAATACATAGATTCTAGAAGATATATATTCTCAGGCTTGTTACCAAGCGTTGTCCAGTTAATTATCAGCACTTTTGTTTCAAACGTCGAAGAGTGAAGTCGCTTTTTGTAGACTAGAGATAAAAGTCAAGATGGGCCGACTAAAACACGAGGCGTCTAATAGAGTCAAAAAGAAGAACTTGAGTTGAGAACATGGAACGCTAATATACATCATTTAAGACAGTTGGTATAGATTAATACAATAAATTAAACTAATATATTTCACTTTAGTGCAATATCTTATGGACATATCTACAACAACAATTTTCAATGTTAAATTATAATAAATTTTCGTCGCAATAATTTAAAGCAGGCAGTTATGGTTTCGTTCTATCTATTTAATACGCCGTATAGAAATGGTTTATTATACAAAGAATCTTGGTACTTCAAACTTACAGATGATTAATACGCTGGAAAAATACAACAGCTGATGTCATGATTTTGCACCTGCAATTTATTTGGATACACGTGAGTGTTTGAAACTTTCCGTAACTTTGAAAGTATAGTAAATTATTATGAGATTTCCTACGTTGAATATTAGAGTAACACAAATAAAAAGTAGTTTTTTAAAGTTAATAACACACCGAATAAATATTTAGTTTGTCAGTTATTTGTACACGCATTCAATGTGTGTCAAGATATTTAGAATGACAACTTGTGTCAGATAAAAATAGTATAGATTCTGTTTCCTAATCTAGACGCCAGATGCAGTCTTGATTTAATTTTCACATTTTGCTTAAAACAATTAAGGTCATGTAAAAGCTTTTTATTGGTGCTGATATTCGTGTATATTTTTTGTGTAGACAACAGTTAAATCTGAGTAGTTGCATTTTATGATCGTTATTTTTCTGATGATCAATCTTTGTTGTAAATGGTCAAGGAAGCGCTTCAATGATTATAGTAAAATAAAATCTTGTGATATGAACAAATAAATTATGATATGTTTGCTTAAACTAAAATTTTATAGAAATGATTAATTTATAAATATTTGTTTAGAAGGTTAAACTTCACTAAAATTCTTTTATAAAAAAATTAATGACAAGATAGTAAGCATATATATTGCAGTCACATGTATATATATCCGATTTCTACATATGAATAGAATTCATTTTGTTTCATTTGAATGAAGTTTTATTATTCTACATTTAAATTAAGAAAAGAAAACTAGAGCAAACCCTCATTAAGTAAAAGACAGAATAATGAAAATAAATCCTTTAGTATTTCACAGATGTTTAAATTCATTTATTCTATTTTTGGCATATGCTTTTGAAGACACAAATAGTGTCCATGTGGTGTTTTTGTTTGTTCACAGGTAAAGCTGAGACAACTGTTTGACATCTGGTGGTTGAGGTTTTGGTAAGTGCGTGATAAAGAGTGAAATTCAAATTTTATGGCTATGATAGTGGTGTTAAGATAAGGTTTCCGCATTCCCTTATACAAACACAGTTAAATTTTGTTGGCACTTGTATTAAAAAATACGGTGGCGCCTATTAAAAATATTTTTGGTCGATTATCCACCCATGACCCATGCTCATGATCTACCCAGAGCTAACACTCTACTAGCCGTTTACCCCTAAGAGTTTTCTTTGTCTAAAGCCGTTTTCCATCTGACATTACCCTGGGCTTGGAGTATAAAGAAGAAAATCTCGACCTAGTGATATCAGATTAGAAATAGAGAGTTTTAGTATATAGCTGATAGTCACGAGGATAAAGGGTAATAAACTTACAAAAAGTTTTTAATTACCCCGTTTTTTATTACACTTACACTTGCGCTCGCAACGTGGGGCTCGAAATTCATTTAAAGGCTGGAAATTCATTTAGAGGCTGAAAATCCATTTAGAGGCTCGAATTTCAGTTAGAGGCTCGAATAATTTCACTTAGAGGCTGGAACATTTAGTAGTTATTTTCATCACACTTATATTCACCGACTGAGGTTTGCTTTGATATTAGTAACGTCTTCTTTTAGTTTCATTTTGTTAAAGTTTGTTACAGTTTATAGTGGGTTCTTCTTTATATAGTTAGGACATTCGTTTGTTTGAGATTTCATCTTCAAAAAATTTTATAATTGAGTTACGTTAGAGATATTCAGATATTTAATTATGGCAGAAACTTATAGCATCGTACATTTACTTAAAAATGAGTTAGAATATGAATTGAACATTAGAGGCATTGAAAATTCAAGACCAGTTTCAGATAAAAGGAAAATTTTAGCAAGGTTGTTGGCCAAGTGGAGGAACAGAAGTTGAGTAGTGAAATTCCTGTTTCGGGATAAAATGATAAAGTTATTTGATATGGATATTACGAGTTTATTTGATTTTAGATGTATTACATCGATAGTAGGTTCATCTTTTAGTCTTATTAGTTATGTTTGTTGGTCGATTAATGGTACACTAGTTTTTACTGTTGAAATATAGTTTTGAAGATTGCTCTTGTGCATGAGCACGTTTTGGTTTAGTTTGATTGGTTTTGAGTAGCAATTTTTATGGTCGCGTTGCAACGTAGTATGTTGAGTTAAGTTAGAACTAAGCGAGACTTGTTGTGGTTCATCGTGTAGCGTTATGTTAGTCTAGACGAAACTCAGGAAGGGTTGGTCGCTCAGCGTTATGTCAGTCTATGCGAGGGTCGTGGTAAGTTTGTCGCTTTAGCAGTTTTGGCATCGTCACTTGAGATTATTTGAAGTCAGTTATGATGTAATTCGTTTTGCTTATTTAGTTTGTCAGTCTAGATGAGACTCATAGAAGAGTTTGTCATTCTAGCAATTTGATTTATAAGTCTAGGTGAGGCTCATAGAGGAGCTTGTCATTCTAGCAAGTTTATGCGTTGTGAAGCACTTTAGTTTATATCGACAGTTTGATTATGGGTAGAGTAAGCGTGTACCAGAACATTTATTAATAGTTATCATGAAGTAAAGTAGAAAATAATTTCGTATTCAAATTCCCCCTTTTTCATTTATCCGTATCTTCAAATTTAAGTCTAAGAAAATGTTTAGTGTCGATAATTCTGCGACAGATGAAGGTGAAAATGAAGATGTTAAGAATGTTTCTGATCCTTAAGTACTTCTAATTATAGTTGTTGTCAGTAGTAATTCTTTTTGGTCCATGTTTTAAATTCTTAAGTAGGACAAGATTAAAGTTAGTGAAATTTTTTTGGTTTGTTTAAAGTAATTTTTGTTTTAGTAGTAATAGAGCTTAATATGTTTGTTGATTTAGATGTTGCATGTGTTAAATGATAATTCTTGATGACGACAAGGATATGTTAAATGATAATTCTTGATGACGACAAGGATATGTTAAATGATAATTCTTGATGACGATAAGGATGTGTTAAATGATAATTCTTGATGACGACAAGGATATGTTTATGGATTTTGAATGAGGATATGTTTTTTTTTGAGGTGTTTGAGAATGCAGCATATGCTTAGAGATGTTGCAGGTAAATAGAGATGAATATGTATTCAGTGGAGAAGTACGTATTCAGTTATGAGGTACATGATGGAGATTATAGAGAGTGTTTAGTAAAGTGTTGAGTATAGTTATATAGTTAGAGTGTGATAGAGTATTAAGCATTAAAGGAATGCTTGAGTTTTGGTTTAGTAGTTTGAGACTAGGCCTGATGTGCTTATTCTTATTGAGAGTGTACATGAGCTAAGAGAGTTCATGAAGAGTTTTTTTGTGAGTTGCTGGTGGATGTCTCCCAGTAGGCTCAAAGTATGATTTATTAGTGGTTTTGGAGTTCTTTGGTGATGAATCATTGATGTTGTAGGATTTTTGAGAGATATAGTTGAGTCTGTAGCATAGTAGTCGTACAGATAATGTTGTGAGGTGCTCACTCAAAGATCAAAGGTATCTTGTTGATGAATAAGTATTGTTAATACTTTGTCTGTTTCTCGAGTATTAAAGATTTGTTTCGTGAGTGGACTTTGTAAATAACAGCTTTTGGTACTTGTTAAATTCATCGATTAGTTTGAATGTAATTAGCACTTGGAAAGTTAAGTACATAAATCCTTAAGGCAGATATAGTAAATTAGAGAAGAGTATTCGTTGTACAGATTTTGTTTAATAGTAATTTTGCTATACATTCGATTTTGTTTATTACAGTTCTAATTTATAGAAAAATATTTTTCGCTTCAGGTAAAAATTTTTTTATTTTTTTTGTTTTTTGATATGGTTGTTGCGTTTGTAACTATAGATGACATGCATCCACTGAGTGTTAGATTCCCCTAAATATTCGTAAATGATTGACGTAAATACTGATTATGACTTCCGAATTTGTCCCTTTATAGGCGTGTAGTACGCGCAGTTACTAATCACTCAATCCCATGCATTAATATTCCCCCATATCAATTAGTGAATGATTGTTTTTTTTTTTTGTTAAACTCATCGTTAGTTATAGTTAAAGTTTGTGCTGTTTTGTTGTGAGTTGTAAGAGGTTTATACAGTTAATAAGAGTAATTTTGAAGTTTCAGTCGAAAATTTTTTTTTAGAAAAAATTCTTCCATACCTCGAATTTTTTCTCTTGGGAAGAGGCTGTGTAACGTATTTTTTTTCTTGTTACACCAAGCCTAATAAATTAATAATAAAACAGATAAATTTTAAAGCATTTAATTCGTAAATATTCAGCCAATAAAAATTAAAGTATAATGTTCACAATAATACATAGATTCTAGAAGATATATATTCTCAGGCTTGTTACCAAGCGTTGTCCAGTTAATTATCAGCACTTTTGTTTCAAACATCGAAGAGTGAAGTCGCTTTTTTGTAGACTAGAGATAAAAGTCAAGATGGGCCGACTAAAACACGAGGCGTCTAATAGAGTCAAAAAAGAAGAACTTGAGTTGAGAACATGGAACGCTAATATACATCATTTAAGACAGTTGGTATAGATTAATACAATAAATTAAACTAATATATTTCACTTTAGTGCAATATCTTATGGACATATCTACAACAACAATTTTCAATGTTAAATTATAATAAATTTTCGTCGCAATAATTTAAAGCAGGCAGTTATGGTTTCGTTCTATCTATTTAATACGCCGTATAGAAATGGTTTATTATACAAAGAATCTTGGTACTTCAAACTTACAGATGATTAATACGCTGGAAAAATACAACAGCTGATGTCATGATTTTGCACCTGCAATTTATTTGGATACACGTGAGTGTTTGAAACTTTCCGTAACTTTGAAAGTATAGTAAATTATTATGAGATTTCCTACGTTGAATATTAGAGTAACACAAATAAAAAGTAGTTTTTTAAAGTTAATAACACACCGAATAAATATTTAGTTTGTCAGTTATTTGTACACGCATTCAATGTGTGTCAAGATATTTAGAATGACAACTTGTGTCAGATAAAAATAGTATAGATTCTGTTTCCTAATCTAGACGCCAGATGCAGTCTTGATTTAATTTTCACATTTTGCTTAAAAACAATTAAGGTCATGTAAAAGCTTTTTATTGGTGCTGATATTCGTGTATATTTTTTTGTGTAGACAACAGTTAAATCTGAGTAGTTGCATTTTATGATCGTTATTTTCTGATGATCAATCTTTGTTGTAAATGGTCAAGGAAGCGCTTCAATGATTATAGTAAAAATAAAATCTTGTGATATGAACAAATAAATTATGATATGTTTGCTTAAACTAAAATTTTATAGAAATGATTAATTTATAAATATTTGTTTAGAAGGTTAAACTTCACTAAAATTCTTTTATAAAAAAAATTAATGACAAGATAGTAAGCATATATATTGCAGTCACATGTATATATATCCGATTTCTACATATGAATAGAATTCATTTTGTTTCATTTGAATGAAGTTTTATTATTCTACATTTAAATTAAGAAAAGAAAACTAGAGCAAACCCTCATTAAGTAAAAAGACAGAATAATGAAAATAAATCCCTTTAGTATTTCACAGATGTTTAAATTCATTTATTCTATTTTTGGCATATGCTTTTGAAGACACAAATAGTGTCCATGTGGTGTTTTGTTTGTTCACAGGTAAAGCTGAGACAACTGTTTGACATCTGGTGGTTGAGGTTTTGGTAAGTGTGTGATAAAGAGTGAAATTCAAATTTTATGGCTATGATAGTGGTGTTAAGATAAGGTTTCCGCATTCCCTTATACAAACACAGTTAAATTTTGTTGGCACTTGTATTAAAAAATACGGTGGCGCCTATTAAAAATATTTTTGGTCGATTATCCACCCATGACCCATGCTCATGATCTACCCAGAGCTAACACTCTACTAGCCGTTTACCCCTAAGAGTTTTCTTTGTCTAAAGCCGTTTTCCATCTGACATTACCCTGGGCTTGGAGTATAAAGAAGAAAATCTCGACCTAGTGATATCAGATTAGAAATAGAGAGTTTTAGTATATAGCTGATAGTCACGAGGATAAAGGGTAATAAACTTACAAAAAGTTTTTAATTACCCCGTTTTTTATTACACTTACAGTGTGTGCAGCTATATAGTTTCAGATCAAGAAATAAAATATACACCTACGTAAAGTACATGGTATAGCAGGCACTTTTCACGTGACTTTACTTATAAACTCAATAACAAGATTGTCAATAATATATAAACCTACCCATAACATACGAAGTAGAAGTGGAATTAAAAGTATAAATCCAATTGAGACTAAACACAGTTGTATTGAACTCAGCTATCTGAAAACACCAATAACGTAGCGATTCGCGCGAATAGAACAATGGGGGTTGGAGTTTGGCAGAATTGAATTGATGTATGGGATTTGACAGAAGGTACAGAAGGTCTAGAAAAATTATTTGGCAATTCCCGAACGGAATAGACGGCAAGAGACATGAATATGAAATACATCTGCAAGGGGCGTGTATATGAGAATTTGTTGTAGTAAACCCGTTTTGAAACAAGAGAGTAGAAATGCCTCCATTCGGGTGGAACTTCATAGGGCGTGTTAGAATCAGGCAGCTACTGTGTTTGGATTTTTACTAAAGGATAAAAAGAACAATACTAAAGTGGTTGAAAATCCTGGAACTGAAAAGTGAGTAGCTTTATGAAACATTTTAAAACCATTGTGATGGATTTGTAAATGTTTAATAGTTTTGTTGATGGTTTAGGTTTAAGTTTTCTTTAACATTTTCTTTAGGATTTAGTTCAGCAACATCTGACCAGATAACTGTAAGATTTATTTTTAGAAAAGGATATGTGTATGTGTAATGAAATTATTTTTATGTTAATCGAGGTTAAGTTAGTTTGATCTTTATTTTAATCGATTTAGGGATTAGATGTACAGCCAGTTATTTGTAAAGGATATCCACCTACCCCAATGATAAGCGTATGTGGGAGAAGCATTTTATTTTGAAAAATTTAATTATGACCAATTTTAGGATACCAAAGCAAGGGAGTTTTATACGGAATAACAACCTTCCACATAGAAATGACATCAAAGGTTGTGCTGTGAAGGACCGTTTGGCGCTCCTCGATTTTGACAGACAATACTTTCAGGGTAAGTGTTAACCTAATGTAGAATTTTGAATGTAAAACTTTGTTATTTATTAATTTTAATTTCTTTATTTTTTTTATTTTCATTTTCTCATTTATCCATAGGTACCCATTTCCGCACCATTGCAGTTAGCCGGCGCACTCTTATATTGGTTCGGGATCCCAACCCCTTCAGGGCAACTCAAAATTTAATTCGTGTAACGCCAATTTAACCCGTAACAAATATTTACATGTCAAGCACGCGTTGACTACCGTGTTATCACATCCTGAAATTTTAACATTCACTTTTGTAGAATATTGTAGTTACTAGCAATTTTGAAGTGGGCAAAAACTTAAAACTTAAAATCCTCATCTGCGGACGTGCGTCGCACGTCTAATAAAGTTGGGAGACAAAGACCTACAATATTTCCGAATAGCTAAAATGCTGATGTTGGATTTTAGATGGTGAAAACCAAACAAAAAGAAGGTAGTATTTTATCTGATTCAAAATTATAAATGTGATTATAGATTTGAACGTCCTCGACATAACAATGATAACGACAAAACTTTAAACACGAAATGTCTTGAATATATAACCTAAACAATAGCGGTCACAGTGCACTTCCCCGAATATTGTCCACAACCTGCTGTGTCCGCTCGGTCAAGTATGATTCGAACCACAAAATTACTGATCCTGAAAAGTTATTTAAATATTTTAATTTACTTAGTAAGATTTTAAAGTCAACACTATTAAATTCAGAACTGAAGTTGCGAGTTACATATCCCCCAAGTTAGAATATATATGTAATTAATGGAACTATTAAGAATTAAGAAATATTAAAACTTAAGTTAGATGCAACAATGTAAAATTGAAGGACATAATAAAAAGGTTAATGAAAGTTCAACAAGCCAGACAGTGAAAACGGAAACAAAGATTGTATTCCAGACGTAACGTGATACTGCAGGTGCAGGTCGCAGTAGGTTATAAGACAGCAATTATTAGAATTAAGATTGTTACATTGCATTAAATACAGAAATAAGCAGACATAAACTTTGCAGTTCCCATAAGCAATGCGAGGGGCAGGAATAACATAAATACCCTCGAGAGCCCAAGATGGCCAGTCAGTCTAGAGCTTCTTAACTTTAACATTGTTGTTAGTTCAGCATTTTAGTCTAAAACTTCAACTTAGAATTATTTCGATATTATACGTTAATGCATACGACGAAGTTGTAAATTAAAATTCAATTGTAATTCAGTATAAAATAAATTTGTTAGAAGTTTTTTGGAAAAGCTTTTTAAAAAGTCGCTGCAAGAGGCCCAAAACCTAACTGGCGCAGCCGGTAGTATACCAGAAGGGCATTAGCTGAATCCAAAATCTAGGAAGCTGGTGGTCTTGAGTTTCTATTCTTAATCTGGGACAAGAACCAACTGGGTAAAGTACAAGAATAGACCGAGTCCAGAAGCAAAGGGAAAGAAATAATGGAACTGGCAAACAAACTCTTGTAAGTTCCAAAGTTCATTTTCCTAACCATCATTAACTGAATATTGATGCTAGCTAGTAAGAAAATTCTTTTTTTTACAATTTTTGTTATCGCAATTTATTATTTTATCATTTCTGAAAATAATTCACTCTGAAAATTTATTTAACAAAGGAATTATAAAGACGCATTTATATGCACAACTATTACAATTACTACGATAAAAGAAACGATTTATTCAGCAAAGTCTGAAGCATTAATATATAAATAGAACGCAATTATTTTTACCATTTTTATTGACAGTAATTATTATTGAAAATATTCATTCAAATTTGATTCTCATCACATTTTTACAGAGCTTTTATAGTTAGACATTTTCAAGGCGACAAATTAACGGAAGTGTTTAATTATAAAGAAGCATTTTGTGCACTTATTAATGCAACATTTAATAATACAATTATAGCAAAATTATCTATGCAACACTTTAATTACTCATCACAAATCTGAACAAAAGTACATAATTATACCACAGTTATTACAGCAAATTATTTCTCAAAAAAACCTTAAACTCAATCCGCAACAATTGTAGTATCTGCAACGCTACAAATACACACTTCAACGCGACATAATTGATAAGACCATTACCAAGCAGAAATTCTCAATGTAATTATAGCACTTTATGATTACACATAAAATATATGTAAAGTGATTCTTTATATAACTTAATATAAATCACACTGAAAAGTGACAATACAAACTGAAGAGTAACTCTCAATACAAATTAAATTAAAGGCAACCATTAAGAACCATGAATTCGGACATAAAGCTTTATCTTGATAGCATCCCTCAATATGACGGAAGTCAAGCACTGTTAGGTATCTTTATCACCAAGTGCGGGATATTTTTAAAATTTTTTTACAAAACAGGAGACAGCAGACGCAACGTTTTACTCCTACGCCTAAAAATAAGCAAGTTGATCGGCAGAGCATTAACCCTGATTGCCAGTCGGGAAGATCTGATCGAATGAAAAGAATTCAAACGTATTCTGATTGCATATTTCGGTGATCAACAAAACATCAGATGTCTAGTCCGCGATTTAATAAACTTACGGATGGAAAACAATCAATCGCTCTATAAATTCGGTATGAAATGTCAAGACGTATAAAGTTTAATTTTGACGATGCTAAAAATTGAAGAACCCCGACCAAAATATCCGATTATTGAAGACGAAAATGTACGACGAAATGGTCTTAGACACATACATCAATGCCTTACCTAAACGGTTATTGGACAAAATAAGATTTCACCATCCCCAAAATTTAGAGGAAGCAATGAACATGATTGTAGAGGAAGAGAACGTTATGTACTACCGAAATAGATTGTATAACTCAAACACACAAAAATTACTCACCTATGAAAACTATACAAGCCGCAAGACAAATATCCACACAACTAAAATTTACACCATTTAACACACAAACGAATCAACCACGAATTAAAAACTCAAACTTTAACAACACAAATTTCCACAACCAATTTAGACAATTTCCAAAGCAAACATTTAACTCAAACTTTACAAAACCCACATTTATAGCAAGATTTAATCAAAACGTGAATCAATCAAGGCAAACATTTGGCGCAAACCCCAACAGAAACGCACCAATGACAAATAACACTAACAACCCCAACGGTTATTACAAACCAACCCGCTATACTACTAGTAAAATTGAAAAGTATGCAAAATACCATAGGTTATTGGGCATTCGCACCGAAATTTGACTTAACAGAATTAAAACGAGAATTTTATATAATTAGAAACAATTACTACAGACTGACACAGCCAAATTCGGAAAAGAATACGCGATAGAACTGCCTAATTATAACAGTATAATGGAAAAGTTATTTAAAAAAGCATGAAATTACGTTTTTAATAGAAATCCCCAAAATAGAAAGTATCACTTATAATTATTATCATTTATTTGCTTTCTCCATGAAAGTTCCTAAAACCAAGTTCCTTTCTTTGAATGAACTTAGGAATGGCTTCTCGAATGAAAAATGCAAAGAAGTAGCACTAAGTCAATACTTATGCCAATCAGTAACGACAACAGCTATTCACGCAGATATCTCCTGTGAAGTACAATTGTTAAGATTCTCTAATCACTATGAGGATTGTGATTCAAAACCAGTACAAATTACAAATATGAAAATTCAAAAAGTTACGGACAACAAATAGATTGCTGTATTTCCACAAGAAGTAATAGCAACCGCCGATTGCAACCAAGACGAAAACAACTCAGCACTAACTGGAAGTAAGGTAATCACCATAAAAGAAGATTGCTACTTAAAATTAAAAAATGAAATTATTCGAGTAAACCAAGATCCAACAGTAACGAAGAAATTTGTAAATTTGTAAATTTACAGTTCAAGATTACGCAACCCGAAGACGACTAAATCGGCAAAAAACCAATGCAACTAGAGCACCTAGACCAAGACGATCTCAACCAAGCCGTAAAGCTAATGGACAACTATACAGAACATTTAAGTGAATTAAAAGTGCCAAAAGTACATTATGACAATATCAGTATTTGGACAATTTTATTATTGTAATCATTTTACTAACTATTTACGTATTGTACAAAATGTATCTTAGATATGGGAACATAAATCTAAGTAGTTACCTTGAGCTTTAATCCAACAGGTATGCGTCCCTTTGTGGATAGCATTCAAATCAGGTGTCTGTCGTCATAGCGTGGAAACACTAACACGTCACTTATGTTTGTACTTAGTTTGCTTGCACTTCCTTTATATTACTTAATTATTATTCGAAGTAGTATGTAGTACTTTATAACACAATCACATCTCATTATCCTATTTGTATCAAAGTAGTTTATTAGACCGTACCGCACTATTACACCAGCACCGAACAACTTCCATCTACTGTCCAGGTGTAACTTGTTCGGGTCGTCCTCGGTCGTATATCAAATTAAAGGTTGTTTACAACGTTTAATGCAGTAACGGATTAAGGCTTAATTTGTATATACCGAATATAATACAGAAACAAATTTTAGTAATAAGAAACAAGAAACAAAAGGAATTAAAGAAATTATAAATGAACCCTTAAAGACAATGAGTTTCAAAAATTAAGGAAACCCCGTAATTTTCATCTACGTTGGGAGGAGTTACATATCTCCCAAATTAGAATATATATGTAATTAATGGAACTATTAAGAATTAAGAATTATTAAAACTTAAGTTAGATGCAACAATGTAAAATTGAAGGACATAATAAAAAGGGCAATGAAAGTTCAACAAGCCAGACAGTGAGAACGGAAACAGAGATTGTATTCCAGACGTAACGTGATACTGCAGGTGCAGGTCACAGTAGGTAATAAGACAGAAATTATTAGAATTAAGATTGTTACATTGTAATAAATACAGAAATAAGCAAACATGAACTCTGAAGTTCCCACAAGCAATGCGAGTGGCAGAGATAACATAAATATCCTCGAGAGCCCAAGATGGCCAGTCAGTCTAGAACTTCTCAACTTTAACATTGTTGTTAGTTCAGCATTTTAGTCTAAAATTTCAACTTAGAATTATTTCGATATCATACGTTACTGCATATGACGAACTTGTAAATTAAAATTCAATTGTAATTTAGTATAAAATAAATTTGTTAGAAGTTTTTGGAAAAGCTTCTTAAAAAGTCGCTCTAAGAGGAACAAAACCTAACTGGCGCAGCAGGTAGGATACCAGAAGCACTTTAAAATTACACATAAAATATATGTAAAGTGATTCTTTATATAACTTAATACAAACCAAACTGAAAAGTGACAATACAAACTGAAAAGTAACTCTCAATTTATACAAAAATAATACAAACTAAAAACTGAAAGCAACCATTAAAAATCATGAATTTAGACATGCAGCTTTGTTTTGAGAGCATTCCTCAATATGACGTAAGCCAAGCACTGTTAGGTATCTTTATCACCGCGTGCGCGATATTTTTAAAATTCTTTTACACACCAAGAGACATTACATGTGATTTTCCAATGCTCCACCCGAAGGTACTACATTGGCCAGGAAGCGAGTTTTTTTTACCTGGAAAATTTTGAATTTTTGCCGAATCCTTGCTGTTCCAAGCAAGGTAGGGATCTTTAACGTACGTGACAACACTCACACACGGGACCTCCATTTTACCTCTCATCCGAACGAGGGTGTATTTTTGCGAAAAATGCTCGCCTAACATTTTTCAAGCGGACCGTGTCGGGATTCGAACCCGGGACCTTGGGCGTAGTAGTCACACACATAGCACTACGCCACGGAGCCGCATTGTATTAATGACTGTTCATTTATATTTCCAATGCTCCACCCGAAGGTACTACATTGGCTAGGAGGCGAGTTTTTTGTTGCCTGGAAATTTAGAATTTTGCCGAACCCTTGCCGTTCCAGGCAAGGTAGGGATCTTTAACGTGCGTGACAACACTCACACACGGGACCTCCATTTAACCTCTCATCCGAACGAGGGCGTAATATTTGTGAAAAATGCTCACCTGCCATTTTTCAAGCAGTCGGCCGTGTCGGGATTTGAACCCGGGACCTTGGAATCCGTAGTCTTACGCTTACTACATTGATCCACGGCGACGCCTTGTATTAATGACTGCAGTAAAAGATGCGAGAACAAATTGGCATATTAATAAGAACATAGCGCTGGATATCTTGTCAGAACCTAGGACTAATACGCTGGACAGACTTCAGAACTGCATCCCCAGATTGTCAATTTACGTACAAGGAGACGCTAAATTAAGAACTGGCTTGCTGAAAAACCTTATGCAGAATTTTAATTTGCACACTTTTATAAGGTTTATATCTAGTAATTACTTATTTCTTATAGTAATTGTATTTTTGTGGTAAGAAGTGGGGTACTACTCCCTTATTACAAAAAATAATTAATTTAACCTTTCTTATGATCTGCACCCTTTTAAGTTTGATACCTAATTAGCTTTTAATTAGTGCTGAATATAAATTCTCAGACATCTTGCGTTATGTCGACGGTGCTAAAAGATTGGGCTAAATTAATGGCGGTACCTCAATTACTTATTAAATTTATAAATTTAGTAAACTTAATGCGTTCAGGGTCTAATCGTAATTGTTTGTTCTAGTCGCACTTGACTAAAACTTATGATTAATAAACAAGGCGACTAAGGTAAAGAATTAAAACTAAAATTACTTACCTGACAAGGCAAAGAAAATGGTGAAAAAATGTGTTAAAAAATTATACTTACCGTTTTTTAACATTTGTACAAATTTATAAACTTCCTTGCCTGTCTTAGGGAAATTCCTAATGAAAATTATACCTTATAATTTACTAGATCTTCAATTTTTTATAACAAATATGCAATATTGTTTTCTATACCTTGATTAAACGTGATGTTTATTTATAAGATTCTATACACCTCTAAGTTCGATTGACCTGAGTAGCGACAAAATAGGCATGAAGGTAATGCAAATTTAGCGGCACGCGGTAGTTTCGCAAGGTTGATCCACTCATGTCGAACAATATCAAACAATCTAGGTGATTCCTACCAACAGATAATAATTTTCTATTGAGTGATCCCCTCTAATTTTATCACGGGCGCAACCTTTTATTAAGTTTGAAAACGCTTAGCTTTACGCTTTCAATCAATCAGTGCGAATGCGGCTTGCACAAATAATTTTTTTTTTCAAAACGTGTAGCATAAAGTTAAAACTTCGTGCTTTATAGTCTAGAATACGCGACCTGTCGTTTGCAGAAGTGATTCTTTAAATTGTATATCAAGTAAGTGGACTAGGATATATTATAATATGAATTTATGTAAATTGTTTTTCATACACCATTGTTCACAAAGTAAATTAACTTTAATATTGTTGTGTCGTTTTTAAAATGAATCGTAATTAAGAACTGTATAACGCAAAATTAAGTATTTAAGCGAAAGATTTTGTTTAAATAATATTTCTCTCCCGGTTTGATCATTAAAAACGGTGTTTATTATACTTTGATTTTGTTTTTAAACAACTTGTTTTAATTTACAAATTAGTGCTACCAAACTTTGAAATATTACAAAAAAAAAGTTATAACTATACGTTTTATTACAGCAGGTGATAATATGGGTGAAAAGAAGGACGACTTTTCTTCTACGTTTACGGTGGACAATTTTAGCTCTACGTAAGTACTTTTCTGCAAATTGTAGCTGTAATTATATGCTGTGTCTTATAGCAATACAATACATATATTTTGTTAATTTAATTAGGCATAGACTCTTTAAAAAATAATATTTTGAGTTTTTCACTTGTATATTTTTATGATACTCACTACTCTGAGTTAGATGATTTCCGAACCGGTCAAAAAAGGACGCTCTTCCAGTGCTTCGTTTAAATTTATTTGAAGGAGATTTAGAGCATAGTGCTAATTAAGATGTCTTAGATTGAAGTTATTGTGATCTGCACGGATAGTCATACACACTTCGAGTAGATTTTTTGGTTAAAAAGGGCTACTTTCTGATCATTTTTTTATAAAATCTGTAAAGGTGCCTATTGTCTACTGTGCAAGATTAAAAATGCAGTTTCCCTAAAAGTTGACATTGTTTACATAGCGGAAAATTGTTCTGTCAGCTATTCCAAAGTTATTGCAAAAAACCTACCCTACATATAAAAAGGTGTAACAATCTACAGTATTAGTTTGCGACTGACACCTTGGGACACAATTTTTCCAATAATCGAGCAATTAAATATTTCACAATTTTATTTACATATGCTCAAAAATAATTGTAACTGTTAGTGCAAATCTGGCCCTGTACATGAGACCCCTGTCAAGTTGGCACGACATGCTTTAAATTTTAAAAAAACAATGATAGTTCTTGTAACACTTTTCATAGTTCTAGAGTTCTTGATACAAAATAAAAAGAGTTCCGCATTTTTAATACCAAAAAATAGCAAATGAAAAATTGTCGTGCTAACTTCGCGAATCTAGCAAGACACTTCCTACATTAATCTATAAGAAACTAATAACTATGATAACTTTTAGCAAGAGTTCCCGTTAGTTCTAATCGAGTTCCATCTGTCTATGAAATTAAAATAAAAATTGCAATAATTAGGTTATTTGCATATACACCGTATATTGTACCCAGCACGGCACTCGATGAAAAAGTGTAGTGCTGATCATTTCTAGCGCATTTTTTTAATTATATCGACAGTTCTACATGAGTTCTAACAATTACGATAACTTTTAGCCTGAGTTCCAGTGGCTAACCATTTTTAAATAATTTTTTAAATTTCGGTCTAGCACGACACTCGGAAAAAAGTGTCATGCTGATCATTTCTAGCAAATTTTTCGATATATATATCGACAGTTCTAACAACTACGATCACTTTTAGTCTGCGTTCCAGTGGCTAACCATTTTGAAATAACTTTTTAATTTTTGGTCTAGCACGACACTCGGAAAAAAAGTGTAGTGCTGTTCATTTCTAGTGCATTTTTCGATATATATCGACAATGAGTTCTAACAACTACGGCCACTTTTAACCTGAGTTCCAGTGGTTAATCACTTTTGAATAATTTTTATAATTTTCGGTCTAGCACGACAGTCGGAAAAAAGTGTCGTGCCGATCATGTCCAGCGAATTTTTGATATATATATATATATATATATATATATCGATAGTTCTACGTGAGTTCTAACAACTACAACCATTTTTAGCCTCAGTTCCAGTAGCTAACCATTTTTAAATATTTTTTAATTTTCGGTCTAGCACAATACTCGGAAAAGTGTTAGCCACTGGAACTCAGGCTAAAAGTGATCGTAGTTGGTAGAACTCATGTAGAACTGTCGATATAAATCGAAAAATGCTCTAAAAATGAACAGCACACTTTTTTCCGAGTGTAGTGCTAGACCGAAAATTAAATAATTATTTAAAAATGGTTAGCCACTGGAACTCAGGCTAAAAGTGGTCGTAGTTGTTAGAGCTCATGTAGGACTATCGATATATATCGTAAAATGCGCTAGAAATTATCAGCACGATACTTTTTTTCCGAGTATCGTGCTAGACCGAAAATTAAAATACTATTTAAAAATGGTTAGCCACCAGAACTCAGGCTAAAAGTGGTCGTAGTTGTTAGAACTCATATAGAACTATCGATATATATATATATATATATATATATATCGTAAAATGCGCTAGAGATTATCAGCACGACACTTTCTTTCCGAGTATCGTGCTAGACCGAAAATTAAAAAATTATTTAAAAATGGTTAGCCACTGGAACTCAGGCTAAAAGTGGTCGTAGTCGTTAGAACTTATGTAGAACTATCGATATATATATATATATATATATATATATATTGCTGTGATAAAAGTTTGTTTAGGGGTGTATTGAGTAGTAAGGGTCGTGTAGCAACTATAAATAGCAATGAGAATAAGAAATCTGCATTTATTTAGCAGAAAAATAAGTAATTCGTACATTATGTAAATAGCAAGCATATAACACCCTGTATATAAACCGTAATTAACTTTAAACAATGCCGGCAAGCACATCTTTCGATAATAGAACGCGCATTCAGCAGAGAAATAATCGTACATGTAATTAAAACTACGTTGAGAATGTTTAACACGTTTATAAAATAAAGACACAGAAGATAGGACAAAACCTAATAAATCTTCATGCCAGTACGCTTGTGATAAAGAAGGAACAATATGCGCTTTGATAAGAAAACGCACTTTCAAAGATCAGTTTAAATAAATACATGAACGAAAACAGCACTAGAGTTACATTATTTATTTTTGTACAATTATCTAAAAGCATTATCTATACAAAACACAGACGTAAGTTAAGAGTCTAGACACGATAACAAATAATAAGGCAATCAAAGATCGCAAATAAACACCATGACACGGAAATCCGAAAGAGTTTCATCAGAAATCAGCTTGAAATATTAAAGAAAACCTAGTTGGTCGCGACAATCTGCAAAACTGCTTGTAAACCCAATCCAAAGGTAGTGGGAAAAAGCTATTTAACACCCACCGGTGATAAGGCAGCTCAGTTTCCACTTAATGCACGTTGAATCCACATCACTTTTAACCAGAAATCTACGCGTCAGATATTTAAAATTTATAATATAGTAAAAATAGTGCTGCATAAAAATTGTGTTAAGAATATATGAAAAGTTTTTGCCGTTTTTAGAAAACATGAGTAGAAATTGGTTAATTAATTTAAATTAAATATTTATAATGATATAGGGCTTCTAATCGGCTTCCAGTCAAATTCTGGTACAATTCTGGTTCACTTATAAAACAATTCTAATCTGCGTCGAAAACAATACTTCTGGTATATTTCTGGACTATTCTAATCTGCGTCGACGACAATTCTAATTTTGGAACCATTCAATTCTAATCTGCGTCGAAAACAATTCTAATTTTAATTCTGGTATAATTATGGGACAATTCTAATACGCTGCTAATTTATGATCCGAAGTCTGGAACTTCAAGTGGAATTTAAGGGAAAAGATTCAAAGCATATGCAGAGAAAAATAGAATAAAACAGGAGGTGATTTTTGGAAAACAAGGAATAATTGTACTGAAATATTAGTTTGACATAGCAGAGCATTCGATTGAAGACAGTAAGGGGTTGTTGATCTACAACACGAATCAACATAGTAGGAGATCACAGGTCAGATCAACTTAATTTTAAAAAATCTTTTCAATTTAAATTTTAATACTGAATTTATTAAATTTATCTAAAACTTTAAATAGTCAACAGGAACAGTGCATACGTTTAAACTTACGTAATAAATTATGAAAGGGTCTCGAATGTTCCAGATTTTTTTGTAAAGGTGTAGTTTTTGGTGACTATATTGAATTAAAAGTATATAACTTTTGGGATAAATAATCCATATGATATTAATTGATTGAAGGGTGTATTTAAAAAATTTCAAAAATTGTAAACATTATTTCCTTTCGTTATATGAATGTTGATTGACTTCGTGTTATCAATTCAAACAGGTAATCATAAAAGGGGTGAAAAAAAATTGATCATTGTAACGTTCCGCACTCTGTGTAGATTAAAAAGGGCTAGCCGTGGCATAATAATAAAAGTAAAAGATTAAATAGTAATACACAGCAAGGTGGCGTTAAGTAAAACGTTTACTACACCGAGTACGACGTCATATCAATTTATAGGACGCAACAACGTGGGGAGAAAAATACATAGCAATACATAAATATATAATATATATATATATATATATATATATATATATATGTATATATATCGAAAAACTCCCTAGAGATGATCAGCACAACCTTTCTTTCAGAGTGTCGTGCTAGACCGAAAATTAAAAAATTATTTAAAAATGGTTAGCCACTGGAACTCAGGCAAAAAGTGATCGTAGTTGTTGAAGCTCACGTGCAACTGTCTATATGTATCGTAAAATACGCTAGAAATTATTAGCACGACACTTTTTCCGAGTGTCGTGCTAGACCGAATATCAAAAAATTATGGTTAGCCACTGGAAAGCAGGCTAAAAGTGATCGTAGTTGTTAGAACTTATGTAGAACTGTCGATATATATCGAAAAATTTGCTAGAAATGATCAGCATGACACTTTTTTCCGAGTGTCGTGCTAGACCGAAATTTAAAAAATTATTTAAAAATGGTTAGCCACTGGAACTCAGGCTAAAAGTTACGTAGTTGTTAGAACTCATGTAGAACTGTCGATATATATCGAAAAATACGGTAGAAATGATCAGCACAGCATTTTTTCGCCGAGTGTCGTGCTGGGTACAATATACGTTGTTTATGCAAATAACCTAATTATGGCAATCTTTTGTTTTAATTACATAGAGAGTTGGAACTCGATTAGAACTAACGGGAACAAGTTTCACATCGGTACAGTACAGTGCTCCACACAAATGCGTTCAGCAATCTCTTCCTTGCTTCTAGGTTTGTTGCATTTGAACATAACTGCTTTTTTATGTTAAATGCAGCACGACCTTGTGTTAATCTTTGGATTATATCTTTTGCTTCGCAGGTAGCAGAAATCCTTAACCTCCTGTAAGTTCTCGTTTCCTATCTTTACATACTAGTGCTTTAGTTTTATTTTTGAAAACTTTTATACCGTATCTCTCTGTTAGAACTGTTTCCAATTCATTAAGAGCTGCTTCTAACTCTACCTTGCTAGATGCTAATATCGCTATATCATCTGAAAATCTAAGTATATGAGTCCTTTGTCCCTGCGTAATAATTTCAAATGTCTTTCTGCATCTGACAGTATTTATTGTCTGTTCGATGTACAAATTAAAAATTAACGGGGATGCTAATTTTTTTGAGTATTCCGAACATTCTTTTCCATTATACATTGCCGATTGCTTTTCTAAGATTTACAAACCCTATATACACGCTTTCTCTCTTTTCTATTTTCTTCTCCATTATCACCCTTAGAGCTAAAATAGCCTCCCGTGTTCCCCTGTTTCGTCTAAACTAAAATTGATCTCCGCCTAGTATTTCTTCAGCCCGTTTTTCCATCCATCTTTGTACAATTCTGCTTAATCGTTTTGACACGTGTGGTGTCGAAGTTATTGTTCGAAAATTTTCACATGTACCACGGGTACAAATGTACAAATGGACGGGCTGTTTCTAATCAATATTCTTTGTATTTAGAAATATCGATTTGAAAACCGCAACTAACTGCTTGTAGAATACCATGAAATATTTTAATCAAGTTTTCGTCTATTCCCGTTATTGATGCAGAAATCGTTGAATTTTCCAGGAAACGGCTCGCAGTATTTCCGTCAGTTGTATTTCCATATTCCTGTTTCGGTTGATCAACCAAGAGCCCCAATTGTTGACGAAACCCTTTCTGAATTTTTGTTTCAAGTTTCAATGCCTTCTCTGTCTTCGACGCAATTTTGTCTTTTTTAACGACCAATTTATAAGAAACTTGCACAAAAACACTCGAGAAAACGAATCCACACTTGTAAATTTACAAGGCTAATCTGCAAATAATCTTCTTTGATTTCTTTCTTTAAAACTTCATCTATATTATTAAATTGCTTTGAAGTGCATTGGTAAAGATAGCACCTCTGACTGGAAGATGTGCAGGTCAATGAATTGCAAACTTTACCATCGATCATTGTCAATGCTAATTTATTTGTTATATTAATTTCCTTTCTTTCAACAATTGTTTGCTGCGGAGTTGCAGCGTAGTAAGATTGCGCTTTTGCTTTTTGATATTATCTACTTAGAGACTCGTACATTCAGCAGTTTCAAACAAAAATTCAATTTTGATTTGCCGACAAAATCGAAGGGTCGAAAACAAATGATAGTTCTAAATAATAATTTATTTTTCGTAAATTTATCGTCAGATATCATTTGAAGTGGTACAAGTGAAATGAAAAATACATTCGCGTCTGTTTTATTGCCATCAGTATTATCATCGAATTTTTGCTTGAAACTGCTTGACCAGAAATACCGTCGCATTTACAAATTAATTATCTTCTAAACATTATCTAATGTGAGACTCTTTATCACAACTTTCCGTATCGACAATATACGTTGGACAGTGTGATCTAATAATGCTTGTAGTTTTACTTCAACGCTGCATTCTGTAATTGTTATAATTGTAGCGCAGGGATAACATTCTTTTTAGCTTTCAAAACATATTTGTAAGAAGAATACACTTTACAGTTTTATTGAATGCTAGCGGTTCTGATGATATTACACATGCTTTTTTTATTATAAATAACGAGTTGCAGGATACGTTCTAAGACATTTCTGGGGAATAGTACGGAATATACTACAAGCAGAGATAGGAAAAGAGAGGTAGAGGTAGGCCGAGATCAAACTTTAGCACACAGATAGTGATAGATGCAGACTGTGCAAATTTCAGGGAAATATGTAGGTTGGTTCAGACTAGGAAACAATGAGGGTACGCGTCCAACCAGTTCTAGGACTGAAGACCTAATGATGATGATGATGAACGAGTTGCAGAGCCTCATATTTGTCATCTGTACCTTGTAGATATTGTTTGGCCTTTTTCAGTAATATCAAGGACCACCCTTTGCGGATTTCGAACAATTCGTGACGTCACATGGTCAGCTGTCTATTTTAGTGAACCTAAACAACAGTATTTAACCACAGTGTTATTTATATTTTCTGAATTTTGTCTATAATTTCCTTATGTAAATAAGCAAAATTGCGCAAGTAGTTTGTAATATGTATCCTATATTATTTTTTGCCCGATATAAAACGGTGGCGGTATAGTTACATAATAAACAAATTCTTATTACACCATTGTTTAAGTTAATTGAAATCTACATAAATACCTTTTAGCAATGCAATCAATATAATGAAGAAAAAGTATATTACATCTACTTTGTAATTTATGTTTTTCATGCTAGCCTTTACTTTGCCTTTTAACACATGACCACTTTCATATGAGTTTTCTCTGCTTCTTGACTGTAAAGCATTGTTTATAACAAAATTTTGCGTCTCACGAAAACAATATAACATGCTTATTGGTACCAGCCACTAAAAATATAGAAAACAATTTAAAAAATCCTTCCTAAGCTTACGTGTGTTCGGTACTAAATATTATTCTAACATATAAATACATTAGAAAACTATTGAATCTCTTGGCAATAACAAAAGTTGTGGATGATTTGAATACTAATTTAATAGTAACAGTTTATGTACCTACTATTATAAAGTAATTACAGCTTAGGTGTCACCAATACACATCGAAATATAATAAATTATATTGCCAAATATGAAAAACACACTGAATCTATTTTGTTTAGATTTGCAAAAAGACCTTGTTGCTATCTGACGTCACACCAATTGTGCGTATAGTTAATACATACTGTGTGGAACAGTCAAATGGAATCAATTCATTATTTTTCGGTAACTGTACCTATTTAAAAAAAATGCCGAATCACTATGAATTGACATCCTGCAATGAAAAAATGTGATCCCTACATTGAACCCCCTTGGAGTGACAGTTACAACCCCCGATTTTTAAATGAGAAATATGAGCTTGTGGTATATCATATGAAAGGTCTTCTTATTTTCCATTCAAAAATGTTATTGCTTTTACATTTGTTGCAAAATCAACATAAAAAATTATCCGATTACCGAAATTTGCTAAAACACACTCAAAAACTAATACGTAATACTGTTAATGTGTTCATAATTTAAAACAAAAAACCATGAATGTCAATCAAGTAGATGTTTAAAATGCCCGCCGTGAAAGTCTTAGCAACTTCTTAATCTTAAATAAATATGTCTTCTAACTTTATTTAACATACCAGGCGTGACCAACCGAATCGCAAGCGTTATTCGTCTTCGTAAGTCATCTAAATCAAGGGATTTAGTTTTGTACACACTACTCTTCACATATACCCATAAAAATAGTCTCATAGGTAAGCTCAGGTGATTGTGCTGTGCTTCTTATCAAAATGTCCGTCTTTAAATCTACATGACGAGTTTGTCATCTTTTATGGCACTAAAGTTCAGAGAGGTATTACTTGCTCCACCTCTCCCAGAAATGGTCCTGGCATTGATTGAATGGCTTGAAATTTAGAAAGGCGTGAAGCAGGAATAGATTTTATATGTACATCAGGCATTAAAGTTATTGTATGATTAATAGGAAAGTGTGTAGGTGGTAAAAAATGCAGGTCGATAAGGACAGGAAATAGTTGGGTTAGAGAACGTGAATTACCCCTATTCGAATAAATAAAGTAGATAGTTCTTCATAAGTCAAAACAGAATTGCCTATATCTCATTTCAAATTGTGCTTAACTGATCGCATTCTAATTTCCCACAGATGTACAAAGTAAGGCGAATATAGAGGAATAAAATACCAACTCATTCTGCGCACATGTTTTGGATATAATAGTATGTTGATTGGTCATGGAATTACTTAATTCCTTCAGGGCAGAGCTCGCTGTAAAAAAATTCGTGCCATTATCGGGGTAAATTTCAGATAACTTGCCTCGGAGAGCAATAACCCACCTTAGAGGAAGTAAAAATGGGCTAAAGGTTAAGTAAAGTGGCAAGTTCAGGATGAACTGCTTTAGTGACGAAACAAATGAATAGGCCTTTGTAGTTATGCAACCTCTATTCTTGCGATTTTTATCTGAAACGAGCCAGTGTAGTTAACCCCAACCGGTGTAAAAGCGAGAGAAGGTTGTACGCGGGCGGCAGATAGACCTCCCATTTGGATTAGTGAGTTTACCAGAAATTCTAAAACATTTCATGCATCTGCGTCCAAAAATAATTCGATATTGTTCCCTGACAATAGAAAGTAATAATTGAGCTCCTGATGAATGCTTCACATCATAGGCGGAACTAACGGGCCCAAGGACCCGCATTACGTGGGGGTCTACGATCGTAGGAGGTCTATAAACATATTCAATGATAGTACTCATGTTACTATATTTACTATTATTTTTCTTTAAACTTCCTCTGTAAACAAGAAATATGGAACTAGGAGAGAAAGCGTTAAGTTTGAGCATAGTTTTTAGTTGGAAAAGTATATGAAAGTTTTGGTCACATATTCTTGGTTGACAGAAATTGGAATGCTTATAGTTACTGTCATGGTTGGTTGTAGCTTATTACGGCTAACAATTGCTTTTGTGAATTGTCGATGCGGTTTGATAAATTTGAGAAATAAAAAAAAATTAATTTATTATTGTAAATACTTATTAGATGATCGTGTCTTTATTAATTTTATTATTCTAATGCTATTCTCATTTTGTACTCAAACGATTAGCGCTAGATTGTCGACATACACGTTTGTGGTTAAGATTTACATAAACAAAGAGCCATAAACATTTCTGGAATTGCAAAAGCTGGTTTGAGTGTACTCAAACGATCACGAACTAAGAAAATGTTCATTTAACTTGAGATTCTGAAATTTCGTTTCATAATGCTTGTATAAAAAATATTAACAACTTTTGAACTGTTTAAATCATCAACTTTCGCTCCTGGTCACTTAAAGCCACATGAAAGATAATTATATTAACTAATCATATTCGAATCAAGCATGATACAGCTAAAGGTATCTCGTATAAGGTTTCATAATCATGATGATTAAGCTATGTTTTATAATTAAAATTACAGGTTGGCATATGTTGGTACTAAGCAAGCAGACTTTAAGTTTATCTTGCGAAGATTAGGTTGTCTGAATATGATACACTAATCAATAGTTTTTATGTAGCTATCTGCATAATATTAAGTTGAATAATTTGTTTCACTACAATAAAGTCTGGCTAGTAAGTATACATTCAGACAGCCTTAGCATTAAGAAAAGCCTTAGAAACCTAACTCAAAAATTAGAAGTAATTCCAGATACAAAAGGATTGAATGACATCTGGAAACTAGCTTACTTACCATATGCATATTTTTTTTATTGTGAGTTATACTTTAATTTCTTTGTTAGCACAAGTACTTAATGGTTAAATATTACTTGATTGTGATGACCATGCAATTTACATCGTATTGGGAAAAAGTATTTGTATGTAGAGTGAAGTAAAATTCAAAATAGAGTTTTATTTGAAGTTTTAAATTTGAAGTTCAAGTCCATTTTGACGCTATAATAGTAATATAAATTTAAAGTGCTTTTACCTTATTTTATAGTTGTGTTTGAATTTCTTAGTATGTAATAGATCTAATAATTGATGTTCACATTTATACGCTAAAGTTTTAGTTGGCAATTTTATAAATATTTTTAACGCTGAATAGATTTTGGCAACTTTATTAGAGATCTGGTTTTATTATTTGTATAGTATAAACCGAGTTTTGGTCTTCGTGACCGCATGGAAAGAAGTACATGTAGAAATCTATTTGCATTATGAAAAGCTAGACATGGCTATAAAAACTTTGGTTGCTGTTTCTGTTACAATGTGTAAATAAATATTAGGATAATATGTAACATATTAAATAATTGTTTCATTTTCTAAATATTTCCCCTAAGTTGCCCACTATATTCGATAGTAACATAATCAAATCTACATATAATACACAAATATTTCTATAGATTTAAAGTCTATGGAAAATATAGTTTGTTCAGCAGTGAACGTGCTCAAAATTCTGATATTACACATTCCAGTTCCATTCTATGTTCAAATGTGTATCTAAATATACTATAGATACAGCACTTATCAGAAAAATTGAATACTTCTCCGGTTATTCACAGCTGATAAATCTCATTGTTTAAATTAAAAGTGGATGATCCTTATTACTATATCTAATCGTACAAAAACTTGCGTGTGATTATACAAGATCTCCGTGAATACTAATATAACGTAGTTATGACGCATAGCTTTGTACTCAAGTGTAATATTATACAAAGGTTTGCACTATAACATCTAACGCTATTTAATATAAAAATAAGATAACAGAACGAACAATGTATTTTTTAATTGTTATAGTAGGGTATTTATATTTACCCAGGTTTCACCATGGGCACACGATAAAAATTTTTTAGATTATTACACTCTGAATTTTAGTCGATATTATAATACAAGATAAAAAACATTAATCACAGTTAACAGTCATGGAAGATGATGTTAACAATGTAAACAAAAAAATATATATTAAACAGAAAAATAGAAAACTGCAATAAAACGCTAAAAAAATATACAAATCTCTTTATAGCTATGAATACTAGTAAAGAAAATTGTTAAATATTTAAACATAATATAAAATTAAAAGAAAATGGCGCTGTAGAAGTTTTTAATTCTAGGTGACAGATCTTGCCAAGGGATTTCTGTCCGATTATTTATATCTCAAGACCAGGGTTAAATCTTGCTTACAGTAAATAATAAGGCATCTCACTCCAACCCTACATTTAATTTTCCAATGCTCCACCCGAACTTACCATATTGGCCACAAAGCGAGTATTTTTTTTGGAAATTTTGAGTTTTACCGAATCTTTTCCGTTCTCTGCAAAATAAGAGTCATTAACGTGCGTGATAACACTTACACACGGAACCTACATTTTACCTCTTATCCGAACGAGGCTGTATTTTTATGCAAAATGCTCGCCTAACACTTTTCATGCGGTCATTGTCGGAAATCTAACCCGCGACCTAGCAGTGATTTGTGAACCTGTCTGATCCACAAAGCCACCATAGCATAGCATTTTTCAATCCCGAAGGTACTACATTTGCCAGGAAGCGAGTTTCTTTACTTGGAAATTTTGAATTTTTCTGAACCCTCACTATGACAAGCAAGGTAGGGATCTTTAACCTTCGTTACACCACTCACAGGCTTTTTCAAGAGGTCTGTATCAGAACTCGAACCCGAGTTTTTGGGCTTAATAGTAAAACGCGAACCAACTAATTCACGAGCTGCCTTCTCTCTGGTACCACATATGATAACGAATTAAACCGTAAAACCTACAAGCTATGAGAAAATAGTATGATAATACCTGTAGATAATCTTTATACATCAATAACGAATAATAACGACTTATTTCATAGAAAAAGGTAATCACAAAAAAATCATCCTAATTCCCGAAAACATATCGAACGATACGGTGGTTTCATCATTACGCTTATACACAAAAACCGTTTAGACATTATTGATTGTCGTCGCATTAAGCGGGAACAAGGACTATGTACGATTAAAAAAGGCTATCCATACATTAAAAGATATGTTACAGTGCTTAGTCCCCGTATTATAAACAGGTTCTTGTATTTCGTTAAACGTGAGCAACTTGAGACATGCTTGTGGCAAGAAGGTGCGGGAGGAGGGTGGCACGAAGCAATCTTCGCGTGAGAGTTGTAACTACAAGTCAGTGACTAGCTATACAATGCGTGTACGCGGTCTAAAAGTTTTTTAAGAGCGACGATTCACCTGTTTTGACAATGGATCGAGCAGTCATTTGATTTCTTCATGGGTAAGACATTTTAGGGAAAACGGATCAGTAACCAATGAGCGCAACTAGGAGCTAATTATTGAAATTACTAGACCTGAAAACAAAGTTGTTCCTGAAGAAATCATATATAATTGCAATAGGTTTGTATGAAAGGTTTCCATGTCTACAGCAATCAAAAAAACTTGGATTAATAAAATTTTAAAGAAACATTTGTTGCTTCATCCATACAAACTGCAAATTTAGATTGTGACAGAGGGAATCATATGCATGACTGATAGTTGACGGTTGTGAAACTTTGCTACGTCTAGGAAACGTTTGTTCTTTTGACGAGACGCACTTTCACATGGGTGGTAATGTATATAAGCATAACATGAGACGCTGGTTTGAAGATAACCCAAAATAATGTCACCAATGTCACTGCTTAAAAACAATTGTCCGGGATGCATTTTCATACAGACAATAATAGAACCTTTTTTCCACAATGGAAGACTAAGTAATAAACAATATTGTCGGATAAACGATTTGTTTGATCTAAAGTTGGAGCGTTTTAGAGGCTTCATTCTGTTAAACCCGGGCAACCGCAAAAATTTAAAATCACTGCTTTAAAAGTGTCTAGCATAACATCACATATGAAGGTTTAACATGCCCCCATTCCTGAAATGCTCTAATGCCATAATATGTCATAATATCTTAGGCTAAGAATAAACATGAAGCGAAACCTTTTTTTACAAGGCAACAAAATACATATCACTTGCTTAACTGTCCACTGGGACTGGGCAGATTTTAGCAAATAAACAACTGATAAAGCGCGGTTTGTAATGTGTACAGAGGCTATACGAGAAATACGATCAGTACTAGGTTGTAGAGCTATGATTCTGCTAAGCTTTCATCGGGGTGGAGGTTGATTGTATCTTATTATCAGGGCCAAAGCGTCGGTATATAAATCTAAACGATGACTTTGCCATCTTGTGCGGCGTTGAAGTTCGGAGATCGGAGAGGTATTCCTTGCTCCAACTCTCCCAGAAAGGTTCCTGCATCGATTGAATGGCTTGAAATGTAGACAGGCGCGAAGGCAGATTCTATATGCATATCAGGCATTGAAGTTATCCTATGATCAATAAGAAAGTGTGCGGGTGGTAAAGGCTGCAGGTTGATAAAATCAGGGAGTAGTGATGTTAAAGAACGTGAATTAAGGATTTCCCCTATTTGAATGGATAAAGTAGATAGTTGTTCATAAGTCAAAATAGAGCTCCCTAGAATTCTTTTCAAATTGTACTTAAGTGATCGCATACCAGCTTTCCACAGTCCTACGAAGTAAGAGGAAAGTGGGGAAAATAAAAAACAAATTCATTCCTCCTTGCGCACATATTTTGAATACAATTGTGCTTAATACAATAAAATTCGTGCCATTATATGGGCAAATGTCGGATGACTTGCCTTGGAAAGCAACAAACCACCTTAGAGGAAGTAAAAATGTATCAGTGATTAAATAGGTGACCAGTTAAAGATGAACTGGCTTAGTGATAAAACAAATGAATAGTCATAAGTAGGCTATAGTTATGTAACCACTACCCTTACGATTTTTATCTGGAGTAGGCCAGCGTAATCAAACCCAACCGGTGTAAAAGAGGCAGAATGCCGAATGTGGGTGGCAGGTAGATATCCCATTTGGATTAGTGTTTTCAGCAGCAAATCTAAAATATTTCATGCAACCATGAACACCCTTCTTCGACAAATTGCGTCCACAGGTAATCTATTATTGTTCCCTAACAATAGAAAGGAACAAAAGAGCTTCTGATAAATGCTTCACATGAGAGACGAAACTAACAAGCCCGCAGGGCCCGCCTTGGTAGGGGCCTAAGAACGTAAAGGGCCCATAAACATATTCAATAATAGTTCACATGTTACTATATTTACTATTGACAATTATTCTTTAAACTTTCTCTGTAAAAAGAAATATGGGACTAGCAGGAGGTCATATGGTCTCAATATTAAGTTTTAAGAGAAAGCGTTAAGTTTGAGCACAGTTTTTAGTTCGAAAAGGGTATGAGAGTTTTATTCACACATTCTTGCTTGACAGAAACTGGAAAGCTTATAGTTACTGTGGAGGCTGGTTGGAGCTTAATTCGGTTATCAAGTGCTATTGTGAATTGTTGACGCCGGTTTGATAAATTTGGAAAATAAAAAAAAACACATTGACTATTATAGATACCTATTAGATAGATGATCGTGTCTTTATTAATTTTATTACTCTAAGACTATTCTCATTTTGTCCTTATGCGATTAGATCTAGATTGTCGACATACACGTTTAGAGTTGAGATTTACATAAGCAGAGCCATAAACATTTTGTGGAATTGCAAAAGCTGGTTTGAGTATACTCATACGGTTACGAACTTAAAAAAGGTTAATTTATTTGGGATACTGAAATTTCGTTTCATAATGCTTGTATAAAAAATATTAACAGTTTTTGAACTGTTTAAATCTTCAACGTTCGGTCCTAGTCTAAACTTAGTCATTTAAATATTCGTGCTGTTTTGCTTAGAGCTACATAAAATATAATAATTATAACTAATCGTACTAAAGGTTTCTCGTATAAGTTTTCATAATCATGACGATTAAGGTACTTTTTATCGTTGAAATTGCAGGCGGCCTATGCTGGTACTAAGCAAGCAAACTTTAAGTTTATCTTCCTAAGATCAGATTATCTGTACATGATGCACTAATAAATAGTTTTTATGTAGCTACCTGCACAATATTAAGTTGAATTATTGGTCTCATTACTCTAGAGTCTGACCAGTAAGTGCACATACGGACAGTCCTGCATTAACAAAACTGTTGATAACCTAACACAAAAAATGAGAGTAATTCCAGATACAACACCATTGAATAACATTAGGGACCTAGCTTACTTACCCTATACATATTTTTTTTACTGACAGTTGATATTTAATTTCTTTGTTAGTACAAGTACTTTATAATTAATTATTATTTGTTTGCGTTGATCATGCAATTTACATCATATTGGGAAAAAATATTTGTATGCAGAGAAAAGTCGTAAAATTCAAAATAGGATTTTATTTGAAGTTTTAAATGTGGAGTGGAGTAATATTATTTATCCAATGGATACAGTTCAGGTTTATTTTGACGTTATCATGATAATTTAAAGTGCTTGTACCTAATTTAATAGCTGAGTTTGTTTTTCTTAGTATGAAATAGTTCTAATAATTGTGGTTCGCATATATTTGCTTAAAGTTATAGTTGATAATTTTTCAAATATTTTTAGCGCTTATGATTTTGACAACTTTATTAGAGCTCTGTTTTTGTTATTTGTACAGTATATACTGAGTTTCGACCTTTGCGGCCGTATGAAAAGAAGTATATATGGAAATCCATTTGCATTATAAAAAGAAACGTAAAATATCAAAAGCTCTTTTATTTTCTAAATATTTTCCCTGAGTTACTCACTATATTCAATGGTAACACGTCAAATCTATATATAATACACAAATATTTCTATAGATCTAAAGTGTACAAAAATTTGTTCAGTGGTAAACGTGCTCAAAATTTCTGGTATTATATATTCCATTTTGATTTCTATGTACCTTCAAATGCCCATCTAAATATACCACAGATACGGCACTATCTTATCCGAAAAATTAAATGCTTTCTCGGTTATTCATAGCTGAACAATCTCATTGTATAAATCAAAGTGGATTATCTCCATTGCTATATCTAATCGTACAACAACGTGCGTTGCGATTATGCAAGATGTCCGTAAATACTAACATAACATAGTTTTTACGCATATTGTTGTAAACTGTCATATTATACTAAGATATGCACCATTTCATATAAAAATAAGATCACAGAATGAACAAATTAATCCTTAATTGTTATAGTAGGGTATCCATATTCACTCAGGTTTCACCATGGGTACACGACAAAAAAATTTTAGATTATTGCTCCTTGTATTTCAGTTGATACTGTAATACAACATAAAAAAAAAGTTATCACAGTCAACAACCAGAGAAGCAGATGTTAACAAAGTAAACAATAAGAAAAATATAAATCAAACATAGAAATAGAAAAACTGTAATAGAACACTAATAAAAATATATTAATTTATTTATAGCTATTAATACCTGTAAAAAAGAATGTCAACATTTAAACATATAAAATTCACAAAAAAGGGGCTGTAGAATATTTTGCTTCTAGGTGACAGATCTTGCCAAAGGATTGCTGTCCGGCTAGTTATATATCAAGAGCAGGGGTACACCTTTCTTACAATAAACACTCTTTCTCTTTGTTACCCTACATTTGATTTGCTAATGCTCCACTCGAAGGTACTACATTGGCCAAGAAACGAGTATTTTCTTACCTAGAAATTTTGAATTTTACCAGACCCTTGCTGTTACTTGCAAAGTAAGAATCCTTAACGTGTGTAATAGACTCACACACGTATCCTACATTTTATCTTCTATCTGAACGAGGGTATATTTTTATGCAAAATGCTCGCGTAACATTTTTCAAGCGGTCCGTGTCGAAAATTCAACCCGCGAACCAGGACTCGGCAGTGATACACGAACCCGTCTGAACCACGAAGTCGCCACAGCATAGCATTTTCCAATGCTCCACCCGAAGATACTACAGTTGCCAGGAAGGGAATATTTTAACTTAGAAATTTTGAATTTCTCTGAATTTTAACTGTTCCAAGCAAGGTAGGGAGCTTTAACATGCGTGGCGATACTCACACGTTTTTTTAGCGGTCTGTGTCTGGATTCGAATCCGGAACTTTGAGCGTAGTAGTAACTAACACGCGAACCAACTAAGCCACTAACCGCCTTCTCTCTGGAACCACATATGATGAATAATTAAACCGTAAAACCTACAAATATTTGTTGTTTTATCCATACAAGCTTCAAATTGTTCAGTAATTAGTCGATGGTAACTTTATTCAGAGGGAAACATATGCAAGATTGATGTTTGACCGTTTTCAAACCCCGCAACGCTTAAAAAACGTTTGCTCTTCTAACGAGGCACACTTTCACATAGGTGGTAATGTAAATAAGCATAACCTGAAATACTGATCTGAAAGAACCTACAACAATGTCACCAAAAGTCAGTCCACTGCTCAAAAACTACGGTTTGGGGAGCTTTCTCAAACAAGGGAATAGTGGGACCTTTTTTCACATGCCCGGCCTTAAAATGCTTTGCTTTCAATTGAATTAAAAGTAAAATGAATAAACAAGTAAATTAGAACATAATATCCTAGGCTAGGAATAAACATTAAGTAAAACCTTTTTTTTCAAGGCAACAACCTTAACCTCACCTGTTTAACTGACCACAAGGCGTAGGCCGATTTTGGCAAATAAACAATCGATAAAGCCGTTTGCTGTGTATATGGTGGCTATACCAGGAATACCATCAGTACCCGGTTGTAGAGCGATGATTCTGTTAAGCTTTCATCGGGGTGGAGGATGATTATCTCCTTTTATCAGAACCAAAGTGCCCGTCTTTGAATCTACACGATGTGTTTGCCATCTCGTGCGGCGCTGAAGTTCGAACAGATATTTCTTGCCGCACCTCTCCCAGAAATGTTCGTACATAGATTTAATGGCTTGAAATGTAGAAAGGCGTGAATGAAGAGTATATTTTATACGTACATAAAACATTGAAGTTTTCGTATGATCAATAAGAAAGTGTGCAGGTGTTAAGGGATGCAGGTCGATAAGATCAGGGAATACTGGGGTTAGAGAACGTGAATTGAAGATAATCCTTATTGAATGGATACCGTAAAGCTGCCTGTAATGCTTTTCAAATGGTGCTTAACTGATCGCATACCAGCTTCCCACGGTCCTCCAAAGTGAGGGAATGAAATACCAACTCATGCCTTTTTGCGCACAAGTTTTGAATACAATTGTATTTTGATTAGTCACGAAATTACTTATTTCCTTCAGAGCAGAGTACTCTGCAATAAAATTACTGGCGTTATCGGGGCAAATGTCGGGTGACTTGCCTCGGCGAGCAACAAAGCACATTAATGTAGGTAAAAATGGATCCGTGGTTAAATAAGTAACCAATTCAAAATTAAATGCCTTAGTGGCGAAACAAATAAATAGCCATAAATAAGCCTCTGTAATTTTGCAGTCTCCACCCTTGCGATCTTTTAAATATTTTGGCACTTTATTATAAATCTAATTTTTTTCTTTGTATAGTATAAACTGAGTTTTGACCTTTGCGACCGCATGGAAGGAAGTGTATGTAGAAATCTATTTGCCATATGAAAAGCTTGACATGGTTATCAAAACTTTTGGTTGCTATTTTTGTTACAATATATAAATGTTCAAATTACAGTTGCATATTCTGAATACTTTCCCTAAGTAGTTACTCACTATATTCGATACAAACATGATCAAATCTAAATATAATACACAAATATTTCTATAGATAAAGTCTATAGAAAATTTAATTTGTTCAGCGGTGAATGTGCTCAAAATTTTTATATTATTCATCCCATTTTTATTTCTATGAACCTTGAAATTCCCATCTAAATATACCATATATATACAGCACTACCTTATCTGAAAAGTTGAATGCCTCCTCGGTTATTCATAGCTGATAAATCTCATTGTTTAAATTAAAAGTGGATTATCCTTATTGCTATATCTAATCGTACAACAACTTGCGTGCGATTATGCAAGTTATTCGTGAATACTAATATAACGTAGTTATTGCGCATAGCATTGTAGTCGTGTTACATTATACAAAGAGTGGTCCTATAACATCTAATGCTATTTAATATTAAAATAAGATCACAGAATGAACAATTTAGTCCTTAATTGTTATAGTAGGCTATCCATATTTACCCAAGTTTTACCATGGCACACGATAAAAAATATTAGATTATCGCATCAGGAATCAACATTTCTAAGTATGATAATACTTATAGATAAACTTGTACACGAGTATCAAAAACAACGACTTATGATATAGAATAGAGTAATCAAAAGTAATCATTTTAGTTCTCGAAAACATGACGAACGCAAGGATTGCTTCATCTCTACGCCTACATGCAACAATAGTAAACAATTACAGACTGTCGTCGCACTAAGAGGGACACAAGGACTATGTACAATCGAAGAGAGTAACCCATACATTAAAATATATGTTACATTACTTGGTCAACTGCCCAGTAATAAAACATTTAAGATGCACTCCACCAACAAAAACTATGAAATTGGCATATTTTGAGTTAAGATCTGGTGATTACTTTCCCTGGAAATTTATACTCCAAAGTGGGTAAACACAGCCATTATTGTACAACCGGGATATTATATTTCTTGACATTCTTTTTTCAAAATCAACTGTCGTAAATTTTGCGATTTTATCAGTGATGGAACACTGCCATTTAGTAATACAGCATTGTAAATCCAGTAAAGGAATATCCGGTATTTCACTTCCTTTAACGAAAAGTACCAATTAGGTTCTAATCATTTTTGCATTATAATACAAATTTTCTTCATTATGTGAATATGAAATGCAAAAAAATAGATATTCAAGCATTCCAAATTTTTCTAACTGGAAAGCTAGCTCCACCTGTTCGCCTTAGTTTCTGTTACCTTACATGCAATCGTCTGATGAAGGTAAACTAAATTCCAGTTCATTAGAAGAGAATGAAGTGAAACTTTCAACAGGTTTTTTAAATTTATTTTTAATAGGCCTCATTTTTCTTTCGCTTTACCTTCCTCCTTCTTTCGATTCCCCTCTATTTTAATATTTTCTTGCCTCTGTTTTTTTCTCGTTATTATCCTTATGGCATTGTAGCCAGCGTCTGCTGGTCGCGCCATTAGGTAAAATTTCGCTATTGCGCTTTTGGTTCTTTATTTCTGTTTTCTCAATGGGCCATGAAAGACGGTTGACAAAATAAAGTTTGACATTGGGTATAGATTGGCACGACAACGTGGGAATCTTCAGCACAAAACCTTCAGTACAGACAATTTCTTTATTTTTTCAGTTTCGTGACTTGGTACTGTATCTGTCTTTGCTTCAAATTGGTTACTTGCTTGTTCAATCACTTTTCGCTTTTTTAGTTTAATTACTTTCTTGTTCATTCTTTTTCTTTCCTTTAGTTTGGTTACTTTCTTGTTTAGTATCTCTTTTTCCTTCGTTTTAGTTATGATCCCGTACAGTTTCCATCTCTTTTTCAGATTACTTACTTTCTTGTTCAGCCTTGTGTTGTTTTCCACCACCTTCTCTCCCTTTAACATACATACAAACAAAGTTTTTTTTAAACATAAAAAAGCCCTTTGTTGGCTTCGTTACCCTCCAACTTTGAAGAGTTTCCACTTTCCTTGATCTCATTGACTGTTCTATTCGGTACTGCAGACTTCACAAGTAATAGGGGCTCAACATAAAAGTCAACTGGTTTCACATGTTTGTTGTACCTTGAATCACTGGACATGGATTTTGGGTATCTGCTAGCATTAGAATCGAAAAAAAAACTAAGTCACATTTCCAAAACCGGTTTCTGGCTATTTCAGGTGTTAATTTTTATATGGCAGTCTCTAATCATGAGCCGAATTAATGGTTCGTATGACATTTGTTGGCGTTGCTTCTTTTTCAGTCAGAAATTACGTTTTTCCACCTGCCTATTAGTGGCTTCAAAACTGCCACATCGGTAGCTTGCAGCATGTGTGTTGCGTTACGATGAGACGAGTAGAGTACAAGCTCGTTTACGTGACACAACTGAGCTGCCTGTAGAGCCAAAAGTGATTTATGTCCGTCACTTAAATATCATATTGGAAATAAGGTCAGTCCGCTTTAAGTACGATAACAGAGTATTTCCATCGTATGCATAAAACGCCTGACCTGACATGCAGCCTGCCTTGGATCGTCCCACACACCAGTCTGGATATAAGTTGTCAAAGTTGGTTTGGATATTAGATCGTAAGTCAGGACAATTATGGGAGGCAAGACATCACCTGCATGATTAATAGTAAATATGTTGGAATATTTTCTTTTTCTGAACCACTCTTCATTGAATAACAGTTTTTCTCACTTTGGGGGGCTTAACACGCTTCTTGTTTCTAGACATGTGACAAAGCGAGATTCGTCAGAATTGAAAATTTGTCTTGTATCAAGTAAAATGTCATCGATTCCTTTACTTTTCCTAAGGTCTTAGACCACTTTTCACCACGACGATTGTCGACGAAAGGCACGGTTCTCTTGACTTTGGCATGGTCGAAGATTTCTTTCATAGTTTCAGAAAGCGCCACCTTCATAAGGGGTATTTTTTTGCATTAGCTAATTTTCAGTTTTTTAACAATATTCTTTTCTTCAGTTGTCAATATTGTACCTGATTCCATTTTTCTGGCCGCTCTAGCATCTGCAAGCAGTTAGTTTTTATAAGGCCACTTTAATACGGAATGCAAAGTTTAATTAATCATCAAAGTTTACAAAAATTTAATTTTCTGCAGATATACTTTTCAAGCTTAACAGCATAAAAGTTAACTGTTTGTAACTTTCTGCGCAATGTGACATGAGGAATATTGTATTTGTTAGCAATTGTTCGAAGTCTAAGCTTTAAATTATCCTTCAGTTCTTCTAGGAATGACTGCAGGCCGTTTGGGTATACCCATAGAATTTCCTTTACTTCATTATATGCCTGAAAGGAAACTGTAAAGCCTAGTTGTTATTATTGCTATCATTACTAGTTATCAACTTATCAAAGAAGTGTAAAGTGTACGTCATTTTCCAAAACTGGGTTCCCGCAATATCCAGTAAAGGAACTTTTGGTCCAAAACTGGATAACTTGAAATCCCGTAGCGGAGTATTTTTGTTCAAATACTCGAAATTTATTATTTTTATCGTACAGTAGTAAAACATTAAACAAAGCCAACGCTCATGCTGTTAAATGGATTAAATATTGTTAATATAGAAAAATTGGAATCTTAACTGTTGAGATGTACTGTTATGGGTAAAATGAGAGTTACGTTTTAAATTTATATTAAATTTAGACTTAAAATTTAGATTACGGGAAGCGCGTAACAATTTTAAAGATGCACCGTCTAACTACAGTAGTGTGGGAGTGGGTTCCTATGGAAAAAATAATAAATATAAAGAAAATCAAAAGGTAAACATTTAAAATGTTTGAAATACAAAACTACGTTACATTATCTACTTACTCTGGAAGGTTTTTCAACGGTCATGATTAAGGGGCGTGAAACCGTCGCGTCTTTGCAATTAATTCAACACTATCCCTAACGAAAGACTATTTCCAATAGGTCCTCTTTGCTGTTTGTATTCCTACATTTATTACATAACACTTTACCTTTCCTTAAAATTCCGTAAAACACTTATTAAATTTTGTAATAATTAAAGAAATTTTTGAAATCAAGGCCTCGTCCAAATGCTACTTCATCACTGAAGTAGTTGAATATCCTTTTACAAGTTTACCTATATTTCCTATATCATAAATAACTTTAAATAAAATTCTACCCAAGTTTAAACTCTATTGGCAATAAATTCCTGAATCATAAATGCGCGTACATTAATGGCCAGGCATTATTAAGAGAAGTCTTTATAATAAAATATATTTATCCATAACTAATCAATCGTGCAATTTTTCTAGTTTTCAAGATTGATACACACGACATGTTAAACTAAAATTGCTCGTTATAATAATACATCGAAAACAGCACCATACCAACTTTTTTATTATAACCTTTTGAATTAAAAATACTAAATTTTTACTTTTTTATCAAAAATAATTTTACTAATTGAGCTTACTTTTAAAATTAGTATACACTGATTCCGTCACTAATTTATCCCAACAAGTTAATTACTTCATGATTTGTTAATTTCCAACTATAGAAATAGGAACCCTATACCATTTAGATTAAAAATTCGTATTTATATATATATATATATATATATATATATATATATATATACTGCTGTGATAGGGGTTGTTTAGAGGTGTATTAGTAAGGGCCGTATAGTAACGGTAAATAGCAATAGGAATCAGAAAACTGCACTTATTTAGCAAAAAAATAAGTAATTTGCACAATATGTAAATAGTAAGCATTGAGCACCCTGTATATAGACCGTAATTAACTTTAAGCAATGCCAGCAAGCATATCTTTCATAAATACAACGCGTATTCAGCAGAGAAATAATCGTACATGTAATTAAAACTACGTTGGAAAGTGTTTAACAAGTTATAAAACAAATACACAGAAGATAAGATAAACCTAATAAATATTCATGCAATTACGATTGTGATAAAGAAGGAACAATAAACGCTTTGAAAACAAAATGCACTTTCAAAGATCAGTTTAAATAAATACGAAAACAGTATTAGAGTTACATCATTTATTTTTGTACAATTATCTAAAAGCATTATCTATACAACACAACAGACGTAAGTTAAAAGTCCGGCCACGATACAAGAGTAAATAACACCATGATATAAAAATCCAAAAGAGTTTTATCAGAAATCAGCTTGAAATATTAAAGACAAACGTGGTTGGTTGCAACAATCTGCAAGACTGCTTGGAAAACCAATCCAAATGTAGTGGGAAAAAGTTATATAACACCCACCGGTGATAAGGCACGGTCAGTCTTAACTTGAAGCACGTCGAGTTCGCAACCCTTTAATCATAAATTCACACGTCAGTTAAATAAAATTTATATTATAGTGAAAATAGTGCTGTGTTAAGAATACATGAAGAATTTCTGCCGTTTTTTTCAGAAAAGAAATTGGGTAATTAATTCAAATTAAATATTCATAATGATATAGGGCTTCTAATCCGCGACGAAAATAATTCTAATTCTAATCCATGGTCCTAAGTCGATAATTCCATTTATAGGACAATTCTAATTCCAATCCACGTCAAAAATATTTATAATACGCTGCTAATTTATGATCCAAAGTTTGGAATTTTAAGTGGTATTTAAGGGAAGAGATTCAAAGTATATACAGAGAAATATCGAAAAAAGTAAGAGATGATTTTGGAAACAAGGGGTAACCGTACTGAAATATTGGTTCAACGTATGTTAAGGAGTACAAAGCAGGATATTGGTATTTGAAGATAATGAGGGGGTGTTGATCCACAACACGAAACAAATCAGGTCAGACCTACCTAGTTTTAGGGAATCCTTTCAATTTAAATTAACATTGACTATATTAATTTTCTTACTAATTTGTAAAGAGTCAACAAGGACATTGAGTACGTTAAAACTTACGTAATAATCATAAAAAGGTTTCGAACTTTCCAGATTTTTTTGTCAAGGGTGTTGTTTTTGGTGACTTTATTTTAAATTAAAAGAATATAAGTTTTGGGATAAACGATCCATATTATATTAATTGATTGAAGGGTGTATTGTGAAGTGTAAATATTATTTCCTTTCATTATATGAATGTTGATTGACTTCGTTTTATCAATTCAAACAGGTAATCATAAAAGGGTAAATAAAAATTGATCATCGTAACGTTGTGCACTCTGTGTAAATTAAAAAGGGCTAGCCGTGGCATAATACAAGTAAAGTGGGTACTACAGCAATATATATAATTCCAAATCATCAACATAAATGTTCATTCTATTCACAATTTGTAGAAAATTAAAGTGCGTCCAGCAACATCTATCTTTCTAGCATCACTTACTTGGGTTACCCCACAAACGGCAGCACTCCTAACACATAACACAGAATCCATGTTATTGAACGAGTGAACTATTCAGGCCCTAACCCCTTTTCCTACCGGTCATCCCAACGTTAATTTCACGAGCACGTGAATTGAAAGCTACTCTAGCTTTAACAATGTGGTCCTTCTGCCTTATTATTTGTTCGTACAACTACATTTTTGCGGTTCTAATTAAGTTTCTGCACTTAAAATTTTAACTGTTTTACATAGCTGTTATAACACATTTTTCCCTCCATAAAATCTTATTAGATACGATTAGCATCCGTTAATACAATGTATCAATTTCAGTCTATGGCCACGTATAAGGTTAGTGTGCGACAACTGTCTATTGGTGATTGTCATCCTCTGAGAGACGCCATCGTAGCGTGTTGCAATATTTAAAGCTGTTTGCCTTTCCTGTTTTAAAATAAGCCATCTGCCGGAAGGATTACGTTTACAATGTATTTAAAAGAAATAATGGTATACTTTAATATCTGAATTACTTTTACAAAAACATCAGAGTCAATTAATGTTAATTATTTGTAAAATCTATTATACAGAGTGCATCCATATTTAATCTGTCGATTCAAATTTATTATTGCTATCCCGTTATCTTATTTATAGTTCACGTATCGCGAACGCGCTACAATGTTCAAAGAAGATTCAATTATTTAAAGGATTCAATTAGTAATAAATGATTGGCATCAAATTAGCATAAGTCGGATGACTATTAAAACCACCGGTTCAGACGCCATGGCACATATAAATGTTATCTGTTAATAGAATTGTTAGATGACGCTACTAAATTAGTTTAGTCTAGTAATGGAGACACTGTATGATACATTCTTACCCACATCTATTGAATAAGAATTTTACGCTGTCAAACTTGTCATGTTCTATTACTTGATGGCGTTTCATTATCGGATCAACTATTTATTATAATTTTTTATCTTCCAAGAATACTTTCCAGAACATTGTTACTTTCATCTCTTTCAAAAAGTTAGTACATATTTTTTCTCGCGTATTAAATACACAACCAAGCATCGTTTACTGTACAAGTATCTAGTATGTTTCTCTCGTATGTCTATTGACTTTGATGAAAACACACCTCCATAGTCTGCATTCTAACTAGGAATGAAAAATACATAACTGCACAAGCGAAAAAATTTGGTTTCTGTTCCAAATATCTAATTTTTCTAGTTTCTACTCAGCTCCGAGATTTACATATACTATTGTCGGCAACAATTTTGGTCTTTATAATATCTTGAATAAGGCAGAATCTGCTGTAGAATACAACTTCAATACAAATAGCTACATTGTTACATATCTCTAAACATGCCTTTCCTCCACTTGTTCTAACAACATCCATTGTAGAAAAGAAAATTGGTTCAAAGGTTCACTCTTTTGACTTATGATAGCTGACGTCAATGGGGAGTTTAAAATAATCAAACTTTCTGACATTTGATGTCTTTGATCACTCACATGAAAATTTTTAGCAATTATAGAACCCTCGCATGCTCCACGATACAATTTTGTTGTATAATCTAAACTTATAAATGGTTTGTGATGTCTTTTAAGATGAAATGCCAACGTTGGTTTAAAAACAATGATTTCTCTGTGCTCATTGGAATCTTTTAACTAAAATATTTTCAATTTCAGAGTATAGTGACTACGCTCCAGTTATTTAAATATGAGATGGAAACAATTTCGGTAGGATACGGTTTACTGGACCAACGGAGGCAATAGCAGGTATCGTTCGAAGTATAGAAATAGACCCAAAAAAGGGGTTGTAAGCGACTTCTCCTTCGCGTGGAAGGATATAATTTTGAGGGTTAAGACTCCACACGACAGAGGCAAGGAAAATGATTTTTTAATAAATTTACAACTAAAGGTAAAGAATCCTGCAAATTAATCATGCAGAAAAACAAACAACAAAAGTAAAAAAATAAATATCCATGACGTACTATGATCCAGACTCACCAAGGATTTTCAAAACTTATGTAAAGTTTTGTAAAAGCATTTTTCATGCAACTGTTAAACCATGTGAATAGATTCTTTAGAACGTGGCCATTTTAGTAAATCCACTAATATTATAAGCCACTATAAGTTGAGCACGTATAATATTTGGAAACCTCAATACTAAATACCTTACATTTGGTATTCCAATGCTCCACCTGAAGGTACTACGTTGGCCAGGAAACGAGTTTTTTTTTACCTAGAAAATTTGGAATTTTGCCGAGCCCTTGGTGTTCCAAGCAAGGTAGGGATCTTTAACGTGCATGATAAAACTCACACACGGGACCTCCAGTTTACCTCTCATCCGATCGAGGGCGTATTTTTGTGAAAAATGCTCGCCTAACATTTTTCAAGCGGACCGTGTCGGGATTCGAACCCGGGATCTTGGGCGTATTAGTGACACACATACCAACTACGCCACGGAGCCACCATAGTAGGTACTAAATACCGCAATAAAGTCAATAAAAATGTAAGCAACAAAAGTCAAAGGCAAAAGTTTTCTATTAGATCAGAGAACAATATGTTACCATTTGGGGAACAACAAAAGAATTTAAAAAATTCAAGTTCTCTTCTAAAATTAGCAAAATAGTTCACTTAGGCTTAAGTACGGAACTACATTAAAAAATACAAATTACCACTGAAGTTCATACAGGTAACAGGTCAGGAAACGAGATAGAGCAATGTGGGTATACAATTCTTCTCAGAAAATAATTACAATTAATACACCTTGCAAGTAAACACACTTAGACACTCGGCGAAAGTAAAACAGTCATTGTTTGGAGTAGTAAACGATTTCAACGATCAATTAAAAGAACTAACCTTTGAAATGTTTAAATTTTCTTCTCAGAGTTACAGGCAAAAGGAAAATAGAGCATTCGTAAGGTTATATGAAGAAGCCAGTTTCAGGTAAGATTTGGGTAAGCGCGAAATTCTAACCTATTTGAATTTGAAACAAAAGAGATGAAAGGAACGAATTTATTTAAAAAATTGGGATTAGAATTTCATTTTTACGGATTACACTTCGGCTAATTGCAGTTTGCAAAATAACTTAGAGCTTTAAGTGAAATGCTTTGACATATGGTGAGGACAATCTAAAAGAAGCGCTTGTGGCTAAACAAATGTTCACAATAAAAATAGTTTTTTTTTATAAAAGCAATGCGATACAATAAACTAAATTGAATTCTAAGTCAAAATAATGTGAAAAATTAAATTTAGTACGCGACAGTCAAATTTTTTTAGTCAAAATACAAATATCTAACAAAAAGATCATCTGTTTTAATCAACCGCCTTAGAAATCAATATCACTCTTAGGAGGGGCGATACTCATCGAAACAATGTTGAGAAACGAGACAAAGAGCACGGCAGCAGAAACGCCTACGAAATATACAAAGAGTGAAAGAATATTTATAGCACAGAATTAAATAATTTTAAGGCCCAGGTAATTATGGAACAGATAGAATTAAAAATTCAAAAAAGTATTAACAAAACAATATTTATTTAAAAATATTCACTTATTACAGTAAATACTTAGAATGATTCCATGTGGTCTGGACGTAGATTAGTAAGCGATTCATCACACTCACAGTTTTTTTTTCTTGTTTTCTTAGTAATGCTTGAAGTCTCATGTTAAATAGCCTTCACTGTAACAATCCAGCTCTCGCTAAGAAAGTAAAGAAATGCAACATTTCAACATCGTTATCGTGAATACGTGAACGAAACTTAGGACGTTTCTGTAGTCGACTTCTATCAGTCCACGAAATACACCGATATGGTAGGTATGAAATAGTATATTATTCAACGAGCGAGTTATGATAGCCATTACTCATTCGGAAGATTTGCGCCGCGAGCCCGTTAGGGCGAGCGGCGTAATCCGAATGAGGAATTACCATAACTCGCGAGTAAATACTATAATTTTTCCACGACTACACAAATCTGCATTATTAGATATCTAAAAGTTTTGACTATTACCGCAAACACTGACAAGCAAAAATATAATTTCATAGTACTGCTGAGAGCAGTAATTAGTGAAAGAGCAGCCCAAGAAGTACCTTTCTAAACGATTTCCTGGGTTGAACGTTCTTTTACATCCTTCGAAACTTCTGCATTTAACAATGTTGTTTGACCGTGCTTTTCGATAATGTATTCCAGTGTTACAAAATTTATTAACCAAATGATATATTGTCGACTTATTAAAAGCTGTAGAATTGGAATACATTACTCGAAACTCGTCTTTCGTTCGCTTGTAAGAATTGTTCACGCAATAAATTTCAACAATAAACACATGTTTGTCTGTGGAACACTAAATAGTTGGTCCAATGGACACGATTTAATACTGGAATGGCACTAGGGCGTGATAAGGATATTTCAACTGTTACAAGTTGTTAACCTTCAGTACAGTGTTGCCAACAGATGCGAGAACAAATTATCTCTGTGTAATCTCTACCTTCTTAATCTTAAGGGTGCATCCAGTAGTTTCGTTTCTTACCTTCACATTTGACGGTAAATTTAAAACATACCTTTATTGTCTTTTATTACTCCTTCGCAAAGATTCTGTTTCTACTCTTCAAACACCATCCTGTATATTTTACCTTTATACAATAAGTACGCTTTATTATAATTTGCATTTAAGTTTGTTTATTTTAAATTGAAAAGTTTATTTTATAATTTAAATTGTCGGTACCTTGTTTTCGGTGTCCGCAGACTTGCTACACAATTAATTCTTATAATACTACGACCTAGAAACTTGTTAAAATAAGGTATCGTACTATTTGATAAAGTGTTTCGAGCTTCTAATCATGTTTGGTAACACCGACACGGATATTAATTCCGGTTACTAAACGAATTAATATTCATTTTTTTTCTGCATACAATCAAAAATCATTTTCTTTTCCATTCTGTATAGAATTTTCGTGCACATACTGTGTGCTTTCACCTGGAAACATGAAGGTCCGTTGCATTGGTCCCGGACTGGCGTGTCAGTTCTAAAAGTGAAGTACATCTGTACCAACTAAACGTTAAAGATGGAATAGCGAATAACCGCTAAAACCACAAAACTAATTTTTCTATCGTATAAAGTGTGGCGGAAGGTCATCCCCAGCTAATAACTTCACTACAACCGTTGATGACTTCACCAGCAATAGATTGGAGTTAGATTGGTTTCTTTGTCTTGTCCTTTGTCAAGTTTTGGGGTATTGGAAAGGGATTTCACTTCTCTTTCGATTGTCGAGATGCACTATGGATTATAGCGATTAAGTTTCACCCTGCTACCTAGTTATCTGCTATTTGCTTATATGTTTTGTTTTAGAGAGATTATACGATTTCGGTACAATGTTGTAACCTCCCACAGCTGGACGAATGCATTCGGACAGCAACAAATTATCTGTACTGGGAATCAATATATAAGTAACCTTTCGTTTTTGTATTTATTAAAAGTTCAACTCTCTTGGCAATAAAAATTTAATCCTTGTAAATATAGCAGGATTGAAAGTAGCCCATCCTAGTTTTGTTTTAAATTACTTTACAGGGTACTTGGGAGGGTACTAATTATTTTTATTTCCATTTTTTGGTACTACTGCTATTAATTATTTTTCATTTTCATTTTTTGGTACTACTGCTAATGTGTAACAAAGTTTCTAATTAGAGGTTTTTATGTTTTTTTTCTTGTGAGTTATAAATGAGTGTGTTTATTTTTATTTTGAGGTCTTTCCCTTATTTTGTATTGGTAAAACCCCGCCTACTCGCAAAATGAGTCCGGGCATTCCTTTCTTTGTGTTGCCAGCTACGTCAATGTACGTAGCGCGTCAATTTGCTTTTCTTGTTAAATGTTAGTTATTATATTTAATTCGACTCTTAAAGCTTCTTACCCTGAAATTTATCACTAAATTCAACTATAAAAGTGGGTGTCTTGAACAAGTATCTAATAAATCAGGAATCATATTTAAAAAATATTAAATAAATTCGTATATTTTTCTTTCTTTAAATTTAGTTATTTACTTGGAAAGTGATCCAAATGTCTTGCTGTTCTTGTTCTGCTCAATTGTATTAGTTCCTTTCATAGAGTTTGAAATATGAGGGTATCTCATAAGTACCCGACCTGATGTATAGACGGCGGTTGCTGTATGAAAAAGAAAGGACTATGGTAAAATGTACTAACTATCTAAAGCTTATGCTTGAAGTTGGACGGCGTTATGTTGTTTAGTATTTGTTTGACAGCCATTAATAGCGAACGCCCTCAGTTGATAAGTATACATGGAAAAATTTGGTTATCTTTATGTAATACAATATTTTCATATGAAATATCGCAGTGCAATAAATATCCAAGCGGAGCTAAATTTCACTTTGGAAGAGTATGGTTGCTTGTATACAACAGTAAAATATTAGATGGTTAGATGAATGTCGCAGTGGTCGATTAATTGAGGTCGCTACTTTAGAAACGGTGCAGAAAATCCACAGAATGGTACAGATTGACCGTGTGCAAGATAACAGATATTATAAGTATTTTACATGCAAACATGAAAAAATTATGCGCAGAATGGGTGACAGCTATTACTAACAATAAAGCTAAAACAGCGTCGTAAGGATGCTTCAATTTAATGTTTGGTGAAAATTCACAGCAAAGAGCCAAGTTTCCGCGCTCACTTTAGGCCTTAAATGAAAGACTAGTAAAAAAATGAACCAAAAGGGTGGATCGGTTTCAAAGAAGGCAATGACATTTCCATCTGCGGGCAAGCTTATGGCGTCAGTTTTCTGAAATGTGCCAGGAATATTTTTTATCGATTATCTTCAAAAAAGAAGACAATCAATGGCAAATATTATACGAACTCATTGCAGGGTTTGAGTGATGAAGTCAGGAAAAGGTGTCTCATTTGGCGAAGAAGAAATATTTTGTTTCATCAAGACACTGCACCGGTTCACACATCTGTTATCACAATCGCTATGAATAATTGTTGGAATTGCACTTTGACGCAGTTTATTCACCAGATCGACCTCCTTAGACTCTTTTCCGTTTCCAATAAATGGCTCGGTATTAAAAGATTTGTCAACAATAATGAGGTGGAATCTGCGACAGATGGCTATTTTGGAGCGCTCGACATTTTCACTATAAACAAGTTATCAAAGCTGCGTAAAGTGTATCGAGCTAAGGGGAGACCATGTTGTTAGGTCGGGTACTTTTGAAACTGCCCTCGTAGCTATGGCAAACTGTAGCTGCAATCTTTCGAGATTTCAGCAATAGTACCTGACATATACTGCTGTAGAATCAAATCAAATCGTTAACACAAAAATAACTGTTATAAGGTTTCCTAATTGTTTATAAAACGGAGAAGTTGTACATAATCATTACAAATACATGAACAAATATTTGCCACTGCTTAATCTCATTTCAATTTTCTAATTCCCAAATATAATCCCACGCATCGTAAAGCTTTTAGCTATTTTATACTTCAAAGGATAACTTTGATGATCCGATTATGTACGTATCTTCTATATTGACAATGCACTCCTGATTTTTATATTATATGCTAATCAATTTATGTAATAAATATGAACAATTTAAAATTGAAAACGAATTAACCAGTATTTTTGATATTGTTAAGTTTTTTGCGTTGTTTAAAGAAAATGGTCATGCATCGTTATTGTGTTGTCGCTTATAATTACTTTTAACAGCTGTTTAGTTCTTATTACAAATTGCAAACAAGTACAGTTATGTGAGAGATCTATTTCTAAAGTGTACAATCTGAGGAAGCTAAAAAACCTTTTGTTTTTTAAGCAATTTCTTATACAACAGTTAATTGATTGGGTTAACTTCATCATCTGGAAACATTTTATCAACCTATAAATAAAAAATGTTTTTCTTGCAAAAAATATTTGCAAAAATTATTTGGATATTGTACATTTTGAAAATCATCGATGGAGATTGTACAGTTTGAAATTAAATAAACACAAATTTTAATTGAATAAACATTATTTTTTATATTTTTGAACTCAACTAGCTACGATTACATGGATTCTTCTTCTTCTCTAACTTCACTTATGCAAGCACGTACACACACACGTTCACACGCACGCTCGCACGCACGCACGCACCCACGCACGCACGCACGCAACACCCACACACACACGCATGCCAGCGCACACACACACACAACACACACGCATCCATCACACATTAACCAACGGTGTAAAGATTCGTAAAATCAGATATTTTCAGCATGTGATAAATACAAGAGGCAATTTCATTAGTCCGCTTACTATATTCATTTTCAGTTCAACAAAAATTGTCAATGTTGAAAGATTTAATTTAGATTTAGAAGTATCTCTAACGAAAAGTTATAGATTGAAAACCACTCTGAATAATATACTTACTGATCAGGCACTTTTGGTAACACCTGTTTCTTTTGGCAATCGAAAGAAATTTCAACTCCATCCTCTGCCGCTTGCAGGACTCATTTTGTGTATTCTCCTTTCGATCAAGAGTAACCTTAGTAGCTTCATTATTACATCGTTTTATTTTATCTATCAGTTTTAGAGACATAGAATACGAAGCGCCCCCAACCCCATGTTATACTGGGTGCTAAATGTATATAAAAAATTAATTTGCTTTACTGGTTGCTCCATATTGCCGTTTTGATACATGGTCTACATTCTTTTAATGTTTAGTGATGAATCAAGGTAGAATGCTTTACTTTGTCCCCTGCAATAATGAACTTCATTAGACGTAAATTTATTAATAAAATTCATAGCAGGTTCTTGTTTGGTTTGCTATTTTTTTAAATTTCCTCTCATATCCCCGATTTCCTCCTGTAAAGAAGTTCTAAAATAATTTTTTGTAATTCTACCAATTATTCTTTTTGTAGCTCCAAAAATAGCCATAAAAAATCCTTTGAAAACTGGAACTAACTGTTTTTTTACTAAGAACATAAAACTGTGCTTGAAAAACCTTTCCTCTGTGTCTCGAATTGGTTAGTTGTTTTCGCTTTATCGGTATACTTATACATTATTTTAAAATTAATTAACTTGATAAACTTTTGATTTCTTGATAAAATAGTGAATGAAAATGGTTACGTGCTGAATTGACGTTAGGTACCAGAATTAAATTTACTGCTCGTGGACGAACTGACGTAACAGTTAATAGTGCAGTGGCTAGTTTTCAGTGGTATACAAATTACAACATTTTTACTAAATACTTTACACCTACGTTGAAAAGTTTCTTAACTTTCTTTGTCTAATAAAGCCTTTGTGGGTGAACCCATCCTAAGACTCGACACTAATTAAAGCTTCCTTGGAAGATAGGGGTTCCGAGACTTGATTTGTGGTTTTCACTGCTATACGAGGTTGATGGAGCTTCAATTTACACCTTCCTTACATTTTTTGCTAATCTACCATAAACACAAAATAAAAAAAAACTCCAGGTTTTATACGCATAACGTATATTATCAAATATACTTTTCACGGTAACTAGTAACAGAGAAAAATACCAAAATTTACCACTATTTCGGCCAAATATGTGTGCAGGTAAAAGAAAAAAAAACAACTTAAATTTATCGATGATTTTCAGTCGACCAATTTAATTTTTACGTACTATCTAGCTTTTACAACAATAGGCTTTAGTTTAAAAATTTGCTGCAACACGCAGCGAATAGTTTTTGTTAAGAATAAGCTCGACGCATATATAAGAGTATATATATATACATATATATATATATATATATACATATATATATATATATATACATATATATATATATATGTATTAGTCTAAAGTCCAACTATCTCTAATAGACCCACGATTGGGTCGCATAAATACTGCGAAGTTAAGCCCCTCAGTTTGGGTGCTATTAATTACTCGGAACTTTACCTCTGAAAAAGTCTCACAATTTGGATCGACATTTATTCTCTGTAATTTCCACTGCTAAAATATGCCACGACTGCTCTTCTGTAAAATAAAACTAACTACTCTACTAAAAGTAAATAAACGCTACTACAGTAACACGCCTAGATTTATTTACAGATTCATAAAGCATCAAACATCTTCAACTCTCTATTCACATATTAATTAATTTACATACATTTCCATTCTCAAAATAATATATTTCCAACTCACATATCCCCCAGATTAATTATTACCCAAATAAAGTAGCAGGGCTTTACCATTATCCCTACGTTACCCCTGGATTAATACAAGTTCATAGTACCCTATAACCAGTCGTGAAAATTTCTGCACAATAAATTACCAAAAAGTTCCTCTTACCTTGTACATAAATATCAAAATTGTATACACATAAAATCCTGCAAAAATAAAATAATAAATTAATATATCAAGAGTTCACTTAATAATTCATAAAAATATTGTCCGTGTAGTTCATAGTAAAAATACCAAACAGTCATCACAAGTCATTACACCAGTTATGCACAAAACAATTTAAAACAACATCCTTTACCCGGAATTTAGCATCAGCCATGGATCTGCCATCTCCATCAACAACTGCTGCCTTCCATCAATGACTGCGCCTTTAGGTGCTTTCGGAACCCAAATTTGGATTGGACCAGCCGTAACTGCACACCGCTTCTGTTTTCTCCCAACAACCAGTATGACAGTACCTCCAAACTCCCCCAATTTTGCTACTGATGCCGTTTATCTTTGATACCAAACCAAAATCACTCCGCCACAGACTTCAGCTTCATTTTAAGAGCAAACTTCTCATTTCATGCAACTACATAATCTCAAGCAGTCTGTACTTACTTTGTTTCACCATTAACATTTATAAATTGCTTTACTGTTAGCTTGTTGCGACACAATACCAACTTGTATTGGTAGTTTATTGTAAAGTTGACTTTTAGCTGAAAGCTAATTTACCACGAAGAACGAAAAATGTAACTGAGCCTCACTATCAATCCCCGGTGCTTATATACACTTTTCAACTCACCTAAAACGTGCCAATTCCTAAAATTTTGTTCAATACAAACACAAACACTCTCAACCGTCTTCAGATTTTTTGAAATTTTGTATGTAAACATCAACTGCCATCGAAATCTAAGAAATTCTACATTTATCTTCTAACCTTCTCGGTATTCTCTAAAAAACTAATCCCTACTGTCACAAGTTATCGTTAAACACGTCTCAACTGTTCTCTCCATCTGCCTCTAACATAAGCACTCAAACTCCTATCTCTCACTTCGTCTAACTACTAATTGGTTCACCCTTTAGTACCTTGCTTGAATTCAAATCTTAACAAACCTCACAATCGCTCTCTCTTTCTTTGACTCATATTACCTAAAATAATCCCTCCTTATCTTTCTTTAACACTTGTATTTCTAACCGACCAAAATTGCCCCACTAAACTATGTCTATAATAATAAGTGGCATTTCTATCCTTCACTCTCCATATTCCATCTTATTCTTGCTTTCCCTCATGCTAAACAAACACTTAATGCACGATATCGCTATCATCCTTCTATCTATACAATAAACGTAATAATCCCTCTTCGTTCCATGTTGACACCTGTATTGTGGCCGTTTACATTATTACACATTCAACTCAGACAACCGATCCCTGATAATTAGAACACCTGCTACCCTTCAAAGAACTGATTAGCTATTTATGTCTTATTTTTAACGCTCCTCATTAAAAATTGTTTGGTTTACTAGGAAACTATGTCTTTCCACAACACGTATAACACACAATATAACTGCCATTTATATTGAAGCTAAAAGCTTTTGACTATTTACATTTAAATGCTACTATTTGACAAATAATAGATTGTTTATGCTACACTATACCTCCTTGCTATAACTCCCTCTTAAAGTTAATTATAAAATTGAAAATGTTAAAACTTTTTACAGATCATTTCTACATTTATAAACTACGATTTAAATACACATCCTATTTACAGTCTGACTTTGAAAATCCTATATTACCAATGATATATTTTTTGGACGTTTACATTAACACGAATTATTCAAAAATAACTCTTGTTTTTCTGAAACTTTTCAGAAAGATTATTAAATTTTACCCTACACTAAACTGAAAAGCGTTTCTAATCACAGATGCTTGCTGTTACATACTGGATAACTACCTAAATATATCAAATGAGTTAATAAAGCTCTTTAGCCTTTCAGAAACCACAGAAATGTATATTAAAGGTCAGAAAGTAGAAAAGTCGGCAAGGAGTTTGATACTGATGATAGTTTCAGAAATCCGGACTTACAGGACCGTATTTCCATATCTTCAGAAGACCGTTCTCTACCCGGATAATGCTTTTAATGATAATCCTGGTATTAATCTCTAATTTCTGAATGCAAAGATGTAACTGGAAAAAAATCAGCAAACATTTGCATTTGTAGGAAATAAATGCCTTAACCCAAATTTGGCTACAACAAGTACTTTTACAGATTTCAAAGCTTATTTCCTGTTTGTGACCGAAGATTTGTTAGAAACGTTTGTTATAGAAACGAATCGAAATGCGCAACAGGTATTAACAAAGTTGGGTAGACCAAAGTCCAAAAGCCGACTTTTACTTTGGAAACCAGTAACACTACCGGAAATGAAAAAGTTTCTCGATGTTGTGCTTTATATGAGTTTAGCGCGTTACCCTAATATTGAGGCTTACTGGAGCGCACACTCCAAATACAAGAATAACCTCATTCCAAAAATAATGCCAAGAAACAGATTTCAATCTCTTCTGCGCTTTTAGCATTTTTCGAATAATGAAGACCTGGCAGAGACAAATAGTCGTCTTCATAAAATCGAGCCATTAGTTTCTCACTTTAATTTGAGATATATACAGGTATTGCAGCCAGGAAAAATAATAGCAATTGATGAAAGCATGGTTCCTTTTCGTGGTCGACTAAAATTTAGACAATATATTCTTGGAAAACGGCATAAATTGGCATCAAGCTCTTTAAGATGTGCGATCATTAAGGATACACTTATTCGTTTTCTGTTTAGCAAGGCAAAAGCGCGAATCAGAAAGTATCTCTACCAACGAGTACACAGTGATGGATCTGTGTAAAGATTTTTGGGTGAAGGCAGAGTTGTGGTGAACGACAATTTCTATACCAACATTCCTCTTGCAAAATAACTTTTAACTCGAAAAACTTACTCAGTTGGTACTCTAAGAAAAAACAGAAAAGGTCTACCAAAGGAAGTTGTGTCAGCAAAACTAAAAAAAGTGGAAATAATAGGTAGAGAAAATGAAAAAGGAATCGTTGTATCTAAGTGGAAAGACAAAAGATATGTGTTAATGCTCTCCACTTATCGCACTTTGAACATAGTAAACACCGGTAAGTTAAACAGAAAGCGTGAAGAGATTAAAAAACTTCAATGCATTGATGATTACAATGCAGGAAAGGCAGGAATTGATTTGTTCGACCATTTGGCCGCATATTCTTCACCTATCCGAAAATCGGTAAGGTGGTATCACAAAGTTGTCATCGAATTATTGATGAGTTAATCTGTAGTTAATGCTTTAGTTGTAGAGTCGCTTTTGGAAATTACATGGGAAGGCGAAGTTTCACAACAGAAGAAGAAGCGAAAAAAGATACAGCATGAAATGAAAGAGACTGAAGAGAAATGCAAAAGGAATAGGAAAATTAGAAAAAGATGTTTATACTGTTACAAGAAATTAGCGGCGAAGCAAAGCTGGAAACTAGCAGCAAATTCAGCGAAAAGAGTAACTACGTATTGCGATACATGTCCCGAAAAACCTTTTATTTGTATTCAGTGTTTTCATGTACATTTTTAAGTATATTTCTGTACTGAACTTTGTGTGTACTAAATAATGAATAGAAATGAAGCTTTCGTTTTTTGATACATGTTTTTTCATATTTGCCATGCTCCGATCGCCAAACAAATGGTGCACATGTTTACTTGTACACCGAAAAATACCTAGTATACGGGGAATTGCACGCAACCTGAAACGCCGGCATCCAATTTATCTCAAAACATAGCTCTCCTCTTGTACACCGGCGGTTCAGTTGACACGAAAATGACATATCCACTTGGCCGCCGGCTGTACAGGATGATAGTTTTACAATTCTTAAAAATCCTATGCAGTGGTTAACGTTTTAACTAACAAACTAATAAATTCTTGTCTACTAATTAATGTTGATTTAGGCTAAAGGCTAGCGTAACAAAATCCTTGATTTCAGCCATAGTAAGCGAAGTGCATTAAAATTCAAAGGTATTGTGTCTAAATCTTGGGTAAGCGGGAAGAGATATGTACTATATTTGCACAAAAAACTACAAATAAGATTCTAATTCTGCTTTAACCTTTACGCAAACTTGCCTGAGTTGATATTCTTTATTTTTCTTTCATTGAGCGCATGTTTGGATCAGTTTTAGTTACCTGCTTTCCCCTTAAAGCTGTTACTTCAACTTCCATTTTAAAATACTGACTTTAATAAATATCATGAAAACTAAAAAAATTTCAAACCAAACTTTTCAATATACAGCGCAATAAAGAATTACTTTGCTACTTTCAACCTGTAAAAACACGAAATAAACAGATAAAGGAGCCAAACGGATTTGCCTCACTTTGCTCACTTGGGGATTGCACATTTTGTATTAATTAGTAAGAAGGAGTTTGACGGTTTGGAAGTTTAATGGTTTTGTTACAAAAAAGTTATATATTTGGGTTCGGCGCTAAAAATTGTATCCAAAGCGATACCTATCCCGTTATTGATAAAAAGTGGAGAATGTACACTTTGAAACTAGGGCCTTCAGGTACCGTTTGAAAGCGTAATAAAGAAGTTTAGTTACCATTTTTTTTCTGATACTCGGTAAAATTAAAAAAATCCCGAACAAACTTTTGTAAAATTTCTATACTAATACTTGGTTACTAAATTAATTATCTGTTTGACATTATGCAATAACTGATGTACAAAATAATTAAAAAAAATAATTTGTATGTTCACATAACGTTTGCTCTTAAATTTTTCTTAGTGAATTTAATTGCATCATACATGTTTTCATTGCTTCTTTAACATTTGCTTGCACCTTAACTATTTTAATTTATTCATAGTCACAATTTATTTTGGCGCCGTCTGCTTCTCTTCCCTTTCGACTATCCAACTGTTTGCAATTTCTTGACTACACTATTGTCTGATAATGTATTCTTTTCTATTGTTACGTTTTTTTTCGTGGCAGCCATGTTGGGCGCCAAAAATATATGTTACGTAATTCGTGGTGGTCCCTGTTCGGGCGCCAAAGTTATGCTACGTTGGCTCGTAGCCGTGCGTAACACAAAGAAAATCAAAGAAATAACCGGGCTCAATCGGAGATTAGGGGGGGTTGTAGAAAGCAGACTGACATACAATGTACGCGGCTGTAAGGAGTTAGTGATAATACCTGCAAGAAAAATAGTCAAGCAAACCTGAAAAAAAGAAAGGAAAAAGCATAGCAGCAATGATTAGTCCAAATTATTCAGTACTTGGTAGAATGTAAAAAAAACTGTTTGGATAATCTATATAATATAACAACGCTAAAAGCAGTACAAAATTTTTAATACAAAGTGAGGTAATATTGGGGAGTAGCAGAAACGTTTCCTCACACACCAATTAAACATAAATCAGACAAAATGTTAAAAGAAAATAAATAGGTAAGACACAATTGATATGAGTAATTCAGTAGTATTGATCTTTCTTTCTTTCTTTCTTTTTTTTTCTTATGTTTTAAAATATCATGCAAGTCTTTTGTAAAAGGTATCAGAACGACAAAGATATGGTAAAGCAACGGATAGATATTTAAAGTAATAACAAGTAGAAAATATTTCAACTTACAAAAGGTCCTTCAGTAACGCTTCCTTGCAACGGAAGTGTGAGATTCACGATGTCCTACGCTAACGAAGCACTTCATCCTTGACTGTGAGGGTGTTGATGGAACTTATCACACGTCACACTAATCACACCTACGCATTTCACTGGGGTTAGCAGCAGACACCATCACGCGACGGAACTATGTAGCATTGATAAATTTCTTGTTATTTCTATTTCCTGAGACAATAATTTCGAAATATTTTGTAGCACTAGTTTAATTTCAACTGGGATCAAATGTATATTATTTTCATAAACCTTTGTAAACCGGTAATCTGTTATATTTCGCAAATAACGAAATTCGCGCAAGCACTGATCTATTTTAGATTCTTTGGTGTTTAGAAAATGCAGAAACTACAGGATCCACTGTATTTAAATAATCCAAAGTATGCACTAATCTGATAAAACAAAGGGACACTAGACTAGATCGCACACACATTAATCCTAAAGAAAGAATCGGTCAGTTTAGCAAGTTCTACGACTATTATTTTACAAGACAAACAACTAAAACCACAAATTAGTAAAGTACGCGTATCACTAAGTAAGTCCGTCAATGTTCCGTAAAACGCACGTGCAGTTCGAGTAAACACGTTCGTCTATAAAGCATCTTTCCTTCAAAAGGAATTAGAACTACACACTGCTACAGTTAAAATACAACTTTTACTTCACAAGAAAAACAACTAAAAACGTGCTGTGCTTGTTCAGGAACAATACGAAAATTGTTACCGCATTAATTCTCACTATTGTCAAAAGCAGGAAGAAGCAGTATTTTCCACGTACTTAATATATCGGAACCAAGAACGAACTCCCCATCTGTTTATTCAATTCGTCGTTATTCCAACCGCTTATCGTCTCTTATCTAGACTTGTATATCCACATAAGAAACAAAATTTATATTTACGGCAAGACAAGAACGATGCAATATATAATTAATTACAATGCATTCGCCTAAGGAGTTAATAAATATAAAATATAAAAATAGTAATTTGTAGAAATGTATTTATGAATTGAGGATAGCGTAAAATGTTAAATTATGAAAAATGCCCGTTACACTATGTTCTCTGATGTTTTTTTATTTGCTTCTTTTTGCATGAACGTGTGAATTGTAAACCAATTTTAATCGTAATTTGTTTCATTAGACACTTTTATTTTTAGCACATACTTATTTAAATTAGTAAATGAAATATATTCTAAAAAGTAACAGTAAACCAATTAATTATGTTTAGACGACGCGTACATTTATAAAAATGCTACCATGTGTTATTTCCACGTATGGGCATTCAAATTTAATTATCAATCATTTGGAAACGTAGTTGTTTGGATTCTGGATTTCATACCTCACTTTTCATGCAATATAAGGTAAATCGGATATTAACTATTCGTTCAGCTAACAAAATATCTCATAAATGATCACTTTTCAAATATCTAAAAAATGCCACTAACTGTCCCCAGGGTGTGATTAGCACAAAAATCCTAATTTCGACGTTTTGTACACAATATCTTGGCACTGATTCTCGATCCCTAAAACTTTCAAGGAATTATTTTCCCGAATGCAAAACCATGTAGTATATTATATAATTCGATACTTTGAACCGATATCTTACGCAGTTGATCGAGTCCAAATAAGACCGTTTGCGTGATCTACTCTTGGTCTATCATCATCTAAAGGTTGTTCCCGATTCGTTATCTGAGTTCGGAGTTTCGTGAATTCATTTGATCAAAATCCCAAAAAACAGGAAATATGCGATATCTCTGAATTAGAGGAACGTTTGAGTTAACCACTGATGTCAAAATTTTCAAAAATCGTCAACCATGTAAAGTGCAAGGTTTTCTTCCCTATTGGTTTCCAAGCAATCTTAATTTACCCGAATTTTTCAATTTCAAAGTAATCTGAGAAATCTCTTTAACAAAAGGTTACGTTTCAAAAACAATTTTGGGATCGATGTAGATCATAGAAACTATCGATTAAGCAAATACAAATCGATAAGCTTAGTGGTGACTGCCTGACTCACGACAGCTAAGAGGAAACTTCAATTGCACTTTTTATTCTTAATTAAAGCTAAACATGTGTACTAGTATAATCTATTTTAAAAAATGCTAAATCTCCTTCCATTTAATTACGTGTTATTCAGCGACTTCCATCAGCATTAACTAGCCAAAGCGTCATTCAAAAACTGGTTCAGTAATCTGTTAGGGTAAAATGAGCATTACGATATAAATTTAGAATTCCCCGAAGGAGCGGGACCCCCGTAACAATTAAAAGGTGCTTCGGATAACTACAGTGGTGCGAGAGTGAGTTTCTATAGAAAAAAATAAAAATTGAAAGCATATAGAAATAATAAAATGTCTGAAATATAAAAACTACCTTACGATATTCACTTACCAAGAAATCATAATTGAGGAGCGCAAAACCGTCTGTTTCAGCAATACGATTCGATATTATACCTACGAAGAAGACTGTTATTCCGTATTGGTCTCCTATGCTTTTGGTTTCCTAAATTTTATTACATTCTCTAAAATATCTTAAAACACTTATTAGTTTTGTCATAATTAAGAAAATTCTAGAAGCAGAGGCCCCTTCCAAATACGATTTTAGCACTGAGGGGACTGGCTATCCTTTTGCAATGTCATATTGTTTAACTATTTCATAAATAAATGCAAATAAAATTCAGTCTACACTTAACCATTATTCACATTAACTAATTTTAATATAAATAAAAATTACTAAAAAAAATTATTACTTAACCTCAAATTGGACAGGCATTACCAAAAGAAATCCTAAAAAACATTAACTTATAAATGCATCAATAAATCCATCACTCCTATTTTTTTATTTCCTATATCGAATTTCAAGATATTCTAAATCCCATTTTTGGAACTGCACTTAATAGCAAACAAAAAAAAACAGTTAAGCACCCACTTTTCCTTTATTACTTTGGTGCCCATTCAAAATAATTTAAAATCGATATGTACATATTTCTAAATATTTTATAATATTCCAAATCCTACGTACGCTAACATCGTGTTTAAATTTAATCAACACTAATTCCGTCGTTAATTCGTCGTTCAACAAAATAAGTACCATCGCGTTTAATTTACTTCCAACTATATGAAAACTCAAGATGTATAAAGTAGTAAGTGGTCTACAAAAATTCAAGTCAGCATCGGCTGCCATATTGCACGTCATGGTGCCTGCCTTTTGTCAATGTCTACATTTATAGTTGTTATTTATTATCAGCGTTTTTATTCTGACTTTTTATCAAGATAACTACTTTATACACATCTTCTGTTGTTATAGTGTTGTTGTGTGGCAAATACAATATTTTCAGGACACTAACATTATTGTAAATATACTATTTAAGTGACACCATTTCTTTAGTGTATTATTTTTAATACGGTATGATATAAACACTAGTATTTTGTAAATGGATTTTCAGATGTAACAAAAAATGTATATAGTTACTATTTAGATATAAAAAATCATTATTCTATTGCAGATGCCAGGTGGGAAAATTTGCAGTGTAGCTATTTGCAAAAATGATTGCAAAAATCTCAGGGAGAGTGAATAAAGGGTATTTTTCTTTTCCTTTCAAAATAACCCAGAAATCTGTAGAGAATTGGGTAGGAAGTGTTACAAAAAGATAAGTTTAGTACAGAAAATAAATAATAAGTAAGCACTTTCAGCCTAAAGGTTTTGAGGTTGAATTAAAATCTAAATTATTGGGTATTCAACCAAGAATACTGAAAAAGACATGTATACATTTCATCTAAGAAAATTTAAACTTTACATAATTGTTAATTTATTTTCAATAAGTCCAAACTCTAAATAAGTAATCCAATAACATCTAGATTTGATGTTAACATATAGTTATCATATTGATATTATGCAAACAAATATTAATTTTTTTATTAAGGTTAGCTAAAATTAGTTTCAAATTTTAACTGCAACTGAAATAAATAACAATACATGTATTCTTATATCAGTGACTAACACGAATTTCTCAATTTAAAAGTTTTAAATTAAATAAAATCATTGCTCATACAAAATTTACAACAAACTTTAAATTAGCAGACAGGGCGATGTAGTTTCCACGTGACCGCTGATTGGCTGAGAGTTTGTAGACCACTTTACTACTTTATACAACTTGATGAACACCAACCTCTTTTTATTTAAAATTTAAATTAACATAATTACAAAGTATAGACATAATACTCCATTTACTCACTATAAATTTAACATTCCTAAACGAAAAAATCCTAGAATACCAATGCTTCACATTCTAACTAGGTCACCAACCTATAAAACAATTATAACAAATTCCCATTTTTAGATGGGCAGACTTACAAGTTGCAACTCATTCAATTATTTACGAAATTCACTGGCGCGGCAAAGAAATTCACGACCACGTGCAAAAGATTTGTTGCTTTTCTGCAAATCAAGCTACACCCCGGCTAGGCGCGGCACACCTTCGACCACGTCACAACCTACTTTTTGTGTAGTTATATTTCGACTTCCCTGTTTGAACTTAACTTTCAACTTCTCAAGCTTAATTGTTACCTCACGTTCTCACCTTTACAAAATCTTATTAACTGAGGTCAGCATCCGCTAGTACAATGTAATAATTTTAATCTATGCTTACGTACAGGATTATTCTGCGACAATTGTCTCTATTATTATTTGTTTCTCATTTGAAATTCAACCGTAGCGTTTTATAACATTTAAAATTATTTGCATTTGCGATTTTAAAATATGTCATCGGCCTGAATTATTATGTTTGTAATGTATTTCAACGAAATAATGTTATACTTTATTAGCTGAATAATCTTTATAAAAACAAAATTTGGAATACTATGCTTAATTAAGATTAATAATTTGTGAAATTTACTATAAAAGGTCCGTTTATATATTTAGTCTGTTTATATAAAGTTACTAATTTTTCCTTTCCTATTTAATTTATAGCTAGAGCGTAACACAACGTGCTACAAATCCCGTAGGAGAAGTTCTCGATAATATTGATTCAGAGCATTGCATTTAACACATCCAGTTCTATTTAGTTTTTCCTATTACTTATATACGTCGGTCGCACGTCATGATTGTGCGACTTGAGACAAAAAATTATATTAAAGTTATTTGACTTCTGTACCTTTGACCAAGATAACGAACAATTTTGTAACGTATTTATCTTTGATTTGTCTTTACTTTTGCCGTTGTAAAAAGCGGTAGTGCCAACAACGTGAGCGAGGCATGACCTAAATTTATTGTACACTTGTAAATTACTATCATTTTTGCAAACATATGTTTGATCCTAATAGTAGCGTCATAACTACTTTAAATATTAAGCTTTTAATGCAGTTATTAATGAAGTTGATAACGATAAGGTACATCAATTGCGAAATTTGTGTAGCGTGATTCTTTTTCATCCGTTTTATTTGAAACATCTTTCATATACAAGTTGAATCATATTGAACTTTCCTATTTCAAGGAGGTGCGTAAGAAAAGCGAAGCAGGATGCAATGAAAATTATTTTATTATTTGAAAGAACATAGAATGTAGTTTTATTTTATTATGATTTGAAAATGAAACCTTCTAAATGTCTACCTCTCTTGTCCAAACACTGACGGAGCCTTTCCTGGAAGTTTTCCATGACTCTGTGAATCATAATCAGAAGAACAGCATTAATTTCCTTAGTGATGTCAGCCTTCAGTTCATCCATAGTTTGGGAACGATGCTGGTACACCTTTTCCTTGAGGTAACCCCAAAGAAAAAAATCGCATGGGGTTAAATCAGGCAATCGTGGGAGCCAGCAATAAATTTAACTTTAACCTAGGATGGTTTAGTAATTACCTAAGTTGCCCACTCCATTGAAGTTATATTGCTTGGATGGATTAAAGCTCAATTTAACCCCGAGACTGAAACCTGCAATAACTCAACTTACAGAAGATCGTTAAATTATTAAATTTCAATAAAAGTGGTTTTTCATAACAACATCTCCTACACATATGTAAATAACAGTACAATTCTTCTTAAATAATGGGTGTACATCAAACTAGCACCACTAAATAACAGAAAAATCTTCTTTCTCCTGTGTAGAAAACATTAACTATTACCTATACATATTCCAAATGAGCTAATAAATGTTTATAACTTATTAAATAATAACACTAAATCAATGGTCAACCAAGTTAAGAGATGCGATGACAGTTTAACATTAAAAATTTCGAATCTAGAAATTAGGCTTACACATCGTACTATAAACAAATTGAATAAAGAACCTACACATATGCAAGAAAAGGTTATTGATATTTATCTGTAAGTTTCTTCGGGCGTCCTGAAAGCTTTATTTTTAAAATTCATCCACCAGTTTCTGTAAGCGGTTGTTCAACACGTCTTATTACTTCTGCTTTGGGCCCCGTAATGTAAGTTGTTACGTTTATTTTTCAACATAAATTAAATACTCTTTTTTTTCCTGGTTGTCATTACCCGCTCGAATAAATTCCATTTCTATTCTTAAGTTTTCCAGCAATACCCTATATAGTGTACCTGTTCAAAATAAGCTCGCTTTAACATAATTTTAGTTCAAATCCATTTTGCTTTTAAAACGAAAATTTATTCGAAAAATTAAATAGTCAATACCTTGTTTTAGGTATCAGTTAATTTGTTAAACATTCCGATAACGTATAACTGTTTTCTTTTGTGTTTTCCATCTAAAGACTTGTCGAAACGATGGATCCTACTATTATTTGATAGCGTGTTTTCCAGTTTGCCAATCGCGCTTTGATAACGCAAGGATTTCAGTTCAAACTCGTGTTATTTGAACCAATTTTTAATTTGATTCTGCGGCTTGTGCGTTGAAATATTTTCTACATTACTCGTCCCAGTACTTCAAGAGCGATGCACGTTTTTTTGTTGGACAAGTAGGAAATATCTTGCGTGTGTCGGTGAGTTTTTCTGTGCTTACTCATCCTAATCAGATTCTCTTTTTAGCTCTTAGCTGGAGGCCAAATTGTTTTTTTTATGTAAGCCCAACTGTTCTTTGCCACAGATCAACTGCCGTTGCCTGTAGCCGTTATAGTAACAGAGTAAATAGACCCCGACGAACGTGGCGATGAGGTGCCGATTCAATCCCGATGGCGTGCAAGCTAAGTATGCTGACACATGCTGATATACAACTTGTTTACTTTTGTGTATATCAAGGGAATATTCCTTGTCAGCTACGTCAGTTACGTGATAAGGAACGTGACACTGTAGGTTTATTATTTGGTGCTGCGAATCGATATTATCGCTCTACAGGTGTTATGTACCATTGTTAAAAATGTTTGACAAAAGTTTCCACACGCTTATTCTTTTCTACTGATTAGTTTATTTTACAAAAGGTATTATGTACAAGTTAAAAGAATGTTTGACAAAAGCTCTCACACGTTAATTCTTTTCTACTGATTAGTTTATTTTACAAAAGGTATTGCGTGCAATTTTAAAAACCCTTAACAAAAGCTCTCACATGTTTATTTTCTACTAGTTTTATTTTGTGTAAAATACAAGGTGCGCACTTCGTATCTAAAGTACTAAATTGTTTATATCACATAATTGTTTGCTTTGAAATAGTAACTCTTAATTTATTTCTTTTGCTTGTTTGTACAGAATCCTTTACTTATTCTTATTGTTAATAGATAATCGTGGGCGACGTGCTTTTTTTGTTTTTTTTTGTATTTAGGTTAATCCCTCCACTCTTCGCGTTTGGTAGTTAGCCTGGTATTTAGGTTTCTTCCGGCTACGTCTAGGTACGTAGCAAAGTTTAACCGCATATGCAGTCTCATTGCAAGCACCCAACATTTTTAGCATTTCTACATACCCACGATTTGAATAAAATCTTTCCATTATGACAAAGGAACAAAATTTATAATTACGACTAACTAAGTATTATCACTAGAATGTAAATAAAATCAAAATCGTCTTTTCAAAGAACACTTGATTTTGTAAAATACACGTTCTGCATTGAAGTGGAAGGTGGCTTATTTGAGCATCTATTGTAACACTTAATGTATTTATTATCAATAAAACTTAATTTTGTAAAACATATTTTTAATACTTTTTGTCCAATAACTCTGTAAGGAAGGACAATCTGAAATTTTGTTACTCTTAATTATCGGTTTATTTTAGCTTCTCGAATATTTTCCCAAGAGCACAGCCATTATCTTTGTTACACCCCGTATATTCAGACTATTATAGACGTCAAAACAATACATACAACAAAAAACTCTTTCAAATAAAAATTTATAACCTAAAAAAGTTTAATGATATTTTGAAGACACACAATATCATTCTATGTGAAAATGATAACTGATTAATAAATATCAGTCAACAAAAAATACCACAAAACATGCAAGAATTTTTGTCATTAGGTCTTAAATTTGGAATTCCTTCAGTAATTAACAAAAACTAATATTGGTTTATTAGTAAAAGTTGAAAATATACTACTGTTTTAAATAACAAAAAAGACCTATAAAAAGTTACATTACTAATATACTATCTAATTTCATTAATGAAAATTCACAGAAAAGATCAATAATTTGAAAAACTTTATACAGCGTAAACATTTTTTAATGAATCAAAAATATAAATATTTCCAAAGCTGATAAAGGTAACAAAACAGTAGTTATGTCCAAAATAAACTATATTAACAAAATTAATGATTTATTGAGTGATAAAAAACATACTTAGAACTTGAATAAATTCCACTACATCCGTAAAAAATGAACCTTTAAAAATTATAAAAAAATTGAAGGAATGAAAAACAAATCACAGAACATACATCCAAAAAATTAAATACTTATAGGAGCATCACACGAAGATTATATGCATTATCAAAAATACATAAACCAGGATATCTTTTAAGACTTATAGTGGTAACCAATAATAGCTCTACAGAAAACTTATTAAGATATATTTCTGAAATCATCAAATATTTTTTATACGATAAATACACAGTCAAATATTATTTTGAATTTTTTGATTCTACTAACAACCTTTATTTACCAGATGAATCTACTTTAATTGGCTTGGATGTTGTTTCGCGTTGACAAATATTTCAAAAGATTTATTTTTAGAAAATTGAAGCGATTTGGACAAAAATAAAATGAAATTGTAAAATTAGTAATTAAAGCTGTGAACTTTACAAAAATGAAATGCAACAAAGAAATTTCAACATTACAGTTATAATTCTTGAACAATCCTCGATACATTCAAAAACATCTTTCCTCTACACGCAGAAATTTACTTACACACAGGTATAAAAAAAGCTTATAAATGCAATTTACAACTTAAGTTTAGAAAAAACAACATTTCATCACTATTTACACATTAATACAATCTTCGCCTAATCCTTGTTAATTAGAAAACCCCAAAACATTTTAACTGTAAGCCACAAAATTTTCTTTCAAACGAAGATGGATAATTTAAATATTCTCCTATTACTTCGCCTCAGTGTGGCCAATCAGCCACCACAAAATCTGACCTCAAAATTACTAAAAAAAATTATCCATTCACAAGTAATTTTCTATACGCAAAAATGTATACTAGCTCAATCTACTTAATATAACACAGATTGTCTTTCTAAGGGCTTAAAACAAAGTTATACTAACGTTTTAGATCGTAAAATTTTTGTTGGTATTCATATCTCCATTACAACGTCTTTGATTATAATTGCTATCTAAAGATCGTTTCCATTTAAAATTAACTGTACCGAAAAATTCCTAGTTTCATTTCTTTTATATTTCCATTTTAATTAATCTTCATATGTCTAAATCTACTTCATCAGATTTCAAAAAATTTTTTATTTTAATAGATTAAAATATCAGATAACTGCGCCAAGTTCAATTATCGTTTACATTGGAGCAATAAAATGCATTGTCGGTGCGCTTCATAAAAGAGATTTAGTAATTATCTATGAAGGACCAAATGTTGAATGACCGCTACTCGTTATCTACCGGCTTTATATAATAAAATTTTAAATACATCATCGTTCTTAATTGTTCCGATTACATTCTAGGAGATCGTAATCATCCCATGATCTAATATAACCGCAATTTCGTGCATTCATATCTTCAATGGCCTGCCAGTTTAAGATTTATTACAATCATAAAATTTTCATACCTCTTATTAATGAATAGAACTAACAGTTGGCGTCTCTCCCTATTATAATTTTATGAGTTTCTGTAATAATTTATAGCTAAAAACGTGTTATCTTATCTGGTTTATAGTCCTTCCCGGTGTTATCGCGTTCCGCGAACTTCTAATAGATGTGTATTCATAAAGACTAGTCATTAACGTAAAGATAATGCATTCTAGAACCATCCCAAAACGTAGCTAGATTTTAAAAAAATACCTCGCATTAGATACTCGCAATTATGTTATAACGTTTTGAAGAGGAGATTTAGCGATCTATAATAATACATCCATAACTAAAACTAGCTAGGTTCAGATGAGACCCAAACAGATCATCTTCCTCCAGAGCGCATCCGCTGCAATAAAAAAATCGGACAAAAGTTAATACGACCAACCTATATGTGTCCCACGGTACTTTCAAAAATAGTAGTTATCACAAACATACAGGAATTATTAAACGGTAAGCCGTTATTCAAAGATAGAAGTAGAAAAATTTTCATTACGCGGAAAAAACAGGCAACGACTAACGATAAAACAATGAAAAGGCGACAGTTCATCGCCAACACGTTTAAGAAGAAATAGAAAAGAAATATACAAACGTTCCTACGGTACAGAAAATTGTAAAAAATGTACGAAATTTTCATAAAGGAAACACATCTTCGTAGACGTAACTGTGGATGTCGACCTTTGTTACGTGCCAAGGGTCACTTTAACATTTTATGTTAAGTTTTTTGATATACGGAAGTTTTCCGCCATATTTTCGAATACGCGGTACGCGGGAACTTTTAAATGAACTAGGCGGTGCTTCCGTACGTAATAGTAGTGAGTTTGCGCAAAAGTGCATATCCCTAGAGGGTTAGGGCAATGCTAGACAATGGGGTGGGAGAGTTCTCCGCTTCTCTGGCGATAACGTGGCTTTTTACCTGATATCGTCGTGTTAAGTGCACGTTTCTATCTTTGGTAACGTATCGTTAGGGTTTACCTATGTAGTTCCTTCTCTAATTATCTTTTTGTTTGTCTACCTTTGCCTCCTTTCTGTCAAATCCCTACATAGGTACAAATCTACCGCCACCTAAGGACTTTCGAACTTCATGCCTGTGGATGTCCTCCATGTCTACCGCAGCTAGCCGGTGCTGATTTGTACGCATTTGGTAGCGTCAGCATATCATCTTTAATTCCGCTTGCAGGAGCCCCGACTGGAGTGGTTAGAAGCCTACCGGAGCGCGATTTCAGGCGGAAACAGGATACCTAATGTAAGTAATTCGTTACTTAATTTGCATGCGCTTATTTCCTTGTTTTTTGAATTATTTAAATTTGCGTAGTATTACGTAATATTGATGACATCATCAGTAGTTGAACCGCGCCGAAATCCGTATAAGATTTGGTGCTGCCAACTGTGATAGTGTCTCTTATACCATGCTACCGGTGTTGTAATTATCGAACTTTAAATTTTAATCTTATACGGATTTCGGCGCGGTTCAACTACTGATGATGTCATCAATATTACGTAATACTACGCAAATTTAAATAATTCAAAAACAAGGAAATAAGCGCATGCAAATTAAGTAACGAATTACTTACATTAGGTATCCTGTTTCCGCCTGAAATCGCGCTCCGGTAGGCTTCTAACCACTCCAGTCGGGGCTCCTGCAAGCGGAATTAAAGATGATATGCTGACGCTACCAAATGCGTACAAATCAGCACCGGCTAGCTGCGGTAGACATGGAGGACATCCACAGGCATGAAGTTCGAAAGTCCTTAGGTGGCGGTAGATTTGTACCTATGTAGGGATTTGACAGGAAGGAGGTAAAGGTAGACAAACAAAAAGATAGTTAGAGAAGGAACTACATAGGTAAACCCTTACGATACGTTACCAAAGATAGAAACGTGCACTTAACACGACGATATCAGGTAAAAAGCCACGTTATCGCCAGAGAAGCGGAGAACTCTCCCACCCCATTGTCTAGCATTGCCCTAACCCTCTAGGAATATGCACTCTTGCGCAAACTCACTACTATTACGTACGGAAGCACCGCCTAGTTCATTTAAAAGTTCCCGCGTACCGCGTATTTGAAAATATGGCGGGAAACTTCCGTATATCAAAAAACTTAACATAAAATGTTAAAGCAATCCGACATCAGCTATTACAAAGTCCTAAAGATTCGTCTAATTATTTAAACAAAAGGTATGTCAACCACGACAAATAAAGACGGTGGGTAGTGTGATAATAAAAATAATAGGGTAATACAAGTGGAAAACTAAAAAAATAAGATTATTTAGTATAGTGGCAAATAAATTTTAAAAAATGAAACGAGATGATAGTCAAACAGATAGTCAAAAATAGACAATCAATTTAGATAACGGTAACAAAAAGGAAAATATATTCAGGTAAAGATAGAAATGAAAGGTAATACTATTTCCAATCGTGAAAATTAAAAAAAAAGGTTTTAGATTGCTAATGTCATCGTGTCTGAGGTTTGCTATCCGCATCTTGTAATTCGTAAAAGAATGTAAAAACTACACGAGATACTGAGGATGAAATAAATTTTGGAAATAGTTTTGCAGAGAATTCATGTTTAATTTTAAATGCCAAAAGGTAGTTTCAACTGAATTTACATGTAAGTAATTTATGATATCTATTATAATACGTAATTTAAAAGTAAATACAAGAATGTACAAGTAGCATTTAGTATAGTTATTACAGGTATAATTTATTATTCTTTCAAAATAGAAGATAGAAACTTGTTTTCATAAAAAGCAGTATTGAACATCTGATAAAAGTAAGTTATTGGACAAATTTATTACTGCGATTTAGATAATGAAAGCTGATCCGATAAATCTTTTTCAAATCAAAATGTATTAGAATCTTTAAGTTAAAGTTAGGTTATGCATATGCTATAATTCCTGTTAAATTTTAATTTTTTTATTTTGTTATTTGTAGATATACAAAACTTATAGTAATAATGATTAAAAATACTTACCTTTCGGTTTATATAAATAACATCCAAAGGTTTTTCTTTTCAAAGTATACACTTTTAGGTAATTTTCTAGATAAAGGAAAACACCAATAGTTAGGTGCACTAAATGGGGTTTTTTTTTTAGTAGGTATGATAAATGAGATAATAAACAATTCACTTAGGTAGAAAGTTATGGATAAATATTAATTAATCAAATTAACAGGCATATTCAATTTTGGAATTAGTGTGGATAACAAGCACTTTATGTAAACAGTATATGATGTAATGTTGAAGTTTAATTTTTAAACCAAAATGATTTATAAAGAATTACTTTTAAATTTAAAGAAATCTACACTTTGGACAATAAAAATTTTAATTAAGCACCTAATTAGTACATTATAGAGCCTAAAACTACGTAATTAGTACAACTTACCTACGGTAGAAGGTAAAGTTACTAGTTACTCGCTTGCCTGCGTAAATTGCGCGTATATTGTACTGAATTTACAAAAGAAAACAATATAATATACGTTTCCAATTAAAAACAAATTACAACTCTGCTTATCTTCTAAATCAATGCATATTAGCAAGTTTCGTATTGATTATTTATCGATTCTTCAAGTTGCCGTGTGGCTAAGGTTGTGGTTTCTAGTTAAGATATTTGTAGTGGAAATTGCAGGTTTTCCTAAAACACACACGGTAACAAGACGAGGTACAATAATAATTTGGGATTGGCAAGGAATCAAAAGGTAAGCGATCGACTACCTAGTCTATAATGCGTTCTCATACATGCAGTTAAATATGAGCGGGGTACGACAAGAATGAATACTGAGGCTGGCTTTTCAACCAGTCCAACAACCACCTTTCTTCGTTCGACGTCCTGATTGGTCGGAAAAACGACATATATCTATTAATCCGGGAAAATTATATCTAGCATTTCTTTCCCACGGTATAAAAATTGTTACTACTTAAACACAAAAGTATTTCAGAGAAGCCTAATTCCTAAAACTGGATTATATAGATATGTGTAATATACCTAAATTAATTGAACAAAAATCCCCTAAAATTACTGTTTACTAAAAATAATTTGTGGCATGCTTTTCAACGTGTAACAACCTTGTGCTACAAGCATCAGCATCAAGGTTAATCAATTTATTGTTTGGCCGAATGGATCAGTTTGTTGAAAATGCGCCGGATTAAAAGAGGGCGTGCTGAAAAAGTATATAATCATAAAGCAGGTGCAGTAAGTGAGCAATGCGAAAGATGTGATTTTGGAATTTGCCCTAATCGTTTTGTTCAGTTGCATAAAAAAATTAACTTTGTAGTTTTTACTTTTGTCACAACTTTCGTTGTTCTCAAGTATTTGAAAAGAGCTATGTTAATAGAAAGGATGGGCAATAATAAGATTAGAAACTCAATACATCTGTACCTAGTGTGCATTATATGCTTAAAAATAACACACAAACAGAAGGAACTTCCTTGATATATCTAGGCCCGTGGTTTAACTATTTTAAGAAGAAGAATCCAGGCACTAATGGGTTAACATTGCTACTGAGGGTAAAATAGAATTGAATTTGTATTCCAATACATTTTCTTAAATAATACCACTTGAATTCGTGAAACAATGAGAATGAATGTTAACTTGTTAAATCACGATTAGCAGAAAATTCCTAGTTACAATTAAATGTTGCAACTAAGCCGGACTTGAATAATGGAGAAAGAGAAGTGCCAAATACGCGTATTACGAAACATGTCCTAGATATCGCTATAATATTACCACGGCGAGCCCATGCGAAAACGATAAGAGTATAAGAAGTGCAAGATAATCAGTATACGTATTACAATGTAATTTTGGCATTATATCTTGAAGCGCTACAGCAAAGATAAAATCGTCAATAAGGTATTGAGCTACCACCTACCAGCGGTAGCCTTTATAGTGAGATAAGGTTTACACACATATCAAGACCGCACCGGTTCTGATGTATATAAGTTTTATCTAACTTCAAGGTTATCAGGAAATTTGTCTGCGGCACCATTTAAAAAAACTCGATACCTTTATTATATTGTAAAACCTGCGGTATTTGAGCAGGTTAAATGAGGCCAAGTTATACATCGCTTACTTCCATACAAGGCCAAGAATAATTAATAATTATGCGAAATCTCCATGGCATGGTCACTGCCTCGAATGAATATTGCAGACCACGCCAAATAAAATTAAGTTATCGGTAGGTGATGAGGGAATCTTGATAATTTATCGAATGTGATACTGTTCTTATATTTAACATTGAAATATGAATCGACTAAATATTAATGAAAAATATAAAACACCGAATAGTTTTGACTTCGCCGAGTTAAAATATATTAAAATTACATATTGTTATTAGAGTTTCAGTCCACAGGCTGGTTTGATGCTGCTCTATGCCAACCTGTCCTAAACTGATCTCTTTATTAGTACGAGATAGATTTTGGGCCTCTTGAAGCGGCTTTTTAAAAAGGCTCTCCCAAAAACTCTTCCATCAATTTTTATTAAAACAGAAATTACAATTAAATTTTACAAGTGGTTGCCTTATATTCATTAACGTTTAACAATCAAGGTTACTTTTCACTAATTAAATTAATTAAACAAAATTGAGTAGCTTGAACAACCAACAATGTTAAAGTTGTGAAGCTCGAGACTGACTCGCCATCTTTGGCTCCTGAGGGTATTTATGCTATTCCTGCACCTCACCTTGCTTGTGGAAACTGCAGAGCTTATGTCTGCTATTTTCTTTATACAATACAAAGTATTATTTCTTAGTAATATTAATTCTAACAATAAGTTTCTTTCAATCTATTGTGACCTGCACCTTCAGTGTCATGTTACGTCTGAAATACAAAGTATTCACATCCGTTCCCATATCTGGTTTATGAATTTCCATTAACCTTTTGTAATATGTCCTTCAATTATACATTGTAACGATCTAACTTAAGCTTTAATAATTCTCTTTGATTTCCTATATATACTATTTTGGGGATATGTAACTTACGTAACTAGTACATTCCATCTAAATTTGTTCATCATATTTAAGCCTGGGGTTGCCTCAACCAAGTTTACTCATAGTATCCCCTTTTAATATTAAGTTAAACAATCCTGTATACTTCAAAATATGTCCAACATCTTCTCCCTTCTTTTCTTTATATTTCGCCAGAACACTTCTCACCAAGGCGCCTCAATACTTCTTTATTTGTGTTCCGATCTACCTACTTAATCTGTAAAATTAGTCATTAGCATCACATCTCGAATGCTTCTGTTCTCTTTTTTTCAGTGCTGGCTATCGTCCACGTTTCATTGCTCCATACAAAAACTTTCAAAAATGATTTCCTAATTCTCAAATCTGTTTTTTATTTCATCAAATATTTCTATTTCAGTAATGCTTTCATTGCTCGTGCTAGTCTACATTTTATGTCCTATTCGCTTTTATCGTCCCTGGTTATCTTAGAACGCCAGCAATAGGATTTCTTTACTTCTTTCAAGGTTTTATCTCAAATCTTATGCTTTTTGCTTCATCTAAATTTACTCATCGGCACGCCATCACCTTCATTTTACTTTTACTAATGTTCATCACATAATCATTTTTCAAAGTAGATCCTATGCCTTTCAACAAATCCTCTAGATCTCTTGCTGACTTTGATAAAATGACAATACAAACCTCAATGCCTTAATTTCTTCACTTTAAGCTTTATCAGCATATAAGACTACAACCTTGTCTCGCTCTTTTCTAAACTCTTACCTCCCTTTATCAATGCCGTCTGGTGTCCGTACAAATTGTAGATAATCCCTCATTCTCTGTATTCTATTCTACACATCTTCGCAGTCTCGAAAATTTTGTTCCCATCAATATTGGTAAAAGGTTTTTTCTAGCCCAATAAAGATCAAACACGTTGGTTTGATTTTTTTAATTCTGTCTTTCAAGATGTCGTAGAATCATTATAGCCTCATATGTTCCAACATTTCTTCAGAAGTCAAACTTATCTTTACCCGATTCCCTTTCTATGTGGTTTTCCATTCGTGCGTACACGCTTTTGGTTATAATTGTGCATGCATCATTGATTAAACTGATGGTTTGATAGTTTTTACACGTCAGCTCCTATTTTCTTTGGTATGGAGATAATCACGTTCTTTTTGAAATCTGAGGGTTCTTCACCTGTCTCATACACCTTACTTACTAGATGGTGCTGTTTTGTCCTATCTGTACTTTCGATGGCATTTAGTAAATCCGATGGGATTTCATCAATTCCAAGCGCCTTATTCCTACTTAAAAATCTTTTAATGCCCTCTTAACTTAGGCCTTAGTATCTTGTGATCTTTCTCATCCTCATTAACAGCCTTTCGAATACTCAGACACTAAGTTCTCCTTTTTAATAAACGCTTTCTATCTGTTCCATCTATCTGCCAGTTTTGCCGGTAAGTGTCCCTTAGATTTATACAACTATTTTTCATCTCTCCAAACGTTGCTCTTATTTTCCTGTAAGATGCATCTACTTTTCTTACAGTCATACAGACTTCAACATCTTTGCACTTCTCTTGCAGCCAGTTTTCCTATACCAACTTATATTTCTTATTGATCTCGTTTCTAAGACTCATATAATTTATTTTTTTGTCTCATCGTTTGCATTCTTCGCCGGTCATCCATCAAATACAGAAAATCCTATGTTACCTATGCATTTCTTCCGGTCTTTGTGTTTTTTCCTAGTTTTTATCTGCTCCCCTAGTAATTTCGTCCTTCAACACTGACCAGTTCTCCTCTAAGGTACCACTTTCACCCTTTTGAATTACTATACGCTCAGATACTTTCTCTCACCTCATGTTGTTTCAACTCGTCAAAGTTCCATCTATTCGACCTCTTGTTTTTTTTTAGTTTCTTTAGTTTCAACCCGCATTACATTGCCAGCAAAATTTAGTCAGAGTTTACACCTGCTCCCGCATATATCTGACAGTCAAGAACCTCGTCTTTAAACCTCTACCTAACCATTATGTATTCTGTCTTGTACCTGCCAGTGTATCCATACTTCACTTTGGTATATAATCTTTTTCGTGTTTTTTAAACCATGTTTTGGTAACCACCAAATTTTATTCTATACAAAATTCTAGCAGTCAATTTCCCCGTTCATTCTTTGCACCCACGCCATGTTTTGCTACTGTTTACCTTCTATACCATTTCCTACGACTGCATTCCAGCTTCTCATAATAATCAAATTCTCATCACTTCTAATGTACTGCATAATATCTTCTATCTCTTAGTATACCTGTTCAGTCTCTTCATCGCCTGTGTTGCTAATAGTCATTCAGACCTGTGTTAGTGTGGTGTTTTGTAGCTGTTTCTATATTTACTACGACAAATCTCTCTTTAAGTTGCTGATGATAGCTTACCCAATGCCCTATTTTCTTAAGCATTATTGAACCTAATTCCTAAAGTCACTTATTGGATTTCTGTGTTAATGATTCTTTAATCGTCTGACAAAAAATCCTGCTCGTCTTTCCAGCACACCTTACTAATCCTAACTTCATCTAATTTCAATCTATCCATTACCCTATTCAAGTTCTCTAACTCATCACACGATTCCAATTGCTAACATTCCTCTCGCCGACTCATAGAATTCTATGTTTATCATTTGCAATAATTTTCCCTCGAGTAGTCCCTGCCCGGAAATCCGAAAGGGGGACTATTTCACCTCCAGAATATTAGAATGTTTTACCCGGGAGTATGCCGGCATTATCAAACTAAATATATAGAACTGCATATCCGCGGCAGAAATTACGATTGTATTTTTTCCTTGCCTTTTGCCGTGCAGCATTACCGACAAGGTTAAGCCTTGTTGAGTGATATAAATCCAAGTCAGTCAATTAACCAGACTGTTGCCCTTGTAATTTCTGAACGGGCTGTTGCACCCCTTTCAGAAATCATTGGTTGGTCTGATGCTTTCGCAGATACCCTTCTGATGTGGTTGCACCTTCGACTCGGCTACCTGTTTGTCTGAAACATGTAAGCCCTTTCACTTCCTCAAGGTCCAAAGAGGAGGAATGAAATTACGTATCATTGAAAAAATATGCTTTATTACACGTTTTCTATTCACATTGCTACAAAAAATAGTTCAAACATTTAAGTCCATCTCATTAAAATGCTCTTTTCTGACTAAATTAGCTTAAAAATTGTAATAACATCGTTCCTCACCGAACACATCTTTCAGTTCTGAGTTTTCGATTTTCATGTATTTTAGCACTTGGAGGAAAAAGTGGAATCTGATTTGAAAAAATGATGAAGTAAAACTTTGTGTAAAACGGTCCCTGTAATGCTCAAATGTCTCATCCTGAAAGCTTTATTCTGAAAGTAAAAGGCATTCCAAATTAACTTGTTTTAGAAGTTTCAATAATGACCTATAATGTCTAAATTAATTTTTAATGGTCTTCTGGTACTTATGAATTCATGACATTTATTTAATTCTAAATTGATTAAAAAACAGAGCTATATGTAGTAAAATAATTATAAAAAGCTCCCATTAAACTTATCACAGAAAGTTCTATGTTTTGAGTTTTCTGTATTTTTAGGTACCCTATACGTAACTCGCAACCATTCAAGATTTCTAATTTCTTGTTTTCTTTCTGCTTAAATTGGAACAATCATATAAGTGAAAACTTTTATTAATTTTACTCATATACTTAAGAAGCCATTGTGATTTTACAAAAACTCCAATAGCATTTTTGTCTTGTCATACGGCCAGTTAAAACTAAGAATTAGTAATAAAAATTCAAGTTTAAATTTATATGTCCTAAAAAGAAAAAATACATTACAAATTGCAAAAATGAGTTGCGAATTGGGATTAATTTTTTAAAAACAGAATCAAATGGAGCGAGAAGACTGTTATGGTTTGAATATCTATTTACCCAGAAGGGACGGGAACTCCGTTAATATAAATCGCAACATTCAAAATTGACCGATATACAAAACCTTTTTATAAGTACCACTTATCTTGAAAAGCTTTACTGGTTTGTAACGATAAAACGCACGGGACAGGCTAAAACAAAGTAAACGAAGTAAAAACCTGCACGAATCATTATCACGTATAAAAAGATAAAGAAGCGTAGAAATACCGAGCTATCTACAGAAGCGGAGAGTGGTGTGATTCACAAAGAAAATACATCTTCAACGAATTTTTATTTACAAACAACACAAGAAAAAATTATTCTAATCATGATAATCAAAAGCATTATATTCTACAGAATTTACGTACGAAATGCGCATTTTGTATATTTTGCATATAAAGAAAACTAATCTGTAGAAAAACATAATGCTTAAATTGTCTAAATAGCAAGTATGTTAAAATAAAATATGGATTTCAGAAACATTTTCAGCAGTTTTTTAAGACGTAATATAAACTTTGGTAAAGCTAATTTCCAAGCAGGTTGAAACTATTTTGGTCTGTCGGTGTAAGGTTGCTGGAGTTCATTTGTGTGCATTTGTTACACACAAACATCCCAAAAGTGGACAAACGAGATAAAAAAGAAAAAATCGCAACGTACCTACATGCTTCGTGTCTTGATTCTTGCGCCCAGATGCAGCGTCACAACAGTAGCCAGACCTTTATAGCTGGGACCATTACTGTAACAGCGAACCTACGTAAATTGCATTTGCGTCTACGTAAAAGAGCGATGCACCAAGTATATAAGCTTCTCGTAGAAGACGTGCAGCGTTCTTAGGGTAATAGCGTTATCCACGCAGAAAACACATACTAAGACGAAAAGTAGCCTCAAAGTAAACCCAGTTTACGAAACGATATGATAATCTGTTTAAATATAAGGATACCACATATCAAAAGAACACGTCTAGAGCTTTTTTAATGCATAAATAGATAAACAAAATCGGCAAACTCGAATTCAATCGCGTTTGTTAATCACAAATGTAGAAAATCTCTTCTATTAAAACGTATATTACTACATTAAAATAGAGCAAACGCATCTTTCCAGAAAGCAAAAATTGTTGACAACCGAATACATTTGCTGTGTTATATAAAACAATACAGAAAGATTGAGGTACTTATTTCAATTGTATTAGAATAAGTTTTATGGGAACAAATTGAGTTGTTTGTTATGATGCGTGATCAGGGACGTCTCCTTTAACATGTAGTTATACAAAATATTGAAACGGAAGTGTAGGAATATTTGTCAACATCGTAAATCGAATGAAAATATTTAGCAACGTAAAATTGAACGGAGCGTCCTCATCATCACCTGCAATTGTTCGTTTGTACAATAAAATCTAATATGTTAAGTGACCGATGGAATATAATTTGAAGTTCCCAATTTAACATTAACACGATTATTAATATTTGTTTCATTTTCAAAATAAATGCAACTTTTTAGTTTAAATTAATACGTCTATTCCTTTAATAATGCTAATGAATGAAAGGATGTATAAAATGTTACTCAATTTCTCCAAAATAAGGCACGCTGCCATAGGAGTTTCGATTCTTCGTACTTGTAAAGTGTCCATGTTGAATGAATGAAAAGGTGCATAGAATCTGCCCCAAAATTCGCACATATAAAGCGCATTTTCAGCATCAAACATTTTAAATAGAAGGTAGATATTGCATATTTACTCAATCAGAATTGATAGTCATCCTATATGGACTAAAATGGCGTCAATTTTTCAGCAGCTCCCCCAAATTACAACATGAAATTTTGAAATAAAAAGGTTTAACTATTTTAATTTTATTTTATCTCATATTCTTTTATTTCTATCCTTCACCAAGTCTTTGATGATATGTGCTGCACCCTATAAATTTCACATTCTGTTTGAAGACATCACATTGCCCCAAATTAATTTAACCTAAGTCTTAAGGTATTTAATTCAAACGGGAATCCTATCAGAATGTATCAAGTGTTGTTCCAAGTTGTCGCTGAAAATCAATACATCGTTCACATAGTGAATATACAGACTTTCATACATACCCAAGATACACTACATGGCTTTGGCAAGAGCTGCAGTAGAAGAAGACTGGTCCACAAGGGTCAACTTTAAATCTTTTGAACGGAATCAACCAAAATGATTTTATTGTCTAGCTTAGAAAATATTGCATTTTCATTTAATCTAGCTGAAATCGAGGTTAATGTGAGAGGATAATCATGTTGTGTTTTCGTTTTTTTATTTATTTTTCTGTCATCTGCGCATTGACGAATGTTGCCATCATTTTTTGTCACCACCACTAGCGGATTTACAAAATGCATCGACGATCTCTTTATGATAGCCTGCTCCAATATGCTGTTTATTTCCAAATACACAGTTTTCTATACGTCGTGGATATCAGATATACTTCAATTGAAAAGGTTTCGTATTTGCTACTTCCACTTTGTGAGCACGGCTTCTAACAACTCTTGGTTCTGAACCATTTCATTTTGGATGCTTCAGTAGAACAATAACTACTTGCTTTTTAGCTTTTCTAGGACCGCATTGGGATCAAATTTCATTTACCTCTCTTCATTTTCAATAAAATTAATATGGGTATCTTTCTCGATGCGCAACTCATCATCCACCCCATACAATAAATCCCAATTGTAACAGTTTTGTTCCCGGCATTGAACTCCAATTTTAATTTATTTATTAGATCCGTTTCTATTATGCATTCTAACTCGAGTCCTGGTACTATTAAAGATTCATGTTGCTCTGCATCATTCCCTATTTTCAGGTTCTAAATTATCACGCCTTCGACTGAGGCAAATTTTTTATTTTTTGGCGCTAACTAATTTTTCCCTAGCAATATGTTGCATCATAAAACCCTCAGAGATCAAACTCGTTTTCGCTTCAGTGTCAACTAACGTTCTACTCTCCTTATCTTTAATAACCTTTTTTATAATCGGCACTACATTTACATAACTTTGCCTTTACCTTTACCAATTACACCACCTGGACGGGTTATAAGATTTGAAAACGATACAAATCTAAATTATGTATACAACCATACATCAATCTTACGTTCAATTACGTTTGGCATTTTTGTCAATCATATTTGACAGTGTCATGTGACTTATGTCAGATATAGATAGAAGGCGACGCTAGAAATCACGGCTGAAAGTCAACTATTACATGTGAAGTTTTCAAACAGAATGTGAAATTTATGGAGTGGAGCACACATCGTCAAAGACATGTTGAAGCATAAAAATAAAGGAAAATGGAAAAATAAAATTAAAGAAAAAACTCTTTTTAATTCAAAACTTTATATTTTAATTTTGGGGAGATGCTGAGAAAAAGATGACATTTTATTTCATAAGATCTGAATACCATTTCTGATTGAGATAATACACAAAAGCTAATTTCGCATCCAAATGTTTGACTATAAAAGTGCGCTCTATAGGTGCGAAATTGGGGAAGACCTTAATATTTCAATTCGTTCATTCAGCATGGAAACTATCTGCTAGTATAAAATATAAAACCCTCACAAAAGCATTCCTTTCTTTAAAGAAATCGAGTAGCACTTTATACATTCTTTCATTCATTAGTATGAGTTAATGGAATAAACGTATTAATTTGTACTGAAAAATTGCATATGCTAAGTTGGGAACATTGAATTACATTCCATCGGTCACGTACCATAGCAGATTTTAGTTGTACAAACAACAATTGCAGGTGACGCTGAAGATGCTATCATAACAGAGCTATGAGAAGTTTGTCGAACTTGCGATATTTGAACCTTCTAGCAAATAGGGTTTCGCTTACCTAAAATGCAAATAGCTCATTGGGCGCTACAATATGCAATGAGTTTTTATTTTTATGTGTTTTCATTTGCCGAAACCTTGAAATGTAAAATATAATCTTTTCTCTTATAGAAAATAATTATACCCTCCCCAATAAAAGCAAAGAGACTCGCAGAGATAACTACGTAGACTCTTATTACACATGAGATGTAAGTTTTCCGTCAAAGGTCCTTTATGGGGTCCTTGGTCTAACTCTGAACCTTAACTTCAGCGGATTTTGATGAGACATAGGGAGGGGTTCTGTAAAAGGACGGATTTGCCAGGGGCCACTACACCTTTAATGTAACAATTTGTGATAAAAAAACCTCAAAGGAAAGTGCAGAAACCTTTCAACGTATAAACACATTGGTTGTTACTAGCGTAACAGTTAATACCTGTAATAAATGCATAAATATATTAAAACAAATTGATGGAGACAGCTGTTTGCGTCTCAAAACCAATGCATAAATGTATTAAAACAAATTAATGGAGACAGCTGTTTGCGTCTCAAAACCAACTAAGGATACTTATGTTAAGATATTCACTGGATTTTAACATCATACTACATTCATCTCTTTAAATCAGTTTCACTAAATAAAAATAACCAAATTGGTTCATCATTTATAATAAAAATAAATAAATGTTCTCTTGGTTTCATAGGACAAATATGTACCAAAACATTTTATCATGAGCAATTTTCAAAGTTATAATTATCTACTTTTTAAATAGTCAAAAATTAAGTTTCTTTTTATAAAGTAACAACTATTAATTTCAAATTCCCCAAGAATCAGATCTGACAAATTGGTTCACATATGTTTCTATTAATTATATAGTTTTTTAGGTGAAATAACAAATTACTAAATAAGTGCAACATTAAACAACTAAAAATTCAGGTTAAATTATTTTAAATCTGTTAACAACACATGCAACTTGTTTGTTAAAAAAACAAGCTTTTAGATTTATTGATTTAAATTTCGCTTATTGTTTTTCTTTTTATATGAGTGACATTTATGATAACCACCGAACAGGTATTAATGTTGTAATTTAATCCTTTATCTAACAAAATTTCCTTGATAAAATGTTTTAGCAATATCTTTCAAAATTGTGTAAAGAAAACATATTAGGTTTTTAAGCTAACCACTATGAACACAAACTTGATCGCAATGTGACATCATAAATTACAAAAATAACTTCATCTTTGTACGTTATATATATACAAAATCCTCGTCAGCTTTTCTTTGATACTTCATCCTCATAGAATATTAAACTAACAGTTGACACGAAATCCAATATTCAAGCTTCACCAAACGAATCTTCAAACAGTTGTTGCCATCTTGCATTTCAATACTTCGTGTAAAATGCCTAATTTGGTTCCGCCATATTGCGTTGATAAGTTAGACTTTCTTTAAATGTGGGAATTTTACATTTTGTTATCCAAGTTTATATTATTATAATTTAACATTTGATAGTTTTCTTTCTTATTTTTTTTGCGCATTGATAAATGACCTGTAGCTAGAGATCTTGCCACAAGCACTTTTAGGAATGTGAAAGTCACATCGCTTACTTTTATCAGACATGCTTGTTTCGTGTAACGAAGTAGCTGTCTATTCGACCGGAAATCGTTGGGCATCAGTGATGAACTTGCGCAGGCTCTATTGCATCAATATCGACGCGTTCAGAATTATGATTTGGTTATGAAATAAATACTCAGTATTTTTATTTTGAACTGTGAGAATATTCTCTCAATTTAGTTTCGCACCAATAAAATCATAACTGTTTAATTTAAACTATTTTAGATACAGCATTGACACTTTATTTTGTAGAACGGCAAAAAATTATGTTACAACCTATAGATAAACTATTATAGGGGATAGATGGTATTTTTAAATTTTTATGTTCAATCGATAAGATAATTATTGATGTTGGCATACCAAACTATAACTAATCTTTTAAAGACAAATATATGTTAAAATGCATTCACCATCTTTGGTAAATTAATAGATTATGTCAGGCAAATGCTACTCATATTAATCGTACACGAAATTGACGCTATATTGATCTCAAATTGGATTAAATTTATTTCTCTATAAACTAATTGTAACATATTTTCCTTTCTGCGGATTGTCATCGTGTTTGAAAACAAAGCTTAAGGCTATTCGACGGTATGAGCACAATCGACGATGTGTTTTTCTTGATAAATCGACGTTGTGGACATATTCAACAAAGTGTTTCTTTCGATCTTTCAGCGATGTGGTTACGTTCAACGATGTGTCCTTGGTAATTCGACGTTGTGGACATATTCGACAAAGTGTCCCTCTCGAGCAGTCGGCGATGTAGGCACTTTTGAAGATGACTAGTTCTAGATAATTCGGCGTTGTGAACACGTTTGGACGTTGTGTCCGTGACGATGTGAACTTTCGACTAGGTGTCCTAGACCTACTTGGTTGAGACATAGTATAGTAATAGGCTTTGCTTTTGTTTTGTTATTTAATTTGAATATTATTTAACCTCAGTTTGCCTGTCAAGTCGTGAATTTCTGTTTAATTCAATAAAAGTTTGCATCTTTCATCTTACATTATAAGTACTTACACAAACAACGAACAGGTGGATATGCTTTTAGTTTTCGGATTTTGTCAAGGCAATGGTCGTGAAAGCGTCAGAGTCTATAGAGAAAGATTTCCTAATCGCCGAATTCCAAACCACCAAACATTCGCAGATATTGAAAGACGTCTTCGTGAAAATGGTAGCTTTCAGTCAAGAAATGCGGATCGAGGACCTGAACGTACCACAAGAACTGCGGATCTGTAGAAACAAATTTTGGATAGAGTTGAAGAATACCCAAAAATAAGCATCAGACGCTTAGGACTTGAACTACAAGTTCCTAAAAGTATTGTTCATGCCGTTTTAAAGGAACAGCTATTACACCCATACCACGTTCAGCAGGTACAAGACCTTTTGCCTATCGATCCTGAGAGGCGTCTAGCTTTCTGTCAATTTATTCAAGATCAGAGAATTCAAAATGCAAATTTCAGTCACAATATTTTATTTACAGACAAAGCTTCTTTTACAAGATTTGGTATTACTAACATACATAATGAACATGTTTACGCTGTAGAAAATCCTCATACAACTAAAGTGACTCACTATCAACATGAATTTAAGATTAATGTCTGGGCTGGAGTTATTGATAATTTTATTATCGGTCCTGTTGTGATACCAAATCGATTAAACGGAGACAATTACTTCAACTTTCTACAACAAACATTGCCGAATTTATTGGAAGATCTGCCATTGTTACTTCGCCAAGACATGTGGTTCATGCCCGATGGTGCTCTTCCCCGCTTTACTCTAGCTCTTCGACAACATTTACACGAAAAATATCCGGATCAATGGATCGGAAGGGGATATAATGCTCCTACAAATTGGCCAGCACAATCGCCGGACTTGACGCCCTGTAATTATTTTTTGTGGGGTACCTTAAAATCTAAGGTTTATTCGTCTCCATTTGATAGCGAAGAAGAATTGTATAGACGAATTTTAAATGCAACCAGCTCTTTAAAAAATAATGCACAAACAATGCAGAGGGTTCAGTTAAACTTCTTACGAAGAGTTAATTTATGCATTGAAAAAAATGGCGGCCATTTTGAAAATTTATTGTAAGGGTCCAACACTTGTACCGCGCTGTTAATTTTCAATGATAGTAATAAAAAATAAACAAAACAACGAAATAAAAATAAAAAACAGACATTTGAAATTACCTTTTTTCTGTCAAACCGCTCGTCTAATCAAAATTTTACAAGAGGCAAAAATGTTTTCAAATTAAGTCGGCTACTCATAAAAGAAAAATTGTTAGTCATTGCTTAAACAGGAAAAAAGCAATGGTCGGATATTTATACAATACATCATTTTTGGGACACTCGTATGCTTTTAAAATTATTGCGTACACCATCAAAAGATGTCAATTGAAAGTACATACTCGCACCCTAAAAATGGTCAAAATCTATCGACGCGTTTTCGAATTATTTTAAAATATCAAATATTTTTCACGATTTTTCAAGCCCTCTAGCGGCTAAATGAAGCAACTTGTATAAAAGGTAAGTTGGCTCAAATCGATCTATTTCGAGCCAAAGAATCTCTGTTCTTACGTTGTACACGTATTTTCCGGACACCCTATACATATACATTAGAGATTGCAGAAGAATTCATTAGTATGTGCAACAGTCTCTCGTCAACACCATTAAGGACGTTTTGTCAGAATGAATTTCGATATAATGAAGTTAGGAGGTCATTGTTTCGTTGGGGCAGCAAACATAACTGGTCGTTTAAATGGCGCACAAAAAAGAATTGTTGATGAAAATCCTAAGAGTTTATTTGTGCATTGTAGTAATCATTCCCATGATTTGGTATTGCAGGAAATAGCAAGAGAATAGGCTGGTATAGGAATACCATTTCCATAGTCAAAGATGTTTCTAATGTAATCTTGGAGTCATCTAAACGACAAGCTATTTACGCTGATGTTGTTTTGCTACCTTGTTATTCCCAATCGGAAGGAAATGTAGAACTTTTACTTCCATTGTGTCCCATTTGATGGACGATTTGAGTAAATTCATTACTACGATTTAATGAGAACTATAGCCGCGTACAGTCTACTTTAGATGAAATTTTATCTAATTCAAGCCAACATGCTATTGCGCATGACAGACGAGCGATGTTAAGAGGTTATTCTAAGAAGCTTGAAAAATTTGAAACACTTTTTTACCTAAACTTATCTATTGCTGTATTTGCTCCATGTGAAGAAGTTGCACGGACTTTGCAAAGTACGAGCAGTACTGTAATTGGTTGTAAAACTGCTATAGATGTGTTAAAAGAATCTTTATCGGTATGAGATCGAAAAAGTATTTGATAATCTGTATCAGTTTTCGACTTTGGAAAGTGACTGGCTTAAGTTAAAAGAACCTGATGGTAAAAGAATGACTTCGACTACCAAGAGGTTTGAGTTTTAAGCTGACGCGGCAGCACCTGTAGCGCTCTCATCTAAGGAAAGACTACGCAAAGAATAGTTTGCAGTGCTAGATCAACTTACTAATAAATTAGACAGAAGATTTGACCAGCAAGGTTTTCACAGTTTAATGAAGCTCGAAAAAATCCTATTAGATGCTATGATTGGTGTTGTACTAATCGAAAGTGAGCTAATCACTAGCCTCGGGATACATGCTTCTGATTTCCGAATCGATGTTCTTGCAACGCAACTTAATATGGTCAAACAATACTGCCATATTTCAGATAGAGTATCAACCCGGTTAGTGGAAGATTTAAGAAAAATTTTTGCTCAGAAGAGATCTGACTGTAAAAATTTTATTTAACGAAATAATTAAACTAATTTCATTAGTGTTAACGGTTCTGCGCTTCAGTTTCATCAGCAGAACGGGCTTTTAGCTAATTGCGTAGAGTGAAAACGTATTATAGAAACACAATGTCACAAGAAAGGCTTACCCACCTTTTAATATTAGCAGTACATAAAGAAAATACAGCTGCACCTGATTTGAAAACCGTCGTAAAAGAATTTGTAAGCCGAACTTCTGAACCTAAAAACATTTTTAGATTGATTTAATAAGTTGTATAGAAATTGAAATCAGTTTTTATATTCTGTAAAATCTTATTTTTTCATTTACTGTTTTTCCGGTTAGTAGAAATATGTGCATTATTATTTAACATTATGATTATTTTCACAATATTTCTTTTAACATTAGGCGAGGTTTTAGTCCCCCCACCCCCACCCCACTCAAAAAAGGTTCTGACGCTTCTGTACGATAAGATGCAAGTTAAGTCCTTTCTTGCTTAGAATGAAAATATATTGGTTCGAAATTTTAATATTACCTAATAGTCTTAATATGTTTAAGCATAAATATATTATTACAGTTTTCCTTAAAGTCATTAACTGTTTTGTTTTAAACTAAATTACAAAAATGAAACAAGTACCGCAACCACGAAACTGTTTGCATCTCGTTGGATGTGCCTAGAACGCCGTTTAATATTTCAGTGATTGACAAAAAGCATTATGCATAATCAATCCATTTTTGCATCAATCCTCTTTAGGTTAATCACCACTCCACTACCCATTTTAATTAGGCATAGATTTCTTCTAGACGATTTCAAAATTTAGCACATTATTGCGATTATCCAAGTTGAATGCGTTCAGAAATACAGCCAGATTACGAATTAATATAGTGTGTTTCAATTAATGTTATTTAAATTACAACATTGTTTGCAAGCATTCAGGTAAAACTTATTCAAAATTACAATGTGTAGGCAACAAACATTTATCTACTTAGTCATTAAATAACGAAAAACAACATTGTGTTACTGAAAATGTTTTATATAATCTACCGTGACTCAAAAGTTTAAATTGTTTTTAGAAATTATATTCACACCTAAATTTTAAGTCCTTGGGTTGTGTAACGACCATTTATTTATGAAGTTACACAAATAAGAACGGAATTCCGATTGTTAAACAATTATTCAACCTTTATTTATCTATCTAACATAGGTGGTTAGCACATTGTTATCAACTAATAAAGTTCTTTAATTTTAGGAACTGCTCCTTTTATGTCTGCGTATATGATTTAGATTTGTATATCTATCCAATTGTAATCACTCGCTCAGAAACGTAATTGGTTAACACAACGGCGGTCGGTTGCAGCTTCAAGTCTTGTACGGAGCCTTATATTTTCACCTTTCAGTTGTACAAGCTTTCTTGATTTGAAGTGATACTTCAGGACTTTGCATAAAAATCTAAGTTATTATTTCATCTTAAGCTAATATAACAATGAAAATATTAATTGTCTTGTGCAATGTTACACCAAATATTCTTTTACATGGATATTTTCTACTTACAGATATTAACCAGGCTAGCGATTTAGATATAGTCAGTTTTGTGCATAAGATTAATCTTAAGGGGAGGTATAGGCTTGGTTATAAGTTCAACAGTAAGGAGTAAACAAACTCGTTTTAAATTATTTATTTTATCTATATATATATATATATATATATATATATATATATATAACCCCCTTTATTGGTTTTGACAATTATAATATATAAGCAAATTAGCAATGCACCAAATTGCCCTATAATTCCTTTTCTTTAATTAATTTATTAACTTTTCTATTGAGTCTTTAAATCTGCGCCTCGACCAATGAAACTCTTATCTCAGGTTAATTTTGTGAATAAATCTATATCTGCATACAGCGTGAGTATGTGACACTGCCAGTCAAATGACCTCTAGTTAATTCTAATAAAGCAATTTCTAAATGTGACAGTGTAAACAATTACTTAAAAAATACGCACAGTAAAACAGTTTATATTAGTTAATAATTTAAGACTTCAATCGAGTATAACGGATTAAGTGTTTAAAATATGACACTGATAATAATAATACAACCTGAACTTCCAATGAAACGTCTTGCTGCTGAACAATGAAGCTCCACTGCCTACAGCGACGATTCGAACCAGATGTGGGTTCTTAATACCTGTGAATAAGTACGTTTTAAAAATTTGTATTACTGAATTTACGCCTTTTATTTTAGGGTTTACGTACATATTCAAATGAAAGTGAAAGTTTAACATCTTATACCTAACTCAAATCAAATGAAAACGTACTAAGTGACTTCAAATCTTAGCTATACATACATATTCACATGGCAGTGAAGTTTCCTTTTAAATATTTAAACAAAATTTTATGATATACAAGCAACAGCAGCTCACTTCATTGGCACATACTTTTCAAAATTACTTTACGAAATCACCAACACCCAATTTGAAATCTTAAAACTTCATTTTTTCTTAAATATCATTTCACATATCTTTAACAAGTAACTGCCCTGACCATCTCTTTCATCAATCATTTTACGAACTAGAAGTCTATATCTGAGTGGTACTTCAGTGCGTCAAGGTTCAAATCTCATATATATCACATAGTCCCACCGGATTTCATAATATAAATATAAAACCTTTATTCTTTTAAACTCAAATGACTGTAACACTTTTATATTTATTTTATTAAATCACTACTACTTTTAAGTATTCAACTCATGATTATAATTTCAATGTTTAATGCAATTTTATCTTATAAATGATAACCCTAGTTTTAAGTTTTGTAGTTTTGTGTAGAAACATTTTGTACGTAAGATTAATACTTGTAATTCACTAACCCCTCGTTGTATGTTCTGTGTGTGTATGTGTTTATTGCGTGAATGGATACAAATGTTCTAAATGAAATCGTCTGCGGCATTCACCCCCTTCATTTTCAAGCTCGTAAGTGTTTCCCTGTGCAAAAATTTTTCCTATTTTATATGGCCCCTCATATGGGAATGATAATTTACCACAAATATTCTTGTCCCAATTAGAAACTCTCAACCGTTTGACTAACACTAAATCTCCCAGTACAAAATTTGTCCTTTTTTTAATTCGTCGATGACGTTTGTCAAGTTCCCTTCGTTGCATGATTCTTTGGTTATTACAATATGTCGCATTGTCCATTAAAATTTTCTTTATCTGCCACACCTGACTAATATATCTTCGAATGCTGTTTAATAAGTGCTTTCGTAATTAAATTAAATTTTTTTTTTAAACAAATTATTATATCTAACTTATCACTAGGTTTGAGTACAACAACGATAGGATTAATAAAAGAGGTCCTTGCTGGCTCTATTATTCCATTTTTCAACATATCTTTGATTTTTGCCTTAACTCTTTTCCTCATACTATATGGAATTGGATATACCCCCGTGTAAAACCCATTTTCTTCTGTTATTTCTAACTTGTGTACATACTTAGTTGCTACCTTTGGTTCCCCATTAAATAAACCCACATTCTCATTAAATATCTCATATAATCTACCCTTTATTCCCTCGTCTATAATCCCAATCTGTCCTTCGTCAAATAATTTACCTAACATTATCTCATCCTGTCCTTCTAAAATACTTTCCCTAATCATCCCTGTACCATAAACATCACTATTTATATCCATTCCTTTATTCGAACTCACATTAGGTACCACCCAATTCTTCTTAATATTTAAAATCTGTACACTTCTATCCTTGCCATCTATTTTCATCCAAAATCTTTCTATAGCATCTATCCCTATTATAAAGTCTAAATATAATCCCGTTGCCACTAAAAACTCAGCTTCTCCTAGCTTTTCTCCTCCTATTGAAATTGGTACACAAATCATTTAATCGATTACCGATATCTTATTTTTCATCGCAGACCACAAACTTATCCGTTTTATCTTGCAGATCCTCACTTTTAATAACTCAGCGTGCTTGACTACTATCTCTTTTTTTACTAGTGACAGCTCAGACCCACTATCAATTAATGCTACATATAAACAATTATTTAACTTCAAATTAACAAAAGGTAAACTCCTTTTTTTCAAGCCTGTCTTCTAACAATGAATGCACAAAACTTAAACTACTGGTCGTACCCAAATCCACTAAACTTAAGCCTATATCTAATTCTAAATTAACAAACTTATTTACAAAATCGGCGTTTTTTTTAAACCCGATGGCTCCTCGTGTACCTGTGCTACCTCTATCAATTTTTCTTGTCCCCTGTTCCTGTCTGTCGTCAAATGTCTTATCCCTACATTGCGATTATCCCTTGGACTTTTATCTCGCTCCCTATTATAATTCAATCGTTCATTCTCGCTGTGTCTACTACCATAGTTCTGATGTCTACGTTGGAATTCGTTTCTCCTGTTGAACTGTCTCCCATCTCCCCAGTCATTTCTATTCCAGTTATTTTGTGGAAAGTTGTCCCCCTGACATTGGTTTCTGTTTCAGTTATTAGTTCCCCTAAAATTGTCGTCCCTATGTACCCGTTGACCCCAATTGTTCGTTCTCCCTTGATCTCCCTGATATTGTTGTCTGTTCCCATTGTATTGATGTGTCATTTGTCTATCTCTGTGTCTTTGTTCATGTCCCTGATTGTCATACCTATTTCATATTTTGAAATTTTCATGTTGATTCCGGTTTCTCCCTGTATTCCTTCCTTCCCAATATTTATTATTATTTGTTTCGAATTCCCTTGCCATATCATAGTTTCGCATTATTTCTAGGAACTCTTTTAATGTTTTTATATTTTGCGTGGCCACGGCCCTAGCCACTTCAGCTTCCATGTGCCTCGACAAAAACCGTATAAGCTCTTCTTCCCTAAATTTAGGAGTCAAATGTTGCGCCTGATTATAATTATCGATAATATATTCCTCTCTCGACCCCATGCTAGTTAAATATTGTCCTGTTATTAATTTTGTTCTAATTTCAGTTTGTTTTGCATTACCCCAATATTGTTCCTTAAAAAGAGTCTTAAATTGTTCGTACGTGTTGTAATTTTTTCTAATTATACTGTGCCATTTTTCGGCGTTGCCCTTTAAACTAGTTCCTATCATTTGCATCCGCATCCTCTCTGGTTCATCTTTCATTATCTCGTCCAACTTATCTAGGTATAGCATTGGCTGTTCAAAACGTCTTCCCTCAAATTTTGGTAAAATCTCTTGTCCGTTTTTAAAGTAACCCTCGTCCATTGTCACTAGACGTCCCCCTTCTAATGCTGTCACTTGTTTCCTAAACACCCTAACACTACCTTCAAGTACACCTAATTTTTCATCAACCCTGTCTTTAAATCCTATTACATCAGCCTTTAATTCCCTTGAATCTTTAATTTCATCCTGAATAATTTCCATAACTTCCCTTTTTGAATTTTGAAGACTTTCTGTTTGTCTCAGATCTACTCCTACTATCTCACTCCTTAGCTCCGACAAACCTGTTACTAAATTTTCCTCGACTACCTTTACCCTGTCTTCTACTTCCATCCTTACCTCATCTCTAAGCGAGCCCAAACTGCTCGGTATCAACGCATTTATCTCTCCAAATTTCGTCTCCATCATTTCAAATTTTTCCCTCACTTCCGCTCGTAAATTCTCACTTTTTTCTTCCATTTTCTCAAATTTTTCCCTCACTCCGCTCGTGAATTTTCAAATTTTGTTTCTATTTTCTCAAAATTTCTCCTAACTTCCGCTTGTGAATTTCTAGCCTCGTTCTTCAGCTCAATTTTAAACTCCTCCTGTGAGTTCCGAAATTCTCTTAAAAACTGCATGATGCCTTGCATGTCTCCCTCGTTCCCTGTCTCTCTGACTCCTCCAACCTGTTTTTCTACGTCCGGCTGAAATACAACCACCTCCCACTCCACATATTCTCTACTTTCATCTCTTGCATCCTCTGCCGCTACAGTCTCCATCACCGGTTGCCCTCTCACAACAGTCTCGACACCATAAACATTCCCTGACCTGGTTATCCTTTCCTCGTCTGACATGTTCTAATAATATTGCTTTTTCAAAAATAACTCTTACTTGCCCCACCAAAATACAAATGTTCAAAACCTGCAAATAAGCTAGTTCTCTCTCTAGAGCACCACGCTTGCGACACTACTTATCAAGCCTCACGTTGGGATTGCCACTTTATAATATAACCCCCCCCCCTTTAATGGTTTTGACAATTATAATATATAAGCAAATTAGCAACGCACCAAATTGCCCTATAATTTCCTTCCTTTAATTCATTTATTAACTTTTCTATTGAGTCTTTAAATCTGCGCCTCGACCAATGAAACTCTTATCTCAGGTTAATTTTGTGAATAAATCTCTATCTGCATACAGCGTGAGTTCTGAACCATATACACAAGTATGTGACACTGCCAGTCAAATGACCTCTAGTTAATTCTACTAAAGCAATTTCTAAAAGTGACAGTGTAAACAATTACTTGAAAAATACGCACAGTAAAACAGTTTATATTAGTTAATAATTTAAGATTTCAATCGAGTATAACGGATTACGTGTTTAAAATATGACACTGATAATAATAATACAACCTGAACTTCCAATGAAACGTCTTGCTGCTGAACAATGAAGCTCCACTGCCTACAGCGACGATTCGAACCAGATTTGGGTTCTTAATACCTGTAAATAAGTACGTTTTAAAAATTTGTATTACTGAATTTACGCCTTTTATTTTAGGGTTTACGTACATATTCAAATGAAAGTGAAAATTTAACATCTTATACCTAACTCAAATCAAATGAGAACGTACTAAGTGACTTCAAATCTTAGCTATACATACATATTTACATGGCAGTGAAGTTTCCTTTTAAACATTTAAACAAAATTTTATGATATACAAGCAACAGCAGTTCACTTTATTGGCACATACTTTTCAAAATTACTTTACGAAATCACCAACACCCAATTTGAAATCTTAAATCTTCATTTTTTCTTAAATATCATTTCACATATCTTTAACAAGTAACTGCTCTCACCATCTCCTTCATCAATCATTTTACGAACTAGAAGTCTATATCTGAGTGGTACTTCAGTGCGTCAAGGTTCAAATCTCATATATATCACATAATATCACAATATATATATATATATATATATATATATATATATATATATTATTGTGCTGCTTACTGTGCCCCACTGTTGGGTCGATATAATTTATTGTGTAGTTACGCTCCTAAAACGTGCCCCAATGTTGGGCTGTCATAATTTATCGTGTTGCTTCGCTCGAATCTTGCCCCATGAATTGGGTCGTCATAATTTATTGTGTTGCTTCTAACGAATTTTGCCCCACGAATTGGGTCATCATAATTTCTTGTGTTGTTTACCTGTTGAATCGTCCTCGGCTGCTCTCCATTTCTCTATCTACCAGCTAAAATTCCTTAAAATTACCGCAGACACCTACCTGTTAAATCTACAAACTTCCGCTCAATATCACCATGCTAAAGCAAAAATAAAATTCACACCCTACAATCACACACTCAAAAATAACTCAATTAACCAACTGTATCACACTCTATTTATATAAGATCAATATTACATTTTCTAAAAATAAAAACACTATCTGTTTCTGTGCCCACGTATAGTCAATAATTTTTATAACAATAATAATGCAAATCGAATTGGAAGCTTTACTTTATTGTGTTGTTTCGCTGTTCAATTGCTCTCGGCTGCTCTCCACTGCTTCAGCTACTAGTTAAAATTCATTAAAATTGCCACAGACTCCTACCTGTTGCTGCATTTCTTTATGTACACTCGTATGGTCAATAATTTTATAACAATAATAATGCAAATCGATAACCTTTTAAACGCATAATTTTATTAAAGTAAGAGGGCGTTCTCATACCTTACGTTACCCTTTTGTCTTATCATGAGCTTATAGTAAAACTCTATAAATGTGCATACAAATTTACTGCACTACCAAATATCAATAAGCCTTCTATACTTCTTTACACTATCTCTTGCTTATCTGTAAAATAATTCATTACTTTTGATTTTCAAAAATCAGTTTCATTTTAAAGTCTCAACAATTTCTGTTCATCAATTATCAAATAATAGAAAACACATCAAAGCACAAATCAAAATGATCACAAACACTATGGAAAAGGTTCACCACTGCCTGATGGCTGTCTTCTGAATGTGGTCCACCAGCTAGCCCCTTGAAAATGTTGCCGTCTAGTAGGTCTTCAGTCCATACCATAACTCCTCGGTCGAATCACCATGTCTGCCATGCATGCCGCTACTCAAAATCTCTTCTTGTGCTATTTACAACCAAAATATCCAATCTCCAAAATTTAATTTTAATACCCAAAAATCGCCTTTCCCATCATCCTAATAATTCACTCTTTATGAATTCCGTGCATTCCAAACACCACAATAACAATCTTTGTACTTACATACAATATTAGTTTTCACCAAGATCTCGCTTTACTAGCTTTTACATAAATTTGGATTAAACTGCACTAATTCACTTCAAAGTAACTATACGTATCGCGAATGGCTGATGATATAAAAGCGAGACCTTTCTTTGAAAATGCTTAAATAATCCAGCATCCACCCCCCTGATTATAAATTGCACGTACATTTGTGTACTTGTTCTTAACATTATTTTCCAACCGTCTTGCATTTCAGCGAAAAAGCTTTAACGTATCTCGGTTTCTCGTAAATTTTAACAACAAACATATAAATACTTGGTAAACCGCTTCCAACTGTCAACTGCCACTTTCAATTACCCGAAAACTAGCCTCTACTATTCCGTTGATTCACGCTTTAAACTTGAACAAAACACCTTTTGTTTTCTTGTATCTATAGCTTCGTCTCACGCATATGCGTCCACAAGCTGAATATCTGCCCTTCTTAATCTATGGCCACCAATCAGCTTGCTCGGTTCCTTTCAACCGACGCGTGCCTGCTTCTAAATTACCTTGAAATTATTGATTTTCTGTTCTCCCGCCAAATGCATTTGTTTAAGTCTATCTACTATACTAGCTCTGAATTTTATCTTTGTATATCTTTTGTACCTATACGTTTTTATTCTATCTTTGTTCCTCCCTGACAGTTGTCTCCGGATCTATCCTATACTACCTTTCGAATTAAAAATCGATATCTTAACAAACATACTGCGTCTTTGTCAGATTTATGTGGTTTTACTGGTGTCCTTGTTGCAAATTGACTACGTTACTTCCAACGGTCGTCTTTGTTTCAATAAAGTTTGTTTGTAGCAATTTTCTTTAGTAATATATCTCCCCTTGTTATTTTGTAACCGTTTTGGGTTTTACGTTTGAAATACATGAGTATTATTTTAACGCTTTTGTATTCCAGTATGCTACTACGTTATAAATTAAAGATGCTATAAATTTTACCCCATAGTTATTATTTCTTATTCCCTATATTTACATGAATCCTATGTAACACGCTTCCTGGCTAAATATGACTAAACTAAATTGATTTTACATTATTATACACTACCTTAGCTCTACACTAACTGTTAAAAATTATCCTAATTTCCTAACTAAATAAATTAATTTTCTAATATTATATGACTATTAACCTATAACTTAACTTGTGCCCTTATGTATTCCAATGACCCCTTAATTACGCGATAATATATATATATATATATATATATATATATATATATATATATATATATTTATATATTGCTATATGATATCGCCGTACTTCGATGTATTTAACGTTCAGTTGCTTGCTACTCGCCACCGCTGTGTCTCTAAATAACCTAGTGTAAATTATAGATTTCACATAATTCGTTTTATATGCCTCGACTAGCTCAGTTCAACCCCACACAGAATACACAACGATACGATAACAAAAAAATTTTTGACTCCCTTATCTCTAACACTTTCCACCTGAATGAGGTAAACAAAATTAACCAAAATTTTTTAACAACCAAAATATGTGCAATTTGTAGCTCCACAACCTTCATATCATATGCTATTTAAGAAAATCCCTGAATCAAAGTAACAATATAAATTAGTTTGTTATCAAATTATGACTCCCTTAAATCAGTTAAAAGCCAGCAAAAATAACTTTGTATACTATAGGAAGTAGGTTGAACGTTCAATGACCTTTTTTCCCATTTACGTAATTTTTACGTATCAACTAAAAATTTTTGATGACCCTTTACATGTAAAATTTAAATGTTAAAAAAAATTAATGTCTTATGCTATTAATAAATTTTATCTCTGACCTGTTGTTTTTCCCTGTTGAACTCCTGGTTATGAATGCGCGTCTGTGCATTCATTCCAATTTTTAGAACTGCCGCTGTGTGCTGTTGACCAGTATCCTTGGATTGTTTTCAGTTAGATTTTCTTACTGATTTTGTTTGGTAAAACAGCTTGGTTAAACGCCCAGTTTAACACTTAATCGTTTACTTAGTGGAATTCAGTTCAATCCTTAGTTCAATCCTCAGTTCAATACTTAGTTTAACCCTTAGTTCAATAATTAGTTTAATACTTGGTTCAATATTCAGCGCTTATCATCTGTTATAATTGGTTTACCCATTTTATCTCGTTGATTGAGGCGTTGCACTTGCCTTATCGTGCAGGCCTTCCAAATTCCACGGAGCTACCATCCTAAATTTCGCCGCAATGCTTTTGCAAATCACGCAGATAGCAAATTTTGAATTGTGAATGCCGTTGACCATGATACCTTGAACCTTCTCAAGTCACGTAGTCTTATTTGTATAGAAATTTATTACTTGAAATCGCACGTAGCCAAACGTCTGGTTCCTTATTTTTATTTTCGTAATCTATTGGGTTTATGTGTTGATTTTATATTAAAAGATCACGTAGACAAATTTTATAATGATGTAAATTAAATGCGTTTATTTACTTCCTGTGTTTATAAAACATGTTTTGAAAGAACTGTTTCTTGCGAGCATTAATGCGTCGAGTTTAAAAAATTCGTTTCATTTTTGTTTGACTTTCGAAGCTTCCTTGTACCGGTTGTTTAACAAGATTTATCTATATTTTTCTAAATTTACTGCGGAGAGCGTAACATCCGGACCGTTATTGATGTTTGTTTAAAAATATAATGTGTTTTATCATTTAAGTTTTTTATTGTAATTTAATATCGTATTGGAATAGCCACGTTATTAAATGTACATTACCAAGGCTTCTATAAATATTTTAGGCTACTTTCGTGCTAAAAGTTAATTTAGCTAACTAGAATTTATAAATTATTTTCTATTATGTTTGCTTAAAATAACGCATTTGCGTTACATACTTCTAACGCAATTATAACCATTTAATGAATGATCTTCATTTTATATCTCTTTCCAGCACAAAATTAGCAGATGCCGGAAGCAAGCTATCGGTTAACGATTATGATGACTACAATCCTTTTCAACATAGATCAGTGGAACACCCAAATACGTAAGTATGATAGGTGGTACTAACGCAACGCACAATTCTAACTGTTATAGGACAATGGGTGCATTAATTCATCTACTTAAAAGTTCATTGGGTACAGGAATCCTTGCAATGCCAAACGCATTTAAAAACGCGGGGTTAATATTTGGATTTGTGGGAACGATAGTTGTAGGAATGATTTGCACATATTGTGTCCATATATTGGTAAGTGGTTTGTTTACCTTTATTTCAACTAAAGTTACTTAAATACACTTTATAATACTGTTATCAACATTTATAATTAGTAAATTGTTTCTGTTAACAAACAATCCACAAGCAACTTTCACAGCTGGCAATCGATTCGTTTGATTTTTTCATTGAGTAGTATTAACCAAGTATGTGCATCCTTATTACCTTAACTAAATTTTAAGCTGTGACAAGATTACAATCAGCTAAAGCGGTGTATTTACAGATATCTCATTTCTTGGTTAAAACTATTGTTGCGTACAACTTTTGCAACGTACATTATTTGATTATTTGCATATTTCTTCATGCATGCACAAATATACGAATTTTTATTAAACAAGTTCGATTACCTTCCAAATGAAATGATTATCTATCTAAATTTCTTATAAAATCTCATTAAGTGTTTAGTGCAACTTTTAATATCTAGAATTTATTTGACGTTAATTTGCTACGGAAAGGTTAAAACTTCTCACACTATAAATTCTATGAATTAAGCCAAACACCTGCATAGTCAATAAAAGCTTTTATGGGTTTGCTTTAAAGTAGGAAAATGTTTGTTATCAATACTGGAACTAAGAAATTTTATCAACTCGGTATTTCGTTATCGTACAGGTGATCAACTTTCTAAGTTTTACGAGCAATAAAATTGTCCCCTATTTTTCGGATCTAGGTAGTATAACTCAAAATATTAAATATCTATAGTTCTCTATGTCAAATAGGTAACCTGTGATACACTTAACGTCATAATGCTGCAAGATGGGTTGCAAACATACCTAACTATTTGAACAGACGATGTTTTCTCACGCTGACAGATTCATGAAAGTCGTTATGTTATATTGATGCCTTTCGCCTTCGTTTATTGAATTAATTTTGCAAGCCATGTTCTAAGAATACCTTATATTAGTTGCACGTAATCATTTATGCACTTTCAGGTAAAAGTAAATTTTACCACGGCAGTCTGGAATTTATTATGCCATAACCACGAGCAAGAAAAATTAAAGTACCAAAGAAACAAGATTACTAGACTTTATAGAAACATAGAAAAGCAGAATATTCGTACCTTATCGCACCTTACGAAAAGTAACTGTGTTTCTCTGGTACCATCGTAGCAGAGCTGGAAGTGCGCACTCGCACTTGCTGTCAGATTAGATACTTCTAGGAAACAATTTCACTTGACTAACGTTGAGTGCATAAAACTAAAGTAAAACAATTTTTCATAAGACAGTTGTAACGCGTTTTTCTTTCAGAAATATTTCCCAACAATAAAATGTAATGTATTTTCAGAATTACAACTGCAAGATATAGTAGCAAAGTATTTTAAAGACGACAACTGTAAAGTGTTCCTAGAACACGGCTTACAAAACAAGCTCAATTAACGAAAGAAAAAGATCTCAATGTAACATAACGACTTCCACCTGAGAAAACAATGTCTGTTGGAATGGTTAGGTATGTTAGCAATATTATGGAGTAAAGTGTATGAAAGGTTGCCTATTTGTTGTAGAATAGGGGACAATTTTATTGCTTGTAAAACTGAGAAAGTGAACACCTGCGCGATAACAAAATACCGCGTTAATAGAATTTCTAAGTACCATTATTGAAAACAATCATGTCCTTACTTTAAAGCAAATCCATTAAAAGCTTTAATTCACGATGCAGGTGGTTGGAATGTATTTCAAAATATCCATTATGCGATGCCTCTTAACCTTTGCCGACCTAATTAACATAGAATAAATTCAAGATACTTAACGTTGTATTAAACATTACGGAGGCTGGATATGATATTTAAATAAGTAATTATTTCAACTGGAATGTAATTGATCTTGTTAAATGAAAATTTGTATATTTGTGAATGCAATAACAAATACGAGATTAATCAGAAAATGAGCGATGCAGAAATTGTACGTAACAAATATTCCTCTTAACAAAATTAGAAGTTTTGGATAGACAGCAGAAGCAACGGAGCAGGTAGTAAGTCAAATGAATATACTAAATAAAGTCGATATTTTTGTTTAAAATGGATAATCTTCTGTGTTACCAAATGCATTCACATATCTATTGTAATGTCCGTGCGTTAATTACGCATATATTCGTCAAACTAGTTGAGTAGCTTTAGTAAGAAAATATTCTTGACATTTTACAGAAGATTGTAGAACTTACACATAATAAAGGGGTTATTTGAATATAATGTTAAATCAGGAAAAGTAAATAAAACAAAAGGTACCTAGTACATTTAACACTAGTTTTATTCAATTAGAAAAATTATCTATTTAAATCAGGGACATTACCTCTCACAATAATATTTACATCAATTCATATGGAGGATAAAGGAACCGCAACAACCACAGAATAAGAAAATGTCATAAAACGAATGCCTTCACTAAATCTGAAGACTTTGAACTTGACCTTAGGAAAGCATTAGACGTATATTGTGTGAGAACGGAATTCGGAATTATTTAACAGAAGAGAGGAAGACTGTAATATAACGATTAAGTTCGGAAGTAAAGTAAATAAAACAACCTAATTTAACTTAGACTTGCCAGTATTATTAACAGAACTCCTAAGAAAACATTAATCTATAATTAATATGCCATTCCATTGTCCTAGATTTCTGAGTTGTCTATACAAATTTTTAAAATCCTATTTACTTGGAAATAAATCTTTGTAACTACACATAGAAGTACACACTTCAGCTTTTATTATTCCGGAGTGCACTACAAATATAAAATTTAAACAAAGAAATTTACTAGCGATACGTCCAACAATTAAAGCTTGCGATTCACTTAATGCACACGTCCTTCTTTAAAAGTTTTTTAAACTTTCTTTGAACTGTTAGCCAAAGAGTCCATTCGCAAATTGACGGAAATTATTCTCTCTCTCTCTCTCTCTCCTTATATATATATATATATATATATATATATATATATTGCTGTGAAACCTCTTGAATTACCTGGTCTGTTGACTTTCTTCTGTTAATCGCCTCGGCTGCTCCTCTAGATAGCTTTCATCCTCATACATAAAAAAACAAACACATTCCTACCACAAACATCAATGTTAACTCTATTTACATCAATATTCACAATACATTAAAATTTCCAAATTAAAACTCAGCATAAATTTCAGTGTTAAAAAGAATTTCAAGATTAATTTTCTTATCATTTTAATGTGCATCCAGAATTAAAGTCCTTGTAGGATGCCTACTAATTAATATAACAATATATGCAGAGTAAAAAGGGAGCATCTACCACCCATTTACGTTAATTAACCAGGTTCGTCTAATTGAGCTCAAAGACATACCCAAATTTTCATCATAATTCAGAACATCAATACTAAATACCCTTTCTACTTAAACAAGCAAATTTCACCTTAAAATTAAAATTTTATTGTTAGTACAATTTCACTAATGTCCATTTAAAGTAAATCAATTATAAAGTTATTCAACACACACCAAAATGTCAAACAAAATAGTATAATAAAGTTATTCAACACACACCAAAATGTCAAACAAAATAGTATAATTTACCTGAAGGTTACTGTCCTCGTAGCTTCAATGTACATCGTCCCTTTAGTTAATCACACCATTCCAACAGGATTATATTTACGGCTTCTAATTCTCAACGCTTTTAAAATTTTCTCCATCACCATTTATTTAAAGTTGTTTCTGGGCTTTTCCGGAACTCCTCTGTGTATATCTGACCCTTGTTTCGTGGATCCAGACACGTATTTGAACCATTTAATTATTAACACCCCCGAAAAATAGCAAAGAAATTCATGCGTCTTTCACCAATATACGCCAAAACTGCCTACTTTTGTGTATACATTTGTCGTTGTAAATTTTGCTAATTGGTACAGTGATACTAAATTTTATTACCTTGTATCTAAGTGCACTGAAGTACATTCATGTTAGCACGTAAATAACAAACTCTTTTGAATCACTAAAATATACGAGCAAACTTTAAATTATTTTATCAAACTAAAATGCACTGTTTAACATCTTCAATCAAGTCGCGGATGTAAGAGCTTTTAACGCATCGAATAGTCAAAAGTCTAAGAGGCCGAAATTCATATTACCACCTGTATATATAGCGAATAGCCGGCACGTCGCTTTTGTCCTCAAAACAGACAATTCTTAAGAATTTTTATGCTATGTTCCCAGTCCGTCGCTCGCCGTCGGTTCGGTTTTCACTCGCCCCATTTAAATCTCAGAAATTCTCACACGGCACGCAAACATGTCCGAGAAAAACTAATTAATTTTGTACAGAAATCGTTGTTTCTACCTCTGATATTTGCATCCTATTTTCAACCAATTGTGACCCTCGTGACGTTGCTTAAATCACGCCTTTTACTATATGTGTCTTTGCTTGACGCATTTCTCTTTCCTTTTCTAACCTGTTCGTATTGGTGCAAATTGATATTCTTTATTATCGATTATATTTTAGTCCATGTGGACTATCTGGGTTTAATAACCCCGTATCGCACCTTCTCGTGAATATTAAGCCCCGGTTTCTCCAAGATTCTTTGTAAACATTAATTATCTGCAAACTTTTCGCCGAATGAGCTTTTTAAATAAACCCTGTTTTGTATTTCGTGCTAAAGCATCTGACCGTTTCCAATATCCTTAGAATCGACATGTTTATCTAAACAAATTAAACTGAAATTGCCTTTTAAAATACGCAGGTGTGTTCAAACATCCTACTTCTAACTAACACTTCTAGGATTTGCATTTTATTGGGTTTTTACAAGTTTCTGTAGATATTATCTGTACGTTTTGTTCAATACCGGTTACTTGAAATAGAGTTAATTAAGATAAATTTTGCACGTAATTTGCATTTGTTTAGGAATAATTACATTACACGCAGAGCTTTTTAATACTGCTTCTTTTGATATAAAGCGTCTTGTACATGATTTAAATCTCTTATGTTTAATGAAACTAATAAATTTTTATGCTTCACGGTTTTAATAACGCGTATTATCTAATAATATTCATTATACACGGTGATTAAAATTATTTGATGTGATTATTTAATTTTCTACCCTGGTCTAAATATGAGTAATATATATATATATATATATATATATATATATATATATATATACTTATATATATATATGTGTTTGAATAATGACCTTGCTAGTATAATTAATATTCTTCAATGATGGGTTTAAGGTCAGCTGGTAGGATTTAAAAGGAAACTCTTTTTAAATGCCTAAATTTTCGGATCTATATTTTATCCTTGATCACAGGCTTTTCTAAAATAATGTTAACTAGGCTAAAGTTTACATAAAATAAATATAACTTACAAATTGAGAAAATAAAATTGTCTTCTAAATGAATGGATTTTGTACATAAAAGTTTTGGATTTTATTGCTTTTTGAAGTTGTAAAATTGTATAATTTGTAAAAGTATTAAAATGTCCAAAAAAAAAAAATTTGTTTCTAAATTGATGGATTGTATGATTTTTATGTGTGCATGCAAATTTCTGTTTGTAGGAGGGTTTGCTTGTGTTGTGTGTATGCGTGTGTGTGAGTGCATTTGTATGCGTTCGTGTGTGTATATGTGTGTGCATGTGTGTATATGTGACAGCGTGCATGAGTGTGTGTGTATGTGTGTGTGAGTGTGTGTGTTAGAGAAAGAGAGAGAGAGAGAAAGAGAAAGAAGAGAGAGAATGAATGAACATATACATTTTAGTGTTACTTGAGTTATGTGTTTATGTACTAACAATTCTTGCATTAACTATTTATCAACTATTGCTCTAAAATTAAGGAGATAGGTATAAATTGAACTTAAGCCATTAATATCAGTTCTTTTATTTATTGCATTTTGATTTTGAAAGATATGACACATTTCTAAGAACAATCTTTTCTGTTTATCTTTTTCAAATTCTAAAATTTGAGGATTTTCAAAATCCATTTTGTGATTAGAAGTAATTAAATGTGGTAATAAAGCACAGGAATTTGGTTTGACTTTAATGTCGCTTTTATGTTGTGTTATACGTTGGCTTAGGCATTGTGAGGTTTGGCCAATGTATAAATTATTGCAATCTAAACATTTAATTTTGTATACAATGTTTCTTTGTTGGAGTTTTGGAGTTTTATCTTTTAATTTTGAGAAAAGTGTATTTATTGTTAATATATTTCTTTTAGCAAATTTAAAATTATTATTTTTAAAGACTTGAATTAATTTTTGAGTTAAGTGTTCGATGTGTGGTAGTGTTTTGTGTATGTGGTTACTTTCAGGATTGATATTGTTATTATTATTATTAGTGTTATGGTTTGTATTTATATTTATTTGGGAATTATATAATAATTTCGTTATTAATGAAGGTGGATAATTGTTAGTTATTAATATATGTTTTAACTTTTGGATATTTTTATTATAAAAAGTAGGATGTGATATCTTTTTAATTCTATTCTTCAATGCAAGAATAAAATTTATTTTTGTTTTAAAAGGGTGGTAGGAAAAATAATTTAAATACCTATTTGAGTGTGTAGGTTTTGGTACCAATCTAAAATAATTTTATTTTGAGCGTTTCTAATTAATAATGTATCTAAAAATGGTATCGATCTATTAGATTCAGTTTCTATGGTAAATTTGATATGGCTGTTATAATTATTGAAAATTTCTAAAGTTTCATTGATTTTGTTATTTGGAATAGCTGTCACTAAATCGTCTACAAATTTTTTATAAACGGTAGGTAAAATGGTAGTTGTAGAATAACTATGTCTAATAATTCGTCCATCACTATCTGTGCTAAGATGGGACTTAGATTTGATCCCATGGGGCATCCAAAAATCTGAGTGTAAAATTTATTATTAAAGAAAAATAACAACTATCAAATAAAAATTCAATTATTTCTAAAAATATTATCTTAGAAAATTTACAATTTGGTTCAATTTTGTTCCATATCTTGCTAATGTTGCTTATAACTAGTTCTTTAGATATGTTTGTATATAGGGATTGAACGTCCAAATTTATAAGTATGTAGTCTTTTGGTAATTGAAAATTATTAATTTGTTCAGCAAATTCAAAAGAGTCTTTTACATTATAATTTTTAGTAGAAACGGATTTTGTTAATATTTCAGAAATGAATTTTGATAGTTGTTCCGTGGCAGAATTATTTGTAGCAACAATAGGACGGTATGGATTATTAATTTTATGAATTTTGGGGAGTCCGTAAAGTTTTGGAATTATACTACTGTAGTTGTTAAAGGATTTTGCTTCTAAATTATTTATCATTTTGTGTTGTTTTAATTTTTTTATTAATTCTAAGGTTTTCTTTTGAAATTTAGCTGTAGGATTAGTTTTAATTTCATTGTAAATTTTATTATCTTTTAGTAAATCTGTCATTGCTTTTATATAATTTGTTTTAGATATAGCAACTGTTACATTACCTTTGTCAGCTCTTGTTATTAATAAATCTTCATGTTCTTTTAAGAAGATTTTGCACTGTTTATAGTCATGCCAAAATTTTGATTTCTTATTTGCGTTTTGATGAATATAGTTGGTTATAATATTAGTGACATACGCTCTTTTTAAATCTCTATTTTCTTCTTTAATGTCAAGAAGTATACTTTCTACATCTGCAAGTAATTTTGAAATTATGGTGTTACTAATTAAAGGTTGTATGCTAAATTTTGGACCTAATGCGAGAATTGTTTGAACATTATGTGGTATGTGTATGTTGCTAATATTTTTAAACCAATTATTAGTTTGACAGAAATTAGTTTTATTAATATTTGAGAGCTTGTCAAATTTTTTGAGGTTGACAAGTTTAATTTTATAAAATTTCTGATTGTATACAACTTCTTGTCTATGATTATATTCATTAAACATATAATTGGGAATAATATCAGCAACTGTGTGTTTTATGTTGTGTAATTCTTTATGTAAACGTTTAATAGTTTGGTGAGTGTGTTCAATTTCTAAATTTAAAACTTTTTTTAATAACCTGTTCATAAAGATTCTTGTTTTAGGATTATTTTCATTGTTGTCATACTTGAACAAATTATACAGATTTTTTGAAGCATTAGAAATATGATTAGGTGTTATATCCATTTTTCTGCACTGAAGTAAAAATATCTTGCGATTGTTAAAGGATGCCAATTTGGTGTTTATTGTTTATTGGCCAAACCTCACAATGCCTAAGCCAACGTATAACACAACATAAAAGCGACATTAAAGCAAACCAAATCCCTGTGCTTTATTACCACATTTAATTACTTCTAATCACAAAATGGATTTTGAAAATCCTCAAATTTTAAAATTTGAAAAAGATAAACAGAAAAGATTGTTCTTAGAAATGTGTCATATCTTTCAAAATCAAAATGCAATAAATAAAAGAACTGATATTAATGGCTTAAGTTCGATTTATACCTATCTCCTTAATTTTAGAGCAATAGTTGATAAATAGTTAATGCAAGAATTGTTAGTACATAAACACATAACTCAAGTAACACTAAAATGTATATGTTCATTCATTCTCTCTCTTCTTTCTCTTTCTCTCTCTCTCTCTCTAACAGACACACTCACACACACATACACACACACTCATGCACGCTCTCACATATACACACATGCACACACATATACACACACGAACGCATACAAATGCACTCACACACACGCATACACACAACACAAGCAAACCCTCCTACAAACAGAAATTTGCATGCACACATAAAATCATACAATCCATCAATTTAGAAACAAAATTTTTTATTTTTTTTTGACATTTTAATACTTTTACAAATTATACAATTTTACAAGTTCAAAAAGCAATAAAATCCAAAACTTTTATGTACAAAATCCATTCATTTAGAAGCCAATTTTATTTTCTCAATTTGTAAGTTATATTTATTTTATGTAAACTTTAGCCTAGTTAACATTATTTTAGAAAAGCCTGTGATCAAGGATAAAATATAGATCCGAAAATTTAGGCATTTAAAAAGAGTTTCCTTTTAAATCCTACCAGCTGACCTTAAACCCATCATTGAAGAATATTATTTATATATATATATATATATATATATATATATATTTATATATATTACTCATATTTAGACCAGGGTAGAAAATTAATGAATTACATAAAATAATTTTAATCACCGTGTATAAGGAATTTTATTAGATAATACGCTTTATTAAAACACCGTGGAGAATAAAAATTCATTCGTTTCAGTAAAAATCAGAGATTTAAATCATGTACAAGACGCTTTATATCAAAAGAAACAGTATTAAACAAGCTCTACGTGTAATGTATTTATTCCGAAGAAAGAAACAAATGGAAATTACGTGCAAAATTTATATTAATTAACCCTATTTTAAGTAACCGGTATTAAACAAAGTGTACAAATAATAATTAATATTTAATTTGTATTCGCTAAAAATAAAAGGATAGAAGTCAATTTTAATTGGAGTTAATTAAACCATTATTAATAATAAGCATAAAAGTCTGTGAAAATCCAAGATTATAATACCAGAAAATAAAGCTCTGAGAATTAATATTATGTTTGAACACCTGCGTAGTTTAAATGTCATGTACGGCGAAAATTTTGTAGATAACAAATGGTTTCAAAGAATCTTGGAGAAACCGTGGCTTAATATTCACGAGAAGGTGCGATACGGGGTTATTTAACCCAGATAGTCCACATGGACTGAAATAATCGAGAATAAGGAATATCAATTTGCACCACTAAGAACAGGTTAGATAGAGACAGATAATATGCACAAGACAGAGACACATATAGTAAAAGGCGTGATTTAAGCAACGTCACGAGGGTCACAATTGGTTGAAAATAGGATGCAAATATCAGAGGTAGAAACAACGATTTCTGTATAAAATTTAATTAGGTATTCTCGGACATGTTTGCGTGCCGTGTGGAAATTTTCTGAGATTTAACTGGGGCGAGTACAAAATTCGTAAAACCGACGCGCGGGCTACGGAATGGGAACAGAGCATGCGAAATTCTAGAAACTGGCCGTTTTGAGGACTCGACCGACAGACAGGCGAACTTCTATATATACCCAGGTGAATATAAACAAGCTCTCTTAGATCTTCGATTTGATTGAACGCGTTATACAGTGCTTTTTAGTTTTCCGGTTTTAATATTAAATAATTTAAACAGTTTGCTCGAATATTATGTGATTTAAAACAGCTTGTTCTTTACGTGCTACAATGAATGTACGTGAGTGCACTTAGAAAAGAAGATACAAGGTAATAAAGTTTAGTATCACTGTACCAATTGGTAAAACTTACTATGACAAATAAATACACAAAAGTAGGCAGTTTTGGCGTATTTTGGTGAAAGAAGTATGAATTTCTTTGTTATTTTTCGGGGGTATTAATACTTAAATGGTGCATAAACGTGTCTGGATCCACGAAACAAGGGTCAGATATACACAGAGGAGTTCTGGAAAAGCCCTGAAACAACTTTAGATGAATGGTGATGGAGAAAAATTTTTAAAGCGTTGAGAATCAGAAGCCGTAAATATAACCCAGTTGGAATGGTGTGATTAACAAAGGGGACGATGTACATTGAAGCTACGAGTGCAAGTAACCTTCATGTAAATTATACTATTTTGTTTGAACTTTGAGATGTTGGTGTGTGTTGAATAACTTTCTAATTTGTTTATTTAAAATGGACAGTAGTAAAATTGTACTAACAATAATATTTTAATTTTAAGGTGAAATTTGCTTGTTTAAGTAGAAAGGGTATTTAGTATTGATGTTCTGGATTATGATAAAAATATGGGTATGTCTTTGAGCTCAATTAGACGAACCTGGTTAATTAACGTAAAGGGTGGTAGATGCTCCTTTGTACTCTGCATATATTGTTATAGTAATTAGTAGGCATCCTACAAGGACTTTAATTCTGGATGCACATTAAAATGAAAATAAATTTAATTTTGAAATTTTCCGATATTAAAATTTATGCTGAATATTAATTTTGAAATTTTAATGTATTGTGAATATTGATGTAAATAGAGTTGACGTTGATGTTTGTGGTAGGAATGTGTTTGTTTTTTTTATGTATGAGGATGAAAGCTATCTAGAGGAGCAGCCGAGGCGATTAACAGAAGAAAATCAACAGACCAGGTAATTCAAGGGTTTCACAGCAATATATATATATATATATATATATATTTATATATATATATATATATATATATATATATATATATATTATAAAAGAGAGAGCGTATGGGTGAAATAACATAAAGGGAGAGAGAGAGAGAGAGAGAAAAAAAAAGTAGAAAAAGGGCAGTAGCTGGTGTCGATTTGCAAATGGATTTTTAAGCCAAAAGTCCACTCACAAATTATGTCCAGAGGGTTGAGGTTATACTTGACTGAAGAATTAAGTGCCATGACCTCTGTAAATGTTGTACTCTCTTGATGAATATAGAAGGCTGCTTCGTAATCTTTCGCCTTTAGCAACGTTTAGAGAATTGGATAGAGGGCTTTTACACTTTTTTGTTAGAAGTAAGGTACAATTGGAAAGTTAGCACCCAAATGACACTGAAAAACCTTTAGTGGTTTAGAGTAAAAAATTTCTGGAAAAAATTTTGTTTTAAGGGAGGTGTAACGTTTGTACATTAATTAAGCATTTCAGCTAGTTCTGAAGCTTTAGTAAGAAAATATCCTTAAAATATGATAGAAGTTTGGAGAGTTTATACTTTCTAAAGGGGTTATTCCAAATGATAGTAAATTAAAACCAGTAAATAAACTAACACGCACCTAGTACAATTTGTATATAAACAACATTGGGAATAGGGATTTTACACTAGATTTCGATGAGAAAAGTCACCGAGAAGGATTACAGATATTACTATCCGCAATAATATTTATATCAATTCACATAGGGTTCAAGAAATTGTAAAATCACAGTATAATAAAAAGTCATTATATTAATGCGTTCACATGCTTTGAAGACACCGAACTTGACCCTAACAAAGCTTTAGATACATAACGAGTGAGAACGGAATTCAGAATTTTAACAGAAGGAGGAAAATTGCAATATGACAATTAAGTTTGGAAGTAAAGTCAAAAAAGGAAAGAAAATACGATTTAATAACAAGTGTATAGACCAAGAGCCCTTTGGACAGGTGACCGATGGCAAATTGTTTTGAGTTTTGCAAGATGTATTGGCCAGGAGGTTCAAACACGCGTGTTTTGCGTGGATTTAAATCGCATCGGAGATGCATTAAGAAGGTGATAGGTGAGTTTTCACTCAACAACTATAGGTTGGATATTAACGAAATTTAGGCATCTAGTACATTGGTATGGTAGTATTACTTAGACATTAATCGTTTTGAGAATACTGTTAATAATACCTGGCTAATGGAGTTAAATTAGGTTTGTTATTTTTTCAAGGTATGTAAATGTAAGTGCAGTTATATTTTTGAAAATTATTGTTAATAGAGTTTAAATTTAGATAAAGTTTTATTTTGAGTCAGTTATAAAATAGATAAGGTAATCAGTGTGCGAGCATATTTAGTTACCCAAAGATGAAGTTATATTTGGGAGAGGTAGTTATTTTGAAAAACGTTTCAATTTGATAGGAAGTCAAAAAGTGTTTTCTTAAGGTGGGGTTAAGAAAGGTTAATGATGAGGTGACGAGATTTTATAACATCGAAAGCAAGAGAACACATCCGGAGTATCCGTATTCAGCCAATATATCAACAAAATTGCTTTGTCAAGACGGTTTAGCATTCTTTAATTTTGTACAATTAGTAAAGGCTTTCAAGACAAGCATGTACTGTAAAGTAGTTTTATATTTGACTCTCTTTGGCATTTTATAATTTTATTATTTTTACCATTTGTTCCATTGAAACCTACTCCTGTACCATTGAAAGCTAGCCGGTGCACTAAAAATTGTTTGGGGGTTCCCTCAGCTTCTGGACAATTCGAAATTGTTAACGTAAAGTTGTTTTACACATAACACTATCTTTCATAACCTTGAATTAGAAAGTAGAATTCTGTAAGCGGGTGATTACTAAATAGGTTCACTGATATTGTGGTTGTAATTTGAAGAGGAATATATTGACTTGTCTTAGAAAACCAACAAAAATGTAATATTGATAAATTCTTTAAAGACATTAATTTAAACGTTAAAAGTTCACATAAGAACTAGAAAATCATGAACACTTACCAGTTATTAAGACACTTGTAATTAGAAATGCTAATAAACTAAAATTTTGATATTTGTAGAAAAAAAACTAATGGTGATTAATTTTATACTCCTTTAAATAGAGGCATGCTTAATAATAAACCTGCACTTATTCAGTAAATGGTGAAATACAATTATTTTGCTACTAATATTGTGTATAAAATACTTGTTAAGTGTACAAATAGAATTAAAATCCATATATCAGTGACCAATCACTAACGACAGTGTTAAATATATTAAACTTCTTTTTATGGAAGTACTAAAATCCTTAGTAAGATATTTAAACAAGTTAATTTGAAAGTTACCTTTAGTAATACAAATTAGAGTAAAAATTTGATGGCTAACCCAAAAAACAAGGTCGATAGATTGCAGAAGTCGGGAATTTATGAGAGCAATTGATCAGGACCAACCTTTTTTCAAAAACATATAGACCAGGCTGAAAGAAATGTAACGACGAAATTTAAAGAAACCTGCATATTTCATATATGGTAAATATGAAAGATCTTATGTCACCTATTATATCTTTGAAATCGGGTGCCTTTAAACTGGAATATGTCACACACCTAAAAGCGACGTCGACGCGTTCCTTCTAGAATGCTTATAATTAAATTGATATATTTAAATGCAAAGAACCCATCGTAAATACTTCCTTTTTAGGCCCAACAACCAATACAAAAACAACTTTTGTGCTAGTTTCTCTCAAGCACTTCAAGAACTATAAACTTTTGGTATTAGAGTTACAATTCAATTTGTGCCGTACAGATCATCTTTCAACGAAGCAAGAGGAATATCATCCGACGTTCAAAATCCCATGGATGATTGAAAGGTTCACTTCAGCTTAGTGCTGAGAGAATATTTGCAGAAGGATTGTTTATGTACAATTCTGGACCTAGAAAATATAGCCGTATCCCGCGAAGAAATCTCGCTAAAGCACCTCACTAAAATTCTGTATTCCGATATTGTACAAAACACCTCGACGCTACTAACAGGAATGGTTGCTGACTAACTCAGTGATAGGGATGATGTAAATGTTTGCAGAAAGTTTCAGAATACCACCGTGTGCGAAATATAAATCTTAAGCGGAAATTTTCCTAAATGTCACCTAATATTGAAATATGGGAATTTATAGGGAAACTCCAGAAACATAACAAGGGAATTCCAAAATCTGAGACCAGGAAAATGATTTTGGTAAAGAATTTACAGGAAAAATGATCGAGTACTCTAATCCTAAAACCAACCTAAAATAAACGGTATGATAAGGACACTAGTATACCTATCTAAAAACTGCTAGCTAAAAAGAAAAGTTTCTAAAATCAAGTGTTAAGTTAACTGCATGTTAATCACTCCTCTAGGTGATTGGAATATATTTTACTATAACAAGGCTACTTTTGCAATTACATTAATCCTGAAAAACACCGATACAGGACAATTATGTTTTCACATAAAAACGTTCTTACACTAAACAAAAAAAAACAAATATACCAAAAATTTACTTAGCTTAATGAGAAACATTTTCGGCAAACAAAATTACTTTCTAAATCTTTTAACTAATAACAGGAGCGTACTTTGAGTACGTTAAGAAATTTACGCTTAAATTAAAAAGTTTACTTTATTATGTTACTGTAAGTTATAGTTTCAGAAGATTAACTATAAATACCTGATTCATGACTTTTGCTTTAAATACCTCGGAAACAACTTAACGAATGACATTATAGACTCAATTCATTCTATCCAGATTCTACAGACTTTTGGGATTTCGTTAAACAGTTTGATGTTCTTTATTAACGTAAATTTTTTTCAACATAAAGTTGCCTACTAAAAAAACAAGTTTCTTAAAATTAAAAGTCACCAAGCTGGTAGGATATTATTTCGAAGTTCATTAAACAGTTCGATACCTTGTTATCAACGATTAACTGTACCTACTCAAGTTTTGAATGTTTTCTGTATTGATGGTAATGATAGTGTTCAATAAAAAAATCTATAATCCCCACGTAACCGACAAGTTAATGTTCGGCAGAATTCTGACAAACGAATTTAGACTGCACATTGAAATTACACTTGTGGTTTATTTTCATTTAACATATGTAAAATTTGTCTTACTGACACATTAACTTGAACAAACCAAGACGCCATTTTTATTTTCTGAATCAGCACAATTTTGCACCTGAAACGTTTTTGTTCCAAAAGATGATGTCATAGGCGTTAGCGTTATACATCAGTAATAAAAACAAATGAAAGGTAGAACTACAATAATTTAAAGTACAAAGTAACCACGCTATCACTTATAACCATAATGAATTTGACAACCCTTGAGTATGAACAATGTAAGATTAAAATAATTCCTCCTTAGATCAAGATTGCATGTAACCTAAAAATTTTATTTTTTAAGGAAATAACTCTAACCCTATTGGTGGAATTTACTAATAAAGAAAGTATTAAAATGAAATATGATTATAACCATTACAAAGAAATGTCATAGAATGCTGAAAAGCCACAAATGTCTTTAAAAGCATTTGAAAGAATTGCTATGGATGATGAACATCTAGTGGTTGAAATACAGATTTTATTTAAAATAATATGTGGTTATGAATTGCTAATTTTAAGTTAATTTGAATCGTGCTTTAGTTATTTAGCGTTTTTTCACATGTTTGTCATTATGTTAATGTTATTCTCAACCTTGAAACACAAGTGGTTTTCTGTCTATAATTTGATTATGATATTTTGTTAGATTTGTCGTTTGTATTGAATATTGCACCTTTTCGTGTATTTTTGAAGTTTGTAATCTAGATTGTATTTTTTATTTAGGTATTGTATCAATGTTTTATTAACATTTTCGTGTATTTTTGAAGTTTGTAATCTAGATAGTATTTTTTATTTAGGTATTGTATCAATGTTTTATAAACATACTGACGTCAAAACTGCATTTTAATTACTAAAAGTTTTGTATACCGAAACAAGGAACTGCAGCGACTGCCCTTCGCTAAAGGACGTAGCAATGGAGAAGTTCTGACAAAAATCTAATCACAGAAACAAATACTTCCGTAGCGAAATCCAACCTTGCATTAATGTTATTAATACAAAACGTGCTTCCATGTTAATTATATTACATTTACGCACTAACGTTGAATTTAAATGTGAACGTGTTGTTAAGAATTAATAATTAAACTTGTTGACATGCTCAAAAGCAACCGTAACAGTGCCTTCGTAAAACTAGCATAACTTATAAACATCGTTTACATATTGTTGAGAAACTGAAATTTACTTTCTTCATTTACAATTTTGTATAGAAACTTTTAACTATGTTACAGATAGAATGAGCGATACGTTAATAAATTTTGATTTGCTCTGGAGTAACGTGCACGTCATTACAATATAAGGCTGCGTCGGTTAACTGTAGTGGTGCGGGAGTAGGTTTCTATGGAAGAAATTATAAAAAAAAATAGAAAAACAAACACATAAAAATAATAAAATAGTTGGAAAGAAACAACTACGATACATTAATCACTCACCCTAAAAGACTTTTCTCTGTCATAATTGAGGGACGCCAAACTGTCTAGTAGCAATCCCTTTTGACATTATTCCTACATGAAAGACGATTATTTCCCATAGGTCCATTGCTTAAGTTTTTTAAATTTTATCACCTTATACTTACATTTCGCTTGAATATCTTAAAACAATTAAATAATGGTCAAATTAAACAATATAGGAAAATTAAATGCCTGTTCCAAATACGATTTCATTACCGGGGAGCTGGACATCTTTTAACTTTGTCAGTATATCTAGTTTTTAAATGAATTCAAATATAATTCAACCTACAGTTAAGCTATATTAATATTAATTACTTTCAGTACAAAAAAATATGCTTTTTGAAAAATCTAAATTTCTTAAACTCACTTTGGCCAGGTATTGCTAAAAGAAATCCTAAAAACAAACTAAATCTAATTCATCAATAATCCTATGATCTCTTCAAATTTTTTCTTTTCCCAAATTAAATCACATGATATTTATAAATCCAAATTTCTGAAAATTCGTTAATAGCCAGCATAGCAGACAATTAAATCACCGTTGTTTCGTAATCCGTAAATTGTCCATTCCAAGATAATTTAATATTAATATACAGTAATTCCAACATTTTTTTTTCGATGTTTCCTTATTACCGGCTCGCGAATATTTAATTTGCTTTTCTGTCGTTGCTAATTATTGTCATATAATTTTCCTCTTTTTTATGTTTGGTGCGGGGTTTTTGTTATAATATAATCTTCCTATTGAGCTTATAGAATGAATTTCGGGAAAGTATTCCTAAATTATGTGATTTAATTGGGTTAACGTTTGTGTTACCTACTCTTCAGCAATATAAAATGAACATGTTGTATTGCACTGAACAGATTAAATTATATCTGCAACTGTATACCCGTGAATTTTACCAATTCGTTTCTGTATTTTTACATTGTATTAAAACTGTGTGACATTGGTTTTAATGTATCTTACTAAATTGTGTAAAGAGCTCCCTTATATTTGAAATAATTATGATATTGAACATACATATTGACGAATTCATTGTTATATAGTTCATAATTCTAAAGCTTTCTTGAAATGACATAATTCTGCAGTAGAGATTTATTACAATAAATATTGGGTTACCGTTTTCTGGTTTAAAATAATTTATGAACCTAAGTTCCATTACAATATGTATTTATAGAGATAAGAGATAAAACGATACTTTTTAAGTTTATGATTTTAATAAACTGACAATTTATTGCAATGTGTTGATAACTGAAAGCTACTATTCCAGAAATTAGAATTACACCGGGTGTTTTAATATTAAATTGCCCTTTTATTATTTTTTTTTCACATTTTCATTCTGTTTCTGTTTAACGTAGCGCCAAATTGTTACTAACTCCGATGAAGATTTATTGTTTCATCTAGTATTTTCTGCTAGTTAAAAGTATAAACTACTGTGGAAATCGTGTGAAATCAAAGATATGAGGTGATGCTAGCGGAACGTTAGGATTTTAACATTTGTTAATGCTATAGCTAAAGAAACTAGACTACTTTTAACGAACTGCTATTAAAGCACTCCAGCCACCAACATCTCATTTTTTCTGACCCTCGGGAGGATACGGTTTTCTGGGTGAAACGTACAAATAAATAAGACAAGTGGTTTTCGATTTTTCGAAAGGTTCAATTTCAGGTGTGGATGAGTAAGACTTCAAGAGGACTTAAATTTCTATGGAAATGGAGATGGGAGAAAACGATAACTTTCTTCATTAACGAAATTCTGCAACTTCGTACTGTCCGGAGAAATCAACGAAAACGTTCTGGAAACAATATACAGTATCAATCTCTGTGTATTGAAGAAGAGAGACAATGCTATTCCACTCTTTGCAGTTAATTAAACTCTCCTATGCGTGATCTCAAAATCATCACGCGGTAATTGGCAAATATCTACGTGCATTTCAATTAGGATTCGCAACGAAAACCGTTGCGAAGCTATTTTACATTCATGCCATACTTTTTGAAGTTTAGTATTTTTCATTTTAAGATCGTGTTAAAAAGATATACCTTTGAACCCTTTCAATTCAGTCAATAGAGATTCGATGTTACAAGAAGTTAGGCGTATGACTCCAGGGTTGTACGCATGCAATTTGCAAGCTTACCGTCACCCTAGACGTCTTTTGTTGAACACAACATTATTTTCTCTCAAACCAGGGCGGAACCTGTACGATCTTTGTTGTGTTGTTTGTCTTTTCATCCCATTGCCCAGGAACTGGTATCCGAGCGCGATAGCTTTCAGTTTGACGATGGAATAAAAACTAAAGGTTCAGTTACAGGTTTAAAGCACTTTTCTGTTTTGATTGGGAAGTGTTCAAAAATTAGATTGTTTATAAATCCCACAAAGTGTGAAATATTTCAATGTGGAGAAAAGGATAACATCATTTTAAATAAATTTAAAAACTCTTCTGAAGGTAAGCTAGTTTCAGAATGATTTATTAGAAGCACAAGTAACTGATAATTGCATTGGTCCAACCTGCACTAAAAAAATGGAGGAATTGCTTAGTCTTTTCAGACGTATTACAGAATTGGACAACTTCCATATTGCACATTTCTGGCTCCGTAATTGCTTTGTGGTCCCGAAAGCTACATACCTACTGAAGACTACCCCTTTAAGAAGTATCAGAACCTGCTGATCGAAGTTTAGTGCAAAATTCGAGAGACTTTGCAAATTATCATCAATTCTCAATGAACGCCACGGCAGTTTTTTAGAGCTACTTTATCAGTTCGCTATGGCGGTTTAGGTGTTTGAAATATTATCGAGGTAGTCATTCCCATTTTCTTTTCTCAATGTATGAAGCTTATAAGCTTGCCATTTCTATCTTACGTCTCAGCGACTCTGACAAAACACAATGGTGGCTATTACGAGAAAGTTTTGAAGAAATTGCACAACATCACGTATTTTTTTATATTCCAGCTACACCGTCTTCGCAACGGAATTTGAGTTCTAGAAAAGAATATTCCGTCTTGGTAATCAGAAGAAAGCAATCCGCTTCACAACTAAACGACTCGAAACAAATGCGCGGTAGTCGCTCCCCTCCATTTACAGTTTAGGTATACTATTGGACAACAACACTTTTAGAATAACTATTGGTCTCCGTTTAAGCTACTCAATTTGTAACCCTCATCTGGCGCGTATGTGGATAAACTAGATTACCATTCCTTAGGTTGTGTCAAGAGTATAGGGCGATACTCTCGCCAGCAAGATGTTAACAACAGCAAAAATACCTTGCCATTTGAAACCAGTTGGTCTATGTAAAGGCGATGGAAACGGAATTGACAGAATTATACTAATCCATTTCGTCTGGCCTACGATGCCGCTTGTGTAGATACAATGGCACATTGTCATCTCGTTAATTCCAGCAAATGTGCAGATTCGGTAGTCAAACAATCATATTATAAAAATCAAAAGTATTCAACCATTATAAAATATAATTACATATTTCTTCCTTTAGTTGTAAAAACTATGGCACCACAGTGTGATGAAGCTTTAGCTTTAATTGACAAATTAGGACTGTTGTCTTTATATTCCTGTGAGTTTCGGAAAGATTTCCATGAATAGGGATAGCGATCCAACGCAGAAATGCAATTTCAGTAATGGGAACTTTCCAAAACTCGTTACCACTATCAGGGATTTTCTATATCCGTCTAGATAATTTTATGTATGTATTGCCATACATATGTTATCACTTCTGCTTTTAATTATACAAACGATAAAACTAAACACCTTCAGACTGCCTAACGTCCAATTTCCTGCTCGAAAATTTTGAAGTTAGTTTTTCGATTGGACGCAAGAGTCGTTTATGATAATGCAGAATTATGGAAGACAATTTTTAGGACCGAGCATTAAGCTAAATGTACTTTATGTGCCCCATTATAATTGATCTAAAACGATAATGCATTACATTGAAGAGTACGACTAAAGCATATAAACTCCAGATCACCGTAACAATTGTAATTAATACAGAGTAGTGTCATCGCCAAACTATCTAAATATGCAAGGAATCAAGCCATTAAGCGAACAATAGTATGATTGACAGCTACATGTGTGTATTTAAAGAACCGAGAGAAAGCGAACAAAATGGGCACAAGCATGTTCAAGGACATTTTGGAAGGGTATCGAAGGCACGGTAGCCTAATATATAAACCGTGCAACCTGATAGACGCTTAGTCTGTGTCTAAGACCGTAAGTGATACAAATTAATCTGTTTGATATAGTTATTAAAATAAATTGCTGTGTCTTTGTAAATAATGGTGTAGCAGTTAGTCGACTGGGTAGTGTATGTGCAAATAAATTAATAGTTCATTAATTCAATACAACGTACACTGTTAAGTTACTAGTAAACACTCATGTAGTGTACTCAACTTGTTAATAAAAATCCTATCGTTTTTAATTATTATCAATGATCTCTGTAGCGGCATCTCGGTACACTAGGGTTATCCGTAAAAATGTGTGAATAATTAGACTTGCATTTTACATAGTAAAGAAGAGGATATTCAAGTGCATTATTAAGTCATTACCGCTCGGTATTTGTTAGGATGCCAACTCACTAATAAACAGTACTCCAACGACACGTGGTTTCAAACATTACCTGAATATATTATATATAAGAGACTAAGTGACTCTAATGCAATTCTTCCAAGGTATTATAAGATGCAGTATTGATTTAAATATTATTTATACCGTATATCATTTATTTAGCTGCAATTAATCCTATATAGACGAATCGCAGGATTTTAGATATTAAATTTATTTCAAAAAATGTGCATAGAGCTTCAGCGGTTTTCAAGTTCTCAATTCTACTATTGTGGATAATTTTAACAAAAGAGAAAGTTGTTCCTAAATACCCGTAATTTTTAGGATTACAAAATTCAGAAGTAAAACGTCAGGCTGAGATATTTTAAACTACTATAGATATATTTACTAGATATATATATATATATATATATATATATATATATATATATATTGCTATAATAAGAGGACTAGTTTAAGAGTAGATTAAGTCATAGGGGTCGTAAAATAATTGTAAATATAATTAACATTAAGAAAACCAAATAATCCCACCATTAAAGAGGAGTAAATCGAATATTTTACAAAAGATCAATAGCGAGCATACTGTATATAAATTATATTTAATTTAATGCATGAGAAGGAAATATGCTCATTTTTAATAATTAGATATCTAGCTAAAATAATAATGTGTACGGTTTAAGTAAAAGAAACGAACCAAGATAATGTTTTAAATACATCAAGTTTCATCAAAATAAACACGTAATCGAGAAAGATAACCAACTTGGTATTCTAGCTATTTAAGAATTTCATTAAAAATGTCAACGCATAAATAAGAAAATGCATTCAAATACATCATTATTAGAAAGATGAGTACGTGACTGAGATATCATATTTACATGAAAATCCAACATATTTGAAATAACAAACAATAAGCAACAGGCGATTGGTTATGCGATAGGATTTGAGCTCTAAAAGACACAAATATAAAAGACGTGACAAAATTGCAATGGATATTTGCAAATTCTAATAATATACTGTGATATACAGAACGCTTACGTAATCGGCAGAGCATTTCATCGAGAATTAAGCCAGGGAATTTTGAAAAATATCTACAAGAGATAGGCGCAAAGTACAAGCCTTGATCAACGAACACGCCAATTAAAACGTTGGAAGGTGGAGCTTATAAATACGATAGGAAACTCGAAAATAGACAGTATATCTTTAACAAAGCAGAATCACGTTGATTTAAAGTGAAAATTACGCACCAGTAACAATTAATAAAAAGTAAATAATTTATTAAGAGTGAAAAATTGAAAGTGCCAATATGTGTAACGAAGAATAGCCGTTCTACGCGTAAACGTAAGATAAACTATTAATTGAATTTTATTTTAAATATTTAACAAACTTAGGGCTCTGAATAAAGATATGAATGAAGATCCGAATAAAAGCGCTGAATAAAATTCCGAATAAAGATCTCAATGTAGAAGAAAAAAGTATATCTAAAGATCTAAATGTATCTCTAGATGTACCTATCAATGAAAATCCAAAAATACTTTGAAAATACTTACAAGGAAATAAACGTAAAGATACTGAAGGTTACTCCAGAGATCCGAGAGCAGAAATACAAGCAACCATTAATCCATCATTCTGGCCAACAAGTGAAGCAAGTCGAACTGTAACAATCAAGGGGTGCGAACCACAGATACTCTGAGACAATTGCAGTGACAAGCACGGAAAACGCAGGTTAGAGATCTTAAAATTTTTCATTAGTTAAAGACTGTTTCAATTATAATATTTGCTATATATTATATATATCTGTAAGGGTCAACGAAGAGGTCAATTGAGAATTTTAAAAATAGAGAAAGCATCTATGAACGTTCGAAAGGTACTTAAGAGTAATTACAAAGATATTTTTGCTGGCTTTCAGGAAAATTAAATTTGGTGAATGTGAATAATTTATTCAGGGGCTAATTTTTGAATTGACATAAAACTGTACATATTATCAATCATGATACTGTGTAATTTTCGATTGCTTCATTTAAATTATTTTAACAGATAGAAAAAGCCCTCTCTTAAACAATCTTTATTGTTGTGAAGTAGGGCATTCAGTGAGCTAGCCGTGAAAAAACAAAATCAAGAAATTGTAGGATTTTAAAAGGGGTTGATATTCACACCAATAAAATAGCAACACTAATCATAAAGGAAATAAGACATTATCACAGCAATAAAAATAAGACCCAATCGTGGGGCAAAAGGAATTATAGGAATTAAAGGGGTATATCACAGCAATAAAAATTGCGCACCAATCGTGGGGCATAATATCACAGCAATATATATATATATGTATATTGCTGTGATATGTATATATATATATATATATATATATATATCACTATTGTCTATAGGAGCTTATATATTATGGAACAGACCAATTCAGCTTGTAGCAAAAACACGATTTTCAATAATGCACGCTCCTTCTGTGGGTACAATAGATAAGTTTTGTAATTCTTTTGAGTACAATTTTAGCAGCAGATAGTTGAGGCTACTGTACACTTTAAATAATTATTACGTGCTAAATTGACGTTAAGTTTTCTGAATTAATTTTACTTTCCAAGGGTCGTTGTGATGCAATAGTAAACCATCTAACTTTTATTGCGGGGTGGGTTCAATGAAAGCAAATAAAATGCTCTTAGGGGTACTTCTACTAAATATCTACATGCTTATCTTGAAAGATTTTAAACTCTGTCGTTTACATTTTACCTTTGAGAGCCAATCCACCTGAAGAAAATAAACACAAATAAAGCCTGCTCGGGAGGTGAGTGTTCCGAGTAACGGTTTGACGTTCCTCACTGATGCTAGAGGTTGATGGAGCCTTGATTACACCTTTCTCGCTTATTAGTTTAAAACACACAAAAATGAAAGACTCTATGTCCTGTATACCTAACCTACACTGTAAAATTTTTTAAAATAGTGAATGATAACAAAGAAAAGAACTATAATCTTTCACCAAACAGGCCAAACACGCAATCAGCTAAAACGTACTTAATATTATGAATGATGGAAATTTGTTCAATTTAAATTTTACGTGCTAATTTGCGGATACAATTATGAGCTTCTGTTTATGAAAAGTCGGTACGTACAATACGCTTTAAATATCCGTGCATTAACGTTAATAGTCCTTCTTAATACTAATTAGCTGCACACGTCATTAGTACCACCAATTACCCTAATTATTATACCAAAAAAAAAAACAAACAACATATGCTGTTTATAAGCTATATAACAAAATTCAAACGGCGTACAGTTTTTTGTTTACTTCTACCTTTATCGACATCTATACCAGAAATCGTTGCGGGTATAAAGTTCAAGTTGTAGATTTTGACGAAAGCTTCCTAACACTGGCAGCTATTACGTTAGTTATTGGTATATTACATTCATAACTTTCGTACCTGTTTCCAACATCCAACGCTTGCGTGTTGATCGACTTCGCATGTCTCTGTCGGATATTTAGTATTTAATAATTTGATCCGATCTTCTCTTTCTTTCACTGTTCGTGTTTTCTTTTAAGTTTTTGTCCCAGGGTGATTGCATACTATATTCATTCTCACCGACTGTGCGTCTAACCTATTCTGTTTGTTAGTCGTTCCGTTCGTGAAAACCTACACTTTGTTTCCACGATTTTAAATTTAAAATTGATGGCTGCGTCATGCGTCATTCTCAATGCATTATTTTTATAGGTAGGTGGTTCCTTGGGTGTATCTCCTATAGCTGATGTTTTCTTGAACTTATATGAATTTGTAGAAATAATTTTAACATGTACAATTAATTTCCGGTTTCTATCTATAATTCTTTTGAATTTAGTACGAAAAGGTGTAAAGTACCGATATCTATTATCGAGTGTATCTAATGTACCGGGTGCTTTCTTATTTTAATTTAATATCATATTGGAATACCAAGGCTATTAAATGTAAACTACAGAAGCCTTTAAATTTTACAGGCTTATCTCGTGCTAAAAGCTAATAAACTAAACTAAAACTAATAAACTCCTTTCTACTACTTAATGTTTTCTTTAAGTAACGCTATTGTTACATAATATACTAAATAGTTGTAGCTCGATTAGGTTATTTTACCGTATACCAGGGTATCTTCGACAATAACCAGAAAAAATTTTTGGCACGTTCAAAATTACTATTACTGTACCGCTTAACTAGTCTAATAATAAAGTTGCTATAGGTGTATAGATATTTCCGCCTGCTGACGCTAGACCGAATATAAAAGAATAAAGCTTTGTATGTTTTTACAGCCTCACTATTAATTTGCATTGGTGCTAAAAATTAGCCGCTTCAGAGACTGGGACTGGCACTTCTTTTGATAAAAGACGCTCACCAGCTACATGGTGCTTCTGCACCTTAGTAGTGTCTGCTTTTTTGCATATTTATAAATATATAACAATATAAAGACAATAGTGTTTGTATTTTAGAGACGTGAAGACTTGTCAGTATTGTATTGCTAAAGTTATATAGCAATTGTTAGTTTTCCTGGTTTGGCCTTTAATATCAGTTGGTAGTGGTAATAGTCAGTGTAGCTAGTTACTAAAATGGTTTAAAATTACCAATTCTTTTAGAATTAGCTGTTTACCTTATAACTCATTTCAAATATTCGATTGATATCTCAAGGTATATTTGAAATACTTTACATAGTTCGAAAAAACTGTAGAATAAAAAGAGTCAAGAATGACTTTTATTTACCTTTCTCATACTGAAGGACCTTGCGTTTAACACGACTTTATAGTAAAAATAATTAATTATTCATTGCATGAAGAATTCTATTTTTAGAGGGTTCTGCAAATTGTTACTTCATCCAAACCGCAACACATTACGATGGGTAAATAAAAGTAAAAACATCGATGTTCAAGTCCAAGTCAAATGTAAATAAACAATGAGAGTTTTTATGATCCACTGACGAGTTTGAATTATATAAGGCAAGGAATTCATTTAGGGAATTCTAATTGCATTAATTTTTCATATCCTATTTATTTTTTAACGTTTCCTCGTGTTGAATTCCCGAAAGGTACTTTTTATCTCACTTAAAGATGAATTAAAGAAACGGATCTTGGGAACAATTTGTTGGTTATTTCATTACTGACTTATTTACGGAACTAATATTGCCATTGTACTAAATCCTTTTATCGGGTAATACCATTGTCCAGAATGAATCAAAATTAATAGTTATGCGGAACCAGATATGAATCTGTTACTCCTCTAAGCTACGATAAGAAAATAAGTTTTGTGGTTTTGCCAAACCACATACATTTTTATTTTGTTCACGTTTCAATTTTAATGATATTCATGTCAGACTATGTATTTAAATGACTTTGTGGTAAGGTATTATTAAACATTTTTTAAATGTTAATATTTTTTAATCCTATTATCTGCACAATAAAAAATAATACAAAAAGTCGACGGTACTTAAATTTGTTGAAAACAATACTGAAGACAATTGGTTAAGATTGTTACCAGGATCCACCATTAAGTATCTCAGCTAATTGTTTGACCTATTAAAGGTCAATCTTGCGCCGGACCTAGAAGTTTTACGGCCCCGGAAAATAAAACGTCGTCCCCAGACGAAAAATAGATATTAAAAGAAACTAATTCATAAATACATACCTAGAAAACTTAAATAGTTCTTGCACAAAAAAAATTGTATAATATTCAAAACATTAACATAAACTTTAACACTGCCATAAAAGGAGTAAAAAAATTAAATAAAGTAAAAGCAGAACTGTAATATATAAATCCTAATAATTCTTTTTACTGACGTTTATTAAATCAAACCTTTTAATAATATTTTTAACGTTAATTTGTTCAGTAGCTAATGTTGCCAAACCATTTGGCCGATCTTGCGTGATTAGTAAAACAAAACACTATTCTAATGGCAATACCTAGAATTGGGACACAACGTAGAACTAAAATGAAATTTAAAACTTTAACGTCAAAACTTCATGCACACAGAAAAACAGTAGAAGCAAAAATTTAATATCAAATACATATGTATTAAAAAAACAGTAAAATGGGCCACAAGATAACCATAAAAAGTCAAAAACTAAATTCAAAACAAAAATAAAACTGCAGTATATGAAATCTAAGCGTTTCCTTTCGGAGTTTTATTTTGGCAAACTTGGTGATTATAATACTTTTAAACTCGGTTCGTTTAGCAAACTCATGTGTAATAGCAACTGCTTCAAACAATGTACCCGATCTTGCGTGGTATTAGAATATATAAAATTTTTCCTTAATTTTAATTCTAGCACCCTTCTTCTAATTGCAGTACTTATTGGCAAAACAAATTAAATTCTAATGGCAATATCAAGATTTAGGACAAAATCTAGAGCTAAAGAAGATTTAAAACTTTAAGCTGAATAGTTCTTGCTCGCAAAAAATGAAATAGAAACAAAAATTTGGCATCAGATATACATAAACGTAAAAAAGCAGTAAAATAAATAATAATACGCCAATAAATAATGTAAAAAAAACTGAATTTAAAATTGAATTAGTACCGTAGCAAATAAAACCTAAAATTGTCTTTTTTCCGACGTACCTTTTAGAAAACGCCTTGATTATATCTTTAAGATCAGTTAGCTCAGGTAACTTATGTTCAGTTTGCCAAACCATTCAGCCGACTTCGGGTGATTTTCAACCTACAAAATTTTTTATTAATTTTAATTTAGGGGACTCTTTCTTCACCACACCTATTAAAAAGTAAACAAAATTCACGACAATACCAAGATTAGTTACGAAGTAATGTTGTCGATCTTGCTTGGGCATAAAGCGTACGAAATTTTTTCTTAATTAGACCCCTTCTTCCAATTGCCGTACTTATTGACATAATAAACAAAATTCTCGTGGCAATAACAAGATTTAGGGCAAAATGTAGAACTAAAAAAAAATTTAAAAACCACAACCTGAATAATTCTTACTCACAAAAAATACAGTAGATACAAACATTTGGTATCAGTAATACATGTGTTAAAAAGCAGTAAAATAATATCATCATCATCGTTAGGTCTTCAGTCCTGGAGATGGTTAGACGCATACCTCCATTGTTTCCTATTCTGAACTAACCTACACATTTCGTTAAAATTTGCACAGCCTGCTTCCATCACTATCTAATTTAAGTCTACATCTACCTCTTTTTTCCTATCTCTGCTTGTAATATATCTCGTACTATTCCCCAAAAATGCCTTAGAACGTATTCTGTCTTTCTATTGCTTCTATCTATTTTTTCCGCAGATATCCTTGTTCCCTTACTATTTCTATAACATATTTGTTATTAGCTTTGTCTGTCCATGCTATCATCCTCATACTTCTGAAGCACAATATTCCAAAAGACTGCTATCTTTTTTCAGTCTGCTTTTCCTGCTGCCCGTATTTCATAGGCATACTGTGCTCCACACAGATGCTTTCAACAATTTTCTTCTTGTTTCTATGTTTAATGCTTATGATCATAGGGGTTGTTCTTTCATGATAGATGCAAGTCGGTCCCACTCTGTAGTTTAACAATTATATACAGTCAACATCAGTTGCAGATATTTCACAACCAACACCTGTAGTTGTTTATAATAATCATCAGATTTCGTCATTAGGTTTTCCGTCTCAAAACTGGTTGGACACGAACCTCCACTTATTTAAATTCTGAGCTAGCCTACACAGTTCCCTGAAATTACCACACAGTCTATATACAGCTCGAAACCTTTTCTATTGTTTTATAATTATATGCCCGATTTTACCGAGATGGTGGTATGTGAAGGAGGTTAAGCAGCCTGTTGCTGCTAAGATCCCCCAACATTTAGACATTTGCCGAATTAATAGTTTTCCAGTAAATCCTTTCCCACGATTAACGTTATTCGTGAATATTGCCCAACCAATACTTGTAGTTGCTTATAATAATCATCATGTTTAACTACAGTTACCTTTTGTCATTAGTCTATCTATTTTGGGACTGGTTGGATGCGTACCTCTACTGATTTCTATTCTGAGCTAGCCTACACATTTCCTTGAAATTCCTACTGCCTACATATTTCACTATCTGTGTGCAGTAGTCTAACCTAGGTCTACCTCTACTTCTCTTTTTCCTATCTCCGCTTCTAGAACATTCCGTACTACTCTCTCATGCCGTAAGATGTGGCCTATCATCCTATCTCTCCTATTTTTTACCGTTTTCCACATATTTCTTTCTTTCCCTACCATTTTTAGTACCTCTTTGTTCTTAACTTCGTCTGTTCATGATATCTTTATCATACGTCTGTAGCACCACATTTCAAAGGCTTTTACCTTTTTCTTGTCCGCTGCTCCAAACTGTCCAGGCTTCACAGACGTACAGTGCTGTGCTCCACACATGTTTTAAGCAATCTTTTCCTTGTTTCTATGTTTGTTGTCGTTGAACACAGTAGTTGCTTTTTCTTTTGCTAATCTTTCTTTTATATCTTTTGTGCTTTTTTCATCTTGCGTTATTTGGCTTTTTAGGTAGCAGAAATCCTTAGCCTCTTGTAAGTTCTTGTTACCTATTTGTATTCTTGTTTTTTTATCTATTTCCCCCTCCTTTGCATACTAGTACTTTAGTTTTAGTATTGCTAATTTTCATACCTTATTTCTGTTAGAACCGTTTGCATTTCTTTAAGAGCAGCTTCTAACTCTTCTTTGCTAGATGCTAATACCGCTATATCATCTGTAAATCTGAGCATATCAATTTTTTGTTCCTGCATGGTGTTTCCAAATGTCTTCCTGCATTCGACAATATTCATTGCCTCTTCAATGTACAAGTTCCTGCCCTAATTCTATTACTGCTGTTTGCTCTTTGTATAAGCTATGCACTATTTGTCTATGCCTATAACTCATTCCATCTTTTGAGTATTTCGAACATTTTTTTTCATTTTACATTGTCGAATGCTTTTTACAGATCTACAAACCCTATATACACGCTTTCTCCTTTTTCTATTGTTTTTTCCATTATCACTCTCAGAGCTAAAATAGCCTCCCGTGTTCCCCTGTTTCGCATATACCCAAATTGATCTTCTCTTAGTATTTTTTCAGCTCATTTTTTCATTCGTCTTTGTACAATTCTAGTTAATATTTTTGACATGTGCGCTGTCAAACTCATTGTTCGAAAATTTTCACATCCATCCGCGCCTTTCTTTTTTGGTATAATTACTATGATATTACGGTATCTCGCCTGTCTCATACATATAGCTTACAAGTCTGAAGAGACGTTCTGTTACTGTTTGTTCAACGGCTTTTAGAGTTTCTGCTTGCCTTACTATTTTTCAGACCCTTTAATGCTAATTCAAACTCATCTCTAAGTATAGGATATTCCAAGTCATCACTTTCAATGTCTGATTCCTGTTCTAATGCAGTTAGTTCCTCTCCTGCATATAATTTCCCTATATATTCTTGTCATCTACCCACTTTATCTACATTTTCTATGACGTTTTCTCCAGCGTCTTTTATATTTTTCTATACGGTTTTATATCCCTAAATTTGATTCTAATTAGGTTGTATGTTTCATCTGTCTTTCCTATTTCCATCTTAGTTTGTACCTCTTTGCACTTTTCATCAATCCATTGTTCTTTAGCTTCTTGCATTTGCGAATAGTTTCCCATTTTATGGCATTGTATCTCTATTTTCCTGTTTCGTCTGATCTATCTTTGTATTTTTGTCTTTCTTTCATTAGATTCAGGATATCCTTTGTTATCCAAGGTTTCTTATTTTCTTTTTGTGTATACCCCAAAATATCTCTGTTTAAGCGGAATTTAATGTTATTCCATTCTGTCTCTACTTGCTTAATATCATATATTTTCCCGATATCTTTCGACAATTCATTTGACTTTTTTTCGAATCTTTCTTGAATATCTTTATCTTTTGGTTTCTTAAAGTCAAAATGCCTTTCTCCGCTTCCTTTTTTCAAAGTTCTAAATTTAAGTGCGGCCTTCATAATTACGCTGTTGTGGTCAGTGTCTATATCTGCTTCTGGGTTGCTTCCACAGTCTTTACTTGATTCCTAAACCGTTGTCTAACAAGAATGTAATCTATTTGATATCTTCCTATATTTCCTGGCATCTTCCACGGATATCGTCTTCTAGCATGATGTTGAAATAATGTGTTTGACATGATAAAATTGTTCTTTTCGCAAAATTCTACCAGCCTATTTCCCGTGTCGTTTCTCGTCCTTAAACCAAATAGATCTACTACCGCACCTTCCCTTCCCCCACCTACCGCTGCATTAAAATCTCCTGCAATTATTAAATTTTTATTACCTTTTACGTATCTGAATATGTCTTCGATATCTTTGGAGATCGCTTCTATCTTTTCGTCACTGTAGCTAGAGGTAGGCATGTATACTTGTATTGTTACTGTGTTTACCGGTTTAGATTCTAATCTAACCATGAGCACTCCATCGTTCTTTTGTAAGTAACTTTCTACACAGTATCCTATTTTTTTTCGCATACTATCACCACACTTGAATTTCCTTCCTCTGCTCCTGTATGAATCACCCTAAAGTCTCCACTCCAAAAATCCTTCGCCTCTGGTTACCGAACTTCGCTGATTTCTACTATGTGTAGCGCTAACCTATTCATTTCAATTTTCAGTTTCTCTAGCTTACCTACTTGCTTCATACGTTTAACATTCCACGCTCCGACTTGCAAAATGTTTCCGGTTCTTATTCTGAACTTCCCAATCACATCCTCCAAAGTACGCTTTTTACTTGGAAGGTAACGTGGTGGTTTCCCGTTGCTTTCCACATCGCGGTAGTGTGTCTTAGACTGCCATACCGACCCCTACGGTCTCTGCCAATCTATGTACGGAAAGAGCCACTGCCCTCTTTCGAGGACCTGTGTTAGTCTGGTTTCTCGCTAATGACCCTACTACTTTGGTTGGACCTGTAGTTTGGCTCTTTAGCTCATAAGAACACGCAAGCCATTTCACCTGTTCTAGTAATCTAGAACTTCGGCAAGGTGCAGGTCCATTCGGTATGGAAAATACTATAATTCAGCAAAATTGAAGTAAAAGAAAAACTGAATTTAAAATAAAAGAAAAACCGTAGCAAATAAAACCTACAATTGTGCTTTTTTGACTTTTGTTTTGGAAAACGTCTTCATTACATTTTCAAGAACAGTTAGCCTGGGTAACTTACGTTTAGTCTGCCAAACCATTTATCCGATTTTGCGTGCTTTTAAATCTTATGAAATTTTCTATTAATTTTAATTTATGAGACAATTTTATTACCGCACTTATTAGAAAGTAACAAAATCCATAGCAATACCAAGATTTAGGGCAAATTCTAAACCTTTCTTTTCTGATTTTTATTTCTTCTAGAGAACTTGAGGGAGTATTGTACCTAGAACTGCGGCAGCATTTCCTCGTTGAACTGCTGTACTTATTCTTTGAAATAGAAAGTTTGCAGCTCCTTGGCCCGATATGCCTTTGGCTATTTCTATACCAATTTCTTTTATAAAATTTTGTCCGACTAGTCCAATTATATTCAGAGCTTCTATTGCAATGAGGTAAACTAGATATTATTCTGTTAAGTTAGAGTACCTTTTGTATTTTAATTTTTCACTTTTTTGGGGTGTTGCTTCAGAAATATTTGAGCATTCAATAGCATGTGAAGTGGCAAAAGTATCACAGCAAGTAAAATCCCAGATCGCCGCTTTACCAGAATTCCACGGAGAGAGTGTAATTCCATCCGGGCGTTTTCTGTCATCTCTGCGTGCCGCTGGTACCTAAGGTTTCTATGGTTATTGGATTAAATATATAGGACATAATTTATATATTTTTTTGTTTTTCTATTTCTGCCCGTGAACTGCGGTTGAAGAAGATTCTGACGAGTACTAGAGATTAGATTTAGCAAGTTTATCGGTGCAGGTAAAATCCTATACTAAACATTTGTTATTCTTCTATTGTACCTAAGTCATGCTATTCGATTTTTCACAGTCTGAACGATCGAGCTTACATAACGAACAGGCAATTGCTTTATTTGTTTCTTGGTGACGAGAAAATCGTCTAAAGCTAAATCGCCATGAGAGTCCATGTACGTTATAAGAAGGAACGTCTGCTTGGTAACTTTTATACTCATGTGGAGCATAAATTGAACAAATTAGTCCTAGCGATATGGCCACTCCAAATTACCCTGTGTAGTACTTTCGGGTGGAGCATTGGGGACGAGACCGCATGTGTAGCGGTCGTTACTAAAATTATAAGGCCTCTCCGAATTGATCGTTATAAAGAAAGAAACTTTAAGAAGAATTAGGGATCGCGTTTAACCAAGTTTCTGACCCTTGTGTCCTATAGCGACTAGTCTTGCGTTATCCATTGATGTCCGAACTGATTTTCCTACTTGGAATTGATTTTTCTTTGAAATCTGACTATTCTATTTCTTCTGCTTTGTAACATCATAAGCGACAGTAAAGAATGTTTTTTCCAACGGCGTAATGCTGACTTTTGCCCATTTATGGTTTTAGGAAATTTTAAGATTGACAATATATTGTTTACTATTTTCTCTGTGCTGTGGGTTGAAGCTAGGAAGCATAAGAAACCATCGGTGCCTGCAGACCTTATGCCCGGGTCAGAGATTAATTGGAAACGAAGCATGTAACCACTTTCGAGAGAGAGAGAGAGGGACATGTAATATATCCTCTAAAATTAATTTAAAACATGAATCCCATTCGGATAAAAGTTGGTTTTCATACATCGCCGAGCTTCTTAGTACAAATTAAATTTTTGGCAGCAAGAAACCGTATCTGATTAACCAATATGCATGGTGAGAGAGGAGTAACTTTAATCTTTCCTCAACGAAATGTAACATATTGGTTCTGTTTAATAGGTCATTATTTATTGTCTTGTCTTCTATCGGTGAACCGAGAAGACGTAGTTCGTCAAAATTTAAATTTGAAGTTTTGGATAAAAAATTTTAGTGTAATGATACCCGTCAAAGGATAATTAACTCTCATTTGTTGGTATCTAGCGAGAAACCTATCGATTGACCTTATTCTTAGATTGTAATTAGGCCTTGTAAAATATTATTTGGGTGACCTCCAAAAGCTTCGTCATCCAAACACCATACATTTAGTTCTCTTGTTAAGGAATTTACTAACTTTGGGTCGTTGCACTAAAAAGTAAGCGACCGAATGAGTCCCCTTGTTGTTCTCCGACTTCCGATAGAATTATTTTCTCCATGTATTAAGTGGAAGGGTCTAGAGTGGGATGATAATATATAGTTCGACAAATTTGGGAAATATGTTTACACAACTGTTAACTTGTGTTCTTTACTAAAGCTACTAAAGGCGTTCGAGAAGTCAATTTTCAGTAGATACCTGCAATTTTCTTCCTGTGGATTGTTTGAATTATTAAACCAATCTTTGGCATATGTACGAAAGGCATGGACTGTTCCCTCGGCACCCATTGAAAGTGCTACATCCAATGTTATAAGGGGTAGATTGTGTGGCGATTTTCGAGCAAAATCTTCTTGATATGCAACCGATTGCGATTGGGCGGATATTACATGTAGGGTTGGTAAAGGCGCATAAACGGGCTCCCAAGAAAAATTTGCACATTTCTCGATTGATGCTTGCTAAAACACAGTTTACTAAGTAGGTGATTTTTAGAGATGACACGAAATAAATAATCAAAGCCGATTAAAGGGTGCCTGATAAAGGTAGGTGTTGCGTCTTCTACTTTTTAAAGGAAACGTTCAGTAAATTATTTAAAGATTAATGTATATTGGGTTCATCTTCATTGTCTAAGGTATTTTTTGGATGAAGCGAGGAAAGTTTTGTGAGTGTTGTTGCCAAAGGTTGAAGAATGTAGGTGAAACACGAGGCAATACGAGGAAATGTTGCCTTCTTTTATTCCCGAGCTTAATATTCTTTACCTTATAATATCGGTGGTCTGTATCTCTTTATGTCGTACCGATTTGATATGGGTTGGCATATTCTGATCATCAATATTATTTTTCTACGGGAACAAGTTTAGGGCTTGTTAAGCTTTCTTAAGTAAATGAGTTTCCGTCATTGATTTCGGTGACAGAAAAGCATGTACGGGCAAAAAGGAATATGTTTGTCCATTCTGTAGGGTTGTTATGTTTCATAACTTCGATTAACAAATGTTAAAGGACATTTGCGGCTAATGGATTTGTGACTTCGTGGATGTGTGAAGTGTTGTACAGACCTGTTTAACATTCTCGAAAAGCAATGAACCTATAAATCTTCTGTATACCACTACTGTTAGCAATGTTGTGTTTAAACTTCTAACGAATGGAAAGATTTCTTTATTTTCTAGATGTTTGATTGAATTTGTAACGATATCTTTCCCAGGTTTTGTGTTCAGATTGTTTTAACTCTTTGAAGCATGGCGGTTAATGTTAGTGACCACTAAATTTTTCACTTTTAAGGCATGGTGGTTATTGTTATTGACCACTTTCTAAATGAATATCTGTTTACATTTCTGTGCTGGTTGGCAAAACTAACCGCTTTTTATGCTTTGCTATTAGATTACTAGGTGGCATGATACAGTTGAAACTTAAGTAAAGATTATAATTCAGCTACCATTCACTTGTTGTTCATAAAGCATCAGCTGATGTTATGCTGGAGCATTTCTTGAAAATAATACTTCAATACTGTTAGTATATTTTTAGTGTGAACAAGTTTTGTGGTGCTTGCATAATTTTATAGGCAGTATTATTCACAAGCAAATCGGTGATATACCATACAGAAATGAATTCTAGAAACCCCCATGCTTTAGTTAGTGTACAGTGTACTTCATATGATTATTCTAGGTTCTACATGAAGCAGCCTATAACACCAAAAGAGCATGAAGAAATTATCGACAGTCTTTTCAACTCTGAACCAGAGTTCACCGATTACGAGGTCTCTGATGATAATCCGACTTACGAACCTAATATAAATAGAAAACCCAATTATTTTTCTGCGTCTTCCACAGATGAGGATGAAAGTGATTGTGAAGGCGAGCAACCACTTCCCTCGATAACTCCGTTATCCAAACTTTCAGCAACAACTTCTGTGTCTTTTTCTCCACAACCTATTTTTAAATTTTAAATATTTTTATATATGAAGTACAAAATAACGATTAGGTTTATAAATCGAACATGAGACATCATAACACATTAAGCAAACATATACACAAAAAATTAAAACTATCCTCATGTTCGATTTATAAACCTAATCGTTATTTTGTACTTCATATATAAAAATATTTCTTTGATACTTTTAAGTGCCTGAAGATGGGCTAAGAATTATAAGCCTGAAACATGTAGCGAAACTTTTTGTACCATAATAATTTATTTTATTTTATTAAATTGACACATGGGGAGATTTTGAGTCATTCTATTCATTTATTTCATCATATAAGAACCCCATTTGGAGTAATAATTCTTTTCTCACATTATGGATAGTAGACTATATTGCATTTCACACCAATTTATATACTACACAGGAAAATAAACTGTATGATCCTATATCGTCCAATGAAATAAGACTATTTTTGGGTATGAATTTATTTATGGCAATGAAAAGATAGCCAAGTTATCGTGACTACTGGTCATCTGCACCCGATTTTCATGATTATTATATCTCTGACACTAAACCGATTTGGATGGTTGCTCTCACATGTACATTTTAACGATAATTCAGTTATGCCAAGTAAAGATCACATGAACTTCGATCGATTATACAGAATTAGGCCAATATTATATTACTTAGGGAAGGCCTTTTCTGAATGTTACAATGCATACCAAAAACTAGTTGCAGATAAAACGATGGTGAAATTTAAAGGTCAAAGTAGCATATAAGAATATATGAGAGATAAGCCAATAGAAAGAGGATTTAAAATTTGAATGTTGTGTGATGAGCAAGGCTATAACATTCGCTTTCAGGTTCATACTGGCAAAGATAGAAATTATGTGGATAAAGGTCTGGCATCACGAGTTGTTATAGACTTTTCTAAAGAATATGTAGAACAAAATCATATACTATTTTTTGATAATTTTTTTAATGGATATGACCTCTTAGTATCCCTAAAAAGGAGTAACATTTTTGCTTGAGGTACTGTACGTCCTAGTAGAAAGTGCATGCCTACTATGCTTGACGAAAAGAAAATGAAAAGAGGCGAATACAATTGGGGAGAGAGTGATGCAGGGATCACATTCTTTCGCTGGAAATATCGTAAAGGGGTAAACTTTTTATCGAATTATCATAATCCGGAAGAAACAATCGTAGTAAAAAGAAAAGAAAAAGATGGCAGTGTATGTGACATTAGTGCTCCAAAAGTTTTAGAGGACTAAAATCAGAATATGGACTTTGTTGACAACTTGGATCGGGTAAAACATGACTATTGTTTAGACAGAAAAAGTAGAAAATGGTTTTTTAGGCTGTTTTTCCATTTCTTGGATGCAACTGTGACAAATTCTTGTATAATATATAGGGATAACGTTGATGCAACATAGTCCAACAAGCAATTTAGAAGACATATTTACGAATCACTCATGTTTAAATATTTAGTTGATACAAATAAAGGTAATACTCTAAAAAGAAGCATTACAATAAAAAAACATAAATCTTTAGTAAGTCTAGAAATACGACTTCAAACTTTCAGTTATCAATCAAAAAGAAAAAGGAAAAGCTAGATCCAGTGCGGTCAATATGAAAGTGTTCAGTGTATCAAGGAGCGTTATGTCTAAAAAAGGATAATAATTGTTTCAAAATCTTCCACAATAAATAACTCGTTAAACAGTATTCACATTTGCATAGTGTATATTGTTAATAACCACTTTGTTTATAACATATATTTTTCTATCATTAAACCTCAACTATATCACTTTTAGAGATAAAATATTTTTCTGTGCTTTAGAGAAGTTAAATTACTTGTGCTTCAAAGAGTTAAGTTTGTATAATTGTTGTTACAATATCGTGTTCACATTTGAAATGGTTTTTGATTGACCGTACATCAGTGGAACATTTGTGCGCATAACTAGCAATTAAATTTCTATCTTAAAATTGTGAGAATCTTTAATGTGTGTTCTGAATGGCTGGTATCAGTTATAAACCTTACTACAACTTCTACAGGGAAAACATCTTTATCTAGTGGAAAGTTGATTTGATTCGTCTTGAATTCGTATATTGAATTCATGGTGGCAATAAAATTTCAAATCGCTGGTTAAATTTGGAATCATTTTCTATCGTTATACAGATTTCGATGAAATGCATAGCACCGGATTATTTTTTTGATTTTGTTAACTTTTTATGGCACTTTTTATAGGATGTTACGTATATGTCAATTATAGCATCATTTTCAATCATTTAAATTCCTATTAGATATTTCTTTACAAAGTTTTTCTGAGATTTTAATTAATTTGTTGAATTCCTTAGGTGATATCTTCCACTGAATGTACTTTTGTACTTTTTAAAGTCAGTTCTAATTTCCAATATAAGAAAAATGACAAATTTTACGAAGGGTATAGAATATGTCAAATTAACTGAATTATTATTGTTATTATTATTTATTTTTATTGGTGTTTTGCTAGCTTTGTTGCATGTAAGAGCGCTCTCTTCTTAGAATAACCTTATACAGCTTTAGTAATTTGTTGGTGTGATTGACAAAATTTGGAAACTGCACAGAATAATGAAAGTATAAACCTTTTGACTAGTTTTATACAATAAATGACACACATTTTATGCGTATGATCATTACTAGCAATTTAAAATCATTTTCTGTCATATGTTGTTTGGAATTTGAATCATTTATTTCATATGTAATATTGTATGAATCAGTGTCACCAACAATGTCTAACCTTGGTCTGTTCTAGTTCCCATTTTTAAATCAATCAATACCCTGATGCAGTTATCTAAACATATCCTGGTTTTCACTAGCGAATTATTTTTAAATGTTTTCAGTTCATCGCTGAGTAGCTTAACCTACTCTATTTACAAAATTGAAAATTTATTATTACAACTTTGGGTGCATACACCTTAGAAAATTCAGAAATATTACATTTAACAAAAACGCATGCTTTCTTTGTTATATTTAGCAGAACTGGTAATTAGTTAGAAAAGATGTTTTACTAACGTAGCTCAAATTGAATGAGACTAAATTGGTACTACAGTAAACAATTATTGCAGAAAATCAATTTCTATTATTGCTAAGTGAATAAAAAAATAATTAATCAACCATGCTATGAACAATGGTCGATTTGCATAGCATAACAGTTATAATATACAGCAAGGTAATAATTTTACATTCGAAATAATTCGTCCCAAAGGCTGAATAATTTCAGTTCTTGAGGTATTACTGCAATAGGCAAGTTACATTGAAATAGATACTTATTTGACACACCTAAAGTATTTTTCCGCATACATGAGAGCACTTGATTGAAATCAGTAACTACATACTTCACACAAAATTAAGTAACTAAATACAATAGAATATGTAGAATTAGAACACGTTATCACTTGACGATGTATAAAAAACACTTCAATATTGCGTGTACATTCTATTACGCTTTATAAGTGGGACAAACCTCATAGCAGTTTCTTCTATAATCAAGGACTTTTTTACTATTTCGAGTAACACTACTATATTAACATAACGTTTTTTTTCCGTTGTGGTGGGTAATGTTACAAATTGCATCATTCATTTAATTTTTATATCTAATTAAAATCAAGATGAATGAAAACGGAATCCAACTTAAACATATACATAACAAACGGAGGTATACAATCAAATTTGATTTATTGCCTACAGGGCCTCGCCATGAGCTTAGACCGCCTGTGTTCAAAATGTATTGTGTCGCCGATACCAGAAAAGGTTAATAGAAAAATATTTTTATATTAGTAAATATAACAGCAAAGTAATATCTACAAATTCAAGGTTAACTAACAATTAAATAAACATTAACCGAAAGAAGACCAATAATTGTTTATCGTTTTACACGCCGAGTTTTAATATCAGAAAACTTTCAGACAATACCATAAATATTTAATGCAGCCAGTATTTTTGACTCACTATATATCATTGTCAGATCAAATAAACTTTCATGATCATTGTAGTCCGCGGGTGGTTCTTGATCAAGCTAAGTTTAGAGAACGATCTCTCAGCTGAAGCAACTGAAACAAGTAGCATCAAAATTATTTATAGTGCAATTAGTGTATTAGGAAAATAACTTTGTAGATCATTTTACCATTTATTTTTTGTGTTTGTATTTAACTTTAAAGTGTGAATGATGTTGCTTCACGATAGGAATAATGTATTTACGTTACTTGCAGGGCTGTTATCACAATACACATTACGTTATTGAAAATGCGTGAATATTTTACAAACCTATGTTCAATGCAATTATATACTCCTGAGGAAAACAACGAACAAGAATTATTTTCCAAGCTTTCGTCGGTTCCTTCCCCGGTATCCATTCTTTCACAAGCATTTTCTCCCAAAGAAGGGATTTCACTGATGTCACGTGAATGCTAGATCACTGCCTTCTAATTTTGATTAATTTAATTGCATATTTGAATTATGTATGCCGTGCATTTATATTTCCAATGCTCCTCCAGAAGGTACTACATTGGCCAGGAGGCGAGTTTTTTGTTGCCTGGAAATTTAGAATTTTACCGAATCTTTAACGTGCGTGACAACACTCACACACGGGACCTCCATTTAACCTCTCATCCGAACGAGGGCGTAATTTTTGTGAAAAATGCTCACCTGTCATTTTTCAAGCAGTCGGCCGTGTCGGGAGTTGAACCCAGGAGCTTGGGATCCGTAGTCTTACGCTTACTACATTGATCCACGGCGACGCCGAATTATGTATGCCACACTTTGTTGCCGTGTCTGAAACATGGTTGAAGCTTCCTTTTCCTGACACATTAGTTCACCCATTTGGATACAGGATAATACGGAAGGATAGAATTGGTAAACGAGTCGGAGGCGTAGCTCTCTATATTAGAAGCGATCAGAGTATGATATTTGTCAATTTATTCCACTATTTAATGCAAGAGCTGAGTATCTTGTGTTGAAATAATTATTAATTACAGAAAATTGCTGCTTGAAGTGGTTTATAAACTTCCGCAAGTTAGTTTTTTAGAAGATATTGAGGGAGCTATTTTCAAACTTTTGCCTCAATATTCAGATGTTATTATTTTGGGCGATTCAAATATTAATCTGCGTAAAGATACACCGGATGTTCGTTGGTTCCGTACCATAGTAACTACTAGCAATTTAAATATTCTGCATCTGTTGCCGATACACCACGGATCACATGCATCTTTCACTAAAAATCACATCATCACTACAGATAACAATATTATATATTCTGGTCAGATATCGGTATTAGAGATTTCAATACATTTTTTGACTTTTCTTTTATATTCAGTTAAAACACAAAGCTTCCACCCAAAACCTATTATGTGTCCGAATCTTGATATAGTAATTTAGAGCTGCTTAGTGCTGATGCTGAACGTGCGCTTTGGTGTGAAATTGACAAAGTATTCGATGTTGATACTAAGTTGACACTATTTAATAAATTACTTGTTACAGTCTACGACATTCATGCCTCTATTATAGCTATTTATGTACCAATGGCGCGAGGGATGGATTGAGTCGCCCGATGGGCGTTATCATCTAGTAATGCAAGTGGTGCATATTATATTTTATATTTTACCTCATTTATAAAATAAAAAATAGGTGATGGGTAAGTTTTTTATTTTACAATTTACCTCGAATGTTACTATATAACTATTAAACACACCTACATAATGTTTTCCATGATGACAATAAACAGTTTGACGTTCCTATGTTTTAGACATTTGTCATATTTATTTAATAATAATAGTGCAAAATGGCTGATCAAGAGTTGCCAGCAGTAATTGCAAAGCAAGCTCTAAAAGCAACTGAAAGTTTGCTACCCATTAAATCTAAACAGAGCTATGAAAAAGCTTAATAACAGACTTGGTGCATAAATAGCTAAAAAATTGATTTGTTTCTGAGGGCATAATGACCGGGCGTTATGATACCATTACGCCCTCTAGTACGCGCAGGTTGTTATGGATATGTTTACATATGTCGCATCCTAGGTGTTATGACTAAATTACGAGGTAAAATATAAAAAAATTTAGAGTAACCAGAGCAAGAGTCCAATGATTTACTCCACAAGTACAAGATATGCGACACCTTCGGGATGCCTCACTTTCTTATTACAAAAAGTTTAATATTCTCCAATGCTACAAACGTCTGATTAAAAAAAACAACAATTAATTAGAAACTCAAAATTACGTTTTCTTTCACCTGTCCACTAATAATGATGATCCTAAAACTTGGCAAATTTTACAACAAACGGGCATTGGAAAATCCTCAATAGACGCCTCTATTAATATAAATTTGAATGTTTTAAATGAACATTTTGCCTCGGTGCTTCGTTGTAATGGCACAGAGAAACGGAATACTATACACGCATTACCTTTGGAATTGCATCCAGATTGGCCGCATTTTTCTTCTACCCAAGCATCTGATGCTAATGTTCTGGAAGCCATTCAACGTATTAAATCTAAAGCAAAATGTTACGACCAAATTTCTTGTTCGGTGAATAACTTTATATGCTGATCTGTTATAGAAAAATTTACCTCAATTATTAATACTTCGTTTAGATCTAGTTGCTTTCCAACACTTTGGAAACACTCCCTTATTAGACCAATGACTTAAACTTCTAATCCAACTCCTCTCTCGGAATATCGACCTATATGTATTTTACCAGCATTATCTAAAGCAATTGAATACATAACACTTAATCAAATATCGGAATTCTTGAAAACACCTAATCTGTTTGACGTTCATCAGGCCGGGTTTCGTGCGATGCATAGTACGTGTACAGCCTTGTCACGGGTGCTTGATGATTTTCGACGAGCCATGGACATTCAACAGTTAACAGTTCTTCTACTTTTCAGCTTTCAACAATGGTGATTTTGATATTCTTTTAAGTAAGCTTAAGTATTTGAACAACTTTTTTGATAAATCCTTAGAATGGAATCTTATATAACTAATCGTAAGCAGTAAGAAGTAGACGAATTCGGACAAATCTCAAATACAGGGACTCTAGTTGCGGGGGTTCCTCAGGAGAGTGTGCTGGGAACACTTCTGTTTAGTCTGTATATACAGGAAGTATCAACCTACCTGAAGTTCTGTAGATACCATTGCTATGCTAACGATTTGCAAATTTACTATCATTTTAGGCCCACTGATTTAATTCAATCATTCAATAATATTAACGTAAACCTCTCGAGAATTTACCAGCGGAGTAACGGAAATCTACTTTCTATTAATCCTAATAAATGTCAAGCTTTAGTTATAGACACTCAAAATATGGAAAGTCAAATTTCCTAAGGCAATTTACTTTCGTTTCTTATGGGAACATCCTCTCTCACCTGGTCAAAAATTTAGGCTTACTTACAGACTCTACTTTATCATGGAAATAACATATTTCAAGCATTTATAGGAATACTGTTTTCACCTTGCATTCGCTTAAACGTCTCAAGCGCTTTCTACCGATGGAACTTAAGAAAACATTATTTCAGTCATTAATCTTTCCGCTTTTAGACTATTGTGATGCAATATATACAAATTTATCGGCAACACTTCAAGCACGCTTACAGAGAACACAAAACAGCTACATTTGCTTTATTTTTAACCTGAAATCCTCGGATAGGATATCACCTTATTACATAAATCTGCATCGGCTTAAGTTAGATAAAAGGCGTAAATTACGCTTAGCATGTCTGGCTTTTGAATTACTAAAAAATCGCTTCCCATACTATTTGGTCCTAATTACTTACATTTATCAAAGCCGCAGTATGATACAAGACACGAGAACTTATTATCAATCCCAATTCATCGTACACACACCTACACATCATCCTTTCTTGTTGCAAGCACACTTCTTTGGAATTCTATACCGCTGGATATTTGGAAAGCATCTTCCACTTCAACATTTCGTAAACTCTATCAGGAGTATCTGTTAAGATCGTAGAAAATGAAACACGTGCAACAGTCGTGTAGGTGAAGTGAATCTTCGTTTTTTTAAAGCCTGCTTTGGGAATAGTGAACAAGAATGTGCATGTGTGTGTGTGTGTGTGTGTGTGTGTGTGTGTAGTGCGTGCGTGCGTGTGCTATGCGTGCGCGCGTGAAGCTTGTTACTTCCGGGTTTATTGATTATCCCGATTTCTAAGAAACTATTTTATTTTACTTCATTTTAGTAATTTTGTGATTATTATTATTATTATTGTAAGCACGTTTTTTTTCTTTTTTTCATTTTAGATTATTTTAGTATCTAGACATCAAGTTAGGGGTAAGAAAGAGCCCCATGGCCCTAATCTCGCTTGTACGAAACTAGTTTAAATAATAAAAACCTTAATAAAAAATTAATAGAATAAAAATTTTGTACCAAATAACGTAAAATTTCAAAGGGGTTATTATTATTTTCTAAACTACAACTAAGAAGGGTATTTATTTCTTCGAATAGTTTTAATCCAATCAATATCTGTCTCATTATTGTCAATTAATATCACTTCTAATTTTAGGCAGTGTTTCCTCAAATCTGATTCAAAATTTTTTATAAATTCCGGTATGCTGTATCCTTTATTACTTGAAAATTTTCACTATTTTTTCAATCAATTTCTAAATTCACTCATACTAATACAAAATCCCATCGTGTATCAGATTCAATTTTAATAAAAATTCCTTTTATATACACCAAATGTCACGAATATCATTATTAAACATCAAAATATCAATCACATAGCGGATATAAGCTTTATTTGGTCCCAAAATACAGTGCATATACTTAGCTAACGCTGCTGTGCTTAAAGTTAACCCAAAGGGAACAACTTTTAATTAGTAATTACACCCATTTACCAAAAAACCTGTATACCTTCCTGATAAAAATGAATTATTCAAATCTATTTTAGAAAAAAAAAACTTTTTTATTACTTACCCTCGCCAAAATACTATTCATTGACGTGGTACAATTATATTGTTGTTAGTTACACTGATTTTTCTTCTAGCATTCAAACATAATTTCATACTATCATCGCTTTTCCTTACTACAACTAAATGATTCACAAAATACGCATTTAATTTCTTAATGATACCATCATTTAAAACTTTCTCAATTTTAACTTCAACTCTATCTCGACATGCTTCTGGAATCGGATAAACTTTTACTTTAAAAGTTTCCGTATTGAAATTTTCTAACTTATATTCGTAACTTGTAGCAATTCTCGATTCTCCATCTACTAACTAATTAAGAATATTTATTTAGTAGTGACTCTTCCTTATCTTTTACTTCACCTGGATCCTAAAAAATTATCTTCACTTCTACCTCATTTCAGATTAACATAGTCTTGCTCGACTTCAATATTTATTTCATCATATTCAACTTATTTTTTCTTGCATATAGTCACCATATTCTCTTGTAAATTCGTATCCATCAAATCCTTCCCAAAAGTAGCATCCATCTTTAATCCAGGTACAATCATAAACTCAAGCTCAAACTTTATATTCCCTAATTCACACTACAAAATCATCTTACTATTTATACTTGCAAACTTTCTATTGTTCGCTGCCACCAAGTAACGCTTCTTAACTAGTATCAATATATTAATTAATTGTTTAAAACTATCTTTAACAAAATGTTTAAAAATCAGCGATGTTTCAATTTCTGCATTTATAGGTCCTTTAATTATTTTCTCTTTTATATTTAAATTATGGTAATTACGGTAATTAACAAAAATAAAACTAAAGTCTTAGTATGTAAAGAAGGCATAAATAAGTCAAAAACCAGAATACAAATAGGAAACGAGAACCTACAAGAGGTTGAGGAGATCTGCTACTAGGAAGTCAAATAACGCAAAATTGGAAAAGATTGAAAGATATAACACAAGGATTAGTACAAGACCTGCTGCATTTAATAAGAAAGGGCAACTACTAATGTTCAAAAAAAATAAACATGGAAACAAAGAAAAAGTTGCTGAAAGCATATATGTGGAGCATAACACCATACGACTGTGAAACGTCGACAGTAGGAGAAGCGGGCAGGAAAAGAATCTAAGCAGTTGAAATGTTGTGCTATAGGCGTAAGATAAAGATATTATGAACCGACAAAGTTAATAAAAATATTTTTATATTAGTAAATATATTAGCAAAACAATATTTACAAATTCAAAGTTAACTAACAATTAAATAAACATTAACCAAAAAGACCAATAATTATTTATCGTTTTACACGTCGAGTTTTATTTTTCAGAAATATGTGGAATACAGTAAATAAATAAGAGAGTTGGGATAATAGGACACATACTAGGGCATGAGAGAATAGCACGGAATATATTACAAGCAGAGAAAAGAAAAAACAGAGGTTGATGTAGATCTCAAATAGACTATTGCACACAGGTAGTGAAAGATGTAGGTTGTTGGAATTTCAGAGAAATATGTAGGTTAAGTCAGTATAGAAATCAATGGAGGTACGCGTCCAACCAGTTCCAGAACGGAAAACCTAATGATAAAAAAGAAATTGTATTTAAACCTGATGATTATCGTAAACAACTACATGTGTAGGTTTTGCAATATGTCCAACAAATGTTGCTTGTGTGCAAGGTGTAATTGGAAAATTATTGGTTTGGCAAGTGTCTAAGTGGCAGGGGATCTTAGTAGTCGTCAGGTTGCTTAACTCCCTTTGCGTGCCATTGAATATCGGTTAAGTAAAGTATATTTTAGAAAACAATATAAAGGGAAAAGCGCAACAGATATAATAAAAAAAAGATTAGCACAAGGTCGTGCTGAATTTAGCAAGAAATGCAACTGCCATGTTCAAAGATAACAAACAGATTTTTATTAATATTTACATTACTATAATCGGAAGTCCGCGTATTATTATTCCTTTCTACTTCCCGTCTGAGTTATTTTGATTCCAATGTGAGCTACTATAATTACCGTGACCAAAATTTTTATTACTTCTACCATTGAAACGTTCTGCTCTAATATTTCTCTGATATCTAGTAAAATTTACTGATTAGTTTCTAGTCCAATTTTCAGTTCTCCTCGGTTGACCTACTTCATCATATTTTTGCAAATATTCCAAAAACACATCCCTGTCTACAATATTCTGCAAAGCTATACATTGTTTAACGTCCGCTTCAAAATGTCATGCGAAATACTCAATGATTTGGTTATCTTCCCGTGGTAGATCTAATTATTTTGCCGCATTGGATTTCTTTATAGCGTATAATTCTTTTGTTGCACCTAAATCTGCGTTATACTTTCCCATAATTAAATCATTCATTTTATATATATATATATATATATATATATAAAATAAATTAATATCATGGCAAGTGACTCACTCTATACCACAAGGGCATCCTGCCGACGCATTTCGCCCTAATTGGAGCTCATCAGGACAGGAGTAACAAAATTGTAATATTTATACAGTTGCATTAGCACACAGTTTGTGCTTTTGTGCTATTTCACCTGACACTGCAGGTTTTTTCTCTTGGAAACAGTTGGCACGGAAGAGGTCCGACTCAACTGCCTTTAGCCAAAAAATTATAACTTTAAGAAAAAGTGCATAATGAGTCTTAAATCAATTAAAAATTAATTAATGTTATGATTGATTTAAGACTCATTATGTTACTTTTTCTTATAGTTATAATTTTTTGGCTAAAGGCAGCTGAGTCTGACCTCTTCCGTGCCAACTGTTACCAAGACAAAAACCTGCAGTGACGGGTAAAATAGCACAAAGGCACAAACACATTAAAAAGTTCTATCTGATTTATAGCCTTTACCTGTGTTATTGCTCCCTACGAACTTACTTAATTGGTGTGTATTCATTCATGTTGTAAAGATTATTAGCTGTTATTTACACATGATTTATGACTCTACGAACAATCTCGAATAAAATGGCTTCTTTTTAAATTACTGGATTAGTTTTCTAATAGTTCTTTGTTACTCAATGCATTATTGAATGTTATGTAACATTTAAAAAGCGTGTTCGATACTGCTTTGAGAGGACGTATTCTCGTTACACAATAAAAAAGCTGGAACACTCTAGAAAAATTTGAGTAGTTTCGTTTAACTCCATGTTTCGCGGTCAGTGCCTTTAATAAAAAAAACTCTATCGAGTGTTTTAAATTATGTTTTCAGTAAAAGTACTTTTGATACAGTATTTTATTTAGTATTTTCAAAAAGATTACACAACACGTTTTGCGTTGCATTTAAATTGTTAGTTTTCAGTTGAGAATAAATATTTGTATTTTAGAATCGCTTAACCTTTAAACGCTTAGCATGATCGTACGATCACACCGAGCAAGGGTTGTTAGTTACTTACTCCACCGCTGCTATTGCTACGTACAAAACTAGCCTACGCCAGCAAGTTTTCAAGCACGATTAGTACTATAGCTTCAAGGTGTAGGTTCGATCTAGTTTTGAAACGTGTAAGATCGAAGAAATATGAAAGCAGGTAGTAGCCGTGAAATTGACCACGTATGTGCAGAAGATATCAAGTTTGTGTAAGTAAACTAATACTTATGTAATTATGTTGTAATTAATCTCAATTCCACTTCGTAAATGTCTTAAATTTAAACAGCATGAGTGATATTTATTTTTGTACTAAGAATTTATGAAAGTATGGCAGGGAATATTGTTGCGTGATCATATGAACACGCAAAGCGTGTATGATAACAAATTTCTCGTTTAATCGCTTTTGTGATCTAACATTGATTCTTGGTTTTTACAGTGGAATAATACTCCAACAAGCTTTGGACTTGTTAGATGAGGAAGAAATAGATGCTGAAAACATTTTGATTGGACTGCCAGATGTACATATCAATTCCGATGAGGATTCAGCTGATGAAGATGAGGATGGTTTGGTTGATGATATATCTGGGAATCTGTTACGAAGTGCAGCCAAAATAATACCTCGAAACAATGATCGAATTGATACGTTAGAAGAGAGTGAACAAAAAAGCAATAAAAAAGTCGGAAGAAAGCAAAACAAACCTATTCATTAGGATATAAAATTTGGTGTTTGGTGTTTGATACTTATCAAGGTAATAATCCAAACAAAAATAATAGTTACGAAATTGATTTTGGAAAAGCAGCTGCTCCATTGGTAGAGATGCTTGATAGTCTTCAACAAAATATCGCCGTTTTGCAATTTCAACTATATTTTGAAAACTTATTTACCGATATAGCGCTACTTGTATATCTAAAATTTAAGTGCTACCATGCAACTGGAACAATTAGAAAAATCGTGTTACAAAAGATTGATCTCTAACTACGTCAAGCACGATGAAAAGAATGGAAGAAGGAAGTTTCGATTTCCAGACTAGTATTGAGGATGGTATTATATTAGTAAGATTGGTAGACAACAATAACGTCACAGTAGCTTATACGTGCCATGGTGTGTATCCAGTTGGAAAAGCAAACAGGTACTCCAAAGCAAAAAAAGAAATCAGTGTTGTGCGACTTTAACTAATAGGAGAATATATCAAATTCATAAGCAGCACAAACAGAATGAACAAAAAAGTACTTACTATCGAATAACCTTTCGTTGAAAAAAATGGTACCGGTCACTATTTACTTGGATGTTAGATGCTGTATATACATACAAAGTGAAAAGAAATTATTGGCAAGTGATTCAAATTCAGCCACGAAGGCATCCTGTCGACGCGTTTCGCCCTACTTGGGGCTCATCAAGAGAGGAATAACAAAGTTGTAATATTTAATACAGACACTTTATGGGAAGTACAGCATCATTTAGCTCACAATTTGTGTCTTCGTGTCGTTTCACCTGACATTGCAGGTTTTTAGCAACACTCGGCACGGAGGAGATCCAGCTCAACTGCCTTTTTCCATAGCTAAAGTTTTAATTTAAAAGAAAAGTAGGTTTAATGAGTCTTAATTTAATACAAAGTAAAAAGAAATTATTGGCAGGTGACTCAAATTTAGCCACGAGGGCATCCTGTCTACGCTTTTCGCCCTAATTGGGGCTCATCAAGACAGGAATAACAAAGTTGTAATATTTAATACAGACACTATGGGAAGTACAGCAACACCTAACTCACAATTTGTGTCCTCGTGTCGTTTCACCTGACATTGCAGGTTTTTAGCAACAGTCGGCACGGAGGAGATCCAGCTCAACTGCCTTTTTCCATAACCAAAAGTTTTAATTTAAAAGAAAAGTAGGTTTAATGAATCTTAAATTAATACAAAGTAAAATACATATATATATATTATACTGTCAAGAAGGGGGTGGGCTTATAAAATGTTTAAATAGGGCTTCGAAACGACTTTGCTAGAATGGGGGTATATTTGGTTTTGTTTGAGTATTTTCTTTCAGGTATTTTTGGTTTATAAATTAACAACAACTATTCCACGTTTATAAATTTATAAAGCTTTTGAAACTGCATTGCATTCAACAACATATACCGGCCATAGACCAGGCTAAGCTAGTTATAAGTTTGCATTGTATACGTATTTTAATTGTTATGGTTGCACGTATATGAAATTTAATTTGGAGTTAGCGTTTTCAGAATCTTTTGAATGTAAAACAAATATCAAAATTGTGTGGTATACTGCACGCTTTTAAAATTTTAAGGAGTTAAGTGATACTCCCGTAAAATTTGTAAATCAATTTCAGTTTGAATATGTTTTAACAATTAAAGATTGGTTATGTAATGACAGGACGTTTACCGAATAAGACATAAATGTCTGTTGCGTACAATTTAAAAGCTGAACCATCAAAGTTTGTTAGCTATTTTCAATATTGTAAAAGTTCAATATACATAAATCACTGGATTACAAACCATCTAGAAAATGAATGTATCTAGAGAAAACAACTGTATTATTAATCAATTATTAAGAATTATAAATTACATAGTGTGCGTAGAGATAGTTGCTATGGCAACGAAAACAAAAGAAGACGGATTTTATTTAAAAGGACTTCAATTTTATATTACTGAAAAATAGACGTGTTTTGGACTGTTATGAGTTTTATTACATTTAAAAGTTACGAGAAAGTTTTGAAAGTCAAGTTGTACCTGGAGATAGCAAATAGTAGCAGTTTTACGGCGAATAAAAGTTAATTAAAAGAGGAGTGCTGGTCTGTACCGTTATTGTTTGAAGACGAAAGCATAGTGGAATTGGAGTTATCTGAGTATTTGTATAACATAAAATTTGTAGAAATATTAGTAGTTTTATAGTCTGGAGATTACCAGTTGCTCGAGTTACTTATTATTTACAGGAGGTGCCTGCAGTTGGTCACTTGGCTTCAGGACGGCTGGAAGGCGGCGCTTGTATCTGGATTCCAGGTATTAGTATTTAATATCTACGCAGTGCTTTAATCAAATTTATAAAAGTGGAACTAGTGTTTGGGTATACTTTTGGCATTTACAATTATTTGAAGAATGCTTGTGTATTCGGTTGCAATTGTCATAATTGTCCTAAGATAAAAAAAGAAAGATCAATCCTGTAATCATGAATAAACAATACAAAATAGGTGGTAATTGATTATAAAGGGTTCTCTATAACTCAATATATACCAAAATATAACAGATGGCGCTAACAACGTGAGGCAGAGTAGATTTGTTAGTTGTACGTTGCATATATTCTATTGAAAAGTGAAAATTAATATTTGATTGACGTTTCATATATATTTATTTGACAGTTGTTGAAGGTTTTGAATTTATGGTAGTAGGCTAAGACGTAATTTGATATTCACACTTTGGTCAATTTTAGCGGCGGTAAAACATTAGGTGGGGTTCGAATAGGTAAATAACTTCGCAACAAAATATTTGTTCGCCTAAAGGTGGGGCTCGATAGGGCTGATTCAGATTTGCAGAGGTTGTGTAGCTTAGTGGGGCACATCATTGAAGTTTATTTTGAAAATTAAAGGGACATGTCTGATGAGGAGAGAATCACGAGGTCAGGGAAAGTTTATGGAGTTGAGACTGGTGTGAGAGGGCAACCGGTGGTTAAGACTGTAGCAGCAGGGGATGCTAGGGATGAAGCTGGAGGATATGTGGAGCCGGAGGTGATTATTGTGAATTCAGGGGTACATCGGGAGAAAATGAAATTGATAAGGAAAAGAGAATATGCAGATCCAAGATGTGATGATGGTTTTGTTGGAATTAAAAGGGTCGTTAACTAAGTCGCATGAAGAATTGAGAGGATCATTGTTGGCCGAAGTTAGAAATTCACAAGCGGAAGTTAAGGAAAAATTTGATATGATGGAAATGAAAATTGAAGGAATTAATGTATCAATACAGAGCAGTTTGTGTTCATTTAAGGATGAAGTTCTGAAGGACGTAGAGGATAGAGTCCAGGTTGTAGAAGGAAGGTAACAACAGGTTTAAATGAATTAAGGAAGAGCTGTACATGGTCGAAGTTAGACAGACAGAAAAATTGCAGAATTTAGGTGAAATAGTTCGGATTCAGACGGAGGACAATATTAACTCTAAAAACGAAATTATAGGCAAATTGCGGGCGAGTCAGGAGGTGGCAGAGAAGCTGAGAAGGGATACGACGGTTCTGGGGAATACGGTAAATGGATTGTCTGGTCTTGAAGGAATGTTAGACAGATGAGAGAACAGTTGGTTGAATTGGAAAGGGAAGAGTTGTTTGTGATGCAGGATACCAGTATAGGCTAGGAAAGAGACCTTGCCGAGGTTTGAAGGCAGAAAGAATGAGCAGCCGATGGTCTATCTTAGCAAGTTGGACGAGATGGTAGAGAGTGAGCCTGAGAGGGTGAAGATGCAGATGGTGAGCGTGACATTGGGGGGTTGTGCAGAGAAATGGCACTGTATCGTGAGGAGGCAATATAGTTCGTACGAGGAATTTCGAAGGCTATTCATAGAACAATATTGGGGAAACACGCATCAGGCTAATATTCGAACGGATTTAAACACTGGGAACTATAGGTCATACCAGGGATCGAGAGAAAATTATGTGATTGAAAAGTATAACCAGGCGCAGCACCTGATTCCTAAATTAAGAGAAGATGAAATTATATTATTGTTGTCAAGGCATATGGAGGCGGAAATAACTAGGGCCGTAGCGATACAAAACGTTCGGACTTTAAGAGACTTTTTGGAAATGATGCGAAATTATGACGTAGCTAGGACGTTTGAAACGAATACCAGGGAAAATAGTGATAATAGGAATTGGGATAGGAATAGGAATAGCACAGACCACCAGAGGACTGGGGTGCAAGGATACAATTATAGGGAGAATGGACAGGACAACTACAGAAAGCAATATCAGGGAAATCAAAGGAGAACGAATAATAATTGGGAACAACGTTTTAATAGAGACGATAATTATAGGGGGAACAATGACTGGAACAGGACGGATAGGAATGACAGAGGTTTTGGACAGCAAAGGACGGGTTTTGGGCAGAGATGGCAGAGAGAAAGGGAGCAGAGATCAACGGATCAGGGGGAAATACCGACAGGGATTAGAGACCAAGAACGGGAGACAGATAGAAACTTGACGATCCAACACGTAACAACAAGAGACACGCGACAGAGATCGGAGGATAGGATAGAGAAAGTGGAGGTCCACGATGAACCCACGGTACAAAAAAACGTCGATTTATTAGTGTTAGGAAAATCAGATTTAGGGACACAGCATAGTGTTAGTTTAGTAGATAAGTTGTTAGATAATAAGTTTGAAAGAAGGCGGGAGTTACCATTTATTCATATTAGTTTAGGGGATTCTGTTTACACGGCATTGATAGATACAGGGTCGCAGTTATCGCTGGTGAGAGAGGAAATAGTTTTGAAACATGCAGAATTATTCAAAGGGAAAATTTGTAGGGTTAAGAGTATTAATTTATGGTCTGCGATTAAGAGGAAGTTAACTACGATAGACAAAGTTGTACGAGTATCGATTGTATTAGGAAGTACCAGACTAGGTGAAGTAGAGTTTTGGATAGCAAGAGGATTATATTTAGATTTTATTGTAGGGATAGATGTAATTGAGGAATTTGGACTGGTTATAGATGGTAAAGCACGAATGGTAAAGGTATTAAATTTAGAGAAGAAATGGGTGGTGCCTAAGGATAATCGGGATACTAGGGATGAGATAAATACAGATAGTATAGGATCAGGAAAGACTAAGAATAGAATTTATGATGGAATTGATGAGTTACGGTTATGTAATATATTTGAGAAGGTATTTGATGAGGAACAGATAGGATTAATAGGGTGGATATGAAGGAAATGTTATATGAGGTGTTTAATAGACATGCAGGAATATGATTTTGAGATTAGACATAAACCTGGTAAAGAAAATGTTACGGCTGATTTCTTTAGTAGGAAGGATGAAGGGTTGCTAACGGATAGTAGGAATGGATTTTTGATTGCATTGCAAGTGTTTGAAGATCTGGGAAGATGGTCGAATGCCAGATTTCATCGGATGCAAGCACACGAAGAAATAAGGGTGATCAGAGAAAAATTATTCAGAGAGAATTTAGAACAAGACAGAGGTTTTTATATGGTCGAGGGAGTTTTGGTGAAAAGGTTATGGGATGATGAATTATTAGTGTTAACGACACAGGTAGCCGTTGAGCTGATCCAGGAAATTCATACTACGTTTGGTCATATAGGGATTCGTAAGACGTTCTTGATATTTAGGAAGCTTTCTATGCACGAAACGATAGAAAATTGGTGAAAAATTGCATAAATCTGTGTGAGACGTGTTTGTTAGGAAAGGATAAGAATGTGGTGTTGCAGAATCAAGTTAGATGTATAAGAGCGGAGGGTCCATTAGATATTGTGGCAATGGATTACTTGAGTAATTTGATACCGAGTAGGAACGGATATCAGCATATTTTAGTTGTAGTTGATATTTTTACAAAGTTTGTGCAGCTTTATCCAGCGAGGAGATGTAATTCTAGGCATGTATTGAGTTCTGTAAGAAAGTTTGTAGAACGAATAGGTAAGATGAATAGGGTATTGTTGGACAATGCAACGTATTTTCGTAATAGAAGGGTTGAAAGTAAATTAAGGAAGGATGGAATAAAGATGACATTCTGTAGTATCAGACATCCTCAAGGAAATCCGTGTGAAAGATATATTCGAGAAGTAATAAAGTTTTTGAGGTTAATAACGCAGGAACAACATGATCGGTGGGTAAGGTATTTACCGCAAATAGAAGAATATATTAATTTTGTACCAAGTTCAGTGACAGGAATGTGTCCTGTGACATTGATGAAGAAGGTGATTCCAGCAAGACCGTGGAGAGCTGAACAAAAGTGGAGGATATAACGGAGTTGTTGCATAAAGCCAAACAACAAGTCGAAACGATACAAAGAAGGAGTTGGAGAAACGTAACAAGAAAATCAAGAAGCAAGTGGTTTTTCAGTTGGGGATCTTGTTATTGTTAAAAGATTGAGAATGTCAAATTGGGAAAGAAATATTTGTGCCAAGTTGTTATTTCCATACGAAGGTCCTTATCGAGTGAGAAGAAGTTTTGCAGAAGGAATACTTACGAATTGGAGAATGACAGGGGTGAATGTCGGGGACGTTTTCATATAGAAAATTTGTATCCATATTTCCATGTGGAAAGTAAAGTATCGCAAGAATAAAATTAACACTGTAAATAATACTAACGAGCTTAAAACTATACAGAATATACAGAAACTAACACTTAATCCTCATACATAAAGAAAAAAACTATAGTGATTTTAACTAAAATTTAAAATTTCTCAACCATTAAAAGAATTAATTATATCCAGGAAGCAAATTTTCATTTTATTTAAAATCAGTGGGGCCTTATATACTGTCAAGAAGGGGTGGGCTTATAAAATGTTTAAATAGGGCTTCGAAACGACTTTGCTAGAATGGGGTATATTTGGTTTTGTTTGAGTATTTTCTTTCAGGTATTTTTGGTTTATAAATTAACAACAACTATTCCACGTTTATAAATTTATAAAGCTTTTGAAACTGCATTGCATTCAACAACATATACCGGCCATAGACCAGGCTAAGCTAGTTATAAGTTTGCATTGTATACGTATTTTAATTGTTATGGTTGCACGTATATGAAATTTAATTTGGAGTTAGCGTTTTCAGAATCTTTTGAATGTAAAACAAATATCAAAATTGTGTGGTATACTGCACGCTTTTAAAATTTTAAGGAGTTAAGTGATACTCCCGTAAAATTTGTAAATCAATTTCAGTTTGAATATGTTTTAACAATTAAAGATTGGTTATGTAATGACAGGACGTTTACCGAATAAGACATAAATGTCTGTTGCGTACAATTTAAAAGCTGAACCATCAAAGTTTGTTAGCTATTTTCAATATTGTAAAAGTTCAATATACATAAATCACTGGATTACAAACCATCTAGAAAATGAATGTATCTAGAGAAAACAACTGTATTATTAATCAATTATTAAGAATTATAAATTACATAGTGTGCGTAGAGATAGTTGCTATGACAACGAAAACAAAAGAAGACGGATTTTATTTATAAAGGACTTCAATTTTATATTACTGAAAAATAGACGTGTTTTTGGACTGTTATGAGTTTTATTACATTTAAAAAGTTACGAGAAAGTTTTGAAAGTCAAGTTGTACCTGGAGATAGCAAATAGTAGCAGTTTTACGGCGAATAAAAGTTAATTAAAAGAGGGAGTGCTGGTCTGTACCGTTATTGTTTGAAGACGAAAGCATAGTGGAATTGGAGTTATCTGAGTATTTGTATAACATAAAATTTGTAGAAATATTAGTAGTTTTATAGTCTGGAGATTACCAGTTGCTCGAGTTACTTATTATTTACAGGAGGTGCCTGCAGTTGGTCACTTGGCTTCAGGACGGCTGGAAGGCGGCGCTTGTATCTGGATTCCAGGTATTAGTATTTAATATCTACGCAGTGCTTTAATCAAATTTATAAAAGTGGAACTAATGTTTGGGAATACTTTTGGCTTTTAAAATTATTTTGAAAATCCTTGAATATTTGTTTGGGTGTCTAGTTGAGAGGTGTTTGCTTAGGACGGACCCACCCTAGGTAGATTCCGCCACGTGTTTGACGGCCCTGTAAAATATTTAAGTGCAGCAGCCGTGTAAAATATTTAAAGATAAATTGTGTGGCATAACTCAACAAGGCTCTAAAATAAGACAAGGAGTGACAGATAGATATATTACACCTATCACTAATAAGGTAGGATCACAGTATATATAACATATATATATATATATATATATATATATATATATACATATATAGTATAGTATAGTATAGTATAGATAACTGCTATCAATTACGCTTGCGATACACAAAAATGAATTAAAGCTTAATAAATCGTAGAAAAGTTAATTTTTTAATTTATACTATACGTCAGTCGCACTTGAAACTACGTATATAATGTTTCTCAGTTCTTTGATACTTTTACATTAAAGCAAATATTAATGCGATCATATGCACCAGCCCAGTAGTTAATGTAATTCTGCCATAACTATGGAATTACATTTTTCTTTCCGCTTTAATAAACAAACAGCTTCTTTGGCAACAATATTGGATTAAGGACGAGAATTGGGTAGTTCCCAATGTTGTATAACTTATTTTTTCCATAGCGACAATTTTGCTAATTTATTTTTTGAATAAAGTGTTCGTAAAACATTGCGAAGAATTTCACATTATTGTCAATTGTCTAATAGTCACACTGTTTCTACATACAAAATTATTTGCTCTTACATTACATAACGTTTGTCGTCAACGCGGACCTAGACCGTCAGAAATTATTCAAAGCAAAAGATGTTTTTTGATGATATCGACACCTTTCCCAGGATAAGCTTTTGTTTACTACTTCCTGGTTAAAACGATAATATAATCGTGGATAACGAGGGGAATTTTTCTTTTAAAAAACTTTACATTCCGGTAGTGTTGATGTGATTCATGGTATTTATTATTTTAAATGGCGTAAGAATCGTATAATAGAAAACATCTTATCGTGTTTAATGTTGTATAAATCAAACACAAAGCATTTAAATGTAAATTTGTTTTTCTTTATTCGGCACCTTTCCGAGTTGCCTATGGGGGATTACTATTTGTGTGGAATTTGTACTATACACTTGGGTAGTTTTAGCAGCTTCATGAATCGTGTGCGATGTAGTAGTCTACATTTGTATCCATAATCGCTTTCTATTTTCTTTTTTACTTTAATTCTGTCTTATTTTGGATAATTGATAACTTTTCTGCATATGAGAAAATTCTTGTATGATGTGCCACAATAAGGACTAAACTATACTTCTGCATGTTTCTATATAATCTTGGTATTGAGTTTAGCAAACGCTCAACCTACAGTACGGTCAGATTTTTCACTAATTAAATTTATTTAAGAACAGTTCGGGTATTGTCACTAAAAACTTGTTTGGAAGAACCAAAAACATATTTTGCTAATTACAGCTTCTAACTAAAGCTATTTTGTAATGTTTGAATAAATTAAGTAATTAAAGATTGCGCCAAGTCTGCACAAAATTTTATTAATTTTTTAAAAGTGCAACACACTACTTTCCTTGTTTTAACAGCAAAAATAAAGTAATACCACTTTTGTCATAAATATAAGTAAGACAAATGATCACTATGTCCAAAGGCGCAGACCTGAACGTCCAATAGGGCCATGATGAGTTTTGTGGTAGTGTAGAAAACACAAAGACATTATTATTGAACGAGCAGACATACGCCCAATTAATAAAGCAGTGTCTTGTCGCAAAGAAATTACAGACTGAGAAAAAGGATATTCATTTTTCAAACCGTAAACAAAACAATAGTTGTTATTCGTGCGTTTATAGAAAGGCACGGATTGTGCTTTGGTGCACTTAACGCCACTTTCCATCTTAAGGGATAGGTCATATACTAAGGGTTGCCTGAGTTGTCTGCAAATTCTCTATCTTTCTTTCTACTTTGAAGAAATGGTATGTTTAAAAATGAATTTTCGACATACATTGTGCTGGTATACATATTCTGCAAAGTGGAACAAGATAATACGATCTTAGCTGCAGCGCTTTATTCTGAAACATATGCTTCTTTACGTGTACCACCTCCTCCATGTTACCATGACGCATGTCTAGGGCATACCATATACACCCTGTAACCTATGATCTCTATCGTTGTTTTCTGCATACGCACCTGGGAGCAATGACATCAAAAGACTGAGAACAATTTAACACTCTAGGTGTTGAATGATACTTTTCAATTCAAGTACGGCTAATATTGAAAAGGTAGAACAATTCGTCTACACGGTGCATTTCACCACTTGAAAATGGAGGCGTTCGTTTGTGCTACGTTTGTGCCGGTTTGTGCTGCAAACCCCATCGTTTGTGCTACTTCCGTTATCGAGATATTCAAAAAACAAGTTGGGGTGCTGCTGAAACGTCCGCACCCCCACTTTTTCAGAGTGGAATATAAAGTGGTGCATTCATTTGTGCTACGTTTGCGCTAGTTTGTGCTGTAAACCCCATCGTTTGTGCTACGTCCGTTCTCGAGATATTCAAAAAACAAGTTAACGGTGCTGCTGAAACGTCCGCAATCCCACTTTTTCAGAGAGGAATATGTAGTGGTGCATTCGTTTGTGCTACGTTTGTGCTGGTTTCCGCTGCAACCCCCATCGTTTGTGCTACTTCTGTTCTCAAGACATTCAAAAAACAAGTTGGGGTGCTGCTGAAACGTCCGCACCCCCACTCTTTCAAATGGGAATTTATAGTGGTACATTAGTTTGTGCTACGTTTGTGCTGCAAACCCCATCGTTTGTGCTACTTCCGTTCTCAAGACATACAAAAAACAAGTTGGGGTGTTGCTAAAACGTCCGCATCCCCACTCTTTCAAATGGGAATTTATAGTCGTACATTCGTTTGTGCTACGTATGTGCTGGTTTGTGCTGCAAACCCCATCGTTTGTGCTGCTTTTCTTTCCCCGATATTCAAAAAACAATTTGGGGTGCTGTAGAAATGAAGTGAATGAGAGTGAGGTGTGTGGTTGGAAGTTTATCAAATTTGTTGAAAACACTTGTAATCGTTTGTGCTCCGTTTGTGCTACATGGTGCACCGATATTTTTGCTTTAAACCAGTCAACCCTCTGGTTAGGGTTGTCTTTTTTATCTAGAAATATGCAAATACAATGGGAACACATTTTTTCCGAAACCAGCCGTGAGACTTTTGAAAAACCAAAAATTTTGTACGGAATCCGAAGATCATATTTATTTTTAACTAACCCTCGACTCTATGGGGATCCCTCCCTAATTCGGTAGATGTAAAATATCCCAAGTTATACATTGAATTTTTGCTTCAAATCAAATAATTATTAATTTTTCCAACAAACGTCTATGGAATTTTGATGGACGTTCACAAATACGTTCTTCAAATAAAGTGGTATAGATGTTCTTTGGCAAACGGCCATTGGACGTCCGTTTTAGTTCCATTCAATGTACGAATATCCAAAGGACGTTTGCCAAATGACATACATACCACTTTAACTGAAGGACGTCCTATAGACGTCCATCAAAAGTTCATGGGTGTTTGTACATTGAATGGAACTAAAATGGACGTCCACGGGATGCCCATGGGACGTCATGTATTATATGGAAAAGAGGCGCATCCGTTCTGAACTAGATATTTAGAAAACAACATGGGGTGCAGCTGAAGTGTCAGCGCGGTACCACCTCCATGGAGGTGCATAAAAAGTCTGTGCTACGTTTACGCTGTAAACCCCGTCGTTTGTGATACTTTTTTCTTGGGATATCCAAAAAACAATTTAGGAGGGGCTGTAGAAATGAAATTTATGAAGATGAATTAGTTGGTTGACAGCGTATCACATTTGTAAAAGTGCTTGGTATCGATGAAATTCAATTTTCTACTAAATCCCAAATTGTGCATTACGTAATTTGAAACACCCCGTATATTACATAAACACTGAAGCTTCTTTTTTCCCGTTTGCAAAACTACGCTGAACACTGCAATCTCTAATTACATAAAATAAACGCATATAAACCTTTTTTACCGAGTGCGCAAAACGTCGTTGGGTTTTTAAAGTGAAATGCCTCTACAGTGTACACCATTTGTTCATCAGCAGAACACCTGATACTTTTAAAATAACTTTATTTTCAAAAATTGCTGACCACTATATTTCGGTGAATGCTTAAAATTATATCGTTTTCAATATAGCTTACTTAAATTTGGTGTTTGACAAGTTTACTTCTTTTTATCCTCTTTTGTAGAAGTGTAACTGGTGAGTATTGTTACAAACTATTAGGCAACCCGTCAAACACGCAAACTGCATAACCGAAGTATATTCTACAAAAGTCTTGAACGTTCCAGCAAACACTAGAATATGAGTCATCTATTTAATTATAGGGTATATATACGATCGGCGATGAGTGTACAGAGGTTAATCTATATCAAAATGCCTTATATAAATTATATCGTGTATAGTTAGTTGGTCATTATAGTAGTGTTTAATGCTGTTAAGAAGACTGATGGTTAAGGATTTAGTTTAAGAAGATACTAGTGCTTGTAAATACCATTTGTGTGATAGTGTTTCATTGTTAATTGGACTGAAAACATCTATAAATAAGGCATATATTGTTAATTAGTCTTGTGAATAGTGAGTAATAAAAACTTTTGTTATTACTTGTTCTAAATTAGTGAAACGCGTTAGTGGAAGCCCTCTACAAAACGTATTTCTTCTGAACAAAACATCCTGACAGCTACCTTTGCTATGCCTACTAATAAGTCAATTGGTGCAAAAAAATTGTACTGCCAACCTCTCCTGTGCCGATCCTTCTGAAGCTAACCTCGAAGAATCCGTCTAAAATTGGAGAGGTGGAGGAGTAAAAAGTACTAAACGTAATAAAAATACTAAAACAAGTGTCTATCTCACAAAGGACCCTACTATTTTGCACTATAATGATTTCAACAAGTCAAAAACATCAATAATAAGCATTCTGAAAAATGGCAATACTCTTTTGCATAAACCAATCAAGATAGACGGAAATTTTTACACCTTTATCAATACTTGCACGTTTAATAGTGCAGTGCATCTGATTTGTACCACTTTTGCAGACAGTCAACTATATGCAACATTTATTACAGAAAATTTATCATTCAAATTTTTTTAATTAATCAGTAGCATTTTGCGCGATGGTATTACTGCACAAAGTTATGCCAAGAGAGGACAAATTCTTATTGAACTTCACTTTCGCGATTCATCAAATTCTATAAAACCCACTGAACAATTGACACATATAAATTCTGCTTGTACAGCATACTATCTGTTGGAAAAATTATTAATAAACTATCCTTGGTCGAAGAAGAAGTGATGATTGTTCTACATGTAATCGCACAAAAACCTTTTTGTGTGCGTACTTACTGCAAATATTGCAAATAATGACATTACTCAGCTACAAAAGGTTATAGATGAAAGGTTCAGTATCCAAAGTACAAAATGTACGACTTGCAACATTTCTTCGAATACGAGTACTATTTCGAACACCCACCTGTTTATGGAGCCATGGCCGTATATGCGAAAAGGACAATAAAGAACTTCGTCCTTTGTTTAAAGCGAGTTTAAATGAGATTCCCCGTCACATTGTAATTGGCGAAAAAAATTACACCTAAAGAAGAGTTCTTCTATTCAGCCCTGTTGCAAAGAGGAGATCCTCTATTGATTGGGCATTACACCGCGTATGGCTAGCGGGAGAAGTGCCTGAAATGGGAATTGTATGATGATCTTCAAGACAAGTTCTTAAATGTTAGGTCGCGAAAAACGGTAAACTGTCACATGTCGTTATCACATTGTAATTTGTTCGATATAAGGAAGAAATTTATTGTAATCAAAGTTGTACTAATTAATTGCGCACTCAATTTAAGTTTTCACCAATAAAATTTTTTTTATTTTTAGTTTTTACAAGTTTATTTGATTTATTTTAAGTTGTTTCTAATAAGATATTCGTTCAATTTTTCCGAAAAATAAACTTTTATTTCAAACTTTGTTCACTTCAAAGCGTCCTTAAACCGACCCTGAGTCTTGACAATGTGAACTTATGGTCTATTGTCAACACTCAAAAGTAGATGTAAAAAAATATACATAGTATACCTATATAAAAAATGTCTATAATTATTATACACATTGCTAAAACCTAATTAGTTAACTTTTACAGTTGACCGATCTTATCTGTTCACAGGGGTAGATTAAAATTGTTCAAAGGGCTCGCGAAATTGAGGTCTCCTTATTCAATTTCTTCTATGGTAATAAAGGGCGGATCTGGACATTGGCGCGTGGCAGTAAGGACGCGGCCGATAGGTCACGGGTCATTTGCAGGCGAAGACAGTACGGCGCGAGCTGTTAGGGCGCCTGCTCAGAAAACATTTAATATTTTATTATAAGTTGATTTAATATTTTTCTGTAACCTTAACAGTTTCACGACCTAACCTTTCTGTGTCTTATAATCCCGACTATCCTGCAATACAACAGCCCGCGTCCTTACTACCCTCAAGCCCTGTTATTCCGCGCCCTAACAGCAGCACCCTAACAACTCGCGCACTACAGTCCTCGCGCCCTACTGTCCTGCGCTCTAATATCCCGCGCACTATCGGCGGCGCTTTAACTGCTTACGCTTTACTATCCTCGCGTTTAAATTACACGCGCCTCAATGGCGGCGTCCAGCCATCCGCATCGTACCATCAGCGCCCAAATGCTCTACACCGAATAAAGGGTGCTAAAATTCACAGGTTCAAAGTTGGGGAAAAATTATTTTTGGATTTGGCGCAACAATTCAATATTGTTTAACTGTTTGCATGACAAATTTTTAATTTGAAGGAGGGGGGGGGCAAAGATCCATGGAGTTGAGGGCTGGTTAAAAATAAATATGATTTTCAGATTCCGTACAAAATTTTTGTTTCTTAAAAAGTCTCAAGGCTCGTTTTGGAAAAAATTTGTTCCCATTGTATTTGCATATTTTTAGATAAAAAAAGACAACCCAAACCAGAGGGGTGACTGGTGAAGCAAAAAAAAATCAGTGCAACATGTAGCACAAATGGAGCACAAACGCTTACAAGTGCTATCAACAAATTTGATGAACTTTCGACCACACACCTCACTCTCATTCACTTCATTGCTTCAGAACCCTCAAATTGTGTTTGAATATCGCAAGAAGAGAAGTAGCACAAACGATGGGTTTTGCAGCACAAACCATCACAAACGTAGCACAAACGAATGTACCACTTTATATCCCCCTCTGAAAGAGAGGGGTGCGGACGTTTCAGCAGCACCCCTAACTTGTTTTTTAAATATCTCTAGAACGAAGTTGCACAAACGATGGGGGTTGCAGCACAAACGATGTGAGTTGCAGCACAAACAAGCACAAACGTAGCACAAACAAATACGCCACTTTATATTTCCCTCTGAAATAGTGGGGGTGTGGACGTTTCAGTAGCACCCTCAACTTGTTTTTTAAATATTTCGAGAACGGAAGTTGCACAAACGATGGGATTTGCAGCACAAACAAGCACAAACGTAGCACAAACAAACGCACCCATTTTCACTCCCCCACGTGAAAGTGGTGTGCCGGTGAAATGCACCTTAAATAATCAAGCTGTAAATTCTGTTTGAAGATCGTTTGATATAGACTTTTAGATGCGATCAAGCACAAACTGGATACTGACTCTACCATCAATTTTGATAAAACAATTTTAATCGCTTGAATAAAATTCCGGAAAATTGTAATAATACTACAAAAGATATGGGAAACAATCCAAAATACAAAGAAACGGCAAAATATGACGTTAGTGTGCTTTATTTATTTGTGTAGTGTAAAAAGAGTTTTTTTTATTATTTTGACAACAATCGAAACGTAAATAAAGACGATTTTAACAACTGTGAGTGGTTTAGTTCCCAGAAAGCACTAAAAAAATACAAAACAAACCACAACAAACATTAAAAAAGAGTTTAAGTTAATGCAAATTGCCACTTTCTGCTTAATCTACTGAACGACAAAAAAGTTCTTTGGTTTATTGTGCGTATGATCAATCGTACAGAAATTTTTCGTAAGTATTAGTTTGTTGTATGATACCTATTTGATTAATGCGAAATATAAATTAATCGTAAGTAGATGTGCGTGTGTTTAAGGGTGTGAGTGCCTGGGAAGACGGATAGGTACGTGTGCGGCTAGGTAAGTGTGCTTGCGCTTGTTTGCGTGCATGCGCATTTACTTGCTTTTCCATTTGTCGGTGCCTATGCGTGCATGATTTCGCGAGGGTTGTGATGAGCGCATGCATACATGCGTTTAAGGATGTGTGTGTGTGTTGTGTGTGTGTGTGCGCGCGCGCGCGCGTACACATACATAAATGCGTGCGTGTACGTGTGTGTAATTGTCTAGCCACCGTTGTTAATAAATTTGTTTACGAGAGAGTAGGTGAGCCGTTTACATGCATTCACATGTACATGCATAAATGGCTACATGAAAATACAACTTGGTCTAGGTTGGTTAATTAAGTAAGTTAGTATATTTCTTATTCAATTAGTCTATCTTCTACTACAATATTAATGGTTAAAATATACTAAGTTAAATATAAGCGTCAAATTTGCAACCTACGTCTCTTAAATCCTTTATGTTTCCTAAGTATTACCCTATTACGTTCACTTTTCGTACTACTAAATGTACCTGCAGAATTGTAAATTCGTGCTTTATTTACTATTTTTGGTTATTTAAATGCGTAATACTTTTAAACTAAGCAACACATCTTACTTCGTTGTCTTTCACTAGTTAACGTCTGATTTTTATTCATCGAACCACATCTAGCTACTTATTGATAATACAAGTTTTTCATCTAACACCTGTTTTGTATTCAAGTTCGAAAGAATGATATCTAAAATTTATAAAAAGTCATTATTTGTATGGTTTTGCTTTCCTTTGTGTTTTAGAAATGAAAACATAATTACTCTATAGTAACATTTTCTAAAAGTTTCAAGAAGGCAATGTACATAAATATTTTTTTAAAATATTCCTCTTGGCGTAACTATGGTATCTATGCATCGCAGTAAGTCTGAGTAACATATTCCGTTATAGCTCTGTTATCCTAGGATTTAACTTTATGCTACGATAGAGTTATAGATTGAGTGTGGATTCTATATTCTTCTGCAAATCATCACAAGAATTTGCAACTGTCCGATTTACCAGAGAAGAACCAACGTGAGCTAGCCCTACATATCTAGTGAACTCGTTTAACCAATGTAGTTGTAAAATTATTCTTCGAAGAAATAATCACGAAAATCCCATATATAATAGAAATAAAACTTAGCAGGTGTTTATCTTGCTAAAATAACACGGCTGCTTTACCTAATTACCATTAAACTAGCAGCATTAAAAAAATTCCTAATTGGTACAACATGTCTAAATAAGAGACAAGAAAGAATATAAACGAACAAACTCGTGAATTTAATAAAGGACGAGTACAGTTGTCTGCTTAACTAAACAGCTTAAAGTCATAAAAGTTTAGCAACCCGTAAAATTGAAATGGTTTTTAAGGTAAGCGGGCAGAAAATTCTCAAATACAAAATGGAATGTAACAGCGACCTATATACTCCCCTTCTCTTTCCTTAATGCATTAAATCGTTTCCTTTTGGTTTTTAGTGTAATTTTTCTACCTTATGATTTTAGTTACTTTTTGCAATAGTATTTTCTTTATTTAATTAATTTCTGTTGTGGCTTTGATATTTTGAGTGGACCCCGACATCCAAATATTCTATCGTGTAGTGCTTTTAGTAATTTCTTTTATTGGGTTTAAAAGTTTGTTTTTTTTGTGTTTTTAATTTGTTTTCGCGGAATTTAGTTCTGTTGTTGTTCTTGTCGACAGTCGTCTATCCTACTAGTGCTTTACTGAATTAAATCATCAAGACTTTTTTTTTATTCCGTTACGCCCTTCGATTTTGTATTATTTAAAAATTTTGGGTATTTCTTCGGCGATGATAGCACATTTGCGCGTGGGCCTTAACTATCTCCAAAAAAGCAAACTGTGGTATGAATAGGATTCTCAAGGTTTTGACTTGGAATCTTATGTGATAGTACTGCACAGATCCGTGCAAAGTGCTTTCCTTATGGAACTTAAAAAGAAACTTCCCCCCAATTCGGCGGATGCGGCCCTTGAGTCTAAACGTAAAATTGTTGAAATTGTGATCCAAGACCCGCAAGGATCTCTTACAATTTTTAGGTGGAATCAATCATTCCGTGTTTTTAAACGGGTTAGTACATTGTGAGTTAATACGGCAAACGCTATGTGAATATACGCACCACGTTGGAGGAACAAAATCTAACGTCGCGTATTACTAATATTAAGCAATCTTTATAGTGCGCATGAATAGAAAATTCTGTTCTGTTCTGTATAATACCCCAGTGGCTACTTATCGTATTACCCCTACTCTCTAAAAGAATCCAGTGCTCATGTCCGGGTCAAAGTCAAACGAGAAAACTGAACAAGTCTCTACTACCATCCTTAGGCTTACTTCTACTGTAGTTCCTACTTGCAATTACGGTCCATCCACTGTGAAATGAAATCTGAAATTTTATGGTAATCCTAATACCTTGTTCATTCTTACTTTTCTAAAAAGAGTCTAAGATCTCTAAAGGACGCAGTATGTGTCTAAATTGAAATTGTTTCAGTCGGTGTTGAACTACTTTTGTGTCAATTTCGTTGCTTTGGCATCGTGGTAACCGCCACCGGTTTACTGATTTGGAATCATTAGCCCGCTTGTTCATACAACATTTGGAGCCCACCGATTACTAACGGAGACTATTTAAAGACATTTTGAAAAGAACCCAAAACCCGCCCAAGATTAGCGTCGAATATTTATCATGCATGACTCCAATGTTTCGGGTTATTGTGGTATGCCTAAATATGTGCAACTGGACGTTGTTTCTAGAACTCTACCCCTCCCCTCTGGAGAAATGTTTTAGGCGAGAGCGAAAAAAATTCCACGCTGATAGCTATGTATCCCATAGTCAAGATAAATACTCATACTCAAAACTGGATTTTGTTTTTGAGTGCACCACGACCGCTATAAATACTAGATCTCAAGATCGGTAAGTTAAGATTTGACCAACATCCACATCTACACCTTTTCCGGTTGCTACCACTACTTCTGTAACCACTTCTACTCGTTAGGTTGCGTGCTTCAATTGCGACCAAACTCTCGTGTTTTTACTCATTGTTCTCATCTCCATTCCTTGCATTCCTACGGGTGCGGTCGTAAGAAAATGACCCGGCGCGACTATCTGCAACAATGAGGGATTCCTTTAAGCCACGCTAAAATTTTTGAACCGAGTCAAAACTCCACCTTTTCCCTTATCTCGGGTGTCCATTCCTAGTCTTTGAAACCCAATTTCAATTCTTACTGAATTTTGTATGTGCTGGTGTTCGTGGCGACGAGCGTCCGTACTTACGAGTCCAGATTCTAGGTATCCCTTTTATCGATCTGCTTTGGTAGTTCAGGTTAGCACCCCCTCCGTTTACTTGGCCTTGTCCTCCTCACTTCCTCTTCTTCCTGTTGTACTCTTGCTAATAACTGCAAATGTACTTTACTTGCTTCCCTTTTCTTTCTCATCACCTTCTAGGGTCCTATTATTGCATTGGATATTTTTGTAACTTGTAACAAAATTTTTGTTACATTTCATATCTCTGAAGGAAAAACAGTTCTAACTGTTATTATTTTGCGAATCTGTCATTTAGCGTGTAATCGTTGATTAATTTAATGTACTATAAAGAAGAACAACTCTTTCCGTTTATATTATTTTTACCTATAAAGAGTATTTAATGGAGACTCTTATACTCTCGATATCGTGAATACCTTGAACGTAACTTGAGTTACATAAACTACAGGCGTTTTGACGTCCGCTAGAACAATTGTTAAACATTACGCCTGCGCGAAAATGACGCGAGGACTAAGAGCGTTGGCAAGTAAGGAACACGGCCATCTTGCAAGCAACCGCGGGTACGTAGACTTCGCTTTTGAAAATGGTCAACTCCGCTTGTAAGTGGGAGCTAAGGATAGCTCTAAGAGAGTGGTAGGGCTTCTTGGTTGTCGCGCGGAGGCTTCACAAAGAGCTCTCGTGTAAGCCGCCCAGTCAACTAAAGGCAACAGCTACAACACGTTGTGAGGAAATCCATTAGTGGTAAGCACCGTGTAATTAATCAGCCGTGTTTAAAACTAATACTTGGTTCAATCTCTTTAGCAGGTTTGAGGAACACGCTAAACAATGAAATTAGATTTTGGTCGAGTATTGTGAAATTAGTTGTTTTAAAGCTGTCCGAGGAATTATGGTTAATGCAGGCATGTTTTGTATCTTTCGGAATATCAAGCAGATGGAATGCTATGCGTCTTAATTCATCTATTACGTTCGTCAACATCGCCGTTGTAGAACTAAAACACAATCTATCAGGTACTTATAAACTTTTTACTGAAAATCAGTTTCGTGTGCTAATTAAGGTTAAAGCTTTAATTTACTCTCTTCTAAATCATGGGAAACTTTCGTTAAATAAAGTAAATTTCAAGTTTGTTTGCAAAATGTGTTTATGCTCATATATTACGTAAAATTTAGTTTGAAAGTATAACCTAAAAATTTAATAAGTCAAATATTTTCATTCGGAATTAGATTGTTTTATAAGAGAAATTTTGAACCTTTAGATGATTTAAAAGTTGTTATTCAAAGTGCATTTAGGATGCACATGTGAAGTGATAAAATATGTATAAAGTCCACCTTTGGATGAAAGATGTTTTCTAGCAATTTGTTGTGATTAGTAGAATACCTAAGCTGCTTTTAACATATGTTGAACTGACTTTTATTAATTTCATGCTTAGACCATATGAACTGTTTATGTAACAAGTTCTTTAGATAAAAATCTTGTAAGCCAGAACAGATCTGTTTTATGGATGTTTTAGAACCTAAACTGTATTAAATAACTTATAAATGTTAATACCTCTCTATGTAGAGAAGCATATTCAGAAACTTCTATAACTTACTTAATGTTGATAATTTTGATTATAGAGGAACACTCTAAGAAAGTTTTAAAGCTTATTATATATTGATTAATAAATTTTAGTTACAAGTAATTTTTGCAACAAAAGAGAATCATATTTCAATTAAACTTTGAATTGATGCCTTTGTCTTTTATTTCACTTATTGAACTTAACATTGCTCAAATTAGATCAGCAAAATTTTGAATGTGGAAAAAGTTGATACAGTACCAGGTAATAGAAACAGAATAAGTAATTTCCAGTAGAGTATTTTCTCATAGGTAAGGTGTTATTAAGGTTTTAAATTCAGGCCAATCGATCTATAAGGATCGAAATATTTTGTTATTGTGAGGCACAAACAGTGTCTTATATATTATTTTTTGTGTGACATCTTCTTGCAGGTCCGACATCGCGGAAGCTGGAGCAGAGGTCCAAGAGGTTTCAGAGGTATTGTTTATTGTGGTTTGTAAGTTTTTGATAATCATTATATCCTATAGGTTTCTGCGTCTTCCTGTAGGATACTTTAGTTTTGCTTATTGTCTATATAGATGCAGTGGCGTCCATTTACCTTTTTTTGTTCCCGTTTGTAGTCGAGCCTACCATATACCCACGCCCAAACTCATTGCTCACCCATGGGGTAATTTCCAGACTAGACCGCGAATATAGTAAAGAAGGGCTTTACACCTTATGACAGACCAATTAGAAAAAAAACTAGTAACATTTCACTAGTGCCCAACCAACGTGGAGCGTGCAGTAGAGAAAAGCTTCATTCCAATTTACATTTCAAACTCCTGAAATTCTCATTCTCTAATTCTGTGTATCGACTTTTGAAAGTCAGTACAATGTGTTCTTAATTTTCACAATGGCCTATGGACTTCTTTTGCTTCTCCTCCTCCTTAGCCATCACCACTTTTGGTTTAGTTCCCATTGTATCCGACATTATTACCGACCAAGATTGTTTGGACCCCTGATTTCAACTGCCTTTCCAAGTTTTAATTGCACTACTCCAATACATCAGATCCGACGTCCGCAGAACCTATAAAATAAAGTTATTATTCTGTTTTTCCACATCTTCTTGGGGTTGCCCATTCCGAACTCGACCAGATGCTCCCCTCAGAGTTGTCAAGTTCTTAACTAGTCCTTAGTCTAGTCCTATTGTCCTCGTAAAAATGAAAGACGACTCCTATAGGTTCTGTATCGACTCCCGAATGTCAAATATGTCTCCTAAAAAGATACCTATCATCTTCATCATTCCAGATCAGCTCCTTTGAAATAAAGACACTATGTTGTTTTAATGATTGTCAAAAAAGTATATGTATGCCGACTTAAAAAATGACTTTAACTAGTTGTTGAAAAATAAGATCTGTGGAGTTTGTTAATCATAGACAAATTTTGTAGATTTTAAAATTGAATTTTTTTTCTACTTTTGTTATAATTAGGATATAACCAGTATTGAATACATTTTTTCTGCTTTTGTTTCAGATATGTAGTACATATTGCACTTTAACGTAAATAGTTAATACATAAGCTATTGCATATAACGTCCCCTCTCTTTTTTTAATTTGCTATTAAAAATTTTTAATTGTTGCAGGTCCGAGCATCTCATATTATTTGCCGGCGAGCTAGAATTCCAGTATTAGGATTTTCGGAAACTGCCGGTGCGGTTTTTGAACATGGGCCCAAAGGAGTAAGAAAATTTGCTACTACTGCCAGGTAAGAACTTACTAGCTCACAAATAAGTTTACATTTGATGTAAATTCATAGCACACCTCTCGTTGTATATTTTTTATTTTACATAGCAACTGTTGTATAAGTTTTAATATATGAAATCAATATAGAATGCAATAAAGGTCGAACTACAAAATTAAAAAGTACAGGAAAAACTAATGACCTACCATTTATTTCTATAACTTAATAAATAACACAAAATTTTTAAAATACGTCTTTGTAAGTTTTAACTGTTTAACGCTAATTTTGTTCTTTATCAACAACAGAAGATTTTTAAAAACACTTATTTCAACAACTTGAAACTACAAGCATTTACGCACGATGCGCACATATATTTAACTTAAACTATAAAGTAAAGTCTAAACTTGTAGTTTAAAAATGAAGTCTTCCCGGAACGTTTGTTCCTGGTATTTATGTTTCCTACCACTACCCTTTGCATTGGTCCGTGTGAACAGCTCTGGTGCCCATGCGTTTACATCTGTGTTTACGTCGCTTATCCGTTTTCAAGAGCATTTGCGCCAGAGATAAAATAAATATTAATTGAGATGCATCAGTCTGTTAAGGGGTGTAACTGTTACTCACTATGATTGATTCTCTGCGATAAAAGTTTATGTGTAATTTTTAGTAATATGTCTACAGATTAACAAGCTTAATAAAAAATAAATATATACACTTGTAATCTTGAAAGGGTGCAATTCGCTGCCACGGATGTTTGTTTATTCTGTACATCCACATATGTTAATGTAAATTTAATATAACTTATAGGTGACTTATGCAATACTTAACTCCTCCCCGTTTTCTTCAAGATAACGGGGTGTTGTTTGCTATTCTATTAATTTCCTCGTCATTTAATTTAAAAGTCTTTTTCTTTTACTCAATAATTATACAAACAATTTTATAATTAACAGTGATTTTAAATATACTTACAATAATTAACATAAATACATTCATGTCAAAAAAATGTGTTGCCGAAGTTGTTCGATCCTTTGGTCTTCTAAGTTTTTGTATATTGATTTTGTGTCTTCTAAATTTATAGATTATTCGTCCCTTTCGATCTTCTTGGGTGTGTTACTATTTGTTGCTTAGATTTCGGGTATCTTCACGTACGAAGATGAGTGTAAATAATTTTCATATTTCTTTATATGATGTCCGTCGATCTTGATTTCATAACCCTTAATTAGTTCAACTAAGTAGCTGCCTTTGTCCATGAGTTTTGCACATTTTGTCGTTGCGACTGTTTCTTTCGTGGTTAATAAAATCCATTCATTTCCTTCTAATTTCTGAATTTGTGTGTCGGTTATACAAATGGGGATTTGTTTTCAGTTTGTTTGGCCTGCATTAAACTGTAGTAGTTGGATTTCGCATGGCACTCTTTCGTCAATTTCGGATGTATGTTCGTTTTGGCATTAATATTCGTTCATTAAGGTATCTTCATATTTTGTACTTAATAAAGCATACTTTTCTACACTAAGTAGTAAATATTTGGAATGTGGGATAATTGTCTTAAAGAAGTTTTTATTTGGAGTAGGAAAAGGGTGAAGGAAAAAATAATTATAATTTTCAATTTCTACAAGGGGTACATTCAATATAAATACAATTTGGTTACTTTTGGTGTAACTTCTAAGAGTAGTTACTTTTTCGATTAATAATATGTGTTTCTTATCTGATTTAAATTTCCATAAGCTCGTCGAGTGAATTGTGTAGTTATATTTGTTACTATATTTTGCTTTCCAATATTCGTATAATGTTGTGTGAGTTGTTTTAATGTCTCGAATTCTTAAATTATTGGCGTGATGTCGCAAATTTGAATAAAGCTCCAATTGTCTATCGAGTTTTGTACTGTTTCTAGTTTTAGTGGTAGTAGTTCGGGTACCGGCTCCGTGGTGTAGTTGGTATGCGTGTGACTACTGTGCTTAAGGTCCCGGGTTCAAATCCCCACACGGTCCGCTTGAAAAATGTTAGGTGAGCATTTTTCACAAAAATACATTATCTTTCGTATGAGAGGCAAAATGAAGGTCCCGTGTGTGTGTTGTCACGCACGTTAAAGATCCCTACCTTGCTTGGATCAGCAATGGTTGACAAAATTCAAAATTTTTGAGGTAAAGAAAGCTCGCTTTCTGGCCTATGTAGTACCTTCGGGTGGAGCATTGGAAAATCACATGTAAGGTAGGGGTTGTCATTTAGGTTTTCTAATCTAGACATGTCTAGAGTGTAGAGACTTTTGCAAGTTGTGAACCTGCAACCTTAAAAGGTTTTCTAAGTTCTTTAATGTGGATTATTTCGGGTCGACGTTTTCTGGCATTCTTCATGATTTTACCGTGATTTCTGTCTAGTAGTTTTGTTACTTCATAGGGTCCTAAAAATTTATTATCTCTTCTATTTCTACTCTTATTTTTTTTATAAACGGTTTGTCCTATTATAAATTCTTTACTAGTGTCGCCTTGTGTATTGTTTTTGTCGAGTAAGGTTAGTTTTTATCGTGAAGTTTCTTCGTAACGTCTTGATATACGTGTTTTAATCTGTATTGGTGATTTTTTGCATATTCCGCATAGAAGGTGTGCGATGTGAAAATTTCATTGGAGTTTCTTGCGTCCGAGTGTCCAAAAGTTAATTCTTGTTGCGTGTAATTTGTGCTAGAATGAATGAGTTGTAACCAATAATTGCGTAGTCCCTAAGATCTTTTACTTTTGGATACATTGTTTTAAGTATTCTTAGGTGTTCTATAATGGTGGAATAGAATCTTTCAACAATCGAGTTAGATTTGGCGTTGTAAAGTAAATTTTGATTTTATGTAAATTCAGGATTTCCTTTACAGTTTCGTTGCTAAATTCTTTGCCATTGTTTAATATTAAGTTCTGTGGTACTCCAAAAGATGTGAAGTATTCTATTACGGCTTTACTAATATGTATTGCGTTTTTTTCCGGTGATGGGTAGCACTTGTGCGAATTTCCTGAAAGAATCGACTAATGTCAAATAATTTTTGTTGTCGAATATAAAAACGTCTATGTGAATAATTTGAAAGGGTTTTGTAGCGGTTTCGGAAAGCATGAATGGTGAGTAAGGGTTCCGTCTTGCGTATTTTGTATTTGTATTTCTGACAAGTTTTGCAAGCATAAGTTTAGTTATGCTGTCAGTCATATTCATCCAATAGTAGTTGCGTTTTAATTTTTCTTGTGTCTCGTTTCCCCAGTAGTTTGTCTTACCTTCGTGATAATTCTTGATCAACATGAGTTTTTCTTCAAAGTTTGTAACCGTATTGACTCGTTTCGTGCGTTTAATTAATATGGGTCTGTTTTCCGAAAAGTTCTCGAGAACTGTGTTACAAAAGCTTTCGTATAGTTGACTATTGTGAAAGTACATGTAATAAGTAGTTTTAGGGGATGTATATTCTTTTAGGAATTGTATTATTAAGTCGTTATTATTTTCGTTGGGAATTTTAGTAGTTGTATGTTTTTGTGCTGTATCTTTGTTACAAAAGTTTCAGTGATATTGTAAGCGTTGGGTAATACGTGTATCTGATTCGTTTTGTTGTTAATTATTTCGTCAAGTACTTTGATTCTATCATTCGTGTATTCTATGATGTTAGAGTGAATGATGTCTTGGGAATTTTCATTGTTATAATTCGTCACGGGTTCTTGTATAATTTCTTATGTTGGGTTGATAACAACAACTAAGCTTGAGAGTTCAAATGTTGTTATGAAGCATGTTCATTTTGAAAATGTGTTAAGCAAACGCTGCTACTGTGTAGAAAGTTTTTACTTTAAAAAACTGTTTTATATCAAAATTAACTATAAAAAATAGATTAATGCCTCACGTAAATAACTGAACAGAAATTCCAACCTAACCTTAAGCATGTTTGTCAGATAAACAGTATAAACTACGACATATGATCAGAGTTTAGTATTTAATTATCCAGATGACTCATATTTTTGGATCTATCCTGCTTTACGTTGGGAAAATTAGTTATTAGAGTAGTATAGTAATATTATGGTTGTGTCTTATTCAATGCACAACAATGAATCATGGTTGACTTTATTTGATTTGAATTACATCTGTTGAACTTCATTTGAAATTTTATTTATTGTTAGTGCTTTTCAAGATATTATGTCACAAGCTGGAGGTTATAAATTGACAAAAACTTTGTGCTTCGTAGAGGAAGACATCTTTTTTACACTATAGATAAGGAATAAGGAAGCGTAGTTTCTTTTACTAAACGTACTTCACTCGAACAGTTAGAGTTTTTCGTATAGCGCATAAAACAGCATCAGTTGTCATCAAACAATTTTAATAAAATGTAGTAAGCGTAAATACCCTTATAACATTTGAATTATTTGCAATAAAATTTACTAAACCAATTATTTTAAAATTGAACTGCTAATATTTGATTGCAAAATCAAGACCGAACGAACACATAATCACGTAAACATAAAAAATCATCTCGAAATGATAATTTTGTGTACGTTCAAAAGAGTTTAAGTGAGTTCTATAAAATTAAACTAATTGTTTAAAATATGTTCAAAAAACAAATACATCTTACAATAAAAACCAAAATTCAAAAGAATTTCTTTAATATAAAATAAAATTGTTTAAAAATGTATATCAGATATTTTGTCTTGTTTCAGGTATAGTGTTGATATTGCTCTAACTGCAACCTATCTCTTGGCGAACTGTGTCTATGTTGTGTTTATTTCAGCAAATGTAAAACAGGTAAGTTGGGATTTGAAAATAACAAGTATTTGCAAAACTTTGATTTTCAAACCTGTAGTTTATATAGACATGCTTGTGAAATGATTATTATATTAATTAATTCAACATCAAGCTTATTGCCCTAGAAAACGCTATAAAATTTAAACTGATTTAAAATGTAATATGTATCATTCTCATTCGCCGATGAAAAGCTATGCAAAATTTTTATGTAAAGTATTGTTAAATAACGTTTTTCCATATTTTCTAGCATTTCAATTCGTTACACCCTTGTACCTTTCAGAAAACTTTAAAAAAATTTTTGGTTTGCTTAGTCCTTATAACTTTTGATTCTTCGGCTTCTAAAATTTGTATCTAGACTAATCATAACTGTAACTGCTAGAAGTTTTACGGATTGATAATAGGCGGGGTACACTTTTATAAATCGTTTCAGTTTTAACCTTGTATTCTAACTGAAGTCGTTCGTAAAGAAAAATATTTGAAGCTCTGCTTAAAATAATACTTCGTCGTTTATTATCAAAGCAGAAGCATATCGATTTTTAAATTGCTGAATAATATTTGTTTACAATTCTGTAATTACTACTGTTCGACGTCTAATATGTGTTTTCTCCCTCTCTTAGTCACAATCCCAAGATTGGTTTGCCTCAACTCACAAAACTCCTTCAGTGACCTATAATTATTTTTACCTATGTCTTCTTCAATTTGCTTTATAAACTTGAGCATTTACTTTCCTTTGAATATATTACCTTTACGCTATCCTGCATTATTTGGCTTAGTTGGTATGCGTATGACTACTAAGCCCAAGATACCGACTTCGATTCCCGAAACCGTTCGCTTGAAAAATGTTCGACGAGCATTTTTCACAGAAATACGCTTTTACTTGGAACAGCAAGGGTTCGGAAAATTCAAAATATTCAGTTAACGAAACTCGCTTCCTGGCCAAAACAGTACCTTCGAGTGAAGCATTGGAAAATCGAATGGGGTGTTCTACTTTATTACCGTAACTACTTCCTTAAATCTCAAAATTTGATCTATTATCAGTAAACGTTTGTTCTGGCACAAAATCGCTCATTTTTACATGAGTTTTCCATTAGAAAATATAAGCTCCATTCTGGTTACTTTTGTACCCTCCAAGGTCTTCCATTCTAAAATCACGTGACGTAGTCATAATTAACCTTTCACTTTTCAAGGTTAAGGTTTAAACCTACACCACATCCGCCCCATTCTCATTTTGACAAATGGAAAAGATTTAGAAGCATTTGATAAAGTAGGCTACCTTTCAAAATTAGATCACAAGTATGAAAGTTAAACTAAAAGTCAGATCATATTAAATTTGATTAAGAATATACAAATATTTACATTTAATATCTTATCATTATTGTCATATCTCTTCATCTTCCATAATTGAGCAACGTCCAATAGGCAATGTTAAATATGACCCAGGAAGTGGCGCTTGTCAATCTGCTGGCTTAGAACAAGCTTCCCCTGAGCGATAGTGTATACATGGTGCTTGGACGTCTGGATTAAGTTCCTGCATACAAATATATCCCTAAAGTCTTCTATGCAGGTGACATATTCATCAATGGTAATTCAGTTTCTTATTATAGATCTCTTAATTTCGGTTATCTTTTTCATATCATCGAAGTCGTGCATAACAAATGATTGTTGTTCTTCCGTGTGTTTAGCTTCTACTTCTTCAGCTGTTTTAAATACCCTCGTCACATACATCTTTGATCGTTATGCCATAAAGTCTTTCATAGGTCGCCCACTATTTGCATCCCTCATAGTGTCCTATACTTTCTTGTTAGGTATAGAAATTCTATAAATATTGTTAGAAGAATAGCCCGGTGTATCAAAGCGTTGTTGATGATCTCCCTTCATAGCTTCACATGGATCGAAGATCGTAACACTTCTTAGTAAGGGGTTGAATTTCCTGGCTACGGATCTATATTTACCATTCTAGTTTTACATAAACGTTATATCACAATGATTTCGTATATTTTTCATCGTTTTTCCAAAGACAGCGGTATTGATTAGCTTGAATAGATTCTTCTCAAATTCATTCCTTGCATATTTCAGAAGTTCAGTATTTAGATGGATATAGGATTTTAGCTTACAGCTTTGCGTAAATCTAGCACTAGAGGCTTGATTGATAACTTATGTCCATTCGTCAAAGCTTGCTTGAGATTTATGTAGTAAACCATATATCCTTTTTCTAAATTTAATGTGGCCAGTAAAGTGGTGCTTTGGGCTTTGTATACAGATGGTTGTCTAGTCTTCGCATAGACATTTTCAGGACAAAAAGGGTGCCGTTATTCAAGTCATGAATATGCCCAAGATACTTCAAATACGCCCCTAATAAGCAACCTTCTGGAGCATCATCAGCACCTGACATTACATCGATGTGGGTGTCCGTCTATTCAAAGCCTTTATGTGGTAGAGGTTGAACCCTCTCTACCCATATTAGTTATTAATTTTATAGTACGTGAGATACATTTGGTTTGGATTAATTATACCTTGGAAAATATTTATTGTTTGCAGAAACACGTCGTTCTGAGTATACCAAGCTCAGACATCCACGAATATCATTCACAATAAACAAGAGTTGATCAAGTGGTCAAGAGTTGGTCAACAAGTCAGGTTCTTGTCCCGTATGCTTAAAACATTTCATTCCGCGTAAATCTAGGCAAAGTATAATAATAGGCAGGTTCAAATCCATATGCCAATTAAGCCAATTAATAGCAATCTACGCCAAATCCTGAATAATAAGTGCTTCTCAAACTTTCTGCTCGTGTGCAAACTGCTTTCTATAACACTTTTATTTTTAACATGTCGAAAAACTTTTTTTGACAAGGCAACGAGCAATAATCTACTCTTAAAAAGAATCAACAAATCCGCATAGGTATGTTTTCTAATTAATAGTTCAAACTGCTTGTATAGGTAATAAGTAGTCGAATGTTCAATATACACTCTCGCATATATTAATATATTAAAATTCTGACCACCTCTTACCTGTATGATCAAATTATGCACCTAAACAAAAGTAACTACGGTGGATACAGCAGAGTTGTTTTTGTTGAAGCACAACATTTTATTATATAGATAATAAGTAGTTTCAATTTTAATATATGAGAAAATATATATTTAAATTTCGACTACCTCGTCTGTAACCAACAAGGTAGCAACGTAAATGATGCCGGCTAACTTGGAGGAAGATAAGGCTGAAACAGTAGTGCTGAGAATACCTGCTTATGTTGGTATTTCTTGGGTTCTTCGTATTTTAATCACTTTTTGGTGTTTAAACAAGGATTCCTGCTAAAAATGTTAAATTATAGGAAAAGGAAATCAGGACCGTGTCTCTGGCATTACTCTGCTGAACGAGGATGTAATCGTAGACACCTAATTTATACTTGTAAGCCCAAGACTGTAATTGAGAAAGTCGTACAATACCAGTCTAGTAAGTTATCTATAATATGAATTTGTATAGTCGGAAAAGAAGGTTCCATACATATGTATAAGTGTGTCCATATAAACTTTTGTTAAATATCAGAGTCAATGTAACTATATCTCCTGCATAAAGTAATAAAATTATTTTACTTAGTCCTAAAATGTACAGCCTTGTATCCAAGCTATCTTGCAAGCCTTCCAAACGCTGCCAGAAGTTATTTTATTGTGAACATAAATTCTTCTTCTTCTCGCGATTAAATATCGGACTATTTAAAATACCACTACCATTCCTTAACGATTTGACATTAAACCCTTAAAATATATTTCGAACTCTTTCAATCTCTATTTGGTTCCATCTTTTTCTATAACCTTACCATATACCTTAAAACTCCTAATCTGAACTATTTACGGCGTCGGCTTATTGTCAAATCATTCTTCAGGTTAAATAATACTTTAAATAATTAGTAGGATTTTCCTAAAGCAAGTAACAATAAATTAGTTGCTGAAATTTTTTTAACACAGAAATTGTTACTTGAGATTAGTGCTAAAGATAAATTTGCAATTTTTGAATATTGACAAAATAAGTTTGAAACAATTTGTTCTAGTATAATGGAAATATTTTAAAAACGTGTCTACGAAGCCTAAATAAGCAAAATAAACTCGTATGTATTCCGATTTTCAAAAACATTTTTACTAATTTTAATTCTCAATAAATTTTGGAAAACACCATATACTTATTTGCGGGTTAATAAATTAAGCTAGTAGCGAGTTTTAGTGAACGGCTGTTCGCTCTAGTGAACGCTGCAGTATTAAAAATCTGAACTAGTAACGTATTCTTTGAATCCATTTTCGTAGCATAAACCAAGGACTTCATCCATTCCCAAAGACAACAATCTAAGGGAGTGAGATTCGATTAACTTGATGGCCAAAGGTGGGAGTTGCCTTTGCCAATTTAGTGATCACCGAAATGGATATCCAAAAAAATTCCTTACATTAATTGAATAATGAAGAGGCGCTTCATCATGTTCGAAGGTAAAACATGGTCGAATATTCAAAGATACTTCGTCCAATATTTCCTTTAGGTGATCTTCCAAAAAGATGTATATAACATTCCCTAGTCCAGTAAGGCGCATATTCGATACGAAGAGACCGAACAGTTGGTTATTTAGAATGTCGCACCACACGTTAATATTAAGTAGACGTTGGAAATTGTGTTCTTACGTGGCATAGGGATTTACGTTTCGTCATTGATTATTATTGTGGCAATTATTAATTTCATTTATAGTACATTGGTTTTATCTGTTTTCGGAATCTATTAGCAAAATTGTAGCTTCAAAAGGTAATCACCTTCTTGGAGGTTTTGTACTTGTTGCACCTTGTCGTTTTAATGTTCTCCAAATTTTTTGCGCAGAATATGAAACTGGATTGCAGGGCGCCTTGTACTTATCTCCGGATTGTCGCCTTCAACAGCTAAAATATCGTCTTCAAGTTTTAAATCGAGCCCATACTATCTTTCAGAAATAATACTTGCACTTAGAAATATACCAGTTTCCCCACAGAATGTGTAAAAACAGTTTGAAAACCTGTCTGGTAAGAATTTTTTGATTCGGAAAACGACGTCGATGCTCCTCTACTGCACGAACAGTACTACCATTACAGAAACCATAAACAAACACCATATCTGCATATCCTTTAAGAATGAATTTATGAGACATTTTTACAATCTCATAAAAATGACACAACGGTCAGTTTTTACGACACTTGCCTATTTAGTATTGTATTTCAGATTGTCATTTAGGACAACGTTTTCAAAGTTAATTTGATTAACTTCATCATCATCATCATCATTAGGTCTTCAGTCCTAGAACTGGTTGGACGGGTACACTCATTGTTTCCTAGTCTGAACCAACCTACACATTTCACTGAAATTTGCACAGTCTGCATCTATCACTATCTGTGTGCTAAAGTCTGGTCCCAGTCTACCTCCCTTTTCCTATCTCAGCTTGTAGTATATCCCGCACTATTCCCCAGAAATGCCTTAAAACGTATCCTGTCCTTCTATTTCTCCTATTTTTCCATTTTCCACAGATATCTTTATTCCTCCTATTTCTACAACCTATTTGTTATTAGCTTTGTCTGTCCATGCTACCATTCTCATACATCTGATGCACAACATTCCAGAAGGCTTATATCTCTTTCTGTCTGCTTTTCCTACTGCCCTTATTTCATAGATGTACTGTGCTGTGCTCCACACTAGGCTTTGAACAGTTTTCTTCTTGTATCTATGTTCGTTGTTTTTGGCCATAGCTGCTGTTCCTTCTTGTTTTATGCAGTTCGGTCACCTTCTATTGTTTTACAGTTATATACCCTATTTCCCTGATATTCAGTGGTATATTAAGGGGGGTAAGCAGCCTTTGATGCCAAGTTCCCCCAGCACTTGAACCTTTATCCAATTAATAGTTTTTCCAATTTATCCTTTCGCACAATCAACATTCGTTGATAATATTTTACAACCAACACCTGTAGTTGTTTATAATAATCATCAGATTTAAGAGCACTTATTTTTTCGTCATTGGGTTTTACATCTTGAAACTGGTTGGACTTGTACCTCAGCTCTTTTATGTTCTGAGCTAGCCTACCCCGTTCGCTGCAATTCTCACAACAGCCGATATACAGCTCGATTCCCTTTTATTGTTTTCTTATTATATGCCCTATTTCACTGAGATTTAGAGGTATGTGAAGGGGTTAAGCAGCCTGGGACCACCAAGGTTTCCCCAGCACTTAGACATTTGCCGTATTCATACTTCTGACATTCCACGCTCCGACTCTCAGAATGTTCACGGATCTTCTTCCATTTTTTCGGATCACATTCCCCGAAGTAGTCCCCTCCCGGAGATCCGAATGGAGGACTATTTTACCTTCGGAATTTTTTACCCCAGAGGATGTCATCATGTTTACTACAATTTTTGTACGCCTTGTACTTGGGAGGTAATGTGGTGGTGTCTCGTTGCCTTCCACATCGCAGTAGTGTGTCTTAGAATGTTATACCGACCCCTAGGGTCTCTGCCACTCTAAGTACCGAAGAAGCTGCTGCCCTCTTTCGGAGACCTGTCTTAGTCTGGTTCCTCACTAAAGACCCCACTAACTAGGTTAAACCTATAGTTTGGCTCTTTAGCTCATTGAAACGCGCAAGCCATTCTACCTGTTCTAGTATTTTAAAACGTCGTCAAGGTGCAGGTCCGTTCAGAATGGCGATTAACTTCGTAAAAAAAAACCTAATTATCAATATAACAAATGAAAATTTAAACTGACATAAGAGCGTATTTTGGCTTCCTAGACGCGTTCTTAAAGTATTTGTATTTCTTCTTGTAACACTGTGTATACAGGGTTCCACATAATCCCAGAAACCTTTTTATGTTAGATATTGAGTACACCAATAAATGTTTTCCTCAAAGCAAGTTACAGTAGACTAATTTTTTGAATTCCACCAATTCATAGACTAATAATAAAAATTAAACTTAAATTCAAAAATCTCTAAAAACTACTATAAAGCAAGGACCCATTGATACTACATTTACGATTAATTGCCCCTAACGATGCAATTTAGAATAAATATTTTAGTAAAAAGCCAAAACGGCCACTATTTCTAAAGAAAGGTATGGTAAACAAATTTGTTTGAAGGCGCAGTTCACAATTTTAGAATTAAAAACTAACATTTTGTTAGGAAAGTTGTTTTTGAGACAAATTTATAGTTGATGAATTTTGATTTCGCATTCGCTGTTACCTTTACCGAAACAAAATGGCTGATAGGAATAATATGTGATAATAGAGTAATAACAATGTAGTGTTTAGACTGCGCATTGTGGCACCACAAACTAGTTATTTTACTATAAATCTTCTTTATGGTCACAGGATGAATTGTAAGTAAACCTATGTATCTGTTTTGTTGGTGCGAAAACTTATAAAAGTCTTGAGTCTATTATTTGGGGTGGCTATAAAATTATTGCAATAATCCTCATTAGAGTTAGAAATATTGCCATGGTGTCTGTTACAGGTAGCTCTAAAGATTTGTCTTTAAGATTAGTGTTTTCCTGTATATGGACAAATTGGTGTGTACTATATTTTAGTGTCCATCTGAAAGATAGTGCGGTGTTTTTTCCTATATCGTTTAAGTATTTCGTTGTCTAAGAGCAATGGCCAGCGAGAGACCCAAAGAATATTTTGTAGTAATCATTAATGTCTAGCTATAATGAATAGAAGTTTTCTGTTGAAGGTTTACAACTGTTTCTTGTTTTACTGATTAAATAAGTGGCAAAAAATGAAACTACCAAACAATCCACTATAAAGATCTTTTCAAAATGAAACATAGTAATTTCAGCAGTATTTACAAAAATTTAAACATGTAATGTGTAATTATAGATATTGTACTGCAATGATGCAGAGAATATTATAAAGGATTTGTACGCGAAGTTCCTACATTTGAATTTTCATTAATGATTTCGACAGGTTTTTAATTCAAACGATTGCCTATTCATCACGCTGTAGAATTTTATTAAAATACTTAATTGTTGTTTTAAAATGCTTCAATCTATTTTGTTTTGGACATAGGGTATAAATGCGGCATTCGATTAGCAGTAACATTTGTTCTAGGAAATTTTACAATTTTCTAGAATGTTATTTCTAGCTCGGTTATCGTCACTCCGTATATAATGTAAATTATTAATTGGTATGCTACGTTTTCTACAACTTTTTGCGGAAAGTTAGGCATCACATCCTACGGATACTTAATAAACTTGACAAACTTTCGTGTTGTTGTGAAGGTCTGTGACTAGTTCTATTGACACGCGATAACCAGATTTCCCATTTATCGATCGTAATTCACATGTTAAAACAATATGATAAGCTTTAAGATACAAGGTTATGTAAGGACTTTCCGATACAAGTGCAATGCAGTTATCTTATAAATGAATAGATGTTTACGAGAGAAGTTATGATTATAATTTGATTATTATGGTTCCTAATTTCTTTGCTTAAATGAAAAAGAATTACTTTCTGTTATAACATGAGTTCTGTTACGTGATATATTATGCTAGTTCGTTCTGAGTTTTCTTGTAATGTTACGATTTGGGTTAGTGTTCTGACTGCTATTTTAGGATTCGAATTTAAAAACCGTAATACGGTTGCATTTCTAAATTACAGAAAAATGGACTAAAATGATTACTACGCAACGTATATTTTTACTATTTTGGTGGAACGTATTGGAGCAATAGAAATTATTAAAGAATTTGAAAAAAAAACGTCCAGAACTTCTAGAACTTTTACGAGCAATTATTTAGGGGTATTCCAATACCGGTTTAAATATAGTTATCGCGATTGTAAGCGAATGTGAATTTCGCAATATGCAGGTTATTCGGTAATATATTTTTTGCAGTTTTTGTTTCATTAATGCTTAAATTGGTTTTTCCGCAGCTGTAATTTTTAAATCTGTCCTTGTACACATCGTCGATCAGGGCTGCGACATATGGCAGAATCTGGATAACTATATGGAGGAGGTGTCGTTTGCTTTGCTGAATACTTTTGACGATGATTCCAATGGCATAGAATCTTTCAGGGACGAGGACAGGACGTCTTTCTACCTGTATGTGTTTCTTTTCTAGATATTGGTAATTCGATTCTCTGAGTCAGCCCACGTAGCTAGCTTGAAGTATTTATTTATTTATGTCTTCTATATAATTTACAGTACAAAACTACTTAATTTGTTTGCTATAAACATTTAATTTAAAAACGTACTAAAAAGCACTCCAATTCCTCCAGTGCTTTTAATAAATAAAAGCAAATAGGATTCCTTTACACTTGGTCATTGCATGATAGAGTTTACAAATTCAGGTTTCTATTAATGATTAAATGTAGTTTTGGGATATACGGAATGTGTTTACGGGATTGTTCGTAAGTCACACTGGGATAAACAAATTTATGTAGAAACAGCTGGCAAGTTTTAATTGTTATGAAAATGCTACTGACAGCAGCTTTTATTGTTTGAGAATTAATGATAAAATAAGATTAACATTGGCTGTCTATGCGATATTTTATATAAAATTTAGAATCACACTATTGTAAAGGTGTGACTTTATTACCTATTAATTTTTCGATTCAGTTGCTCCGAAATGCATTTCAGCCAGTAGATGGTTGCTTTTCCTTTTGCAGCTTTTGTCTACTATTACATTATTTTTCTGCATTCATTTAGCGCTGTAGATATAACGCAAGCATATATATTATGTTTTATTAATATTTAAAATTGTATGATACCAGTGACTGGGAATAATCTACAACGTATATTTGTTTCTATTTAGTTTTTATGTAAATGTTAGGATTGAGGTTAAAAATTGGTTTAGTAGTGTATGACTTATTTTTGCAAAAATATTTGTACTGTGTAAATCCTCTGGAATATGTTGGATAAATATTGTTTTCTTCGCGGGTTGGTTTTCCTTTCTTGCAACAAGTTTATTAGTTAGAGGTGTGTAAATAGAATTCCTACATTGAATTTTTCTTTTCTTTCTTAGTGACCCACCCCACTCTACGACTTTTAGCCAGCACGAATTCTTCTTTTGTTGTGATACTTGATGCCGGCTATTTTCTTTGCTTATTTTACCTTTCTGTCTTGTCCGCACCAAATACAGTAACATTTTAAGTGAAATATTCAAAAATTGTCGTTCTTTTACGTCTTGGTTGAAAAATGTACAAACAAGGCATTCACATAATAATTTACATAATTTTTACATGGCTTCATTTAGATACAACACCGTTTTCTTTTAGCCCAGCGAACAATGCAACTTTAACAATTAAATATAGCATTTTCTTAAAATTGCTTTTTTATCAGGTGCTTAAAAATTGCGTAGCTTAAGATCATAAACAGTTAGTATAAAAAGGTTTAGTATTTACGTCACAACAATTTATTTATTTTTAAACTTAAGAAATCTAATCAATTTACACTACAATCACAGCAACTAACTATTTTTAGAGACTGATCATTTCCTAAATCCACACATATACTAAAAACCAAACTCGATGTTGAAGGTTCTATTAATAAACGTACATTGTGAATCAGTTTTACCCGACATTAAGTTGGTGAAATGGCACATTTCCAGTTTTTCAATAAAACAGTACTTACTTCTCGATGGGACCGCGTCCTACAGTCTTCTGGAGCGATACGTGAGGTATAAAGACCTTTTCATTAGTTATCTCAAACTCTAAGCAACAAAGCCGGTAGATATTAGATCTTTACAACAGCTAATCAACAAGTTTTGTACTGCAGACAATGGCGTCCGCACTAGCAATTACTCAGCATCTGCACGTAAAAATTAAAACATGCTCTTTCGAATATACACGATATTCCATATTTTCAGTTTAATTTAAATATTCTCTTTTCAAATAGAGCGGCCTATATATGTTATTTCATACTCAAATTCAAATTGTTGTGAAGTCTCCCAATTCATTATTTATTTGGGATAATTAAAATATATTTAAGGCTTTGGCCACATTTTATGTACAAATGATCGTCTAAATCCAAGACTTTGTAATATCTAATTTGACATTAGGTGATGATAACTTCTTTTGCCCTTAATTTTAGTGTGGATATTGTTACGGCTGATTGAAGCGTTAATTTATTAAATTTAGAATTATCCAGAAGGTGCGGGAGTCCCATGTCAAACTGAGGGTGCACCAGCTAACTACTGTGGTGCTGGAGTGGGTCCCTATAGAAACAATAAAAGAAAATGAAAATAAAATTGAAAAAGGTAAAAATTAAATAGGTGCCACTTCAAGCTACATTCCCAATAAAACTTACTTGGAAGGCTTTTATTGCTATCTTAAATTTATGGACGCCAACTCGTTTGGTCTAGTGATAATCTTCTGGAAAACGAAAGTTCTAGGGAATCATAATTAAGTCGACCTATTGGTGGAATTGAGTTCCTCTTACAATCTAGCTATTTTTACAGCAAAAAAAAACACTGTCAGCTCACTGAACCGGCTATCTATACGAGTACAAGCATTATGACATTATTCTTGTAAACAGGTACATACACAGAATTGTGAAATTACAGCAACCAATTCCCGCTTTAGTTAATCATAACTTTTACGATCCTATTATAGAAATTTAAAGCATGTTTTCAAACTTCCAAACAACACTGCAATAACTAGGTTTTGTACATCTAATAAAATTTGCACTATATCGTACGCTGATGCACGTTTTATAGTTTTATCACATTTAATTGAACAAGCATCCTGCACAAATGCTATCCACACACACTATCAATTTGTAAATAGCTAATAAACCTACAGCTGAATACCAGGCTCGAGTTCACATTGAAAAAACAACATAATTTCAAACCAGGTTGGTTTGGATCTAAACATTCCAAATTTAATATCGGGTCCTTGCCGATTATCCGCGAATATTACCACGTTGAACTTGAACGCTTGGTTGCTAATCCCTCTGATGGGACTTTTCGACTTGCCTCTATTAATAACAACAATTTACGTGTATTTTTTACGGCATCGAGCGTAATTAATTAATTGTCTTTCTCCGTAGTCTAGCTATCGTTCTAGCTATCTTACTTGTATTCGAGAGTATGTTTTAATATTACGCTCCTAATATTAAGCTTGTGTTAAATCACGTAAAGAATGCGTGATTACAAATGATTTAATCATGTTAACGTCACGTACTTATTGTTATTTTGTGTCCTCAGCAGTCTAAATAGATACATTGAAAACATTCTATATTATATTTTGGTTACTCTTTCTGTTGAGATCATTTGCAATCTCATATTTTTGAGTTTTACTAAATAAACGTCTGTATTTAAGTGATTAAGTATACTATAATAACAATACCATTTTCTTGTATCGGGGGTTACTTAGTATGATTTACACGTGTTTTCCTGTAACGTTAATTTTGCTTAATTCTACTCAAAATTGTAAAAAGCTCTCCTACTTTTAGGATAATTATGGTATAGAACATGCATATTAATAATTTCACTGTTATTCACTCCTTCATTTATTCTAAAAGCTTTCTTAAGACGAAATAACCTTGTTATGAAAATTTACTATTGTAATTCGGTTTGCACAACTAACTAGAGTAATTACTCATGCTTATATCTGTGTACGACTTCGAACACATAGCATTGAATACTGTTCTTACTTTTGCAGTTTTTAACACTATGTATTGTACAAAAATGTAACTATGGTTTTATGGCTTTAATTTATTGTCTGAATGCGCCGAATTTTGTTTATAAAAATACAAAATTTATTAAAATATTAATGCCTAATGAACACTACTATTCATGAAATCATAATATACAGAATATATCCCTATTTATTTTTTCCGTTTTAAATAAACCTTTATCCTTTTTTATCTAGTTTCTATTTATTGTAACGCGAACGCGATGCAATATATCTAATGGCATTTGCTTCTTCCTTAACGACACTTTAATGTTACGGAATGAATTGAACTCTGAATGCAATATTCTTTAAGCTTGTTTATGTAATTCAGCTTTTATTTTATTGTGTTTAGGCATTTCTAATTATTCGTTAATTTTAACATTACAGGCATCGATTTTTAAAAGTACTCGAGGTAGATAGACACCACATACCTAAAATCTTCTTTAAAAATAATTTGCTTTTCTTTTATTAGAAAGTAACCATTAATCAAAGTTGAATTAAGACAAATGAAATCAAAAAGTGTGTGTTGCGTATGGTACAAACTTAATATTTACACTATTATAGTTATCATAGACCAATGATTTTTCTCTATAAATTAGATAATATTCCATAACTGCTTCGTTAACAAATTTTGCTATAATTTAATCATGTTCTTTGCGAAAATTATAGAGAAACAGTTGTGAAGTATGTTTTGATAAATTAATTATATTGTCATGAATAATATTTTAATTTACTTTTCTCCTTTCAGGTCTTTGACTATTGGTTTCCACAATCAAAGTTTGATGAACAAATTTACATGTTATTTATTTTGGTACCGTTATTAATTTTAAGTCAAGTACGGGAACTAAAGCATCTAGTACCATTCTCGTTTTTAGCAAACGTTTTTATGGTTATTTCGTTTGGAATTACTCTATACTACATGTTTAATGGCATACCTGATCCAGAGTCAAGAGATTTATTTACAGAATTTGGAACATTACCACTCTTCTTCAGTACTGTGATTTTTGCAATGGAAGGTATTGGTGTTGTAATGCCAGTAGAAAATAGCATGGAAAAACCGCAACAGTTTCTTGGATGTCCTGGTGTATTAAACTCAGCAATGGGTATAGTGATCGTTCTCTACGCTACAATCGGATTCTTTGGATACTTGAAATATGGCAGCGAAACTAAAGGCAGTATTACTCTAAATCTTCCAGTGAATGAAATGTAAGTTAAGACAAAGGAACTTTCTATTAATAAACTATTGAATTTTAGACCAGCTCAAATAGTAAAACTTCTAATAGCCCTCTCAGTATTTTTCACGTATTTTCTCCAAATGTTCGTACCTATGGATATCTTATGGAGAAAATTTATTGGACCAAGAGTGGAAGGATCAAGAAATAGACAAATTGTTCAAATTGTGATTAGATGTATATTTGTACTGTTTACAATAGGAATTGCGTCTGCGGTACCAAATTTAGGACCTATTATTGGTTTAGTCGGTGCAATTTGCTTTTCAACTCTAGGATTACTCATTCCAGCTATAGTTGAAACTGTGCTTTTATGGGGTGGAGATTTTGGCACTTTCAAATGGAAACTTATTCTAAATATATTTCTGGTAGCGTTTTCATTGTTTGCGTTGGTTTCAGGCACGATACAAAGTATTAGTGAACTAATAGAAGGAAAGAAATAGTTAAATTTTAATTACTAGTAGAATGTTATATTGTTTATGTAAAATTCCTTAATTTATTCGTTATATTTTGCATATATATATATATATATATATATATATATATATATATATATATATATATATATATAGGATGTTTCCGCACAACATGTACATATGGAAAGGTGTAGTTCTTTGGTTTATTTCATTATTAAAAATCCATATAAACATAGGTCTGCAAATGCTTCGCTACAAGTCTACAAGGTTTTGAAATTTCATGATTTTTTCTATACAGCTTCTGCAGTTCTTGAGATACATAGATGAAATTTGGCATATATGTTACGATGTAGCGCTTATATCACTGAGCATACTTTATTTTCTCCCCTTGACATTCTTTGCGGAGCACGCTTGTAGGTTTTGAAATGGAAATTGAATTTTCTGCATTGTTTGGAAACTTTTTGGTCTTGTGCAGTTTTTTTGTAAGTGCGACCATCACTGAGAAAAAAATTAAAACAATTTTTTTCACTAGATGGAATTGAAATTCTATGAATGGGCTAGTAAACTGTGGCTTTAGTGTGGATAATCTCTTGCATGTATTATTTTTGACAGTTTGCATTTTAAATCGTAATTTGTGTTTGCAAATGTTTATAGAATTAAAGGTATAAGTTGTATACTGTAAAGTATAAGAGTGTTTTAAACACTTGCTATAATCTCATAAAAATGCTAAAGTTTACGGATTCTGAAATGGCTGCAAGGTATCTCATCTATAACATTGCGAATGGAAATGAAAGAGAAACCAGACGTCTGTACATGGAGTACTATACAAAAGGAACAATACCAGATCAACGGGTATTTCTGGATTAGAATTTTGTAGAAACTGCTACTCTTCGAAAGAATACAGGTGAGCAATTTGGACCACTTGCTGTTGGAATACCACAGATCGGAGAAGTTGTTCTAAATGAAATAGAAGAACATTTAGACACTAGCACCAGGAAAATCAGCGAACATTTAAATATTAGTCATCAAGTTGCTTGTTGTACACTGGGTGATTCTCTACTGTACCCTTACCACATTCAAAGAGTGCAGGTGTTTCTTCCTCGTGATTTCCCTTTAAGGATTAATTTCCGCCAATGGTACCGTAATAGATTAGTTGTAAACCTTAATTTTGATTGTACAAACCTATTTACCGACGAAGTCTACATTTAAAAAGCAGTTCTTATTAAATATATGAAGTGATATAATTGGGGATCATTTGATTGGGCTCTTTTTTGCATGGTCAACTTACCGATCACTTCTACAGACATTCTTTGCAACACGAATTGCTTTTAATATCTGAAGACTTACCTCTTTGGTTGAGAAATCAAATGTGGCATTTGCACAATGATGCCCTAGCACATTTTCTATTTTGGCTTGTGAGTATTTAAATAAAATGTATGGAAACGGGTAGATAGGACGGGACGGACCTCGGTTATACCCCTAGTTTACCTGAAGTAAATAGCCTAGATTTTTTCCTATGGGGGCATCTCAAATCTCTATTATATAACACCAGTGAATACAGTTGGTGACTTACAAAATCGAATAAAACATGCATTTGAAATCGTAAGAAATACCGGGGGTATTCAAAAGTAGAGGGGTATTTATGCAAAGAAAAGTGGGCGCATATATAAGAGTTGAAGGAAGCCACTTTCAACAGTTGCTGTAGGTTTTTCCTTTTTAAACACACTGTATGTTGGAAACGAAGCGTTTGAGAACTTATGCTTATATAAATTTTTAGTCATGGAATAAGCCAAAGAATTACACACTTACGTATGTACATGATGTTTAGAAACACCTTGTATATTAACAATAAGTTTCAAATGTGATACACTTAGGCTAAGTAGTAGATAAGTTAAAAAATGGTCCAATCAGATTTATAAGGATTATGTTCTTTGTTTTTTACTGAAATCGTGAGAATATATCGGCATATGTTACATTTCTTTAAGCTGTTTTTCATATTAAGCAGTAGATTTGTAGCTTATGCTAAATTTTACTAGGAGTTGAAGCTAGATAATATTAAATGGATTTTTCAATAAAAAATATATTCTACAATCAAATAATAAACAAATGACCTATTACCTATTTTTTGTACTTATGAACACCATGGTTTGTGTATAATTTCAAGAACTTGGTTGATTCCTTTGCATGGATAAATGCGCCTGTCTGAAGAGTTCTAGTAACAGCGAAACCGGTCATTGGTATTTTTCAGTGAAAAGAAACCAAGAATTTCGGTTTACTATACTCGAACTACCTTCCCAATGCCATACAAAATTATTCATTACTACAATCAAATAAATTAATACAATATTCAAATTTTAAAATATTTTGAAATGGTTTGTTACACGTAAGATGGTCAGACCATGTAGAAGAGAACCAAATCAATAACGGAATATTTGCCCGAATTACAATAATAGACATGGGAAAGGAAAAACGTGAATGCCACACTAAAACAGTAGAGATTGGGTCAAGAAAGGGAGGAGGAGGGCGAAAAAAAGGAACAAAAGAACACAACCCAATTCGCCAGAAAATCAAATGATTAGTAGATATACAACATATATAACAAAAATATTCGAAAATTTTATTTTCGAAAACTCGAAAATAAATTTCACACAATAGAAATATTTTAATAAAAATATTTAATCTCTAACCCAGATTCCTCTCTCCATCACCTTAATTCTTTTTCAGTTCCCAGGTTAGCTCAGTTGGGCCTTCTCTTGGATGTCTAGATTCACTATTATACTCTGTATCATTCACGCACACTCTCAATAAAACCACAAAATAATACAACCATCATACAATATTTATTAAACACTATTTAAAAATAAAATTCAAGAGTATCCACATTTCAGAGATCAAGTTACACCTCAATAAATCCTATTTTTGTAGTGTCCTGGATTTTAATTTAAAATATCAAACATATTGAATATACCCGGAGTAAATGGGCCCTGAATAATACCTTATTTTCGTTCTTTATTTATAATTTATTTTGAATTTGTATACTCTGGAGTATGGTGAGCTCATGATAACCCAGTTAATTATAAATAATGTATGCTTTTGTACTTCGCATACTCTTACAACCAACAAAAAAACAAACCCATGTACTCTTCACAATAAAAATTTTAAATTCCTGATGGAACGTTAATAAGCTTTATATACACCTTTAGATTTCTATTTAAATACCTTCATAAAGTTAGTCATACGTATTATTTTTAATACGCAAAATAATGCACAATACCTTCAAAATTTACTCTCACGCGTCGCACAATTTGCATAGTTTCATAGTTTATAACAACAATTTTAAAGCGTTACCTGGAATTTCTTGAAGACTTCCACTCCGTTGACGATGCGGTAAAGCTGTTTCGCTTTGCTCTGCTGTCCGCTTCTAGTTATTCGTAGAAGAACCCCATTTAAGTTGTACTACTTGCGCTGCCTTCACGGTGTATCCAATTCCAAATCCAAATTAATTACACTTCTTTCATACTTGCATACTTTCGTTTAATTTAATTTAAATTTACGTTACTTCACGTCACTTCCCGAGCTTGTTTAAATTAAATGTTGTACCTCAAATTAAAATTTAGGCCCGCCACTTACTTGCGTATCAAATTATGAGGCCAACACTGTACTATTTAAAATAAAATAATTTTATATACTTACAAGTTCGTTCGTCTGAAGCGATCAAAGTACCAACAGAACGAAGTTAAAAGAGAGCCGTGCTAATTCGCCTCGAGTATTTAAATGCTTCGACTGTAACCTCTCCAGACTCTCTTACCGTGAAAAATCTAATTTAAAATAACACTTCCTCAAATTTTGTTTCAACCGTTTTCGAAATCTCCGAAATTTAGCGCGTCGTTACGATATTTTCCAATAAACCCGACTTAAAATATCCCCGTGTCTGTCTGTTTTAAAACTAACGATATCGACCAATAGTATATGCATTGACGTCTTCAAAATCCCGCCTATCTTAACGCTGTCCCTTTCTTATGCATATTATATGTTTCCTTCTAACCTTGTTTGAGTGGTAGAGAATCGATATTACTGTCCGCGTTCTATTTACCCCATGTGGACTAAATACGTGCTTTTTGAAATGTACTATTATTATGCCTGTCTCAGTCCAAAGCATTTCATTGACCCTCTATCCGTTCTGCGCTTTAAGAAAACTTTTAGTTAACATTTACGCGAACCCTCCAACCGTTTACCCGATATTTTTTGAAACTTGTTTGTTATCTATAAAAATAAGAGGAACCTGACATTTGGAAACATGCAGGTGTTTAATTAACCGACGTTTTAACACAACATTTCTATGAGCTTCTTTTCATGGTATTTCAACCCAATCAATTTGTTTGTTATAACGAACGCTATTCGCCTTGGATTTATTGATTTTTCATGCTCTTATGCGTATTAGACCTAATTAAACTCCATTAAATTAATAAATAAATTGCATTGGCTTCTACAATTTATTTTCTTTACGAACCTAACTAAATTTTATTCGTTAATTGTAAATTTTTGTTAATACTTGTTACATTAAACTGAACTAAATTAAATAAATTTCGCACGTAAATTGTGGTTGCTTCCTCTATACAGGGTGTTTCAAATTGCTTTGTTTATAGTTAAATTTAACCTTTTAAAACCATTACTATATATATATATATATATATATATATATATATATATATATATATTGCTGCAATATACGGTCTGTTAACTCGAACACCACTGTTGGTCGTTATAAATGCTGCGCACTCTGGATCTTAATGCCTTTAGGCGCCATAAATTCTCTTAAGTTACCTTTGAAATAAACTCCAATAGTGTAGTTTGCCACGGCTGGTCTGCTCCTGCATGAAAAATAACTACGCTACAAAAAGAAAAACGTTGCAACGATAACCCTCCTCGATTTATTCAAAGAAAAATTATACACCAAGAGTTATCGTCAGCAATTAGTTCACAGATTAATTATATAACATGTTTCCCCTTTTTTAAATAATACATTTTATCACATATTACCCAGATTAATAATTATTAAAAGTAACAGGGCTTTACCTCAACATTACGTTACCCCTGGCTTAATACGAGCTCATAGTAAAACCTTTAATTACTCGTGCTAATTTCATCACTACAAATTACAAAAGTTCCTTTTACTTCGCACATAATAAAAAAAGTACTACAAACATTTTAATAACCTTCACTCCTTCATAAGCAAAATATAAAAAAATAATATAATAAAAGTTCAACATTAACTGTTTTCGATTCTCTTATTTTTAGTTCTACAGCACATACTCATAAAGGACAAAATCATTGCACACCTGTTAAACACAAAAAGCAAATTTTTAATGAACATCCGTTACCTGGATTTCTACTGCCCATGGATCTGCTCCGAAACCATCGACGTCTGCGGCCTTTATCATTAGCTGCGCCTTCATGAATGTCCCCCAAACAGGACTGCACTAACGGTAACTGTTAGGTTCTACTCTGTCCTCTCGATTATCGGAGATCTCCAAATTCCTCTAATTCGGCTATGGATCCCATTTACGGTAGGTAAACAATTAAATCCTTCTACCATGAAACTCTACTCCATTTAAAGTGCCTATTATGCACCCAACCAAATATCACGCAGTCGGTACTTACTTATGGATGCCTGCTACTTATTTTCATTCTTTAAAACTTTCTACAATACATATTCTGACAGTTGGTCGAAACTCAACACGACTGGTGTCGGTTATGTTCCAAACTATACTCTAAGACTGTTATCACTTGTAGACTAACGTAATAGTTAGCGCGTAAAGAAAAGCGAAGATAAGAAAGAGCCCTGCCACCAAATCCTCGTGTTTATATAAGCTTTTGTGCCCCTCTAAAGCTTCTAAATTCGCAAAAATCCCTTAATACAAACAAATACAGCTTCTAAGTAGACTTCCAACGATTAATCAATTCTTAAAATCTCACAAGCTAACGTTCATTTATTTCTCTAAAATTTCTACACAAAATATCAACCACTGCCATCCAAAATCCTAGCATATATTACCCATTCCACAAACAATAAGTCCCTCTTCCGAGGATATCACCTGCTACCCTTCCTTGAAATCAATGTTTGTTTGTCTTGCTTTATCTACAACCTATACTCGAAAACCTTATTCGAAATATAACTGTCAGTTTGTTGTACACAATCCGTAGAATTTCAGCGGTTTAAAATGCTCACCCTCTATTCAATATACAATCAACCTTGCTTGAACTCTTAGAAAAACGTTTTAACAAATGATCTTCTTTACTACAACGTAACTTTTGAAGGTTACATATCCGCTTAAAAACTATTATGGTCAACGTTTGGATAGAAGGGCAGTGAGACGAGCACGACTAACTAGTAAGCAAGTGCGTTTAATAATGCAGGTACAGAAGAAATTAGTGTTTTAACAAGTCAGTTAGCGGTGGAGCTTCCTAGAATCTTCCCCGAAGTGCAGTTTGTCCACAATGTAAGTTAGGATCAATCCTAATTATTATTATCATTTAATGGGCGCATGTCGACATCATTCAGAACAGTAAGGTATGCTAACCGGACTCATAAGACAGCTGTGGTTTGTGTGAAGTAGGGGTCCACCGCACGCACTCTGTCGCCTGAACAACCGAACCTTTATCATTTCAGAGAGTGGACGTTTACAAGGAAAGTAATGAACCGGTTGTGGGGGGTTAGAATATTTTATTACAAGAACTCACTTACGTTATGCTTGGATATTCAAATTTAGTTTATCTAAGGACAATTATTATTAATATCTACCATTTCTTTATGAGCAATCATTAGTTCCCTTAAGTGATGTAGGGCTGAATTTAGTAATTAGTCATGCGAGTTCGTTTTATTAAATCTTTTTTCTACGCCCATGTCAGTAAACGTCAAAAATTGCACTGTTGACATTCCTTGTAAGTGACATTTAACAATAACATGCACGTAATGAGGCCCCATAACATACACATGCGTTTTGACAAGAAAACTTAATCTTCTTGGTTTAATCAAATGGCAATCAAATTTGTATCTACGGACGACTTTATTTGGTCTATTTACCTACATTTAGTTAATTGAAAACCTTAAAAGCTTTTAGCGTTAGCAACATACATAAAGGGAGATCGCCCCTAAATGTCGACAACACATTATACAATTTCTTTTAAAATAAATCCCGTTCTCTTAGCATGCTATGGAAATAAACGTCATGTCATTTATGTTGTCAATTTTTACAACAAAATATTATTGTACCCGAATATTTTCTCAACTTTACCTACGATTATGTCTATTAGTAGTGAAAATGATGAAATTATGAGCACTCCGCCGGAGATTTTAGAAAACGGTCAATGTGCCATACATAATTTGTTACCGTTAAAATCCAAAGAAAAGTTCGAAATTACCTATCAAAAACTTATGGATTGGCGACACAAGCATAACGTTTAAGTTTAAATAATTGCGATTTCCTTTATTTAATAGAGGAAAATGACGGCGTAGAAAAAGTATAGTACGTTACACAAATTGTAAACCCATTACGCACTCGTGAAATTTACGCACCGCCGATACGCGGCTTCGCGCGTAAACTTTTTCACTTCGTGCGTAATGGGTTACTTACAACTCTTGGTACGTAATATACTATTATACATTTACTAAAACATTATTGCATTAAAGGATTATACAGGAGCGTAATTTATTCACTTTATTTCAATCACGTAAAAGAACCTATTTTTCTTACCTGTGTTTGAGGGGTAAGTGCCAAGTTCAACTTTCAAATCCGCGTGTAAACAAGTATTCTTTTGAAAATATCTTAAAAACAAATTTAATCCGTGAAAATATAGCGTTCGCTCAAATCCGTGTGTAAATATTTGTTCCTGTAAAAGTTACATTTGAAACAAATTTCATTGCATTTATAAAGACTGTAAAACGAGTGTAAAAACACTAAATAATTTCTATGTTCATTATCTAATAAATGTAATACGCTACTGTGAAAGACGAATAATTTCAGTCGGCGAAAACAAAAATCCGTACTTTGCTAAACTTTAGAATTATCGGCCAATAAACGTTATTTATTCAGAATGTTATAAAACAAGTGTGAGTAGTTTTTCTTTTAAAGAAGTCTATTTGGGACGATTATGGAATAAATTATATTTACGTTAATTAATACAGAAATACGGCATACCGTAGAGATTGTTCTGAAAGGCTATAAATCATAAGCAAAGAACAGCTAATTAATTATTTTGTATAAATTCGCGGAACATAATAGTACAGACCGACTATAAAAAAGATAATATAACGCTCTTTAATAGCTCTAATTATTACAGAAGTTCATAGAGAGCGACAATCAGCAGTTGCTTATTGTCTTACGATAACCATAAATTTTATACTGACAGCTCATTAGAGATAAGAGAACGCGGAATTCTAGGTAATTATTGCATCATGCGCATGGGCCATACTTCGATAACTTAGAAAAACAATTACCGAAATTTTGAAGAAAATCCAAATTTATAATTATTTACTACAAAAATAACAGATACTCCTTAAAAGTGCATGTAGAAATCGCTTTACTTTAACCATAGGGCAAGTAATGAACTAGAAATAGAGTGTTAGAATGTGCATGGGTTTCAGAGCCGAGATTATGGTCCTAAGTGGTTCATACTTATTATTATGTACTCCTGAATTTTAACTATTAATGATTAGTATTTATGGCACAGGAAATTAATCGAACATGAAAGTATTATTTTGTTGAATAATGATTTCGCTACGGTAAAGGTCCTAGTTGAATTTAAACATTATATTATCGTGCAAGGAAGTAAGTACCATTTAAAAGTATTAAAAAATATGTATTTACAAAAATGTAAGTGTAATTTCTATTAGTAAAATTTAGGCTTAGTTAATGCATATATCATGAGTATTTTGGAATGGACAATAAAATAGTTAATGGAAAAGTTAGTATTTAACTGTTTTCTATGGTTGTTAAAAATATTTCCAGAAATTGGAATTTGTAAATAAAATGTAATTTAACTGTGGAAACGGAAAAATTTGGAGTGATATTAATGTTGAAGAATTTGATTTAAGATCTTTTTACGATTCTTTTTAGCACTACATGGCCAGAGTGAAGTTAAGGAATTTAGGTTCTTCGTATAAGAAAAGTACATTTGTATTTATATTGAAATTATTTAATGCTAATAGAGCTTAAGTTTAGGTTGAATTTTATTTGCATGAATTTAGAAACTAAGTGATCAGACACATTTGTAAAGAATATTCAACTACCCCTGTGATGGAAACATATTTGGAAGGCATTTTGTTTTTAATTTTATTTAACGTGAACAAAAATTTAATAAGTGTTTTAAGATATTTTAGAGAAAGATCACGTATAATGTAATAAAATTTAGGATGGCGATGTAAGAGAAACCAATGCTGTATAATAGACTTTCGTATATCGATAATAGCGATAGTATTACTATGACATACGATTTGGCGCTCCTTTAATTATGACGAGGAAAAAAACCTTTCAGGAAAAGTGATTAGCCCACTTTTTTATATTTCAGCCATTTTATTTGTTATTTTTATTTTATAATTTATTATTTCAAAATTTTTCTATTCTTTTTTACAATTTTTTCCATAGAAGCTCACTCCTGAAATACTACAATTAGACGGACGAGATAACTATTTATAATTTATCTTATTATGGGAAGCGCATACGTGCGTCTTGTTACATTTATATTTGTTTCTTTTTGAGGTTTTGAAATAAGTTACCATTTTAGAATATTACGTTAACAATGTATTTAACCATTTCGAATGAACCTGCACCTTGCCAAAGTTCTAGGTTACTAGAATAAGCTAAAGAACGAAACTACAGATCCAACCAAAGTAGTAGGGTAGTTAGTGAGGAACCATACTAAGACAGGTCCCCGAAACAGGGCAGCAGCTTTTTTCGATACTTAGATTGGTAGAGACCATATGGGTCGGTATGGCATTCTAATATACACTACCGCGATGTGGAAGGCAACGGAAAACCACCACATTACTTCCCAACTACACAGCGTAATTAAATTGTAATAAACATGATGGCATTCTCTGGAGTAAAAGATACCGGAGTTAAAATAATCCCTCATTCGGATCTCCGGGAGGGGACTACTTTGGAAGATGCGATCAGAAAGATCAGAATAAGAGTCGGGAACATTTTGCGAGCCGGAGCGTGGAATGTTAGAAGTATGAAGCAAGTAGGTAAGCAAGAGAACTTGAAAAATGAAATGGATAGGTTAGCATTAGACATAGTAGGGATCAGCAAAGTACGGTGGCCCGAGGCGGGGTATTTTTGGAGTGGAGACTTCAGGCTAGTTCATGCAGGAGCAGAGGAAGGAATTTCGGGTGTGTGGATAGTTATGCGAAAAATAGATCACTGTATAGAAAATTACTTACAAGAGAACGAAAGAGTACTCATGGTTAGATTAGCATCTAAACTGGTAAACAAAGTAATAATACAAGTATACATGCCCACCTTTAGCTACAGCGATGTAGAGATAGAAGCGATCTACAAAGATATCAAAGACATACTAAGATACGTAAAAGAATATGAAAATTTAATAATTACGGAAGATTTTAATGAAGTGGTAAGTGGGGTAGAGAAGAAGCGGTAGTAGGTTTATTTGGTTTAGGCACGAGAAACAACAGGGGAAATAGGGTGGTAGAATTTTGCGACAAGAACAAATTAATCATTAAAAACACATTATTTCAACATTATGCTAAAAGACGATAAACGTGAAAGATGCCAGGAGATATAGGAAGATATCAAATAGATTACATTCTTGTTAGACAACGGTTTAGGAATTAAGTAAAAGAATGTAGAAGCTATCCAGAAGCAGATATAGACACTGACCACAACATCGTAATTATGAAGGCCGCATTTAAATTTAAAAATTTGAAAAAAACAAATGGAGAAAGGCACTTTGACTTTGAGAAACTAAAAGATAACGATATTCAAGAAAGATTCGAAAAAAAGTCAAATGAATTGCTGAAAATATCTGATACTAAGGAAGTAGAAACAGGATAAAATAACATTAAATCCAACTTAGGCATGGCCGTCAGAGATATTCTGGAATACACAAAAAGAAAATATGAAACCAGGGATAACAAAGGATATCCTGAATTTAATAGAAGAAAGACGAAAATACAAAAATAAATCAGACGAAAATCAAAAACAGAGATACAAAGCCATAAAGCGGGAAATTATTCGCAAATGCAGGAAAGCTAAAGAACAATGGATTGATGAAAAGTGCAAATAGGTACAAACTAAGATGGAAATAGGAAACACAGATGAAGCATACAAACTAATTAGAATCGATTTTAGGAATACAAAACAGTACAGCAAAAATATAAAAGACGCGGGAGAAAACGTCATTATAGAAAATGTAGATAAAGTAGGTAGATGGCAAGAATATATAGGGAATTTATATGCACGAGAAGAACTAACAGCATTAGAACAGGAAGCAGACATTGAAAATGATGACTTGGGATATCCTATACTTAGAGATGAGTTAATATTAGCATTAAAGGGTCTGAAAAATGGTAAGGTGTCGGGTACTGATAAGGTGCAAGCAGAAACTCTAAAAACCGCTAGACAAGTAGTAACAGAACGTCTCTTCCAACTTGCAAGCTATATGCATGAGACAGGCGAGATACACAAAGATTTCAAACGTAGCATCGTAGTAACTATACCAAAAAAGAAAGGCGCGGATAAATGTTGTAGTGTATCCTTCCTGAAGGATGAGTAAACGCCCTCTATGAACGGCACAGCGGGCACCATTGATCGAACATCTAGTGGCAGTGGCTCAACGACACCTATGTTGTGTTATTATAATGTAACCCAAATTCACACTGGGAAGATGGCGTTAAGGCGGGAAGGTTTGAAATAAAACTAAAGTATTTGCATAACTTACTTTTAATCAAAAGAATAACCACTAAATAGGTCATTCGCATGAAAATATTAGGAATTAAAGTTCAAAACAAACAGTGCCGTACTCAGCTTGGGCAATTTGGGAAGGAGCACGGCAGAGAAAACCCCAAACTGCCCTCACACTTGCAACTGCATTTGGCACATCTCGACAAGGACAAGTAACGTACAAGTGCCCAGATCACCAACATTGAATTTAACGGGATATCAACTGTTACCCAGGCATATTTCACGTGACAACTGAAGAAAATTGAGTGTAAACCAGCTAGTCTTTTCTAGTAGGTACTGAGGTCGGCCAGGCCAATACTGCCCAGCTTAAGTTGAAGAGAGGGGACACCAGGAAGATGACCTGCACTTTGACTACCAATGTTCCTTCCCTCACGGACATAAGATGTTAGTAATATTCAACAAGACTCGATCATACGCACCCACATACATACATTAACAGTTTTCAGACCGTGTTACAAAATAATTCACAAAGGCTAGCCGACTTTCTATTATTTGCAAGAGTACAACTACAAGTACCATGACAAATGCGATATGAAATCGCTGAAATGAACTTATAGTATGATTGCGCATAGTTAAAAAGGCGCTGGTTATTTAATAGACTATCTCCAACATGGTCATAAATGCAAACGCGTAAGGCACGTGAAGGTTGGTCATACCAGGGGTTCAAGTTAATTACATCACAACAATTATCACAAACGATAGTTACTAATTAATTATACAGGAACATCGACTAGATAATAGGATAACCAAAACAACAACATATAATTACGTATAAACCAAGATATTAGAGACGCAGTGTAATATGTGGTTAATATGCCGAAATAAAACAATTACACATAAAATAAAAAATGTCAAATGCATCACAAATATCTAACATTATAAAACATGTAGGCAGCAAAAACACATCAAAATTCTATAGCACAAAAACAAGCCCAGATTCAGGCGCTAAATCTTTATATAAATGCACGTTAGTTAAAATATATGAAATCTAGTAAGCAAACGTTAAAAATCATTCATTATGATTGTATCGGTTAAAACATACCTTCTAAAAATTAAACAAATCGTGGCATTACAAACAAAAATAGTTAATTCAATTTCTATCTTAAAACCAAAACAAATATAACACAGAAATAAAATATTCATGTTCAAGTCTGCCTAATAATTTGATTTAATGTATCCAAGGGATGGTGTTGTTACAAATTAGTATAAATTGTTCGTAAAATCTCAATAAGGATATATTTACTATCGATTCTGTAACAGGTGCAATGCAATTGGAGTTACAACTCGGTATTAAATACTAAATAAACGCTATTTCAAATAAATAAATATTAGTTTTACTCTGATTTAGATACTAAATGAACAGTTCAGATAAATAAATATTAGCTTTCAGTTGTTAAACCAAACAACAGCCATTTACACATAAAACGTGCAATAAAAACGTAAATCGCCGATATTAAGCATAGCAAGTGAAACAACCGGCAAGGCAGCATTTGTATACATCAATCTCAAAAAGCAACAGGTAATCATAAAAATATTCCCTTCAATGGTCAACCAACTAACGGTTTAGTAAATATTACCATCCATTCAAAACAATGCTCTGATTACAAAGATGTAATCAGATTACCTTAAATATCAACTACATTATTAATTTATAGAACATTATTTTTAATAAAACCAGTCAAGTGGAAGCTTTTTCGACCTACCATTTTGAAAACTAAAGACAAAAGTGCTTTTCAAACCCGTCGACTGTCTCGATTACCCATACGCTTGCGCCCTTATGATGTCAATTCTGACATCCCGGAATGCGTTCAAAAACCTGGAAGTGGTCATGGAGCTACTGACGAATACTTTCGAATATCGAAATGTACACTATAATATTTGTAATAATTATCAACCAATGAGAAATCGAGTTAGAAACATTACGGGCCACTTCAATGTGAAAATTTTCAAACAATAAGATTGACAGCACACGTGTCAAATATATTAACTAGAATTGTACAACGACGAATGTAAAAACGAGCTGAAGAAATACTAAAGGAAAATAATTTGGGTTTAGGCAAAACAGGAGAACACGGGAGGCTATTTTAGCTCTGAGAGTGATAATGGAGAAACACTAGAAAAAGGGAAAAGCGTGTATATAAGGTTTGTAGATCTGGAAAAAGCATTCGACAATGGAAAATGGAAAAAATGTTCGAAAAGCTCAAAAAGATTGGAATGAGTTATAGGGATAGACGAATAGTATATAGTTTATACAAAGAGCAAACAGTAGTAATAGAATTAGAGCAGGAACGTAAAAAAGTAAACATTAGGAAAGGGGTGAAACAGGGATGTGCCCTATTCCCATTAATTTTTAATTTGTGCATTGAAGAGGCAATAAATACTGTGAAATGCTGGAAAACATTTGGAATTAATATGCAGGGACAAAAGATTAATATGCTTAGGTTTGCAGATAATATTGCGGTATTAGCGTCTAGCAAAGAAAGGTTAGAAACTGCTCTTAATGAAATGGAAACGGTTCTAACAGAGAGATACGGTATGAAAATTAACAAACATAAAACTAAAGTACTAGTATGCAAAGGAGGGGAAAATAAATCAAAAACAAAAATACAAATAAGTAACGAGAACATACAAGAGGTTAAGGATTTCTACTACCTAGGAATCCAAATAACGCAAGATGGAAAAGCGGAAAACATATAAAACAAATATTATCACGAGGTCGTACTACATTTAACAAGAAAAACCAACTACTGTATTCAAAGACAACAAATATAGAAACAAGGAAAAGATTGCTTAAAGCATATGCGTGGAGCACAGCACTGTACGGCTGTTTAGCCTGGACATTAGGATAATACAGTAGGAGAAAAAGGTGGAGGCCTTTGAAATGTGTTGCTACAGACGAGTGATGAAGATATCATAGACAGACAAAGTTAAAAACAAAAAGGTACTAGAAATGGTAGGGGAAGAAAGAAAGATGTGGAAAAGGTAAATATAGGAGAGATAGGATGATAGGCCACATACTACGGCATGAGGGAATAGTGCGGAATATATTAGAAGCAGAGATAGGAAAAAAGAGATGAAGAGGCAGACCTATGTTAGACTACTGCACACAGATAGTAAAAGATGTAGACTGTAGGGGTTTCAGGGAGATGTGTAGGCTAGCCCAGAATAGAAATCAATGGAGGTACGCATTCAACCAGTCCCAAGATGTGTAACAGTTTTTTATTACCACTGCAGAACGTCAATAAGTTTTAGTTTCACAAATCTTTTGTCTAGTCCACTATATCACGTAAACAATTTTTAAGTAAATAAATATCTGCATTGGTATCATGAGGTCAAACCGCCATACAGAAATGCTAGTTTGGTTGCTAACATCAGGCGTTGGATGTTAGTATGAATATTATCAAGGCCAAACAGCTTTCCTGTTTCATGCATATTGCATCAGCGCGCACTTTAGCTAGAACTTTCGTCAAGATCTAACATGGAAATCCAAAGGGTTTTAGCAAGTAATTTGCGGATGGCCTTGTGCCGTAGTGGTGCCCTGGTGTAGTGAACACTAGGCTCGGTGATTTTAATAATGGTAAGCAGTTAAAAATAATTTACTAGACAAACTAAATAATTTTGTTGTACCGCTCTTAAAATATTTCTCTTTAAAATAGCTCTTAAAAAATTTCTTAAAATACCTCTTCCAATATTTTTTACAATACTTCGTAAAAGCTTCAATTAAATATTTCTTACAATGCTCCGTAAAATCTTCAATTAAATATTTATTTTATAATTTTCCTGCAAGTGTATAGGAAGAACTTTTAAGTAATCGTTTTGTATATCAATTGTAAGGTTTCTTCGTATATTCATTTGCTAGAATGATTCCGCCTTATCTGGTTTTATAAAAATAAGGCCGTCTAAATGTTGTGTTTCAAGATGATATTAATTCTATTTTTGCATCTACGAGTACCAAGTTATAGTTCATTCACGTCAACGTTGCGATAAAAAAAAATCGATCTAGTATGACCGTGCTTCAACCTTACTAGAATAGTTGGATTTAATGAAATGTTCTGCAAGGAAACAATATGTTTTGATTTTAAAGAAACGTTCTACAAAGTACGTAGAAATTTTATGGTTTGGAACTAAAGTCCGATAATGAATTAAAATAGTCCTTTTGAAGTTGCAAGTGTGAAATTACAAGTAATTAGGAGGACAACAACACGATGGTGATTATTTTGGTAACAATCTACACATATTGGAACGTCAAAGTTTTATATTGGATTTTGGTTTGTCCCGTTTGTGCGTATCAGAAAAGCGCTTTAAGTTCATATGGTCTGGTCCAAGGGTCACGCAGCTGATTGTGTGCTGTACAAATGTAGAGCCTACGTCAATTGTTTACCGAGGAACGTATGTATTAACACCTGTTCTAACATGCTGTAACACCCTCACGTAAACAACATCTGGTGAAACGAGGTAAGAGATTAGTATTATTCTTACATCACGTCTACAATTGGCGATCTTTGATACAAGGCTGCTTCAGAAAATAATTTTGTGATGACATTACCATTAATCTGTTTAACAAACTAAAAAGGACTTTGATAAATTTTTATTGCCAATATAATTTCAGTGTAATCACAATACTATTTTTAATGAAATTAAGCAAACCTAATATGTTCTTATTAAAGTTTCATTTATGCATGATTTCACTTACAGTATCTGAACGTTGAACTAATAGACAATTTAGATAATTTTTATATATATATATATATATATATATATATATATATATATGTAAACCGAATAACAGATCTGGTATTTTTGGTATAAATTCAAGTTAAATTTTGTAACGAAAGCAACACTTAAAGTTTTTGATATTTCTTTGGAATTCATAACCCTACCTCAGGGTAGATGAAATTTGTATTATCTTCTCTTAAACATAAATTTTATACTTACATTTTTTATGAAGGAACAACTCTTAATTAAAGAATCAATAGTTAATTTTCTTAATTAATTGTTTTATTCTGAACAAGTAAGTTCAGAAATAGAGTAACCAGGTATATGAACAAATAGCATAAAGTGGTAACCCCTATTTAACAAGAAGCTTTAATAGCCTTTTCAGAGTTTGAAGCATAAAATCTGTGTTCATAATATTGTTTGCCTGATTAATCTTTTCTGTTTTTTATATGAGGTAACAAGAGTATACCTCTTGTGTCTTCGCTTTTGTTAATTTAATTAAATTCTCTTTACAGCTTCTGCGTTTGCAGTTAATACGGTATTCCTCTCTAAGGACTCCCAAGCCCCCTTAGGGAAACCCTGTGTTTAAAAATTAAAGACTTGGTGGCGCCCTACCTAAACCCCTGTTTTGTTAAGAATCAAGCCCTCGTAAGAAAATAATGCTTTGTAAAAAGAACCACGACCAATCCTCATAAGCTCTGCCCAAGGAATAGACCCCTAGCATAGTCGGAGGATATTTGTGTTCCATCATTTTAAGGAAATCCTTCCTTAAAGTTAACTGGTCACATTTGGGGATATAAAAATAACCCGTAACTAGTAAACAACCAGTAAGTTACATTTTACTAACGCCCGGAAGATTAATTTTCTTACACCTAAATTGAGGCTTGATTATTTTGCTTACGCCTAAGACATAGCCTTTGTTTGTTTTGCTAGCACTCACAAAAAAGGGCTTTATTTTTTTTACTCGTGCCTTGTGTTAGAGGTTTCGATTGTTATCAGCTATGTTGATACCGCGTTGTGAATGTTAATTTTTTTGAATCTACTAAGAGGTAGTAATTAGATTTCGGTCGTTGTTGAGAATATTGCCACGCTATGTCGCATAAATCTTTTTTTGATTAAAAACTTAATGAATTAATTGGAAATAAGATAGTGGTTGTTGTAGCAAGTTAGCCATCAGTAGGGAGAAGTTGTGAATTCCAGATCTAATTTTAATTCCTTTATTGAAAATATTTTGTCAATTGTGAATAGTTGAGATAAATTTGGATTTGAAATTTTTAAAATTTTAAGATTTTAGTTAGTTTTTTTTTTATATTGATTTTATATGAGTATAAAAATGGCTGATACATTTCAGGTTGTGTACTTACTCAAAGAAGAGTTAGATTATGAACTCCGAATAAGAGGAATGGAGAGTTCCAGACCAATTGTAGACAAGCGGAAAATATTAGGTCGTCTATTAGCGGAAGAATCGAATAAACAAGGTTGTCTAATAAATCTTACAGATTATAATGTAGAATTTTCAGTAGAGTGTGAGGAAATCAATAATACCGTTTTGTCAATTAAAAATGTTCTATCAGAATTTGAAGGTGATCCTTCTGACTCTATTTTTAAAAGGGTACAGTCAAGACTAGTACACCTAACTGGTCGAGTTAAGAGGATGAAGCTGCCATCACAGAATCATGAGGAAGCAGTTGTATTTGTGCGAGAGACGTTGGCTACGATGCTTATTATCGAAGCAACATTGTTCGACAAGGCGAAAGATAAGCCTAGTAGTTTAAATGAGTCAGTAAACTTATCTCTCCCTGTTAGTAATGAGCCCCTTAATACAATCACGTATGTAACACCATCTTTACCCATAGGAACTTGGTATGTTAAATTTTCTGGAGATCCTAAACAGTTTTATTCATTCCTAGAAAGAATCGAAGAGTTAGCACAGTCACGTAGAGTAACTGAGGACGACTTGTGTAACGCCTCTGCAGAGTTATTCGTGAATGATGCCCTTGTTTGGTTTAGACAAATTAAAAATTCCGTGAAGGATTGGAGATCTTTAGTAAGGTGATTAAAGGAAGATTTTCTTCCTGCTCATGTTGAGGATGAACTATGGGAAAAGATTAAATCACGTCATCAAAGGAAAGATGAGTCTGTAGTTTTGTTTGTGGCCCATATAGAGAGTTTATTTAGTAGATTACGCAAGATGCCTGCAGAAATTACGCAAGGTTCGTATAATGAGGAAGAATTTATTACCAACTTACGTTACTCAACTTGCTCTGTCTGAGATTAATGATGTTTCTACATTAGCAAAATTAGGTACAAAGATTAAAGAGGCAGTTCAGTCCAAACAAACTATGGTAGCTACTTCGTCAAACGATAATTTTTGGTATTGTAAAAATTTTAGGTCACAGTCTGAGAATAAATATCAAGAAGAAGTTAGAAATATTTCAGTTCGTAGTAAGGTTTATAGAAACAAATCTTCATCTCCTCAAGTCCAGGTAGTAAGTCAAGAAAAACCTTTAGATGTGAAATCATCAGGCATGGAGAGGGTCACGAAATACGTGTGTTGGAATTGTACACGTCCAGGTCATACGTTTAATTATTGTAGAGCCCCTCTGAAAAAATTTTGTTTTAAATGTGGAAGTAAAGGTATAACATCAACTTCGTGTCAGTCATGTTCGAAAATAAGCGAATACATGAATAATAATTCACATTTTATTTTGTCATCATCATCATTTTGTTTTCGACCTTACTTAAGGTCGGTTTGACGCAGCTCTAACTTCTTTTCTATTCTGTACTAATCTAAAAAGCTCTACAAACCCTTCACAACCTAAATTTCTAATAATTTGACTAATATAGTTTGGTCTAGGTCTTCCTATATCCCTATCTTTTTCCTATCCATCTGGCTCTACATAGATACTAGCAACCTGATGTTTGTTAAAGAACTCTAACATGTTTACATGATTACCATTTATAAGGAAATGAAAAGTGTTACAGTATATGTTATGGTAAGGCTTAAGCAACGAATCGCTGCCAACATGTCAGACCGCTACCTAATTGTGAGTTATGTCATGGTGACGTTTATTAAATTATATGTTATGGTAAGGCTTAAGCAACAAAACGCTACCAACATGCCAGACCGCTAACTAATTGTGTCATGGTGACATTTAGTTAACTGATTTTTATTTTTTTTTTGTTTTGTTTTCGAACTTACTTAAAGTCGGTTTGACGCAGCTCTAAATTCTTTTCTATTCTGAGCTAGTCTAAAAAGGTCTACATACCCTGCACAACCTAAATCTCTAATAATTTGACTAATATAGCTTTGTCTAGGCCTTCCTACTCTATTTTTATTTGGTAGTCTATAATCTAAGACTTTACTAAATAGTCCCTCATGTCTTAACTGGTGCCCTATCATTCTATCTCTCCTGACCTTCAATTGTTTCCACATACAGGGTTCCTCACCTATACCTCTATAAACTTCCTCGTTTGTTACTCTATCTATCCAACTAATCTTTAACATTCTCCTATAACACCAAGTTTCAAAAGCTTCTATCTTTTTCTTATCTACTTCTTTAATTGTCCAAGTCTCACTACCGTATAGTAGAACGCTCCATACGTACGACTTTAAGAAACTTTTTCTATTATCTAAACTAATACTATTAGCTATTAGTAAGTTTTTCTTTTTTAAAAACATTTTTCTAGCTTGAGCTATTCTAGCTACTATATCCCTTCTGCTACGTCCATCCTTTGTAATTATACTACCTAAATAGCAAAATTCATCTACCTCCTCTAACTCGGTATTACCTATTTTTAATTTTGGTTTAGAACTAGGCTGTAACTCACTTGTCATTATCTTTGTCTTTACTGAGTTAATTCTCATACTATAGTTACTCTGTAGTATCTCATTTAAAATATTTAAAAACTCTCCTAACTCTTTTCTAGACTCTGCTATAATGGCTATATCATCTGCAAAACGTAACATGTCTATTTTCTGTCCCTGTACACTAACACCTATCTCTTTTCTCTCTCTAGCTAAGTTTAAAGCTTCCTCGATATAAACATTAAAAATCAAAGGTGACAGTATACAACCCTGTCTAACACCATTTCTAATCTTAGCTTCCTTTTCTATTTCATCAAATCTAATTACTACGCTTTGGTTTTTATATAGACTGTAAATAATTTTTCTATCCCTATGAGAGATTCCTATTTTTTGCAAAACCCTAAACATAACAATCCAATTAACCCTATCAAATGCTTTTTCTAAATCTACAAACGCGAAATCACCCTAATCACCCTAATCATTAGTATCGGTTCTCTAGTCCCTCTGTCTTTACGAAAACCATATTGGTCTTCGCCTAAATAATTCTCAGTCAAAGCTTCTACTCTATTTTTAATTATTATTGTTAGTATTTTGGAAGCATGAGAAGTTAAACTAACCGTTCTAAAATTCTCACACCTATCAGCTCCTGACTTTTTTGGGATTGGGATAATAATATTTTTTTCGAAATCTATTGCAACCTCACCTGTGTCATATATTACTTTTACTAGTTCATATAATCTGTCTAAAGTTTTCTGACTTGCATATTTTATTAATTGTGCGGGAATATTGTCTATCCCTGGCGCTTTATTTAGTTTAAGATTCCGAACAGCTCTATCAAATTGCTCTCTTAATATTGAGAATCCTATTTCTACATCCTCTTCTTGGTAGTTCTCTAACTCATCCATATCGTCTCCCTTATATAAATCTTCTAAATATTTTTTCCATCTATCTGCTACCTCAACTTTATTTATTAGAAGCTCACTATTCTCGTCTCTAATACCATTATATTTTTTCCTATCTTCCCCAAAAAATTTTTAACTGCCCTGTAAGCCCTGTCTGTCTTACCTACTCTCAAATCATTTTGTATTCTCTTACAATTCTCCTCCATCCATTTATTTCTAGCTTTTATACACTCATGTACTATCTTATTTCTAACTGTATTATATTTTTGCTTATTTTCACTATCCACTTCTCTGAAAGGTTTAAGCTTTCTTCTATTCTCTATTAAATCTAATATCTCCTTTGTTACCCAAGGTTTTTTCGCTTCTATTTTTTTCTTACCTATAGTCTGTGGTGCTGTATCATGTACAGTCAGTTTTATTTCTTTCCATCTATTTTCTACATTCCCTCCTACAGCTATCTCTTTGCTCTTATTATCTAATACTTGTTTATATTCCTCTTTTACCCTACTATCATTAGGCTTACCTAGATCCCATCCCTCTCTTTTAACCTTTCTCAATTTTTTGAATTTTAGATTACACTTCATTTTAACTAAGTTATGATCGCTATCTATGTCAGCCCTTGGATAACTATGACAGTTTTTAACTTGGTTTCTAAATCTTTGTTTAACTAAAATATAATCTAGTTGGTATCTAGCCCTATCACCTGGCGCTTTCCAGGTATATCTTCTCCTAACATGTTGTTCGAATAAGGTGTTTACAGTTACTAATCTATGTTCCTGGCAAAACTCAACTAATCTTTCTCCTCTATCATTTTGTCTGCCATACCCAAATTTTCCTACCATTTTTCCCTGACTACCTTCTCCCACTGATGCATTAAAATCGCCCATAACTATTAAATTCTCATCTCCTTTTACTTTTCTCACTATACTATTTATATCCTCGTATAACTTTTCTACTTCCTCATCCTCGTACTGAGTTGTTGGCATGTAAACCTGTACTAAAACAGTGTCTGTGGGTTTTGTACTCAATCTAACCATAATTATTCTATCACTAAATTGTAAGTACTGTTTAACTTTATGCCCTAATCTTTTACCTAACACTATTCCTACCCCTGCCTGTCCATTAGTTGAAGAAGTTGTAATTATTCTATAATTATCTTTCCAAAAGTCATTACTATTTGGCCATCTCACCTCACTAATACCTAAAATGTCCAGCTTTTCCTTTCTCATTTCGACTAATAAATTCGTTAACTTATCTACTCTAAGTAATGACCTTACATTCTAAGTCCCTATCACTAAATCGAACTGTTGTTTTATATTCTTACGATGAAGAGCCCCAAGTACCCCCTCTCGGAGATCCGAATGAGGGAGTATTTTACCACCGGACAAGAATTTTACTTGTGAGCTCTCCATCATATGTATTTCGTGTTTTAGGCCACGCACACCTGGGAAATATTGTGGTAGGCTCCCATATCTTTCCGCAACGCAGTTTTATTTTTATTTATTTTGTAGTATACAGTTACTAGATACAGAGTACAAGAAATAATGTTTCGGTAAATTAGGTACATTGGTTTGTGCTGTCGTCATGTCGTTTGAAAATTGTCCTTGTGCGTAGGCACGCTTTTTGGCTTAATGACAATTTTTATGCTTTATATCGGCGTTGCAACGCAATGTAATTAGTTTTGAGTAGAGTAGGCGATGTTTGTCGTTGGAGTTGGTCGCTCGGAAGCACGTAAGTCTAGACGAGACTTGTGAGGAGTTGGTCGCTCAGCAGTGCGTAAGTCTAGACTAGACTCGAGGAGAGTTGTCGTTTCTAATAATTTTTGGCATCACTAATTTGGAGTTTGGTGATAAAAAAATGTTGTAGAGTAGTCTAGGTGAGGCTCGGGAGAGAGTCTGTCATTCTAGCAGGTTATGCGTTGTGAAGCAATTTTTTTGTTATATGGACAGCCTGTTTATAACCTATTTCATCATTTTGGTTAGAGATTAAAGAGAGTGTACCTGTATATTAAATTTTGTTAGCTATCGTCAAGATTAATGTCTTTTGAAGGTCTAAGTTATTTCGTACTCGAAAGCCGGAATGTGGCATGTAAAATTTCTGAAACCTTTTTCGATAGTAGACCAAGAGGATGCTATTTCAATATAGTTAGTTGTAGCTCCCCAAGTTAAGTTTGAAGTCAAGTATATCTATGATCGTTTCGTTTAGTTTTGATTTGGTATAAAAGGATAAGAGGAAGAACCTCGTCTAAATTTTTTTGTATATGGTTTCAATTTAATATCAAATATTAGAATAAGAAGTTGGAGTACAAAAACATTGTTGGTAAAAGAGCGTATTATTAAAATCATTTTCCTTGTGCGTACGTATTGTGTTGTCAGAGACACATTCCCTGTGTACACAATCTATCCTAAGAAGCACCTTGCCCATGCGTACGTACCGTGTTCTCAAGAACACCTATCCGTGTTTATATGTGTGTGCATTCAGACCGTTAACACTAAAAATTTTAGATGGATAAACTAATGACGAAAAAAATAAAGGTATTTAAACATGATGATTATTATATGAAACTACAGGTATTGGTTGTGCAATATTCTCGAATAATGTTAATCGTGTGAAAGGATTTACTGGAAAATTATTAATTCGGCAAATGTCCAGGTGTTAGTGGATCTTGACATTGCATTTTCATTTCCAATGCTCCACCCAAAGGTACTACATTGGCCAGGAGGCGAGTTTTTTGTTGCCCGAAAATTTAGAATTTTGTAGGGATCTTTTACGTGCGTGACAACACTCACACACAGAACCTCCATTCAACCTCTCATCCGAACGAGGGCGTAATTTTTGTGAAAAATGCTCACCTGTCATTTTTCAAGCAGTCGGCCGTGTCGGGATTCGAACCCAGGACTTTGGGATCCGTAGTCATACGCTTACTACATTGATCCACGGCGACGCCGGTGGATCTTGACAGCCACAAGCTGCATAACCCCTTTCACATGTCAATGAATTTCTCTGAAATAGGGCATATAATTAGAAAACAATAGAAGGGGATCCGAGCTGCATATAGGCTGTGTGAGAATTTCAGGGAACTGCCTAGGCTAGCTCAGAATATAAATAAGTAGAGGTACGTGTTCAACCGGTTTTGAGACAGAAAACCTAATAACGAAAAAATAAGTGCAGATAAATCTGATGATTATTATAAACAACTACAGGGGTTGATGGTGAAATATCTGCAACTAATGAAAACTGTGCGAAAAGATATATTGGAAAAAATATTAAATCGGCAAATGTTCAAGTACTGGGAAAACTTGGCAGCCACAGGCTGTTTACCACCCCTTCACAGCCGCTGAATGCCGGAGAAATAGGGTATATAATTGTAAAACAATAGAAGGGAACCGAACTACATCTAACAAGAAAGAACAGCGCCTATGATCAACATCAAACATAGAAACAAGAAGAAAATTGTTGAGAGCATATGTGTGGAGCCCAGCACAGTATGCTTATAAAATACGGGCAGTAGGAAAAGCAGACCGAAAAAAGGTAGCAGCCTTTTGGAATTTTGTGCTTCAGATGTATCAGGATGATAGCATGGACAGACAAAGTTAATAACAAATAGGTTATAAAAATAGTAGGGGAATAAAGATATCAGTGGAAAAAATAGGAGAAATAGAAGGGCAGAATACTTTCTAAGGCATTTTTGGGGGATAGTATGGAATATATTACAAATAGAGATGGGAAAAAGGAGGTAGATGTAGACCTAGATCAGATAGTGATAGATTCAGACTGTGCAAATTCCAGGACTGAAGACTTAATGATGATGATGAATGTATTTAAAAGAAATAATGATACACCTTTTGAAGTTAAAGTTTGTTATCTGAATTACCCTTACCGATCATATTTAATTAACATTAATTTGTTTCAATATACCGGGTACGTTCATATTTATTCTGTTCATCAAGAAGTAAATTTCTTCATTCTTATCTGATTTATAATCTAAAGTAATGCGAACGCTTTTTTATATGCACTAAGATAGTTGTTGTAAGTATATTCTATAAATATTGTATAATACAAAATGCAATTAGTATTTAATTTTATACATAGCAGTTGAAAGCAAGGTGAGACTTGTTGTAAAGCAATTCAAATAACAATGGTCGGTAACAACCAACCAATTTAATAAAAACGACACAAAGACTAGTAATAAACTGTGCTGTAAAATAATAAGCCGGTAAGTGTCTATAGTAATATTTTTAATTAGAATGTTGAGGTTGCCAACCCTTAATTTATAAAGATTCAAGTATAAATAGTCTGTTAAATATAGTTATAAATACGCGAAATTTGGTTAAAGTCACAATTTACAAATAACAAGCTGCTTCTTGTTCACAATTTCATTAAGTAAATAAATATGCTGAGCGCGCCTGAGGAACTATGAAAGAAAGTAATTCGGTAAATTATAAAACGTAACAATGTTACAAGGGTGTCGAGAACGTAACTGTATTATAGTGTTTACAATCTGCTTTAAAGGGCAAATAGAATTCTGTTAGCAAATTTAAACTATCGCAATTTTTTGTTAATTATATTTACCTAACAATCGCTAAATTTTAAAGTGTGCACATGTCTCGTAAGTTTGTTTCTATACCATTTAAAAAGTCTACTTAAAAGTCTAATAACATAAATTGTGCATTATATTAATACGACTTTGAAGTAAGTCATTTTGTGTGAGGGTGCAGTATTGGTACTGGCAACTTGCAAAAATTTGCAGCCATGAACGAATTAAGACCAAGTTCAATCACCTCTATCAAAAATCGACAGTCTGCTATTACTATAAAAACATCTTTGTGGCCATCTCAAAAAAGACATGGTACCAGAACTACCAGAGCCCCGCAGTAGCGCGCCTGAGCTAGTGTATAGAACAATGTTCTTTTTTAAATTGTTCTTTATTAACGAAATATGTCCTTTCAAACAGTATTAACAGAATTTGCTGCAAAATAATTGTGAAGGTAACGAAATGAAGTAGATGTATACAATCGTTTTGCAAGGTTGTTCCATTCACGTCGGATATTATCAAACACTCCGGGTGATTCCTACCAACAAGCAATTATTACTAAATGACCCCCACTAATTTATTTAGTAGCAGAGGTGAAAACTTTTATTCAGTTCGTAAGCAATTCACCTGTACGTTTGTAATCAATCTCTGCAATCGTGTTTCGCTGTAGTAACATTTCGCGTGTGCTATGTAATTATTATACTTAGTGACAGGGTACTTTAAGTAAGTACAGTTGAATAGGCTATAAATCTTTTAAATTTGTATTTTCACGTGACTGTGATCATCCAAGGACAGACTTGTTTAATTTTTAAACATTAAGCCTTCTATAATATAGTACCGTTTAGTACTATTAATATCACTATGATATTTGGACCAAATGATTTTGTTTACAAACTTTCTCCTATAACTGCAACCATTCCTTCAGTGTTATTATTGCAATTTCTTTCCAACTAAGGTTTTTGCTTATCATTACCGAAACTTTATTAATACAAAATATTAGTGCTTTAGTAAGGAGTGCTTATACTAAGGTAAATTATAGCTTTTGCTTTGTGATTACAGACGTGAATATGAGTCAGAAAAAGGACAAATTCGATGTGATCTTTACTGTGGGCAATTTTAGTTCTACGTAAGTATTCTACTATTTAATTTCTTTTGCATATTGAGTAGATATTAAGAATAATTTTTAAAAAATGCATCATTTGGTTGTTTTGGATTTGTTGTTCAAAATTAAGTGCGTGTCACTTGCACGTGTTTATGAAAGCTAAGTGAAAATCTCCTTAACAAACCCTTTTTTTAGCGTTTGATGCGGCACACACAGAAATAGTGCCAGCACCTTTTGTTTGGAGATTTTAAACATTTCAATGGTGTATATACAACTAACGAAATTCTAGCTGTAAATTAAGTTTCCTAATCGAAAAGAGGATATCACTTTGTGGCGTTTTTGAAGTGTATCAAACAATACGAGAAATCGTCAAAACAACATACGTTTCTAAAACTATAGTCGTTGCTATATCTACTCGCGAAATTATTTTGATTATTTATAATGTAGTAAACCTGGAAAATAGCACTTGAATTTGTCACAAAGCGACACTGTTGCGTGAGATGTTTTTAGGATAAAGTTTTTTTTACTTAAATGTGCAATAGACTACAAGGTGCGCTTCAAAATAAACAGAGCTTTTTCAAAATAAGAATTAAGGCCTATTTTTGACAAAACTCGTATAATTCATTCAAAATAGTTTCCTTGAAACTATACAGCGATTTGCACGGTCAATAAGCATGTCGAACGAGTGATTTACGACGCCTCCAGAGATGTCTTTGAAAATGTTGTTGCAAGTCTTTTGGATGGTGTCTACGTCGGTATGACGCTTTCTGTTCGTTGGTGAATGCATCTTTCCCAATTGATAGAAATCACAAAGTGCTAAATCAGGGGAATACAGCGAGTTGTTTGTTACATGGTAAATTAACAAACACGACAAGCTTACACGAACGAATAAACTACGCCGTGGCTCGGTTCACTACAGTTGCGACGGAAGTGAGTCGATAGAGGACGGGAGGTTAAAATAGTGACAATTGTCTCAGCTGGGGCAAATCTATTGAGTACCTCCCTTATTTTAATCAGGTTTTGCCTCAACAGGACAGGCTCCTAATCGTTATGGTGCACTGAAAAATAGGGGAAATTTTGTAGTTTGGGATAGGAGCCTTCTATGACAGAACGAAAAATATCGAGATAATATAATCGTATTTAACTAGCCAAGCTTTTTTGCGTCTTTTGGTTTCTGGGAATAATGTATAAATTATCGTCTAAATTTGGACTTGCACGTATCGTTACCACTCTTAACGTGTTACAACAGTCTGAAATACTGGTCTTTAAATTGAGTGACTTTCTTCTGAATTCCTGCTCACGATAATATAAGACTCTTGTCTAAACTTTTAATTATAAGCAAGTCTAATTTGCTTGGGTATCTTCAAATAATACCACTGATCTTGTCAAAAACCCAACATTCCCCACACCTTGACATTATACGCCGCTCCAATAACATGTTCTCTATTTGTTAGGACTTATTGTTACAGCATTCCGTGTGGACAAGAAAGAAAAATAAAGTAAAGGATGCTAAAAATCTTAAATAACATGGTGTTGCGATTCTTCTGCCTCGTTATAAATCTGGTTTAATCATTGTACCTTTCTTTATTTACAAAAATCTCTTCTACCAAAGACTCACCAACAACATTATAGAAAGCTAGCCCTATTACATTGATAACAACCCTTTAAATAATAGAAGACTGTTTAAACACCCTTCTTAAATTATGGTCCTTTTAAAGGAAGTCTTCCAAACTTGTAACATAATATTGTGCTACTGAATGCAAACATAATTTTAGTTCCTGGTAAAATTTTAGAGTTCTTTAAGTTTTAACGAAATGGTTACAGAATACGCTCCAAAGTCTGTGAAAAGACCTAAATTCATTTATTAAAAAGGAACAGATAGACGACCTTCGACAAATACAAACTAGCTGTCGGTTCTCCCAATCAACGTGGGAAATAACTATGAAATAATAAATTAATTAACCTTAAATACACTTCAAAAGATAAACAAATGATGTGTAATTATAACTTGACATCACCTTTTTAGAAAGAATACTTTTAATTGACTTGGAAATCACCGTAATAACAAAATAATTAGTTCTGAGAATTTTATGATCCTTCAGAGGAGAACGAACACATTTATAAGTAGTAGGAACAAAAAATTTATTAACACAAATATACATATTTGTTGTCGGTGTAGTGAGGACAGAAAAACTTAAATTCAAATTCTTGTTGATATTTGGAATATTCCAAAGTAAGAACGTTTACGAAAACATGATTGCACCATACAAGATGTTTACCTTATATTCAGGAAACCAAAGAAGTCCCTGTTTACATTCAATTTGTAAATAGCTTCAAAAATATTAAAAAAGACCTTTTGCGATACGAAGCACAATATATATATATATATATATATATATATATATATATGCTGTGAAACCTTCAAAAAACCTCACCAGAGTAAAAAAAACATTCGAGCACCAACGTTGGGCCGTCAAGATTTGCTGTGATTCTCGCCCTGTTGAATCTCTTCTGATAGTCGCCCTCTTACTCTTTCCGCCTAGGCTGCTCACCTAGTTAAAACTTTCATCCTCATTCATAAAAAAAAAAAAACACATTCCTACCACAAACATCAACGTTAACTCTATTTACACCAATATTCACAATACATTAAAATTTCAAAATTAAATTTCAGCATAAATTGCAGCATTATAAAATTTCCATTTCAAATTTTGTCTTCATTTTTAATTTGCATCCAGAATTAATGTCCTGGTAGGATGCATACTAATTAAGTTACAATATGAGCAGACCTAAGTCTGAATAAAAAGGAGCATCTCCCACCCCTCCACGATAATTAAACAGGTTAGTCTAATTGAGCTCAAAGACAGACCCAAATTTTCATCATAATCAAAACATAAACTGCTAAATACTCCTTTCTACATATACTAGAAAATTTCACCTTAAAATTAAAAATTTGTTGTTTATACAAATTCACTACTGTCTATTTTATCAAACAAATCATAAAGATATCCAACACACACCAAAACATCAAACTTCGAACAAAATAGTCTAATTTACCTGAAGGTTACTGCACTCGTGGCTTCAATGCACATCGGACTTGCTCATCCCACCATTCCAGCTGGTTTATGTTTACGACTTCAGCTTCTGACCGCTTTTAAAATTTTTCTACACCACCATTCATCTAAATTGTTTCAGGGCTTCTCAGGAACTCATCTACGTATATCCCCGAAAATTAGCAAAGCAATTCATAATTCGTTCACGCTATACAAAGCTGCATACTTAAATGTATTTATTTATCGCTACTTATCTATCTTTTCTAAGTGCACTAATGCATAATCACTTGTATCGTAGCACGTATTCTGCTTGAAGTATGGTATAACAGCAAAAATAAAAAGAGCAAAACTGTTTTAAAGTAATCAAAAATCAAAAAATATAAGAGAGAACTGTTTAAAGTATCGAATCAAATCACAATCTAAGAGAGCGAAACTGTTTAAAGTCCGGGTTTATATAACGGTCTTGCTTGCACGTCGGATTTGTTCCTCAACGGACAATTTTTAGAATTTCGCATTCTCTGTTCTCTTTCGACCGTCCGGCACAGCGATTCTACAAAATTTGCACACGTACAAGTTGAAAATCTAAGAATTTTCGCGTCTACGAACAACTAATCAATTCCGTATAGAAATTGTTGTGTTTTCACCTCTCATATCTGCAACTTATTTCACCCAATCGTAACACTAGTGACGCTTCTCAAATCCGGCCTTTTATTATCTGTGTCTCTGTTTTACCTGTTTTATCCATCTCTTTCTACCTTGGTCTGAGTGGTACAAATCGATATTCTTTACTATCGGCTGTGTAAAATCCACGTGTACTCGCGACGTGACTTACTTGAGTTAAATAACCCCTCCATCTAGCCTTTCCCGTTAATACAAGCTACGGTTTATCCGACCGTTTGCAATAAACGCAGAATTTTCATGTTTATCAGCTCGAATTTATTAGAATTTGACATTTAAAAATACGCAGGTGTTCAATCGTAATACTTTAAATAACACTTCTACGATTTGGATATTCTACGCATTTTAACCTTCTAGATATATTTGTATGCTAGCAACGCGTCTCATATTTGGTATTATTGGGTTTTTAAAAGCTTTTATGCATATTATACCTCAATAATCGTTCAATATAATGATGAATGGCATTGACTTCTACCCTTTAATTTTTAGTGAATACAAATTAAATATTAATTATTATTTGTACACTTTGTTTAATACCCGTTACTTAAAACTTGAATTAATTAATATAAATTTCGCACGTAATTTCTATTTGTCTCTTTATACTTGGAACAATTAAATTACATACAAGTTGAGCATTTTAATTCTGCTTCTTTTTATAGAAAGGGTCTAGTGAATAATTTAAATCCCTTATTTTTAATGAAACGAATAAATTTTTATGCTCCACGGTTTTAATAACGCGTATTATCTAATAAAATTCTATACAAACCCTACATTCTAATTGAATGATTTAAATCTTTACACTAGGCATTTAATTACGCGTACTTTTTCCCAAAGCTTCCTTATACCCGGTGATTAAAATTATTTGATAAAATTAATTAATTTTCTACCCTGGTCTAAATTTGAGTAATATATATATATATATATATATATATATATATATATTAATAATAATATATATAAATTAATAACTACCAGCCCGATTTGTATTTGTCAATGGCTCTTATTATTTTCATAAGAGTTTGTTTACAGATACATCTTACTTATATATATATATATATATATATATATATATATATATATTGCTATGATACCGCGGTCCGGCGAATTTTTGTTTTTAATGTTCTTCGCCTCCACTCTGCGTCTCTAAATATTCTCAATTTTTAATTTTAAATATAACTCTTTTTATATATGCCTTATATATGCCAGCTTAGTCTAATATACACAGAGTGCACAACGATACGATAACAAAGAATGTTTAACACCCCCCCCTTTTCTCTAGCTCCTATCTATTTGAATAATGTAAACAAAACAAACTAAAATTTGTATAATAATCAAGAATATGTACACTTTATGTTTCAATAACTTTGATACTTTAATTTTTTATTCAAAAATTAACCCCTGATGCAAAATATTAATATCTATCTGATTATTCCCAAAATCATACTCCCCTAAAGCCAGCAAAAATACCACTGTATGTTTCTTGAAGCACTTTTGAACGTTCAAGTGACCTTCTTTCTATCTACATAAATTTTCATAAGATTTTTGATGACCTTTTACAAATACTTCAATATAAATAATAGTAAGTGTTAAAAATTAAAATCACGCCCTATGCTAATAAAGGGTAATTTATCTCTGACCTGCGTTTTTCCTGGTTGTTTTTTAGATCTGCCTCTGAATGTGATTGTCGGCACCTCTGGATCGTTTCCAATAAGTTCTCTGGTACAGCTTCTCTCAGTCTAACCCTTTGTTGAGTACTTTCTCTATTCGATGCTCAGACACCAATTCGTAGCGTAGTTATTTACGTTCGTCCACCAAAATATTTAGTTAAATTTGCTTAAAGTTGCCCTTAGATTTACTAGATTTTACTTACAGTTTATTTGGATATTATCTAGAGATTTCACTTAGAAGCTATTTAGATATTATTAAGAGCCCTAAGTTATTAAATATTAGAATTAGGTTCAATTAATAATTTAACTTACGTTTTTTAAAGCAAACGGCAACTTCTGTCGTACTTATAGGCACTTGAATTATTACAACTTTCAAAACTTTCCTCACTAAATTAATTACTTTCGTTATTCTCACTTCGCGTGATATTCGACTTCTAATTGATATAGTTTCTGCCTTGGTCGCAGAGATACTGATTGCTTATTAAGTCGGTCTTGTATTTAAAGACTCCTCCTACCACCTGTGCTTATTGGTTTTACTCGCGTGTTTGCTAGTTGAGGCGTTGTACTTTGCCTTTAGCATTGCACGCCATGGATTTTCTACCAATTTCCTGTCGAGACCCTGGTTCAATCGTTTCATTTCTCACGTAGGCGTCTATTTCGTATAGCATATTTCTCAGAAAATCCAACTTTATACTCCATTCTAGTCACGTCGGCTTGAATGTATATGCTGTTATTCAAATTTTATTATGTCACCGACCGTCTGTTATTTGTAATTTATTATTCTAAATTTGTTGAATTTTAAGCGCTTACAAATGTTGTAGATCACGTAGTCTATTTTCTATTATGACGTTTTTGAATGCGTTTATGCGTTAATATTTTGGATGAGATAATATTGTAGCTAGTATGCCAGGTTATTTACCTTCACTAATTGCGTGTTTACTTTAATAAAACTCGTTACATTTAAAACGTTATTTCTGCGTATTTCTTTTTGTTTTTATGCTTGTAAATTTAATTTGAAACGCATTATACGACGTATAAGTTATTATTCTTACTAAATATGATCTGATTTTTAAAGAATGAGCTTCCCTTTATGAATTAGAGTTGCTTGTGAATTATATACAGTGTGCTCGATGTTGGCTTGATGCAAAATTGTCAATTTACTCCCATTTAGTGATGAAATTGTTTGGTTTTCTATGCTTTAATGATATTTACATGTATCTTGCGACTTTTGTGACTCAATATACCCCTAAACTACCTTATTAACATATAGCATTTTCCCCCCAAATTAAAATATAAAATCTTTAATCAATGCCATTTTTGGCGCCCAACGTGAAAACAACTCGTAAAATAATATTTTAACGAGGATGCCTTAAAGCTCGCAATTGTTTTGAATTAACAATGTTTTTGGTAAAGTACGGATTGAAACTTATTTAGTATTTTGCAAGTGCACGAAACTCGTTTTACGATAAGTGTAATAACAGCTTGTTTTAAAAAGTATTTTTCTCACCGGAATGAATATTTACTCGCCGATTTGATTAAAGAATGCTACTTCTAAAGTTGGGTTTCCTTCTTCTACTTTATAAATGCAAGAGTTGTTTCACGGTAAATGGAACGTGTTAGAGAGAATATCTACACACAGATTTTGAATTAGCACTATCAATGAATGCTAATTTTAAAATGTGGCTTTGTTCTTACGATTTATAAATGCAATAAGAGTTACTTTTAAGGTATTTTTCTAGACAATCATTATTTACATACGAATTAAAGTTGCGCTTCGTTCTTAAGTAGTATTACAACACTTTATGTACTTAAAGTGTATTTATTTTGCATGGGAACACTTTAATCTTGTAAAAGGGGTGTACTTATACGTCTAAACAAGGTACAAATTAAATATTGGGAGACATTGTGCATATTACGAATCATCAACTATGCATTGAAACATTTTTTTAATTAATTTCATTTTGTATTATACTGCTACTAGCTCTATTGGGTTACATATCAGGTAAAAACTTACAGTCGCCTTTTCTTTATCCTTATCTTTAATTTTGATATAAGTAATTGCTGATTTTGTCAAAGCACTTTTGTCCAATATTACTCCAATATAAGTACTATAAGTATTATATATATAATATATAATAATATATATAATAATATAAGTATAAGTATTATACTCCACCAATTCAGAATGATTATATACCCATTCGAAATATTGTCATTATTAAACTTAGACTTATGCACCCCAAATTATTGTCGTCTCATTTAGACTTATTACTTCTTCTCACCAGACTCAGAATTTATTCTAATCAATCTTTCCAGATTTAGACTTGGAATTCTTATTGTCAAACTTAGAATACCATCTATTCTCCCCAGACTTAGACTTGGCTTTTATGCTCACCGGCCTCAGAATACCTTCTATACTCCCCAGACTCTGAGTTTATTTATTCTCCCCGGACTCAAAGCCCTATTATTATTATGTTTTAGTTTAAATAAATTCCCCAAAATCTACTTACGTTTAATCGGCAATCGTAATTTTCATCTTCGTCGCACTTAAACAATTTTTAAATTTAAATTATGCTTACGTGTTGCACTAATGTTCAAAGTGACGCACCTTGGCCTTTGTTGAGTTGAGAAGTGAGTTCGTTATCATGGTCGCTGCTAATATATGCTTGATATCCCACTTCGTCAGTAGGAATGGCCTACAAGTCCGTCGCTAATTTTAACCAATCAATTCTTTGCATTTAAAGTGGTTTTTGATGTAACATTCCCGTCCTCTCAAATAATTGTTGTTTGCTTGCAGCTGCTCCGTTATCAGCCCATGCGGTGTTTGTAGAAATATAATCGCTTTTCCATGTTGTATACAAACAACTGATGCAATTTTACTTTCAATTTTCATATATGCTTGTTATTTACGCAGTTTTTAATCACCTTTATTATTAAAAATCGTTAACTGTTTGCACGCACTTACACTATGCTTTTTGAAGCTTTATTTCTTATCTCCGTATTATCATAACTGACTAGAATTCTTTTGAATGCGTGTTTAATTATCTTTATTATGTTTACTCATAAATACGCGTACTTCTACTGAAAATATCGTTATTTGCATTACCTAAATTAACTAAAACTCTATCTACGTGGTGTTAAATATTTACTATTTACCTAATGCATATATTACTTATTTCTATGCTAACTATGCGTCTTCGTGTGTCTATCTGCGTTGCTTTAAACTACTTATACTTTATATACAGCGTGTTGACTGCCTACTATTTATAAACTATCTTCATTTCTCAATTTTTTACTAAATAAATGCAGTTTCTGCTTTCTATTATGATTTCTAATTCCTGCACGACCTTTGCTATAAAATACACCCTTAAACAACCCCTTATCACAGCAATATATATATATATATATATATATATATATATATGTATTATCTTAATTTAAACAGTGTACACTTCATATTTTAAGAGAAAACCTTATAACGTGTAATAAATTTTAATAACGCATTTAATTTACATAAATTAAGAAAATATATTCTTGACCATAAAAATGTGTCTGATATAAGACGGAAATTTCACGACAATATAGCTAACTGTAGTATTGTTTGCCTGATATGTGATAAAAAAACTAGAAGAACACAAAGGCATTGTTACAATTTGGCTACAGACAATAACTGAAGCCAGCTAATTAAGACGAACTGCATGAAAAACTATCAGACGTAACAGGTATGCAAGTGCATAAAAGTTGCGGACAAAATTATACCAAACCATCTAGTATAAAAGCTGTCTGTATTACTGGATGCCGATTTATCAGTTTCCTCAACATATTCGCCTTTGTTACGAAGCATTGCAATTATAAAGCGAACTGTGATATTTGTGGAAATGCAACAAACATTGACGTCAAGTCATAGAAAGAACGAAATTCGACTGATAGCCGCTTTAAATTAAAGAAAGTTTGGTAAAAAGGTGTAAAAAGCGAATCATAATGATGAATAGAGTGATGGAGTAAAGTTTCGACTTTTTAACGTCAGTGACCTTGTTGTTTCGGAAGTACGTTACCATAAAACTTGTCACTTGCTCTTTTTCAAATCTGCTCAACTGGAAGGCCTACGGGAAGACCAATGACTAACAAAGAGTTTCTTGTATTGCTCTGTAATTACATTCAACAGAATGATGAATGTCGGTTGCGATTGAAAAAGTTGCGTTAGGAATTTGAAAACTACTCTGCAAAAAGTACTTGTATTCTGATAAATGGTTAAAAAGTCTTCTTAAGAATCAATTTCAAGATAGATTAATAGTAACTAATATTTGAAGCAGCAAAAATGATTTTGTTTGTCAGACACGGCCCATAAAGCAATTTAGAGCTAGTATATAAATAGTGAAACAGACCCTAAAAGGGAAAATATTGGAATCTCTGAAGAAACTGCTAGAATCATAAGAAAAGATCTTCTTAAGATGATGTAAGATCATGAAACCTACCCCAATACGGATGATATTAAATCTGTAGGAGAACATTTATTAACACAAACACTGCGACCATTTACACGGAAAGTCACCGAGAAGAAGAATGCATCAAAATCGGCAAATCTCAACAGAAAATGTATCACAATAAACCATGCAGTAGTGTCAGCTGTAAAGCCCAGATAGATAACACTGTTTATACTCGTCCAAGGATCTAATCAATATGTTGTACTCTATCGGAGCCGGTGCAATTTACTCTGAAGTATGTGTGTACAACTTGACTTTAATAAACGCAGGGCCGAATTGAATAAAAGCAGATGCATTTATACAGCTCTTGTTTGATAATGCAGAGGTAAATGTTCACACCCTAGATAATTTGAATACATTTCACACTATGGAAGAAATTCAGTGAATTACGCCTGAAAGTAGCGTTGGAACAAAGTTAATGTTAAAAGAGTACCGTGGAACATTTAATCCTGAATACACTATAATCCTACAATAAATTTATTGCAGAAACTAAGATTCAAAACTGCTCGTCAACTACACCATTCCTTTAGAACATACTTGGTTTTCAAGAGTCACCATTAACCAGGTTGTAACGGTTTCTTAAACTTGATCAACGTCAGATGAAGAGTGTGATTTTATGTATGTATTGGCTCTACCTTTTATTAAGCTGGACGTTTCCAACCGTTCAACGATTTATACTGCATTGTGTTTTGCAGTTGAACAAAGTAGAAAACGAAACCAATCGTGCATTGTTATTTTTGACCAACCCCTGTTCATAAAAGCTTCACAAATGGTCGCCTTATCAGAACATAACAGTGACATATTCAAAATAATTTTCGGTTAGGAGGGTTTTATCTTTTGATGTTGTTTAAGGGTCCTATTGGTAAAATAATGGTAGAAAATGGCCTTGAAACATTGCTGGTAACTATCAGAAACATGATGAGTGGACATGCATACGCAAAGTGTATAAGAGCATATTCATTGACAGCCTTTGCAATTATGATTGCATCAGGAAACAAATCCCAGAACTTAATAGTTGTATTGTTCATTTAGAAAAGATCCATGAACAACTTGTTCAAGAACTTGAGTCTGAAAATATTGTTGAACTCCCTGACATTGATGAAACATGCACCAAAATAGATAAATGTTTGAAAGCATTAACTGATACTAACAAAACTGCCAAGCTTTTGATAAATCTCCTTCACTGCATTGATCTCAAACCTCAGTTCGTATATGCAGAAAGAGTAGGTAATTGTGATATATACATAGCTACAACGGTAAAAATGCTTCCATTCTTTCATGCTGTTGAACATATACCATATGCAAAATTTTCCCACTTATATGCCCAAGAAATGGCAAGCATTTCATCCAAGCGGGCAGAAATAAAAGTTGTTTTATTCAGAGAGAAAGGTATGTTTACGGTAAGAAGAAGCAGGAAGATTTGGTCAGGAATACGAACAGATATGCGTATTGAATAGTGTCTGATGAAGCAAGTGAAAACCATTAGTGAATTGACTCGTAGACTAGATATCACTTACAGCTATCTTACCAAAAGTGTATTCCTTACTTTTTAAAAGTACACAAAGCTGTCGAAGAGTTTCTGGGGACATTGATTGCTTAAACTGAATAACGTGTTGAGCTCAGGGAACCTAGAGTGAAGAGACTACGAGGCTCAATTAGCATTATCCTTTCACTTAGTTATAAAAAAAAAACTTGTTTTGTTAGCTTCAGGTTGTGTTTGGTGAGTCTATTAACTGTGAAAAAGCACAAGAAGTAGGAATAAAGGCTATGGAAAGAATTAAAGCAACTAACTTTGGCGATTTAAATCTCCACAGAACCCATTATGTAAAACGCAAGCCGAGCCAAAGAAAGTGAGAGTTCGATCGCAATAGATGACAGTCTACCCCCTGCAACTATTAAACATAATTCTGCGTATTTGTGGAAGCGCTAAGAAGTTAAAGCACTTATTCCATGAGCTGGCATTAAGGTCCTTGTCTCGTTTTAAAAACGTATCATTCTGAAAAGATAAAAAAGCATCAGTAATGAAGATATTTATTTGATCATTGTGTCAATAAAGGCAATATCACCTTTGTAATAGACGGAGGTCTTTGATGAATTATACTACCTGACCTAAAGATTCTACATACGGAAAAATAGTTCAAAATTACTGTACTTATGTTGTAATACATTATTATTGTGCAACAATTGTTGTTGTCAATGGAACTAATTCTGATGGTTGCGACTGCTCTAGAAAATAAACACATTTATTTTTACAAGCCACAACTCGGCCAAAATACAAGTACACCTACTTACACAGTTTAGACCTTGATTGTGGAAGCTAAGAAAATAAAAAATGTTTGTTATTTATACATTCCGTAAATGGCGGCGACACAACATCTAGCTTCCAACGCGTTGGGAAAAGGCAAAGCATTTTTATTTTAAAGTCATCTTCTGAAGCAAAAAAGCAAGCATTGGCGTTTCTGGAAAGCACTTCGAGAAAGTAGCTGTTGAAGCAAAGAGAACGATTTGTTTTAGGACTGTACGGAATGAGAAAATATAATAACTTGAATGAAGCCAAATAGTTTAAGTTTATTACCAAGTCAACAAAAAAGCAAACCTAGGAGCAAATTTTGATTTGGCCAAGTTACCTTCTACAACCGGGTCATGCTAAAAATATCTATTTAAAGTTAATTTGCAGGTGCAAAAATGGTTAGACAATACCCTACCACCTGCAGATTGGGGCTGAAAGATAAATATTGAAAGCGGTGACCTCTTCAAAGTCATTTGCACCTGATAATCTGCTTCTTGTTCATGTAAAAATAGTTGTGGTAATTACTGTAGGTGCAGCAGGTCAGGACTGCGCTCTTGAGTCATGGACAAACACACACTGATGCACGAAGAAAGCATAGGTAGTTGTAGTGTTGTACATTGTTTTACGGATGGTAACTGTAAATAGTAAAAATGTGTACAACAGTTGCAAGCATAGTTAATACTTATGCTGAAGAATAATGTTTATTGGAGTTTTTTGCGGAATAAAACCGAGCAATTGGATAATTAGCAAAAACTATGAAAATACACCTTTTATTTTGAAAGTCCTGACACATTTATTAAAATATTTACCAAACTACCACAGACTAAAAAATATCTATCTTACCTTCTTTAAGCTTATATTACACGTAATAATTTTTTACGAATTTGGTATTGATGCCACAAAAACAATCGAGTTATAAGCTGTACAATAATAGCTTGCAAATTCTATTGCTGGGGAGGGGACGCTAGGAAAAAGGGAGGGTACCTTTGAGAAAGTACGCCTCTAAGTAGGTACTAGCAAATGGCAAAAGTTCAGCTTGTATATATGAGGCCTCTTTTCCTTTCATAGACTGTTTCATTAATAAATTTTTCCTCTTTTACACATAATCTTCGGTACTTATATGTGTGCGGCTAGATCTTTTATTCTACGAACTTCATCAGCATAGAACCTTCATCAGCACTTACGAGTACTTTGCTAGCTGAATATTTTAAAACGCAGATGGTCTTACATTTCTAAGAATATTTTTAACTTTGCCCTTTTTTGGTGTTTTTTATACTCTTTTTCTAAAAAGTTTTTGATTGTTCTTCTACGTTTCCTAATTATTGAACTTTTTGTATGTTTACATTATTTTTATTTAATTGTGTAGATTTCTTTGTGTTTAGAGGATTAAGAGTATAATATAAGTGGTATTCACTTACTTTTGATACTCTTTTCTTAATTCCAAACACATTTTGGTTTCGTCTCTAAACCCGAATTCAGATATCTCCAAATGGATTCTGTTTTTATTTCTGCAAATACAGTTATTTATTATTTCTTTACCTTCCATTCCTTTTCTATCAACAACCTAACATTTTTCATTTGCCATGTTCAATCTACAAAAAATGGCCTTCTAACTGATATGTTTATTATACTAATCAACAAAGTCAATGACTTCGTGTTCTTTGGTTCTGTAGTATAACTGTACTACTAATGTATAGACGAAGCACTTTAACCCATTGGTATATCAAGCCTAAAACCACTTTTTCTTATGTTCAATTTATTATATAATCTTTTTATTTTTGAAGTACCTAATCGAATTCCGCATGCTAATTTAAGTCTGCAAACTACCACGCCTTCTTAGGTTATGTGATTTAATAGTTTAAGTTGTTCCTAACGCTTTATTCTAATGAAAATATAAACATGGTGTAGATGAATACCTTAAACATGATTAAATCTATCAACTTTTATACCAAAGAGTTTATGTTTGTCTATTATTCATAAGCTATGTATCAATAATAGTTCTATTTGATAAAGATTCTATTGCACGTGAAAACAATAGCTTATCAAATAAATACATTAGAAATTTCAACAATGAATTCAAGGGGAAAGCGATTAAAATATTATAATACTAATAGTGTGGAGTCGATGACCATACAGTAGTTATATAATTCACGATCGAGTGATTATCAGTTTATACTTATAATTACCTTTGCAGAACGAAATTAGCAGAAAGCACCGCTGGAAGTAAGGAATCTATTAGTGTTGACGATGATTATAATCCATTTGAGTATAGATCAGTAGAGCATCCTAATTCGTAAGTGTTTTAAAATTTCAAAGAAAAGTGTGGACTAGTTTAAGTTTACAGGACAGCAGGTGCATTAATCCATTTGCTCAAAAGTTCCTTGGGTTCAGGCATTCTGGCTATGCCAAATGCATTTAAAAATGCAGGACTCTTAGTTGGATTTATTGGAACAATAGCCATAGGATTTATGTGCACCTATAGTGTCCATATCTTGGTGAGTATTTTATTCTTAGATCATGTGTTAATATATTCGAAATGCAAAATTGATAAAAATAATAAATATATACAAGTCGTTAAGAGTTACTGATTTCCGTGTATTCATTTACATATATATTGTGATATTATGTGATATGTATGAGATTTGAACCTTGGCGCACTGAAGTACCACTCAGATATAGACTTCTAGTTCGTAAAATGATTGATGAAGGAGATGGTGAGGGCAGTTACTTGTTAAAGATATTTAAAATGATAATTTAAGAGAAAAGGAAGTTTTAAGATTTCAACTTGGGTGATGGTGATTTCATAAAGTAATTTTGAAAAGTTTGTGCCAATGAAGTGAACTGCTGTTGTTTGTATATCATAAAAATTGTGTTAAAATATTTAAAAGGAAACTTCACTGCCATGTGAATATGTACGTAAAGCCTAAAAAGTCAAATAGTATGTTTTTATTAGATTTAAGTTAGTTATAAGATGTAGAAGTTTTATTTACTTTTCAGTATATAGTTGTAAGTCTTATTATATCATTTGAATTTCACTTGTTGTTAGGATTAAAATATCAATTTATAAATTTTCGGCCAATGACATTTGTGTATTAGTTTACTCCAAATTAGAATTTGACAAGAGCAATAAGATCTATTAATAAAAAGTTGGATCATAGAATGTTAGTTGGAAAAGAATTGTAAAAGAGTAGGCTGGTTTAATGTTTTAAGGGGCATCTCCATAGAGAAGTGACAGTTGTAAAAATAATAAAAAAAAGGGACAGTTGTTAAAAAATTTAAAGGAGAGTTGTTGAAATAAAAATTAAGAGAAAAAACTGATTTGAAAAGAACTGAAAAAGAACTTTACAAACTATAGAGAAAAAAAATATAATCCTTTTTTAGTGACAGTTTACGAATTGTATACCTTTTATTATTGTAATCTCCTACATAAATTTCAACATATGAAAATTGTAATTGTGATATTCAAAGTATAAAGGAACTGTTGATATTAAAAAGTGATAAATGCAAGAGTCCTTGTCATTGTCTTATTATTGACCATTGAATTCTGGGAGTATTTTTGTGTAGACCGAGGAGTTCCAAAAGGGTGCTATCAGAACGCTGGAATTGCTGAACTTTTGGTGTCGCACACGGTGTTGATTTCACGGAGCTTAGTTTCCTGATAAGACCAACGACGATAAGTATAAGTGTCTCTAAAGAATTTTTGGCGAACCTAAAACCCTAAAATAAAAGGCGTAAATTCAGTAATACAAATTTTTAAAACGTACTTATCCACAGGTATTAAGAACCCACATCAAGTTCGAATCGTCACTGTAGGCAGTGGAGCTTCATTGTTCAGCAGCAAGACGTTTCATTGGAAGTTCAGGTTGTATTATTTTCACTGTCATAATTTAAACACTTAATCCACTATACTCGATTGAAATCTTAAATTATTAACAAATATAAACTGTTTTACTGTGCGTATTTTTCAAGTAATTGTTTACACTGTCACTTTTAGAAATTACTTTAGTAGAATTAACTGGAGGTCATTTGACTGGCAGTGTCACATACATCTGTATATGGTTCAGAACTCACGCTGTATGCAGATATAGATTTATTCACAAAATTAACCTGAGATAAGAGTTTCATTGGTCGAGGCGCAGATTTAAAGGCTCAATAGAAAAGTTAATAAATTAATTAAAGAAAGGAAATTATAGGGCAATTTGGTGCATTTCTAATTTGCTCATATATTATAATTATCAATCCTAAAAGGGGGGGTTATAATATATATATATATATATATATATATATATATATATATATTACTCATATGTAGACCAGGGTAGAAAATTAAATAATCAAATCAAATAATTTTAATTACCGTGTATAAGGAATTTCATTAAATAATACGCTTTATTAAAACCTTGAAGCATAAATAAACTCGGTCGTTTCAGTAAAATAAGAAATTTAAATTATCTATAAGACGCTTTACATCAAAAGAAGCAGTATTCAAAAGCGCAATGGATAATTTAATTATTCCTAAACAAATGGAAATTACGTGCAAAGTTTATATTAATTAACCCTATTTTAAGTAACCGGTAGTAAAACAAAGTGTACATATAATAATTAATATTTAAGGTGTATTCGCTAAAAATGAAAAGGATGGAAATCAATTTTAATTGGAGTTAATTAAACCGTTAATAACATATAATAAGCATAAAAGGCTTGTGAAAACCCAATAATAGTCAAATCGTAGGAAGGTTATTTAAAATGTTACGTTTGAACACCCTGCGTGTTTTAAAAGGCAATTTCAAGTTAATTTGTTTGGATAAACATGTTGATTCTAAGGATATTGGAAACGATCAGATGCTTTAGCAGGAAATACAGAACACCTGCGTATTTTTAAAAAGCTCATTCTGCGTAAATTTGGCAAATAATTAATGTTTCAAAGAATCTTGGAGAAACCGGGACTTAGTATTTACGAGAATGTGCGATACGGGTTTATTAAACCCAGATAACAGTCCGCGTGGACTAAAATATAATCGATAATAAAGAATATAAATTTGCACCAATACGAACAGGTTAGAAAAGGAAAAGAAAATGCGTCAAGCAAAGACACATATTGTAAAGGGCGGGATTTAAGCAACGTCAAGGGGTTGCGATTGGTTAAAATAGGATGCATATATCAGAGGTAGAACAACAATTTCTGTATAAAAGTAATTAGTTTTCTCGGACAACTTTGCGGGCCGTGTTGAAATTTTCTGAGATCTCAATGGGGTGAGTACGAAATTCATAAAAATCGACGTGCAGGCTACAGACTGGGAACGTAGAATGAGGAATTCGTTGGAATTACCCGTTTTAGGGAACAAAGCGACGTGTCGGCTATTCGCTATATATACAGGCGTGAATATGTGTTTCTCTCTTAGACTCTTAGACTTTCGACGATTCGATGCGTTAAAAGCTCGTGCATCCGCGACTTGATATTAAACAGTGCATTTTAGTTTGATTAAATAATTTAAAGTGTGCTAGTATATTTTAGTGACTCAAAATAGTTGGTTATTTTACGTGCTAACATGAATGTACTTCAGTGCACTTAGATACAAGGTAATAAAAGTTTATTATCACGGTACCAATTAGTAAAATTTACAACGACAAATGTATACCCAAAAGTAGGCAGTTTTGGCGTATATTGGTAATATTGGTAAAAGGAAGTATGAATTTCTTTGCTATTTTGCGGGGTGTTAATGACTAAATGGTTCGTAAATGTGTCTGCATCCACTGAACCAGAGGCAGATATACACAGATGAGTTCCGGAAAAGCCTAGGAACAACTTTAAATTAATGGTGATGGAGAACATTTTAAAGCGTTGACAACATGAAGCTGTAAATAGAATCCGGTTGGAATGGTGTGATTTACAAAAGGGACGATTACACTGAAGCTACGAGGACAATAACCTTCAGGTAAATTGTACTATTTTGTTTGACATTTTTGTGTGTATTGAATGACTTTATAATTGATTTACTTTAAATGGACATTAGTGGAATTTTTCTAACCATAAAAATTTAATTTTAAGATGAAATTTGCTTGTTTAAGTAAAAGGGGTATTTTGTTTTGATGTTCGGGAATAGGATGAAACTTTGGGTAGGTCTTTGAGCTCAATTAGACAAACCTGGTTAATTAACGTAAAGGGGTGGTAGATGCTCTTTATACTCAGACTCCGGTCTGCTTATCTTGTTATATTAATTAGTAGGCATCCAACAAGGACTTTAATTTTGGATGCACAGTAAAATGATAATAAAATTAATCCGGAAATTCTTTTAAAACTGAATTTTATGTTCAAATTTAATTTGAAAATTTAATGTATTCTGAATATTGATGTAAATAGAGTTAACGTTGATGTTTGTGGTAGGAATGTGTTGTTTAATTTTTATGATTAAGAATGGAAGTTATCTAGAAGAGCAGCCGAGGCGATTAACAGAAGGAATCAACGGACCAGGTGATTTAAAAGGTTTCACAGCATTCTTGACGCCCAAACTGTGGGGCTCGAATGTTTTTTTTTTAAAGGGCCAGTACCTGCAAAGATGAGAGGTTACACAGCATTCTTGGCGCCCAATTCGTGAGGCTCGATTTTATACAGGTTAACACAGCATTCTTGGCGACCCAAAAGTGAGGCTCGAGTTCCAAATAAAAATTTTGTTATTTTATTCCAGGAAACTGGCGATCTGAGAGAGAGAGTTTCGGTGTGTGTATAAATTTAAGAGTATTTTAGAGTGTGTGAGTGAGTAGAACGTATGCAGAGAAAGGAGTGGTTAAGGAGTCAAGGAGTGGAAATTGGAAGTGACGATAGTGCATTGTGTGAGAAAATTTCGAAAATGGAAGAAGCTGGAGGCAGTAGAGATCAGTCGAGGACGGAATCAGGAGATCAAGGAAACGAGATGATAATGAGAATGCTAGAGAGGATGAACGAAGAAGCTAATAGAGCTAGGGAAGAATCTAATAGAGCGAGGGAGGAGTCCAACCAAAAATTAGAACAGCTAAGCGATGAATCGAACAGGAAGTTAGAAGAGATTAGTCAGAAAATAGATAAGACGAATCAAGAAGTTGTAGAATTTAAAAATAGTCTTACTGTAAAGATGGGGAAGTTGAAAATAGGGTAGATAAAATGAGCGTGACATTACAGGTCTTCGACAGGAAATGGGACATTTAAGGTCCGAAGTACGCATTTTCTGTGAAGAAGAAATAAACGTAAAATGACTGAAGTAACGGACTCATGTAGGGATCAGTTAGGCAGGGTAGAACGCGAAGTTAGTAGTATTAAATACAACATATCAAATTTAACGGGGAAGGTCCCAGATTTTATACAGGTGGAGTATCATTGGACCAACACATGAAGTTTTATGGTGATAACAGGGTAAATCCACAAATTTTTATTAATAGTGTAAGAAATCTAGTGGGAAATTTATTTGACGAACAGACTAAACTGAATACGATAAAGGCTTTATTAAAGGACAACGCGGAAGCATGGTACAATTTAGTAGGACAGGACATAGACACGTATCAGGACTTTGAAAACAAATTTTAAAACACTACTGGAGTGACCACAGACAAGACCAGGTACGAGACGACTTAATTACAGGAAAATTTAAGGGAGAGTTTGCAGGATCTAGGAGCAATATGCCATCCGCAAGTACAGTGTGGCCAAACAACTGAATCCACCATTGACGGACAGACAGATAATCAAGTACCTATCACGACATTTTGAACTGGAAATTAGACAACACGTGGCCTTACAAAACATCACAGAACGGGAGACATTTTAGAGTATTTGCAGAGATATGACGATGTATGTGTAGGACGGACAAGAGAGATACGAGAACGAAACGTTAACACAGTTAGGTTTGACAACAGGACACCGAATTATCCGAGACGGCCTGACTACAACAGAAATTTTCGACCGAATTGGGAACGACGAGGACAGGAATACAGGAGCAATAGTGCGACTAGGGGACCGACGCCAAGACCTAGTTACACGCGACAGAACAGTTTACCGGAAGTAAACAGGACTGTGACCAGCACGCCGAATAGAGACAGGGACACGGATATTAACACGAGAAGGACGTACGCACAGGTTGTAGAAGGACAACCAGGACCAAGCACGGAAAACAGGATGAGACAGGATTTTTAGAACGTGACAGACCACTAGATTTCTGTGTAAATGTATACGAACATCCACGTGAATTTTCAAAATTGAGGAGGAAGTAGAGCCAGAAACTGAGGAAAAATTATGTTTGCCAATTATTAATTTAGAAATTTTGAGAATAATGTAGAAGTATTACTTGATACAGGGGCAGAGGCGAGTTTAATATCGGAGGAATTCGTCAGCAAAATTAGGGATAAGGTTTGTGATAGAATTATGCCTATAAAACGTAGCCATTTAGTAGCTCCAAATAAAAAGAAGTTTGCTGTAGTAAATAGTGTTGTGGTGCTTAGGATAGATATAGGAGGTTTAAGCTGTGAACAGGAGTTTGTAATTGTACCTGGACTGAAGTTTCAGAGCATTTTAGGTGTTGACTGTATGATGAAGTTAGGGGTTTTGATAGATATGGAAAGGAAGGTAATAAGAATTAAGGATAGGGTAGTGCCATGGAAAGGCAGTTATGAAGTCACAGAGGATGACACGGGGTTTAGTATTAATGTAGTAGAGGTAGAGGATGATGAAGGTAAACAGATCAACACGATAAGATGTCCAGAGGATAGGAGAGTAGAGGTTCAAGCTTTAATACAAAAACATGCAGAAGTAGTGGGGGGTAGAAGCAGCATATCAGGAGCAGGTGAAGACGAAATTAAGTAACGATGGCAAGTTTGTTTTTAATCAAGTAGATTTAAAGGATTCATTCTGGCGGATTCCATTACATAAGAATTCTAGAAGGTACGTAGGATTTTCCATAGAGGGAAAAATCGATAATTGTAAAGTAGTATCGTTTGGTTTGTCGGCAGAAAGGGGAAACAAGAATAAATGAGAAACAGACAAGTGTAGGGACTAAAGAAGAAGTAATATTTAAGAGTCAGGATAAGAGGGATGATAAGTTTATTGTATGTGAGATAATAGAGATGTTAAGTATAGATATAAAAGGGGAGAGATAGGGATGAAGAGTATTAGGATGGTTAGAAGGAAGACTTGGAGGGTCAAGAAGAGTTAGATTTAAATAACTTAAGGAACAAAGGATAGAGATAGGTGAACTTTAGTATAGATATAGAACAAGGGATAGAATAGGTGTATATAAAAGAGTAGAAGTAAGTGGTTATAGAAAATAAAGCTAGGTATAGGATAAATATGGGAGATAATTAGAAATAGGTTTAGGATGAGGATAAAGAGTAAATGTAGGAAGAAAATAAGATAGGTTAAGTATAGATATTTTATATAAGATTAGTGGAGAGTTAGGAATAGAGTAAGAGTAGGATAGGCATATAGGATTAGGTAGGGGGAAGTAAAGTATAGTGAAGAGTAGTTAAAAGTTAGGAATAGGATAGGTATATAGGATGTATATAGGATTAGATGGATAAGTAGGATGAAGTTAGGGATAATTTCAGTTTATAGAAGTAGGTGAGAGTTAGGAATAGGATAGGGATATAGGATAGGTGTAAATATTTTTTTGGATTGGATACAAAGTAGGTAAGTTAGATAGATAAGGATAGAGAGAGATAGGCAAAATTTTGTAAAGATTTTTTGGCAGTCTAAATATTTGATATTTGCATTCAAATAAGTGGGATTATTTGTATTCAAATAGGGGGAAAATACTCATATGTAGACCAGGGTAGAAAATTAAATAATCAAATCAAATAATTTTAATTACCGTGTATAAGGAATTTCATTAAATAATACGCTTTATTAAAACCTTGAAGCATAAATAAACTCGGTCGTTTCAGTAAAATAAGAAATTTAAATTATCTATAAGACGCTTTACATCAAAAGAAGCAGTATTGAAAAGCGCAATGGATAATTTAATTATTCCTAAACAAATGGAAATTACGTGCAAAGTTTATATTAATTAACCCTATTTTAAGTAACCGGTAGTAAAACAAAGTGTACATATAATAATTAATATTTAAGGTGTATTCGCTAAAAATGAAAAGGATGGAAATCAATTTTAATTGGAGTTAATTAAACCGTTAATAACATATAATAAGCATAAAAGGCTTGTGAAAACCCAATAATAGTCAAATCGTAGGAAGGTTATTTAAAATGTTACGTTTGAACACCTGCGTGTTTTAAAAGGCAATTTCAAGTTAATTTGTTTGGATAAACATGTTGATTCTAAGGATATTGGAAACGATCAGATGCTTTAGCAGGAAATACAGAACACCTGCGTATTTTTAAAAAGCTCATTCTGCGTAAATTTGGCAAATAATTAATGTTTCAAAGAATCTTGGAGAAACCGGGACTTAGTATTTACGAGAATGTGCGATACGGGTTTATTAAACCCAGATAACAGTCCGCGTGGACTAAAATATAATCGATAATAAAGAATATAAATTTGCACCAATACGAACAGGTTAGAAAAGGAAAAGAAAATGCGTCAAGCAAAGACACATATTGTAAAAGGGCGGGATTTAAGCAACGTCAAGGGGTTGCGATTGGTTAAAAATAGGATGCATATATCAGAGGTAGAACAACAATTTCTGTATAAAAGTAATTAGTTTTTCTCGGACAACTTTGCGGGCCGTGTTGAAATTTTCTGAGATCTCAATGGGGTGAGTACGAAATTCATAAAATCGACGTGCAGGCTACAGACTGGGAACGTAGAATGAGGAATTCGTTGGAATTACCCGTTTTAGGGAACAAAGCGACGTGTCGGCTATTCGCTATATATACAGGCGTGAATATGTGTTTCTCTCTTAGACTCTTAGACTTTCGACGATTCGATGCGTTAAAAGCTCGTGCATCCGCGACTTGATATTAAACAGTGCATTTTAGTTTGATTAAATAATTTAAAGTGTGCTAGTATATTTTAGTGACTCAAAATAGTTGGTTATTTTACGTGCTAACATGAATGTACTTCAGTGCACTTAGATACAAGGTAATAAAAGTTTATTATCACGGTACCAATTAGTAAAATTTACAACGACAAATGTATACCCAAAAGTAGGCAGTTTTGGCGTATATTGGTAATATTGGTAAAAGGAAGTATGAATTTCTTTGCTATTTTGCGGGGTGTTAATGACTAAATGGTTCGTAAATGTGTCTGCATCCACTGAACCAGAGGCAGATATACACAGATGAGTTCCGGAAAAGCCTAGAAACAACTTTAAATTAATGGTGATGGAGAACATTTTAAAGCGTTGACAACATGAAGCTGTAAATAGAATCCGGTTGGAATGGTGTGATTTACAAAAGGGACGATTACACTGAAGCTACGAGGACAATAACCTTCAGGTAAATTGTACTATTTTGTTTGACATTTTTGTGTGTATTGAATGACTTTATAATTGATTTACTTTAAATGGACATTAGTGGAATTTTTCTAACCATAAAATTTAATTTTAAGATGAAATTTGCTTGTTTAAGTAAAAGGGTATTTTGTTTTGATGTTCGGGAATAGGATGAAACTTTGGGTAGGTCTTTGAGCTCAATTAGACAAACCTGGTTAATTAACGTAAAGGGGTGGTAGATGCTCTCTTTATACTCAGACTCCGGTCTGCTTATCTTGTTATATTAATTAGTAGGCATCCAACAAGGACTTTAATTTTGGATGCACAGTAAAATGATAATAAAATTAATCCGGAAATTCTTTTAAAACTGAATTTTATGTTCAAATTTAATTTGAAAATTTATTGTATTCTGAATATTGATGTAAATAGAGTTAACGTTGATGTTTGTGGTAGGAATGTGTTGTTTAATTTTTATGATTAAGAATGGAAGTTATCTAGAAGAGCAGCCGAGGCGATTAACAGAAGGAATCAACGGACCAGGTGATTTAAAAGGTTTCACAGCATTCTTGACGCCCAAACTGTGGGGCTCGAATGTTTTTTTTTTAAAGGGCCAGTACCTAGAGATATGAGAGGTTTCACAGCAATCTATATATATATATATATATATATATATATATATATTGTGGAGCCGGAGGTGGTTGTAATTCAGCCGGACGTGGAAAGACAGGTTGAAGGTGTCAGAGAGACAGCAAACGAGGGGGACATGCTAGGTATTATGCAGTTTTTGAGAGAATTTAGGAACTCACAGGAGACAAAATTTGAAAATTCACAAGCGGAAGGTAGGAGAAATTTTGAAAAATTGGAGACAAAATTTGAAAATACACGAGTGGAAGTGAGGGAAAGATTTGAAATGATTGAGATGAAATTCGGAGGGATAAATGCGCTGACACAGAGCAGTTTGGGTTTACTTAGAGATGAAGTAAGGATGGACGTAGAAGACAGGGTAAAAGTCGTCGAGGAAAATTTTGTAACAGGTTTGTCGGAGCTAAGGGGTGAATTGGTAGGAGTCGATCTAAAACAAACAGAGAATCTTCAAAATTCAAAAAGGGAAGTTATGGAAATGATTCAGGATAAAATTAGAGATTCAGGGGAATTAAGGGCTGATGTAATAGGATTTAAGGACAGAGTAGATGAAAAATTTGGTGTACTTGAAGGTAGTGTTAGGGTAATTAGGGAACAAGTAACAGGATTAAAAGGGGGACGTTTAGTGACAATGGACCAGGGTTATTTTAAAAATGGACGAGAAATTTTACCGAAATTTGAAGGAAGACGTTTTGAACAGCCAATGCTATACTTAGATAAGTTGGACGAGATAATGGAAGGGGAACCAGAGAGGGTGCGCATGCAAATGATAGGGGCTAGTTTAAAGGGTAACGCCGAAAAAGGGCACAGTATAATTAGGAAAATTTATAACACATACGAGCAATTTAACACTCTTTTTAAGGAACAATATTGGGGTAACGCGAAACAGACCGAAATAAGAACAAAATTAATAATAGGACAGTATTTGACGAGTATGGGGTCGAGAGAAAGAAATACAGGTAGAAACCAGAATTGGCAGGGACACGAACGGCATGGGTATGGGCCACCACAGAGGAATTTCAGGCCGGAACAGTTTGATAATGACAGACGCGATTTGTATGGCAGATGATAAAGGAAATAAAACAATTAAAAACGCCCGACTATGTAAATAAGTGTTAATTTAGAATTAGATATAAGGTTAAGTTTAGTGGATTTGGGTACGACTAGTAGTTTAAGTTTTGTACATTCGTTATTAGAAGACAGGGGTGAAAGAGAAAGTAGTTTACCTTTTGTTAATTTGAAGTTAGATAATTGTTTATATGTAGCATTAATTGATAGTGGGTCTGAGCTGTCGCTAGTGAAGAAAGAGATAGTAGTCAAGCACGCTGAGTTATTAAAAGGGAGGATTTGCAAGATAAAACGGATAAGTTTGTGGTCTGCGATGAAAAAGAAGATATCAGTGATCGACGAAATGATTTGTGTACCAATTTCAATAGGGGAAGTAAAGCTAGGAGAAGCTGAGTTTTTAGTGGCAACGGGGTTATATTTAGATTTTATAATAGGGATAGATGCTATAGAAAGATTTGGGATGAAAATAGATGGCAAGGATAGAAGTGTACAGATTTTAAATATTAGGAAGAATTGGGTGGTACCTAATGGTAGTTCGAATAAAGGGATGGATATTAATAGTGATGTTTATGGCACAGGGATGATTAGGGAAAGTATTTCAGAAAGACAGGATGAGATAATGTTAGATAATTTATTTGAGAAAGTATTTGACGAAGGACAGATAGGGATTATAGACGAGGGAATAAAGGGTAGATTATATGAGATATTTAATGAGCATGTAGGGTTATTTAATGGGGAACCAAGGGCAGCGACTAAGTATGTACACAAGTTAGAAGTAACAGAAGAAAATGGGTTTTACACGAAGGTATATCCGATTCCGTATAGTATGAGGGAGAGAGTTAAGATAAAAATCAAAGATATGTTGAAAAATGGAATAATAGAGCCAGCAAGGACTTCTTTTATTAATCCGATCGTTGTTGTACCCAAACCTAGTGATAAGTTAGATATAAGAATTTGTTTAGATGCCAGAAAATTAAATTTAATTACGTAAGCACAAAAAAGAGGTTAAGTGATTTTGATCTCATACGCTTTAGGCGCCTGTGTTTCAATACCTGTAAGGGGACAAAGAACCCACGTCTCCTTACAGAGTTTAAATACTAGATTCAGTTTCCCTGAGAAAGTTTCAAAAAGCCGTGGCATAATTGAATTTGAAAAGGTATTTATTTAAATCATTAAAAGGCCAACACCACATTACAGGTTGCACCTATTATTTTTTACTCGTATATTAAAGCAGCAGTTCATGAAATATCACCATACATAACATAATATATATATATATATATATATATATATATATATTGCTGTGATATCCTCCTTTGAATGCGGGAACTGGGTCCTTTCAACAAGAAAATTCTAGTCCCACAGATTGGGCGTCATAAACGGCTGTGATCCTCTTTTCGCCTCGGCTGCTCACCTAATGTTATAAACCTCCTCATTCATAAAAAAAAACAACACATTCCTACCAAAAACATCAACGTTAACTCTATTTACATCAATATTCAGAATACATTAAAATTTCAAAATTAAAACTCAGCATAAATTTCAGTTTTCAAAAGAATTTCAAGATTAATTTTATTATCCTTTTAATGTGCATCCAAAATTAAAGTCCTTGTTGGATGCCTACTAATTAATATAACAATATAAGCAGACCGGAGTCTGAGTATAAAGGAGCATCTACCACCCTTTACGTTAATTAACCAGGTTCGTCTAATTGAGCTCAAAGACATACCCAAATTTTCATCATATTACCGAACATCAAAACTAAATACTCCTTTCTACTTCAACAAGCAAATTTCATCTTAAAATTAAAATTTTATGGTTAGTACAATTTCACTAATGTCCATTTAAAGTAAATCAATTATAAAGTTATTCAACACACACAAAATGTCAAACAAAATAGTATAATTTACCTGAAGGTTACTGTCCTCGTAGCTTCAAAGTACATCGTCCCTTTAGTTAATCACACCATTCCAACAGGATTATATTTACGGCTTCTAATTCTCTACGCTTTTAAAATTTTCTCCATCACCAGTTGTTTCTGGGCTTTTCCGGAACTCATCTATGTATATCTGACCCTTGTTTCGTGGATCCAGACACGTATTTGAACCATTTAGTTATTAACACCCCCGAAAAATAGCAAATAACTTCATACTTCTTTCACCAATATACGCCAAAACTGCCTACTTTTGTGTATACATTTGTCGTTGTAAATTTTGCTAATTGGTACAGTGAAACTAAATTTTATTACCTTGTATCTAAGTGCACTGAAGTACATTCATGTTAGCACGTAAATAACCAACTATTTTGAATCACTAAAATATACGAGCAAAATTTTAATCAAACTAAAATGCACTGTTTAACATCTTCAATCAAGTCGCGGATGTAAGAGCTTTTAACGCATCGAATCGTCAAAAGTCTAAGAGGGCTTGTTTATATTCATCTCGGTATATATAGCAAAAAGCCGGCACGTCGCTTTTGTCCTCAAAACGGTAATTCTAAAGAATTCCTCATTCTATGTTCCCAGTCTGTCGCTCACGCGTCGATTTTTACGAATTTTCACTCGTCCCATTTAAATCTCAGAAATTTCAACACACGGCACGCAAGCATGTCCGAGAAAAACTAATTAATTTTGTACAGAAATTGTTGTTTCTACCTCTGATATTTGCATCCTATTTTCAACCAATTGTGACCCTCGTGACGTTGCTTAAATCCCGCCTTTTACTATATGTGTCTTTGCTTGACGCATTTCTCTTTCCTTTTCTAACCTGTTCGTATTGGTGCAAATTGATATTCCTTACGATCGATTATTTCAGTCCACATGGACTGTTATCTGGGTTTAATAACCCCGTATCGCACCTTCTCGTGAATATTAAGCCTCGGTTTCCCAAGATTCTTTGAAACCATTTGTTATCTACACAATTTTCGCCGTATGTGATATTTAAACTACGCAGGTGTTCAAAATAATATTAATTCTCAGAGCTTTTTAAATAAACCCTGTTTTGTATTTCGTGCTAAAGCATCTGACCGTTTCCAATATCCTTAGAATCGACATGTTTATCTAACAAATTAAACTGAAATTGCCTTTTAAAATACGCAGGTGTTTTCAAACGTAACATTTTAAATACCCTTCTACGATTTGCATTTTATTGGGTTTTTACAAGTTTTATGCTTATTATTAATAATGGTTCAATTAACTCCAACTAAATATTAATTATTATCTGTACGTTTTAATACCGGTTACTTAAAATAGGGTTAATTAATATACATTTTGCACGTAATTTCCATTTGTTTCTTACGTAGAGCTTGTTAATACTGTTTCTTTTGCTATAAAGCGTCTTGTAAATAATTTTAATCTCTTATTTTTAATAAAACGAATGAATTTTTCTTCTCCACGGGTTTTTAATAAAGCGTATTATCTAATAAACTTCCTTATACACGGTGATTAAAATTATTTGATGTAATCCATTAATTTTCTACCCTGGTCTAAATATGAGTATTTTCCCCCTATTTGAATACAAATAATCCCACTTATTTGAATTCAAATATAAAACATTTAGACAAAAAAAATTACAAAAAAAACTGCCTATCTCTCTCTACCCTTATCTATCTATCTTACCTACTTTGTCTCCAATCGAAAAAAAAATATTTACACCTATCCTATATCCCTATCCTATTCCTAACTTTCACCTAATTCTATAAACTGAAATTATCCCTAACTTCATCCTACTCATCCATCTAATCCTATATACATCCTATATACCTATCCTATTCCTAACTTTTAACTAATCTTCACTATACTTTACTTCATCCTACCTAATCCTATATACCTATCCTATTTCTAACTTTATTCCTAACTCTCCACTAATCTTATATGAAATATCTATACTTAACCTATCTTATTTTCTTCCTACCTTTACTCTTTATTCTCATCCTAAACCTATTCCTAATTATCTCCCATATTTATCCTATACCTAGCTTTATTTTCTATAAACACTTACTTCTACTTTTCTATATACACCTATCTCTATTCTTATCCTATTTAAATTTTACTCTATTATACACCTATTTCTCCTGTGGTGCTGGTTCTCCGGTATAAGGAATAGTAGGTTGACGTGAAACCGTCCTCTCATTTCCCGTACCTACTTCCTTAATAAATATGTGCACTCCCCTACTACTTCACCTATCTCAAAAGGTCCCTCATATGGCAAGTGTAGTTTAGCACATGTCATCCTATCTCTCTTCCCTACTCTCAAGCTTTTACTACTACCTGGTCTCCCACTTTAAATTTTACCCTCTTTCTAATTCTTGCGTTCATCTTCCTTGTATATTTTCAGCTCTCTTCCTTAACCTCTCCCTCACATCTACCAAAAGTTGTTGAAATTCATCGTCCCTAGGCACAATTTGCCATGGTCTTTCGGGATACTGTTGCTTGATCAGCATAATGGGACTGATTTCTGTCACGGTACTAGGGTTTCATTGATAAAAGATTCAACCTTGGACAAATTGTCCTCCCATAAACGATGATTCCTATGTGAAGCTAAACGCAAAAACTTAACCGTCTCTTGAATATATCGCTCAGCTGGATTCGCTTGAGGATGCCTTATGCTACAAAACACCACTTTAATGTTTTGCCTCTCCCAATAATCTCTAAATCTTTGATTATTAAAATAAGTAGCATTGTCTGCTAATACTCGTTTAAAGTTCCTACTTCCCTACAAAATTGTTCCAATTTCTTGTTTGTTCCGACTGTGTTACAATCCCGAGTGGGATATAATTTGGTAAATTTCGAAAACACATCAGTCACAATCAGCACATGTTTGTGTCCTTTTGTACTTCGGATTAGATTACTCAAATAATCTATAGCAACTAAGTCCAGGGGATTTTGTACGTGTATACTTTGTACCACATCCTGACTCGTACTATTTTTGTACTTTCCTAAAGTACATAAGTGACAAGTGTTGATGACTGACTTTACTAACCCTAAGTCTTTAGTTGAAAAAAACGTTTCCCTAAAATTAACCATGTCTTTCAGTTCCTATGTGACCATATCTTAAGTGCAGATCTTTGATAATTAATTTTGCTTGTACCCTATCCACTACATACACTTCCAATTCTTGAATTTTTTTACACAAAAAGCCGTTTATCATATGGAAGTTTTTAAATCCCGGTTCGTTTTCTAACTTCGTTCTAACAATCTGTAGCTCCTCACTCTGCCTCTGGTTCCTCAAGATCTCCTCTTCTCCATATACTGAATCATTTTGTAGTAGACTGTTCATGGCAATCATGATGTCACACGGTCTTTTGTTATCCATGTCCCTGTTTCTACTAAACGCGTCTGCTATAAAATTATTTTCTCCCTTAATATATCTAATCTCAAAGTCAAACTCCTGTAGTAACAACCCCCATCGATATACTCGATTGTTAGAAAATCTCGTATTCATCAACGCACACAACGCCGAATGATCCGTTTCGATTACAAAATGTCTTCCTATCAAAAAAAATTTTAACTTCGTAACACCAAAGCACCACTGCAGCCATCTCTTTTCACTAATCGTGTAATTTACTTCATGCGGCTTCAGTGTGCGTGAAACAAAAGATATGGGCACCTCTTCCCCCTCTTGTACTTGGTACAACTCTGCTGCTAATGCACTATCCGATGCATCCGTCCTCAGTACGAAACCTACATCAAATCTGGGATGCCTCAAAATTAGTTGGTCGTGAAATTGTTCCAACAGTGTTAAATATGCTGCCTCTTGACTTTCCGTCCAACTCCATCGTACTCCCTTCTTCAGAAGTTTAAACAATGGACTCGCTTTTCGGCAAATCCGGTACAAACTTTTATAAAAGTTAAGGACCCCAAAAAGCTCTTAATTCCTAATGTTATTAGGTCTCGGATATGTCAAAAGTTCGGACAATCTTTCTTTATCGATACACATACCTTGCGTGTTCACCACATACCCCAGAAATTTAACGGTTTTGAAAAAATTCACATTTTCTATATTCAGCCTCAATCCTGCTAATTTAAGCTCTAATAATATCCGTTCTAAATGAGAGTAATGTTGTTCCTCAGTTTCACTAAAATTAAAATATCATCCACATAGTGTATGCAGAATTGCTCATATGCTCCTAAAATTGCTTGCATTGCCTTAATTAATGCTGCACTTGACGTTGACAAACCATACGGTACTACCTTAAAATTATAGATTTTTCCTCTACGGAAAATCCTGTGTACCTTCTAGAATCTTTGTGTAATGGAATCAGCCAGAATGAATTTCTTAAATCTAATTTACTAAAATAAACTTGCCACTTAATCTCGTCAAAAGTGTGTCCATGGATGGTGGACAATGGAATTGCAGGTTTGGTCCGTTGATTAATTTTTCGTGCATCTAAACATAAACGAATGCTATCATCCTTTTTCTTAACTACCACCAACGGATTTATGAAATGAGTGTTTGATACCTCTATTATGCCATCCTCCAACATTTTATTTAATTCTGCCTTCACCTGCTCCCGATATGCTGCTGGAATTGGATAAACCTTTGCGTTGAACGTTCTGAATTATCCACTTCCAATTTGTGCTCATAGCCTAACGCTGTGCTTGCTTCTACCCCCACTAATTCTGCATGTTTCTGTAATAAAGCTTGAACCTCTACTCTCCTATCCTCTGGACATCTTATTGTGTTGAACTGTTTACCTTCATCATCCTCTACCTCTACTACATTAATACTAAACTCCGTGTCATCCTCTGTGACTTCATAACTGCCCTTCCATGGCACTACCCTATCCTTAATCCTTATTACCTTCCTTTCCATATCTATCAAAACCCCTAACTTCATCATACTGTCAACACCTAAAATGCTCTGAAACTTCAGTCCAGGTACAATTACAAACTCCTGCTCACAGCTAAAACCTCCTATATCTATCCTAAGCACCACAACACTATTTACTACAGCAAACTTCTTTTTATTTGGAGCTACTAAATGGCTACGTTTTATAGGCATAATTCTATCACAAACCTTATCCCTAATTTTGCTGACGAATTCCTCCGATATTAAACTCGCCTCTGCCCCTGTATCAAGTAATACTTCTACATTATTTTCAAAATTTCTAAATTAATAATTGGCAAACATAATTTTCTACAGTTTCTGGCTCTACTTCCTCCTCAATTTTGAAAAATTCACGTGGATGTTCATATACATTTACACAGAAATCTAGTGGTCTGTCGCGTTCTAAAAATCCTGTCCCATCCTGTTTTCCGTGCTTGGTCCTGGTTGTCCTTCTACAACCTGTGCGTACGTCCTCCTCGTGTTAATATCCGTGTCCCTGTCTCTATTCGGCGTGCTGGTCACAGTCCTGTTTACCTCCGGTAAACTGTTCTGTCGCGTGTAACTAGGTCTTGGCGTCGGTCCCCTAGTCGCACTATTGCTCCTGTATTCCTGTCCTCGTCGTTCCCAATTCGGTCGAAAATTTCTGTTGTAGTCAGGCCGTCTCGGATAATTCGGTGTCCTGTTGTCAAACCTAACTGTGTTAACGTTTCGTTCTCGTATCTCTCTTGTCCGTCCAACACATACATCGTCATATCTCTGTAAGTATTCCAAAACGTCTCCCGTTCTGTGATGTTTTGTAAGGCCACGTGTAGTCTAATTTCCAGTTCAAAATGTCGTGATAGGTACTTGATTATCTGTCTGTCCGTCAATGGTGGATTCAGTTGTTTGGCCACACTGTATTTGCGGATGGCATATTGCTCCTAGAACCTGCAAACTCTCCCTTAAATTTTCCTGTAATCAAGTCGTCCCTAATCTGATCCTGTTTGTGATCACTCCAGTAATGTTGTAAAATTTGTTTTCAAAGTCCTGATACGTGTCTATGTCCTGTCCTACTAAATTGTACCATGCCTCCGCATTGTCCTTTAATAAAGCCTTTATCGTATTTAGTTTAGTCTGTTCGTCAAATAAATTTCCCACTAGATTTCTTACGCTATTAATAAAAATTTGTGGATTTACCCTGTTATCGCCATAAAACTTCATGTGTTGGTCCAATGATACTCCACCTGTAGAAAATCTGGGACCATCCCCGTTAAATTGACATGTTGTATTTGATACTACTAACTTCGCGTTCTACCCTGCCTAACTGATCCCTACATGAGTCCGTCACTTCAGTCATTTTATATTAATCTCTTCTTCACAAAAATGCGTACTTCGGACCTTAAATGTCCCATTTCCTGTCGAAGACCTGTAATATCACGCTCATTTTATCAACCCTATTTTCAACTTCCCCATCTTTACGGTAAGACTATTTTTAAATTCTGAAACTTCTTGATTCGTCTTATCTATTTTCTGACTAATCTCCTCTAACTTCCTGTTCGATTCTTCACTCATTCGGTCAAATTTTCGATTTGAGTCCTCTCTCGCTCTATTCGATCCTTCACTCATCCTCTCTAACATTCTCAATATCATCTCGTTTCCTTGATCCCCCGATTCCGTCCTCGACTGATCTCTACTGCCTCCAGCTTCTTCCATTTTCGTATTTTTTTCACCCAATGCACTATCGTTACTTCCAATTTCCACTCCTTGACTCCTTAACCACTCTTTTCTCTGCATACGTTCTAATCACTCACACACTCTAAAATACTCTTAAATTTATACACACACAGAAACTCTCTCTCAGATCGCCAGTTTCCTGGAATAAAATAACAAAAATTTTATTTGGAACTCGAGCCCTCACGTTGTGGTCGCCAAAATTTGCTGTGATATCCTCCTTTGAATGCGGGAACTGGGTCCTTTCAACAAAAAAATTCTAGTCCCACAGATTGGGCGTCATAAACGGCTGTGATCCTCTTTTCGCCTCGGCTGCTCACCTAATGTTATAAACCTCCTCATTCATAAAAAAAACAACACATTCCTACCAAAAACATCAACGTTAACTCTATTTACATCAATATTCAGAATACATTAAAATTTCAAAATTAAAACTCAGCATAAATTTCAGTTTTCAAAGAATTTCAAGATTAATTTTATTATCCTTTTAATGTGCATCCAAAATTAAAGTCCTTGTTGGATGCCTACTAATTAATATAACAATATAAGCAGACCGAGTCTGAGTATAAAGGAGCATCTACCACCCTTTACGTTAATTAACCAGGTTCGTCTAATTGAGCTCAAAGACATACCCAAATTTTCATCATATTACCGAACATCAAAACTAAATACTCCTTTCTACTTCAACAAGCAAATTTCATCTTAAAATTAAAATTTTATGGTTAGTACAATTTCACTAATGTCCATTTAAAGTAAATCAATTATAAAGTTATTCAACACACACAAAATGTCAAACAAAATAGTATAATTTACCTGAAGGTTACTGTCCTCGTAGCTTCAAAGTACATCGTCCCTTTAGTTAATCACACCATTCCAACAGGATTATATTTACGGCTTCTAATTCTCAACGCTTTTAAAATTTTCTCCATCACCAGTTGTTTCTGGGCTTTTCCGGAACTCATCTATGTATATCTGACCCTTGTTTCGTGGATCCAGACACGTATTTGAACCATTTAGTTATTAACACCCCGAAAAATAGCAAATAACTTCATACTTCTTTCACCAATATACGCCAAAACTGCCTACTTTTGTGTATACATTTGTCGTTGTAAATTTTGCTAATTGGTACAGTGAAACTAAATTTTATTACCTTGTATCTAAGTGCACTGAAGTACATTCATGTTAGCACGTAAATAACCAACTATTTTGAATCACTAAAATATACGAGCAAAATTTTAATCAAACTAAAATGCACTGTTTAACATCTTCAATCAAGTCGCGGATGTAAGAGCTTTTAACGCATCGAATCGTCAAAAGTCTAAGAGGGCTTGTTTATATTCATCTCGGTATATATAGCAAAAAGCCGGCACGTCGCTTTTGTCCTCAAAACGGGTAATTCTAAAGAATTCCTCATTCTATGTTCCCAGTCTGTCGCTCGCGCGTCGATTTTTACGAATTTTCACTCGTCCCATTTAAATCTCAGAAATTTCAACACACGGCACGCAAGCATGTCCGAGAAAAACTAATTAATTTTGTACAGAAATTGTTGTTTCTACCTCTGATATTTGCATCCTATTTTCAACCAATTGTGACCCTCGTGACGTTGCTTAAATCCCGCCTTTTACTATATGTGTCTTTGCTTGACGCATTTTCTCTTTCCTTTTCTAACCTGTTCGTATTGGTGCAAATTGATATTCCTTACGATCGATTATTTAATTCCACATGGACTGTTATCTGTGTTTAATAACCCAGTATAGCACCTTCTCGTGAATATTAAGCCTCGGTTTCCCAAGATTCTTTGAAACCATTTGTTATCTACACAATTTTCGCCGTATGTGATATTTAAACTACGCAGGTGTTCAAAATAATATTAATTCTCAGAGCTTTTTAAATAAACCCTGTTTTGTATTTCGTGCTAAAGCATCTGACCGTTTCCAATATCCTTAGAATCGACATGTTTATCTAACAAATTAAACTGAAATTGCCTTTTAAAATACGCAGGTGTTTTCAAACGTAACATTTTAAATACCCTTCTACGATTTGCATTTTATTGGGTTTTACAAGTTTTATGCTTATTATTAATAATGGTTCAATTAACTCAACTAAATATTAATTATTATCTGTACGTTTTAATACCGGTTACTTAAAATAGGGTTAATTAATATACATTTTGCACGTAATTTCCATTTGTTTCTTACGTAGAGCTTGTTAATACTGTTTCTTTTGCTATAAAGCGTCTTGTAAATAATTTTAATCTCTTATTTTTAATAAAACGAATGAATTTTTCTTCTCCACGGGTTTTTAATAAAGCGTATTATCTAATAAACTTCCTTATACACGGTGATTAAAATTATTTGATGTAATCCATTAATTTTCTACCCTGGTCTAAATATGAGTATTTTATATATATATATATATATATATATATATATATATATATATAGGGTAAGTCACGGAGAACGCCACGGAGTTTTATAGCAAAACGGTGTATTTGTTCAAAGTTTTTTCACTGTAGATCTATGTAAGTCTGTAGGGGCTACATTATTTTGATATATACAGGGTGCCCCAAGAAAAAGTTACATATCAAAGTTATGTTTTTTCATGTGAATCATCATATTTTTTGTTGCATTTTTGAATTGTACGTAGAAAATAAACTAGACTTCCTTGAAGGCTCATTATACCTAAATGCAGAGTGTTTTGATTTATTTCGCTTTTTCTAAAATTCTAAGGGTTTCGTAAAAATTAAATAATTCTTAAGTCAATTCACCCAGACAAATTTGTTTTTAATTCTTGAAATTAGACCGTACCCTTCACTGATCAAGTAACTTACTACAAGCAGATTCAATACAGGGTGTTCAGAAAATGCAGTTTGAATATTGACAGATTCAAAGTATAATATCGTTGTTATTTTAAATGGAACATCCTGTATTTTATCAGTTAGTCTTATAGTAATTTTGATCGTCTTGCAAACGGTATTAGGGTTGCCAATACCTATTTCTTCAGACTTTGACGTAATTTGCATATTTTTGAAATTTAACATGTATTTTCCAACTATTCAATATTATTTTTGACAGAAAACGCCTAAATTCTAGTTCGTGATTTTGTGGGATTAGCATTCAGTTCTGCTCCTTTATAAACAAAAATTAGATCTTTATTATTAAAAAATTTAAATAATGCACATACGTCATACATACATCACGAAATATTTTACTTCAAAAGACATTCCTATTGTTCCACAGCCCCCTAGTAATCTTATCTGCGTCCTTGTGACAACTTCCTTTTCCCGGATTTGAAAAAGTCTTAAAAGGACGTCATTTGGGGACGCTGGAGAACACTCAAAAGAATGTAACCGACATGTTAATGGCCCTACCAGTTGAAGCCTATCAGCGCTGCTATCGAGAATGGGAACAAGAATGGGAACCGGTGTATAGCTGTCGAAGGGAACTACTTTGAGGGGCACAATGTTCTTGTTACGAAAAAATAAAGCTTTGATAGATAAAAAATTAGTTTCGTTACTTTTCTCACACACTAGAAATGGTAGGGAAAAAAAGAAATAGGTGGAAAACAGTGAAAAAGAAGAGAAATAGGATTATAGGTCACATACAAAGGCATAAGGAAATAGTGCGGAATATATTAGAAGCAAAGATAGAAAAAAGGAAAGGTAGGGGTAGACCTAGGTTAGACTATTGCATACAGATAGTGAAACATGTAGGCTGTGGACAATTCAGGAAAATGTGCAGGTTAGCTCAGAATAGAAATCAATTGAGTTACTCCTCCAACCAATTCCAAAGTGGAAAACATAATAACGAAAAAAATAACTGTACTTAAACCTGATGATTATTGGATTTATAAATACTCTCAACTAATGTTAATTGTCCTAAAGGATTTACTGGAAAACCATTAATTCGGCAAATGTCTAATATTTGGGAATCCTTGGTAGGCTGCTTAACCCCCTTCACATAACTTACATGTTATTTTCCAATGCTCCACCCGAAGGTACTACATTGGCCAAGAAGCGAGTTTTTTTCCTGGAAAAATTGCAATTTTGCCGAACCTTGCTGTTCCAAGCAAGGTAGGGATCTTTAACGTGCGTGACAACATTCACACACGGGACCTCCATTTTACCACTCATCCGAACGAGGGTGTATTTTTGTGAAAAATGCTCGCCTAACATTTTTCAAGGGGACCGTGTCGGGACCTCTTCGCATACTTTACATGTGATTAGCCAATGATCCATCCGAAAGTACTGCATTGGCCAGGAAGCGAGTTTTTTTTACTCGGAAAATTTGGAATTTTGCCGATCTCTTGCATACCAACTAAGCCACGGAGCCACCTCCCCTTCGCATACCTTACATGTGATTTTCAATGCTCCACCCGAAGGTACTACATTGGCCAGGAAGCGAGTTTTTTTTACCTGGAAAATTTGGAATTTTGCCGAACCCTTGCTGTTCCAAGCAAGGTAGGTATCTTTAACGTGCGTCACAACACTCACACACGGGACCTCCATTTTACCCCTCATCCGAACGAGGCTGTATTTTTGCAAAAAATGCACACCTAACATTTTTCAAGCGGACCGTGTCGGGATTCGAACCCGGGACCTTGGGCGTAGTACTTACACACATACCACTACGCCACGGAGCCGCCACAGAATCTTGATGAAATAGGGCATACAATTAAGAAACAACAGAAGAGACACCGAGCTGCATCTAAGCTATGGGATTGTCAGGGAGCGGTGTAAGCTAGCTCAGAATAGAAATTAGTGAAGGTATATATATATATATATATATATATATATATATATATATATATATATATATATAGAATAAAAGTAAGTTTAATAAGTCTTAAATTAATACAAAGTTAAATATAATTAATGGCAAGTGACTCAGATTCAGCCATGAGGGCATTCTGTTGACGCGTTTCGCTTTAATTGAGGCTCATCAGGACAGGAGTAGCAAAGTTGTTATATTTAATACCGACACATTATGAGAAATACAGCATCACCTAGCTCACAATTTGTGTCTTCGTATCGTTGCACTTGACATCGCAGGTTTTAGCAACAGTCGGCACGTAGGAGATCCGGTTCACCTGCCGTTTTTCAGAGCCAAAAGAACACAAATTGTGAGCTAGGTGATGTTGTACTTCCCTTAATGTGTCTGTATTAAATATTACAACTTTGCTGCTCCGGTCCTGATGAGCCCCAATTAAGGCAAAACGCGTCTACAATTGCTCTTGTGGCTGAATTTGAGTCACTTGCCATACATCCTATTTCGCTTTGTATATATATATATATATATATATATATATATATATATATATATGTATATGTGTACATATATTGCCGTGGAAGTCGAGGACTAAGGTTTTAACATCAAGCTTTCACTGGGCCGTCATAAAATTTTTCAAAAAACAAACTAAAAATTTTATACATTTCTTACCCTTTTATTTCTCCTTTAAATTCCTTCAGCTTCCTTGGCTAGCTCAGCTGTGCCTCTTCTCGAATACCTAAATTTAAACACATATTTCTTTCACACTCGCACATCATTCAATAGAACTACCAAATAATACCACAACCATACAACCTTTTATTTACACCTATTAACAGATAAATTATATTTGCATGTGTTAAAAACAGTTAGATACAAGAATTATAAAATTTCAATTATAAATTCAATTATAAATTATAAATTTTAAACAACTTCAATGAGATCTAAGTATATGGGCCCCACATGTTACCTTAAATTGATTTCACACTGGAGTATAGTGAGCTCATAATAACCCAGTTTAGTTTGTATATGCCTTTTAAACCTTGCATAAATTAAAACCAAAAATTACAGACCCGTTTACCCTTTACAATTCAAATTTTATCCTGACTAAAATTTTGGGTGTTATAAATACACCCTTTTTCAATATTTAAACATTAATAAATAGTCCAGTACATGTATCTTTTACAATAAATTTCTGCAACCATAAATATGCCATCAAAAACGTAAACCACGCAGCACAAAATTTCACAAATGTTTATACAACAACAAAAATTTCAAATAAATACCTGGAGAATCTTTAGTCTTCATTCCCGTTGGAGATGGTTACCATAAAAACCCCTTGGCGTTGTTACCATTGATTATACTGCTTGTCGAATCCACAGGCCTCTACCATCAATATCATGCACACAAAATAAATTACCAGCTCTGGTTACCCCCATATATCATGTTTCCATTTATTAATTTTTGCTTAGTATTGTAGGAGCCGGGTCTTTATTAATTTAAAATGCACTACTCATACTTTGCGTCAATAATTAAAGGTCCGCTACTACAATTTTATACTAGCAACCACTATATTTACGGTAACATTACATAAAATATTCACAAAAGCTTTATTATTATTGTATTCTGAATTGGCATTCACCACTTTTATCGACGTAAAGGAAAATAAAGAGAGCCTTGATAATCTAGGTTGAGTATTTATATGCTTTTAAAACTCCTTTAGTGGACGCTCTTCAAGCGAAAAGGTTATTTTCAAACACCGTTTCTACAAATTTTGAATGTAACTGTCGGTTGATTCTAAAAATTTTTCCCGCCGTGTTTGTTGTATACTTCGAATTCGCTTACAACTTTCGCGTTTGCATACGTTTCTAACACTGTTAACTTTCGACCAATGACAGTCAGAAACTCCGTGTAACTTCGATTTATCTCTGTCTTATGCATGTCTGCTGTTTCGTTCAAAACCCCACTTAAGTTACAGAAAATCGATATTGTTGACATCTTATCTCAACTACACGTGTATATGGTACGTGCTTTTCAATCCCAACGCTTTCATATCTGTCTCTATCTGTTGTATATAACCGATTGTCCATTTCCCTCGCTCTTTAAGATGTTTGTTAGCCTTGCTGTTTATACCAAACTGACGGTTAAAAATATTTTCTATAAAACCCTATCTTAACACACGCTTGACTTTGTCGAACGTATCCTTTTAAAACGCAGGCGTTTCTGTTAATTATCGAACGTTTGAACATAACTTTTTGGACTTTCTGCTTCTTGGTATCTGTATAAAACGAATACATTTGCCTTGGAATTATTGATTTTTTCACACAACACGTTCCCTTATGCTTATACGTGTTGAATTCAAATAACTTATGGTTAATTAAGCGTATCCTTGAACTTCTATTTGCTTTAAAACTGTTTTTTCTTTATGTGATCCTAACATTCCAATTATTAAATATACAAATACGTTGATACTCGTCCGTTTTCCCTAAATGAATTAAATTAATTTTGCGCGTAAATAATTTGTTCTTTTCAATATACAGTGTTGTTGAAATTTTATTGTATCCGCCTATTTACTCCTTTGAAGCCACAACAATATATATATATATATATATATATATATATATATATATATATTTGTATATATTACTGTGTAGGTTAAAGGTCAACGTGTGTAAATAGGCCAAAAAAGTATTTTTATAACGACCCGGTAGATAGGAGAATAATAAATTATTTATTAAGCTTCAAATCAAGAGTTTGCATACTTTAGTATAAGACAAGATAGACGATTACGTACAGAACATTTTAATGTTAAAGGACATATTTTTATGTAGCCTCAAAGTAATAATTTGTATACATTAATTTAATGCAAGGACAAGTAGAATCGATGACAAGGTTGACTATTGCATACAAACATGGAGAATACTAAAACTCGCAATAGGTGAAAATCACTAATTTGTATACGTTAATTTAATACAAAGTTGAATATTCTAGGCAAACATGAGTAATATTAAAGCTTCGCGGTATATAAAAATCAATAATTGATGCAACGGATATTTATTTATCATCGTAAACTAAAAGGTACGTTAACTTAATTCGTAGAAGTCTACAAAGCAACATATTAAGCAAATGAGGGAATGAAAGCTTCAAATAAATATATATTTCTTTGAAAACTACAAGACGATGCGATAACATTTCGAGGTATTACTCAGCAGAAAAACCAGGTTGACGCACAAGTATGTTATTTTTGAAGCAAAAAGCAATAATTTTAAGGGACGGAGAATCGGTAGAAGGCAACTAAGGGAGACAGAGAATACATCAGCTGGTAGAAGGACAAGCATTTTTCAAGCGCGTGACAGACGAGTATATTTTAAAAGACAAATGGGTGAAGCAAAGATGCAAGATGTTTGTCGACGATATCGATTTTCAAGGCGCACATTTAGCGAGGGAATCGTAACCGTAGACAGCACGGCGATAGTGGGAGCTCAATGAAAGTAAGAAAATACGAGTGAGACAGAATAGTGATTATAAACGCATGACTGCATCAAAATAGAGACGCAGGCACTATGGGCGTGTTTTGCAGGTGGTTAGAGTAAATGGAGAGGAAAGATTTTTTAGGTACGCGTCGACTGTTGCAATTGATAGCTAGTTTTTCGTGGTAGTACCGTAGTGGAAGGAGTGGAATTCTGAGTTTCACAAATTCGTTGGGTTTTGAGTGGAGGAATTTAGAGAATTGTTTGTAACGAATGTGATAGTTCAGCGAAAACTCTAGAAATACGTGACTAGAGAAGGGATTTGAAGATTATAAAAGCTCTTGCCAGGGGTGGTAGGGCCCTCTTAATTTTCTGATCAGCTTCGAGTACATTAAGTAGCATCAAGAAGATATCCTAAATTTAAATTAAAAGCCGCGACATAGTGCAGTCCGTCGTATATTTTTACAAGTATTCTAAATGCATGAGTTAGTGCTGACAAATTAAACGGGCTGAAAATAAATTAGTATAAATAAGTTGTAAGAGTACAACAGGATGCTACTGAGGTAAGCAAACCGAGTACTTCTTGAACGAGAGTGCTGGTGGCACGTTAAATTGAGACGGAGGCATAATTTGGATTTGGATGGATGGTGGTATGAAAAGCATCCACCAATAACTGTGGGAACTGGATGAACGAGTTGAGATGGAGTTGCTCTCCATGTAGGAGTGAGAACGTGAGGAAAATCCAAGTATGTGAGTTTGGTGGAGGTCATCTAAGGAGGTGGTGCGTCCGAAGAACACACCAGGTAACGATTTTTGTTTTATTGTTAAACTGTGGTGATGGCATTGTGTTATAAAGCTAGGTGTGTTTAGAATTACGTGGTGAAAATTTTATGAATTAAAAATTAATTTGATTACCGTAATAAAAGACAATTTTCCATTATTATTTGAGTAGGTAAAAACAGGAGTAATAATGTTTGATGTAAAGAGTAAACGGGTCTTTAGAGTAATTTGACCATGCAATATTTTATGCATATCAGGGGAAAAAGGTTTATACTGAGCTCACCATAGACCAAGTAAAGGTAAATATAGGGTTTCACGATAGGCCCACCTACTTTGAAAAATAAAAAGGTTGAAGTGTAATAACGCACACACAATTTAGATTGAAAAAAAGGATAGAATGTTTTATTGTAAATATAACAATGTAAGTATTGAGATTGTCTGAATAATCATTTATGTCATATGAATAAAAGAGTGTACGTTTGTTCAAGGATTTTGTTTTGTTTTTGTATTTTGTTGTGTGTAAAGGTGTTGAAAGAATGTGTAGTTGGAGTAAGTATGTTCTAGGAGGTAGTGCCCAAAGCTAGCCGTGGTAGATCAACTTGGAGAAGCAATTTTTGTAAATATCAAACTAGAACATCATAATCAAACACGAAATTTGTAACGAAGTTATATTTAGGTGCAAATTGCTGGAGTTATATTTCTATCACAAAAGGAGGAAGTAGGGGCTTCAAATAGAAGACCACTGCATTTTTATGACGTCCAAAGTGTGGGGCACGATTTTTAGGATAAAATTCCAGCGAGAGCACTGCATTTTTATGGCTCCCAACGGTAGGGCTCGAATTTAATCCCAAAGGACACTGCATTATTATGTCAACCCAACATTGGGGCACGATTTTAGGACTTCTTTCCAGGCAAAACTACTGCAATATATATATATATATATATATATATATATATATATATATATATATACACATATTGATCCGATTAAGAGTAATAAAAAGTCAAACTACATCATAGAATATAAATCCCACGTCGTAAACTTGAAAAAATTAAAAGAAAGTCCAACTATGTAGATATTTATGTGTATAGAAAGCGTATTTGTAAAGTGTCCGATATAAATTGTATAAATGCATAAAAACCGTGATTATTAAATAATTTCATAATGAAAGTAAAAGGTTTTAGATAGTTCGATGTGTAAATTGTGTATTAAAAGGAATTTGAGTTTTAATTTAATAATCAAAGAGTTTTATCCACATTTTATAATAAAAGCATTGTATTTAGAAAACTACTCAATCTTATGTAAAATCGCATATTCTAAAAAATTTTCATAAGTAATTGGTCCTGTTCAAATGCGTAAATATTCTAAAGGAGATTTACAACTAAATTTAGTGTTAATTTTAAGTAAAACCGCCTGCGTAAATATTCAAATTTCCGTGTAATAGAAAAAAATTTACGTTATTTCAACAGTGCATTTATCACCTTTAGAAAGAATTTAAAGTACGATATTTTTTCAAATTAGACGAATAGCCGTTAAGCAAGGAAGAGCATCGGTAATTGTCCCATGTTCTAGAACGATGGAATAGATACACTTTAACCAATTATTTAAAAGCCAGAAGTTAAAAAATCAGTGAACTTAAATGTTTAGATAAGTGAACAACGTGAATAGCCCGGAGTGACTACAAAATAGTGCGATAACGCATAGTAAAACGTTCATGCAATTATAATATAACCTAAGGCTAGTAGTAAAACAATAAATCTTCGAATCTTGATAACATCAAATGAAACACCTACTTCTAGAACCAATTTAAACATGGAAACAACAACAAGACTTTTGCGAAAGTTCTCGAAACCTACTTCAGGAGAAACTCGCCTTATAAAGGCCAATGAATTTTGAGAACTTCGATCAATCTTAAAAATGAACAAATGACCAATTATCTATTATAACACTGGCGGACTTTCTAAGAAGGTAGTACACCCAACGTTAAATGAGGAGGTTGTTCTATAGAGACTAATACATTTCTAGCTTAATAGCAATAAATAATTTTGTTGGGCTTTGGAAAAGTAATTCATGTATAGTGAACGAAGATCGATTAAATTGATGGTTATTTGCAACGGTTTCGCTGTGGCTGCATCCCATCAGACTGGTGCACTTCTTTTTGCAAAACAACCAATCAAGTTGTTTTTGAATTATACACAAATCATGGCGTATTAATAAATGCTAAACGTTTCTCATGCGCCCTCTATACACAAATGTAAACAACTAACTATCGGTAACTTTTTCAAGCCTCCAACATCATAATGAAGGTGTCATTGCCAGACAAAATTTAATAACTAGCCGAAGACTAGACAAAAATGAACAGATGACCGATTACCTATTATAACACCAGCGAATCTTTTGAGAATGTACTACACCCAATGTTAAATGGGAAGTTAGTCAACAGAAACTAACACGTTTCTTGCTAAATAATAATAAATAATTTCTTCTAGCATTGGGAAAGTAATTCGAGTATAGTGAACGAAAACTGATTAATTTGTTGGTTGTTTGGTTAGTTGGCAATCGGTCATCTGTTCATTTCATCTTGTCTTTAACTGATTATTAAGTTTTGTCTGGCAATACTATCTATACTATAATATCGGAGACTAGAAAAGTCACCGATATTTAGTTGTTTACATTTGAGTACAGAGGGTTCATTCGAAACATTTTCCCTTATTAATACATCACTATTTGCGAATAATTTAAGAACTTGGTTTGTTGTTTTGCACGAAGAAATGCGCTAATCTGATGAGCTGCAACCACAGCGAAACCGGTCATTGGCTTTTCTCTTTGCAAAATAATCAACAATTTAATTAATTTTCGTTAACTACACTCGAATTACTTTCCCATTATTTATTATCAGTTCAATCTTGACCGAAGCTTTGACGTTAACATATTATTGAAAAAATTAAATAATACGTCACAGTATTTAGTAGTGAAAATTACTGTAATGTATTACGGTGGATAAACGACTTGAACAAAATATGAGTTATTGTAAATAAGGAGCGTTACCCGAATCGCGGACGTTAAAGTGTTTATGGAAACTCCGACATAACTAAAAATAACTAAACTATGGCAAGATAAAGTTTTCTTAATTGGAATAATGCATATATAATTGGGATGGTTTGTTTTATATTTATGAATGAATTTGGCTTAAAAATGTTTAGTCTTTAAAAACGATTTAAACGATTTTGGAGCATGGATTGGTAATTACATTCTAGAGAGAGCCTACAAGAAGCAGATTCATAACGGTAAACCAAATATGTTTTGTTTATATTTCTAAACGAAGATATCTATCCATTAATTAGTTAAGTTGTATGTTGAAATTCTTATGTATGCAAATCTTTTGAATTTAGAATAGAAATGTGTGTGAAAGTCAATATAATTTAATTTAATTTTAAAGGGCTGGCAAACCCATGCTGCAGGTTTTCATCATTATACAAGATGATTAGTTAACCCAGCTGAATCAAGATAAGTTTAAATTCCGTTTTAAGGACGGATATTAAATTTCATGACTTACTAAAATAAATGTTGTACATATTAAAGAAGAGCTAATTATAGAATTGTTTATTAATGATAGTTATGGGAGTAAGATTTGTGTAACGTAAGTGAGTGATTATCCTTGTTTTAAAAGAGATTTTGGGCTCTATATGTAGGATATAAAATATGTGTTGAGAAGAAGTTAATTGATTTAATTTTGTAGTTGAGATATTATTTTTAAGAGAAAGCTGTAGTGAATGTATTAATTTGTGTTTGAAAGATTGATTTTAAGGGGATATTCGTATCATTATAAACCTTATGTATGATTATAGTGGTTTTACTAATAGAAAAGCTAGCAAAAATGATTAGACAGCGCAATTTGAAACTATAAGGAATACGATTCCTTGATGATATTGAATATTGATCAATATCGCATTAATTCGCAGTTGTAGTGTTTCGATTTATTTTAAAATCATATCTTAACCCTACAATTACAGTAATAAATAAATAAGCAAACAAATAGAACTTATATGAATAAATCACGCGCTCAGTGTATAGCACTAATTTCAGCATGTGCAATTAAATCGGACGACCAAGACGTGAGTGTTAAAACCTACATCTAGAGATTGTTGCATGATTATCGGACGTACACATTTAAATTGTTTCATAATTAACCAGTTGTTATGAAGCAATTGGTTGTAGCATTGTATGACCTGTCTGGCTATTTTATTCTTTTCTCTCCGAGGAGGCAATTTAATGTTATCTATTATACGACTTATTTAAAATGTTATAAATTAAACTAAAATCTTGAATATGTATATTTTGTTATTTATTGTGTTGGGTATTGTTTTGCGTCTAATCGTTTTTAATGTGACTCTCCACTACTATTCATTTTAGTTGTTAATGTTTATATTATCGAGTCAAAATTATAACTATGATAGTGAGTAAAATGATGTGAAGTTATACCGTTGAGTATTTTTGGCAATAATTCTACAGTCCAATTTATGAATTGCTCTTCCCGTTTGCAAACCAACTCCTCGACTGTCTAATGCATATTCTATTACAATTTTTGCATGGACATTGATAGACAAATTGGGCTTGTACTATTTAAGAACTTTTGTCTTAGTTTTGAAAATAATTGTACAGTTGTGTTTGCATTATATGCAACAGTTGAAAATCTTTATCTTGTAACATTTGCTTCAGCGATGTCTAAATTTGGAAGCCTAAAATAATTTATGTGTAACAAATTTCACTCCATCCACATATTTTTGCATTAATTTATGGAGTAATTTTCAATATAGATCGTTTGAAGGATTTTTATAATATTTTGTTGATAAAATAACATAAGGAAATTATATTTAATAGCAACTTTTACGTAAACACTTCGCTATTTAAAATTGACACGAACTAGTTATATTATATTATATTATATTGTTCTTCAAAATTTTTCTTTGTTCCCACTTAATGCCGTACTCGCAGAGGAATATAGCACCAATTGAGGATTGACTTGACATGTAAACGTGAGGTAGAGCTTTAGTGGAAGAAATCTTGGTTCATTCCTGGTCTCTAAGACTAACACTGTAAATTAAGTAGAGACGGAAAACAATGGGTGTGGCGCCATAACCACACCCTCCCAACTTTTACGTATCGCCTCTCACTTCCCACGTTCAACCTTCCACCTCCCACCTCATTTTTAAGAGGAGTGTTACTTCAAAACCGATGTTGAGTGGTTGTTGATACTCAGACGTGAGTAGTTCATTTATCGTGCTTACAATGGTCTCAAAATGACAGATGTATAATTAAAAATAATTGAAACTGCTGCAAGATAAAGCTTTCTTAATTGAGATAATGCATACATCATTGGATTGGTTTGCTACATGTTATATGGAGCAAGTTACATGAAAACGCCTACATTTTAAAATGATTTAAACGATTTAGGAGCATGAAGTGGTAATTAAGTTCTGGAAAAAGCCAACAACAAGCAGATCTGTAACGGTGAAATAAGTATATCTGGTTTAAGTTTCTATAAGGACTTATACCTATTGACTAATTAGTTAAGTTATATGATGATATTTTCTGTGTGCAAATCTTTAGAATTTAGAGCATAAGTTGTGTGTATAAGTCAATATAATTAAATTTTTTAAGAGTTGGCAAACCGACGATGCAGGGTTTCGTTATTATACAAGACGACTATTTAACCCCGATGAGTTCAGATAGATTTAAATACGGCTTCAAAGAGGAGGATATTAAATTACATAACTTATTAAGGTAAATTTTTGTACATATTACGTAAGTTTTAATTATCGAGTTATTTATGAACAATAATTATGAGACAAAGATTTGTGTAGCACAAGTAAGTGATCATCCTAGTTTTAAAGTTTTTAGTATTTATGATTTTGTTGATAGGTAGTTAATTTCATTCCATGTCATATCTAAGATTTTGAAAGCTGTTGTGGAATTATTAATTTGAATTGGAAATATATTGTGTGTGAAAAGATATTTTGCAGCTCTATAAATAGATGCATGATTACAGTGGTATTGTTAATCAGAGAGATAGCAAAAATAGCTAGACGACAGGTACTTTGAAACATTCATCATAGCAACTTTTATTGCTTTCCTACCCCGAGCGATTCACAGCATTTTTTATCAACCTCCAACCTGAGGCTCATTTAAAATCATTCCACTTAAATATATATATATATATATATATATATATATATATATATATATAAAGTTTAGGTGGATTTCGACTATAAAGATTTGATATTTTTATTTTCTTCATCAGGAAAACTATAATAAAAGGATTATAAAATTTCTTGGTACATACATACATACATACATACATACACTCAAAATCTTAATAGTATCTACTCGCATCTTATTTCTGTTATAAAAAATAAAAAATAACAAGGATCGTATTTCTTAGTAACTAGTTATTTGCCTTATTTCTTTTACTCTTAAACATTTTTTTTTTTTAACTTCAAGATTGACTCGTTATATTTAATTATTATTTTTATCTATGTTTGCTTATGACATAATTTATATGTCAAAAGTATTTTATATTTTGACATTTTCTAAATTATTTTAAATTAATTACCTTTATATTACTTTGTTACTAATATTTAATCTTTTTTCCACTAAAATTTTTTTTAATTATTATATAAGCTAGTTATTGTGTTTGGAATGTTTTTATCAATTTCGGCAGCGTGTTCTAATATCTGTTATGTTCCACTTATTCATTAAATAGACTGTATAATCGTAAGTAAGCAATTTATGTACCAAGAAATTTTTCCTGATGAAGAAAATAAAAATTTTCGAAAGCTTGAATTGATTAAAAGAGTTTACTAATCGCCCAAATTGACTACTACCCGATATTTACTTTACAATATATATATATATATATATATATATATATATATATATATATGCTGTGATATTCGCCCCACGATTGGGCATGTCATAAAATTGCTGTGTTATGCCCTTATTTTATTGCTGTGCTATTCCCTTTATTATATGAAATATTAATTTTAAGGTTTTTACCCCGACTAGCTTACTGAATAAATCTTATTGAATCAAATAAAGCAATTCTAGAACACTCAATATAATAATCGATAATATTTACAACACTCAAAATTTTCCTTTTTGTACAAAATATTTATATATACCAGATTAATGCTTTTCTGAAAGCCAGGAAAAATATTTTTTAATTATATTCAGGGACCTTCGAACGTTCCAAGATACCTTCTTCCGTTTTCATATTATTTAAGTGACCTTTTTGGTGACTCTTACAAATATACAATGCATAGCAAATATTAAATTACAATACAGTGTATTAAAAAATTGCTAACCTGGAATGGGTTCTGGAGTTCCATCCTAGTCTATGATCTGCATTTCCTTGCTGTGTCCGCTTTGATTATTTGTATGCCGGCCCCATATAAGAATCACCTCCCATAAATCGCTTCCAATTAAAATCGTACTAAACTACAGTGCATCCAAAATTAAACGTCCCAAATTACAATATGTCCAAATTAAAATATGTCCAAATTAAAATATCCAACATCCCAAATTGGAATGCGTCCAAATTAGAATATCACCAAAATTAAACGTCCCAAATCGGAATATGTCCAGATTAAAGTATCACCCAAATTAGAATATGTCCATTTTAAAATATCACCAAAATTAGAATATCGCCAAAGCTAGAATCCGTCTATCTATAGATCCGCTTATATTTCCTTGCACAAATACTCGCACTTTAAAATCTGATTTGTTTAATTTTTACTTCACTAATTGCGTGAGTTTTTAACGCTATCGAACATAGTTGTTGCTCAGTTAAATATAGACTAAAATGTTGTTCAGTTTCTATTGTATATATGTCTTTCCTCCAATTGTTTTTATTGGCGTCTTTACAATCTAGGCTGATACTTTTGCCTAATCTAGCAGAACTCGGAATTTTACAAATTATCTATTTTAAATTTTCGAGAAATGCCCTGTTCGTCACCTCCGCATTCAGCATATTGCAGTATTATTCGAGGATTTCCAACTTTTGGCTTTTATTAACTCACGTATTTGATGTTTGTTAATTTATCATATAATTGAACCGCCTGGTGTTTATTTGTTTTCTATAGAATATTGGTTTTCTGAACAAATGTGTTCTTTTCTAGTCAAGTAACGATTTTCTAATAATAAATTATTTAGGATGCGTTTACTTTGATATTTTCGACGCAATTGTTAAATATTTACAATGCCAATTTCTCTATGTTTTCCGGTAATTTAATTTTGATACAATTTATTGAGTTTTAACATCTTATCTTTACTTGTAAACTATACTTAGACATATCTATGTTCCCATGAATTTAATTCCGTAGATTTTATATACAGTGTCCTCTTAATTGACATTATGTAAAATGACCGATTTACTCTTATAATTTCTGGAATTCTTTGATTTTTTTAAAGTTAAAGTTGCTTATACTTATCCTACGACCCATATGACTTAATCTACCCTAAAACTACCCTATTATCATAGCAATATATATATATACATATACATATATATATATATATATATATATATACATATATATATATATATATATATCTGCGTGATAGAGATTGCAAGTGGTCATGGAAACCTAAATTCCATAAATAAATTCCACCCAATTAAAAGGAAATCGGAAAAATTGAAGTTTCCGAATATTTAGTGGTTTCACACGGTATAAAATAAGCGTACTTTTTCAATTAAAAGACAAAGCCCTTATTAATTTTGTGATTAAATTTCCGTGTACTATATTAGTTACGAACTGTGAAAAGAGCATAAAACGAATCATCATCATCATTAGGTCTTCAGTCTTAGAACCGGTTAGATGCGTCTCGTTGTTTCCTATTCTGAGCTAACCTACGCATGTCCCTAAAATTTTTACAGTTTGCATCTTCCACTAACTGCGTGCAATAGTCCGATCTAAGGCTACCTCTGCCTTTTTTTCATATCTCTGCTTGTAGTATATTATTTATGTCGTAGAGTGTTTAATTTTTGTGGTATTTTTCAAAATGATTATACTCCATAATTATGCAGAGATCGGTATTACTTGTGGAATGTCGACAAAATAAATTACTCGAAACATATATGTTGCATGTCGTAAAATAAATTAAAGAATTAATCTTTACTGAAACTTACATGTTGCTTTACGCTGTCATAAATAGATGGCCCGTTCTAATTCAATTCTTGTTTATTTACTAAAATTATAAATAGGAATTTTTTACATTCCATTCAAAACAATTTTCACAAAGATTAGTCACGGATGATGTAATAATGACGCTGATTTCGCGTTTAATGAAATAATTAAGTGCGGTCGGTATAATTTATGGCTATCGTAAAACGTCGTTCATTCTTTGTTGATGCATTAAAACATAGCCATTGTTATCTCATTCTTTTAAAGCTATTAAGTGCGTTATTTGTTTTATTTTATGACTTTTCTAATAGACGCACTTTCCTTGATTTGAAGCGTTTATTTATTTACGGAAAGTAATTAGGTATTCCTAACGTATTTATAGATGCTTTATGCCTTTATCGAATTTTCTCGAAAGAAATACCGTATTCTTTTATCAAATAACGTATACATTCGAAAATTCTAAAATTAGTTCAAAAGTAATTTCTTTGGACAAAAGATGCGTTTTATTTAAAACTCATGAAGAGGTATTTTTTAACGAGAATGAATGCATAACTGTTGTTTTAAACGAGATATTTTGACACTAAAATTCATCTAGTATTTTAAAAATGTAAGTGACTCATTTTCAGTCTGTAATAAATGTCTGCACACGGATTTTAATTACATAATTACCGAGGGCTTGTTTTATGCTTCACAAATAAAATAAGATTTGTTTTACAGTAAAGGCAATAAGAAAACGTGTTTTTCGCTAGAAAATCATTATTTACACAAGGTTACCGTTTGGTTTCTTCTTAAATGGCATAACAATACTATATGTGTCCTTAAAGAGTGTTATTTTACTTGAGTACCTTATGTTCTGTGCTACTGAAATACGCTTATACGTGTATACACGGTAAAATTTAAATTCAGAATATTCAGAATATTGAAAACGAACACAACCACAAATTGACAATATAATTTAAATAAATTACATTTCAAAGAATTTAAAAATATTAATAAATTTCACAAGATAGTAAACCGTCCTCGTTGACAAATATGATAATTTCCTTATTTGAAATAGTTTATTTTCCTTCAGTCAATAAGTCAAATATGTGCATAGGTTTGTAAAAGACGGGTTTCAGAGTTTTGAAAACAGTTTAAAAACGGAGTACCGTCATGTCAAACTTAAAGTTTTTATTATTTTGACAACGATCCTAGGTCATGGATCGAAACGTAAATAAAGATGATTTTAAAAACTATGAGTGGTTTAATTCCCAAAATAGGCAGCTTATTTGTTCGTTGGTGTAGATAGGTTAGAGTTCCAAAAGGTGATGGTACGTATATTAAATAATAGTCATCCTATAAGTTTAAAATAGGGTTCGAGTCAATTTGGTGACATTGACATGGTATCATGAAGTAAAAGCTTATTGCTCTAAACAGGTTTGAACATTCACGCATAACTTTTGATAACGAAATTTGTATGTTGACTAGTTTGTGTACATTATTCAATTTTTTTGGTAGAATAAATTTTTATTCAGTTATAGTTTACGATTTGGTAGTTTTTGTAAAATTAGAATCGCAAGAATGCCCATGCTTGGTTGAAAGCACCAGCGGTTATAGTTACTGTCGTATTGCATAAACATATGTAAACATAAATCGTACAACCAAAGCAAAGAAACAGTTAAATTATACTCTATATAATTAAGTCATAATTGTACCGCTGAAGGTAAACCTTCATGTTTAATTATTTGTAAACTGCAAGCTAATTACAATAATATGTTTATTTTGTTTCCTAAGAACTGTATTCATGTGATTTGCAAAACAACCACTTTGCATGTAATTGTATCATTAAAATAATGTCTAGCTCCAAGTATGAATTTAAAATTCGGTATTGTTTAAAATAAAAACCTTAATTACTGAACTGAATCGTGGTAAACAAATTCTGGCCAGTTACTTTGTTGATGATAGTATTCAAGTGATATATTTTCGTTTTACTAGTGTAGGTTATGTTTATATGTTGGCAGATAAGCTAAAGGATTTTGAACTTTATTCCTTTGATTTAAAAATTGGCAATTTGTAAATGAACAGAGTGAAAAATTTCAAAACTACCCTCTGTCTTATTTTCTATATGCAAAAATGGCGATTCAGAATTTGTTTTTATTAATTCTTGTTTTTAAAATTTTTCAACTGCATAAAGAATTAATTATTTCAGATCATGTGTTAATTCAGTTTAAGATAAGGTTCTTCAACTTTTTCATGTTTTCAATTTTAATTTTTAAAGATTTTACAGTGATGCCATATGGAATCAATGGGAATAAAATTCATTATCGAATTCAAATATTTTTTATTTAACAACGAGAAATATTATCCTAAGAACATATTATTACGTAATATAGGATCTTACATGATGCGCAATGGACTTTTATATTTTTCACAAGCTTTTCTAATATATAACTGAGAAAATTTTCATATCCGTTATGGTTCGATGTGAATAGGCCTGTATTCTCTGCCTTGATATCTTTTATTATCTACGGGTCATATGTTGATAGCTCAAAGGAACCAGTAAACTTTCTTAAGAAAAAGGACGATCAATAAGTTATCTTTCTTGAAAAAAATACTAACAACACTTAACCTATTTTACTCCTAAATGCAATAAGTTTCTTGTAGCTGATAATTCCTTCCAATTTATTATTACAGGAATATAAATTATAAATTTTTACTATGCTTCGTCAAAGAACGCTTACATTTTTTTTCAATCACTTCTGCAACTTGTTCAATACCAACATAGTTTGATAGAATAGAATAGCATTGTGATCAAACTATTTTACTGCCAAGACCTTGTTCGGTGCTTTGGTGATATAATGGTAAGATTTTGGCACATTTTAGTCTATTTCTTCTGACCGCACCACGCTCAGTATTTCCATTTTTTAAGGTAGTAAACAAGTATAGAAAGTAAAAATTGTCTGCGTAAATTTAAAGATATTGACCGTCCGGAACATTTTTCGAGAGTTTTACGACATTTCACCATGTATTCTTAAATCAGATATTCCACTTGTTTTTTCCTTTGGCACTAGCGCTGGCAAACATTTTGATAATCCACCTTTGTGGTTTATTTCCATATCTTGCTTTAGTCACGTGTGTGATTTGCTTGGTACCGTAATTTCATCAACAGCATTACTTTATTTAGGTTTAATTTCACTAAAATTATATTTCAACAAATCAATATTTGGTTGAACTTTATATAATTTATCATATTTTCAATCATGTGTCGCTTTCAATGGCAAAATATCATTTATATGAAAATTCGAACAAAGCTTGACAAAGTGGTTTCTACTGCACCTTAGGTTGGACCCAATACATGCGATAACGGGGCATGTTGATAATTTCTGCAATAATATACGTTCCTGAATAATCATAATTATTAAATATACTATAAGTGGTTTTCAAGTTCTACAGGATTGATTATTTTTTCGCACAGGTAGCTCTTTCGTCCGACGGGCTCTTTCGCTCCGGGAACTCTTTCGACCAGCATGCTCTTTTCACTAAAAACTCCTTTCACCTCTAAATCCTTTCGCCTCTGAATTTCTTTCACCGCAACTCTTTTCGACAAGTTTTGCCTTGGCGGCATCGTGTTCGATTACGCTAGTAACTACTGGTACCAACTACACGTTATCGCGCTCGCAGCAATCTTCTTTATGTATTGGTTTTGCCACGCGTTCTACCGCTTCCCGCTGTGACCAGCCTTCTTTAAGTATTGGTTTCCCTTTCGAAGAATTGGTTTGCTACGCGAGTTACGTTTTGGGCTTTGGGAGCAGCCTTTTTAAAAAAGTCTTCTTTCCAAAACTCTTGTAACAGTTTTTATTTAATCAGAAATTACAAATGGAATTTTACAAAACTATATAAAATTACTCTAAGTCAAAATTACTATTAAATGAATTGGAATTGGGGCGAGTAGCCTGAACAACCAACAATGTAAAAGCTGTGAGGTTCAAGACTGACTAACTTTCTTTGGGCTCCCTGGGTATTTCTCACATTTCTGTGGGAACTGCAGAGCTCATGTCTGCTTATTTCTTTATTCAATTATATAATACAAAGTAATAATCTTAATTCTAATAATTGCGGTTTTATAACGGTCTATGACCTGCACCTGCAGTATCACTTACGTCTGGAATACATTCTATTCACATCCGTTTTCATAACTTGCTTGTGAACTTTCATTATCCTTTTCTTTATTTATCTTTGAATTACAATGTTGCATCTAACTTAAGTTTCAAAATAATTTCTATTTAATTACATATATGTTAATTTGGAAGATATGTAACTCGCGTTCAATGTTAAATAACAGTAATATACAGTGTTACTTGTATTACGTTCAGTTTGTAAATTAAATTTCAAAAAACGTGTATGAGTATGAGTATGAGTGTTTTAGTCACTCTCCTATTAGACGACCCGATATTGTTGATCTGCCATAAACATATGAATATTAGTTTTGTGTTACTGGAAGTAAGCACGACGTATGTACAGTCACTTCTGACGCTCGTCATTAGGGCGAACTCTGGATTTGTTTGTCAAAATAAAATTTTATCATCTTAAAATTAAATCTCCTATGTAGATGACGTACGTACAGTTTATTTTATTGTTTGTTGTTGAGGTAAACGTAACTCTCCGTATTGTAATGCATTATGATATAATACTTCGGAAATTGTATTTATCTTTGTATATCTGTAATTATTTCTTATGTATCTTAACTAAAATAAAGCGGACATTTATTGTTTAATTTTTTAATATTGTAAAATAATTATTTAAAGATAGCTTTAAATTTTATTAAAAAGTAGAAACAAAGCCATACTAACATTATCAATTCTATTTGTTGTGTTTGCGAAAGTTTTACATTAGGAATTAATTTAAATTAGAAAGAGTAACAGGCGTATTATTTCCATTTATGAGATTAAAAATTCTATGCTCAATATCAAATATTCAAAAATATATACCGCTCCCAATTCTGATTCCGCACCTATCCCTGCACCTTCGTATTTCGTCCGGAAAGTAATTGTAGTATTTTACGTAAAATGACGTTATGTATCCTTTTACATAAATATTATTGTACGTATTATCGTGTTTCTGTATTTAGTAGACGGAAGGACATTTCAAGGTTTTTGAAGATAACTTTTAAGGCGCGTCTGCAGACAAAATTTTAAAAATTGTTCTTTTAAAATAGATCTTCTACAGGGTGTCCAGAAACGCTCTTCACAAAAGAAAACTACAAATTTTCAAGTTGATTTCATGTCGATTTGACGTAAATCTTATTATCCAAACACGCTTGCTAAGGGAGTTAAAGTTCTTAAAGGATGGTGAGTTACATATCCCCCAAATTAGGATATATAAGTAATCAAATGGAATTATTAAATCTTAAGTTAGATTATTACAATGTATAATTGAAGGGCATATTACAAAAGGTTAATGGAAGTTCATAAACCAGACATGCGAACGGATATGAATACTTTGTATTCCAGACGTAACATGACACTGCACGTGCAGGTCATAATAAATTATAAGAAACTTATTGTTAGAATTAAGATAACTAAGAAGTAATACTTTGTATTGAATAAAGAAATAGCAGACATCAAATCTGCTGTTCCCATAAGCAATATGAGGGGCAGGGATAGCATAAAAACCCTCAGTAGCCAAACATGGCCAGTCAGTCTCGAGCTTCACAACTTTAATATTGTTGGTTGTTCAGCTACTCACCCTCATTTTAATTAATTTAAATAGTGAATGTCAACGTAAAATATTTTTGATCTCAATGCGTTACTGCATATAACGTACCTGTTATTAATATTCACATTGTAATTTCTGTTTAAATAAAATTGATAGAAGAGTTATTTGGAAGAAGCCTTTTTAAAAAGCCGCTCCAAGAGGCCCAAAACATATCTGGCGTCCTAAGATTGAGTTAATCCACATATCTTCAAATCGGTTTCCTTTTATGTGATAACATTTTGTACATTTATTTTGTGGAATATGCCCTATTGTATGGCGTGGAAACGATTTTTTAATTGTATAGTCATAATCGGCTCGTTTGGGAGGGGTATTGGACATTTTTATTCATAACTTCTCTATCTTTCAAATTTCGTCATCTTGACATAGCATTTAACCAATTTTGGTTTCATTAGAAAAAATTAATTCTCTTATCTAAAGTCGCTTGATGCATTGTTTTCGAAAAAAATCGATTTGAACTTTTCATGTGTCAATGCATACGTTTCCAATCATTAAGAAATACATTTGTAAATTATGAAGGATGGATATGGAAAATAAAGCTAATTACAATTGTATGAATCTAAAACTGTCATAAACTGATTCTAACCAATGACTTGGCTTTTCTAAAGTAAAAACTAAATATGATTAACGAATAAACTTTTTATGATACAAACTTGTAGATGATGAAATTAGTAATGAAAAAAATAGAACAAAATAGCAACTGAAAGCACAAGACAAAAAATAAATTTACAAGAGGTACTTCAAATGACAGCCACTTGTTTCTAAGCACAAATTTAGTCGCTCATGCAAAGATTGTCGAGTTTTTGCAAAAATTCCAATATTGTTTTTAAACTCCTTGCAGGCATCCTGAATTAGTCTCCAAAGCTTATTGCGCGTTTCAATTGGTTGCGAATAAACAATTGACTTTAAGTATCCCCATACACAAACATCGCAAAGATTTAAATCTAGAGACCAAGCCGGCCACCTAACTGGACAGACCTTTCCGAGCTATCGCTAGTTAATGTCTAAAAAATCACGAACAATCCTGCTGAAGTGAGCTGGACAAACATTATGTAGAAATTACAAGTTCTGCTAAAAATGTAAATTAATACCATCCAATAAATCGAGTACAGTTTTTCTAAAAGTTAAATAATATTCATCATTTAAACAAATGAACAATTCTACAGACTCATGCAGATGTCTCCATGAACGCCTATCCATACAATTATATGAAACCTTTCATGGTGTTTAATTTCTTTATAAGATGAGGATTATTACCGACGTAGGAGTAATAATGCACATAATGCATATTCAAAATTCCATCCTTAGTAAAAAAGTGCTTCGTCAATAACAAAATATTTGAGAAAAAGTTTTGGTATTCTTTATTTTGCAACCAATTAAAAAAATCAAAACGAACAGAAGAATCACCGTTACGTATGACATATGCTCTAGAATCTTTTCCTTTATGAAGAGCGTTTTTGGACACCATATATATTAGAAATCGGTACGTATTTAGATTCTAGATCGATTTTTAAGGCTTACAATACATATCAGGCATTTTATGTCGCCGTATTTCGAGAATTAGAAATTAGTTGTGTTTCTTCATAATTTGATATTAACGTTTTGCGTTCGCGAGCCATTTTTTACAGATGCCGAATAATTTCGCGTAACTTTACCCGCAAATTTCTAAAAAATTTAAATACGCAATGACCTCCCTCGGATCTTTTAACTATCCGAATGCGACCCGTTATCAAATTTTATAAGGGTTTAGAAAAAGTTATCTGCTAAATAAATTGGTTATGAGATCATCTTAAAAAGAATTTCTAAAATACCCTAACAAAGTACCTACCAACTTTGTCAAGTTATCTAACTTGTCTATCACAATTATAATTGACTGCACGTAAATCTCCTTCCATTTAAGTTTTTCAGACAATGATATCTTCGTTCTTTATTTTGCTTTCCATAGAGCGGAAAATAATGGTGTTAAAGGAATATCGTCCCTCTCGTAAACATTTTCTACGAGAACAAGGTTTTCTTCCTCTTCAAAACTTATGTTTTTGAGTAACAAATCAGTCATATAACCGCTCAATTATAACTTCTTCATCATCTCCATATATCTCTTCAACATTTTACACGCCTCTTTCTAGTGATACAGTAAATGGTTCGCTTCTTCCTCAGTGAGTCCAATATTTGACATTTAGAAAGTAAATGGAATTTAAAAAATATACGTGCAGAAAATTCTTTGACTACAAATGGAGTCAATTGCTACAATAACTGTAACCTTTTTAAAAATAAAACGATATTTACATCTGCAGAAACATCTAATTACACTAGTAGATATTTTTTTGTATGTTGTGTAATCAACACTTAGCATGTAGTCTTCTGAAGCTGCAAAAGGTTCGCCTGCACTCAACTTCAATATACTGAAAATGATTACGAACACACTGAATGACATTATAAAGGACTTGGCGCGACACATTGTAACGTTAAAACGCACTGCTCAGACAGAAACAGAAAGGACAGTAAGGACACACACGGATCACGATTACGTACAAAAAGATAGGGGATCTTTAGAAAAACAAAGCTAATTACAAACTCAGAAAAAGGAGTAGTTCTCATAAACAAGAATAGTGCATCGCTATCGATTTTCTTTTTTCATTTAATACACAAAATTTCTATTTAAAAAAAACAAAAAAGTTATATTTTACAGACAAACTTTTCAGATTATATGTCCGAAATGCGCATTTCCTCGTTAAACATAAAAAAAGCAAAACTAATCTGGAATGAGCAACAAAAAAGGTAATGCCTATGCTTGCTGCTACAGTAGCATTTCAAGTTAAGGGTAATAAGTACGTTTAGTATAATTCTTAGTAAGCTATTAAAAGTAAAGAGTGAAGCTAGTTTTTAACATGTTTGGCACACGTGTTTCGTCTGTCGAAGCAATGGGGCTTGTGGTTATTCGTGGTACATTTGTGGCACATAAACAGCAAAAGTAGACATACCAGCTTTTTCGGTATAAATTTAAAAGAAAATAGTAACATACCTCCAGATTTTCTGATACTTATCTTGCATCTCTATCCGTTGAGACAAAACAACCAACCATCTTAAACTCACTCACAGCGAGATTGTCATCACGGTGTCCAGGGTTGTCCACGTTGCTACCGAAAACTGCAACAGCGGCTTACAAAAAAGAAGGAGTTGGGTCTTCATAGACGAACAACTGGGCCAACGTGACAGAGCACTATCTACGTAGAAAAGCACGACCTATTTAGAAAAGCAATGCACATGGGATATAGCCTATCCTAGGAAGCGTGCTTTGCTCTTGAAGTAACAGAATTCGTTACACATAACGTACATGCTAGTGCGGAAAGCAGGATCCGAGTAAAAATCAAACTAGGAAACGAGCTGATAATCGATTCGAATATTTGAGTAACACATACCAAAGAACACTTCTAAAGTCATTGTGATGCATTAATAGTTAACCAAAACCGGCAAATTCGACTACAATTGTAGAAAATGTATGCTATTCAAACTTCGTTACTTATAAATAGAGCGAACGCATTTTTTTCAGAAAGCAACAGATTGTAGATAACCAAGTATATCTGCGACTTTCTATTTAAAGAGAAATTGAAGTATTTCGACTTAAACTAAATGCACTAATAACATTTTACAGTGTTGAACAAATACTTGTTTCGATTATATTAGGATGAGTTCTACAGGAACAAATCGATTTATTAAATTATAAAGCATGATTAGAGGCGTCTCCCATGGCAGGTAGTTACAAAAATTTCGGTGTGGAAGCGTAGGATTTTTAAAAAGAATCCTAAATTAAGTGGAAATATTTAACAGGGTACAATTAAACGTAACAACATGGTGTACATAAAGTGCACCTAAAGCAGTATAGTGATGTTGGCAACCAACTTTGTAGTAGTGGAGCAAAATTGCTAAGACACCCAATGGCACGACTAGGGAAGAAAGGGTTAAGAGAGTTATATGACCCCTGAACAATTATTGTTATTATTAAGGTGTGAAGCTTTTCGGTATGTAACTAAATCTACTACTTGTGGGCTAGAGTGGGATTAGGCTTAGATTTGATCTTACAAAAGTGTAATGTCAGAATCTTTGACAATTACTCTATTTAAACAGTTTTTAAATAAAAATTAACGATCCAATTACTGGAAGATATAACAAAATTAGGTTTCACGTTGGTAATTCATTAATGCCCGAATTTCAAAGTATAAGCGTGAAACTTTATTAGTCATAGTTTAATAATCACCGAAATTGATGAAAATAGTTTCGAAGCTTATGATTTAATATAACTGTACTAACTCAGTGATTGGCGAGCACTGACTTCAATAAGGTTCTTCCCTACATATACGGTTTTGATGATATTCAGAAATGAATTCCAATAAACTATTCATTTCAGTAACGATTGAGCTAATGCACTTTTTAGATTTCTATTTTTCTAAAAAAAAATGACACAGCACATGTTGTACCTCACATTTTGTTTAAATTTTGAAGTGTAAAACTATGACATGTACAAAGATGGCTCTTCTTTAATGGACGATCACCTGACAATTTAATGGTGACCTACTGACCCACACGTTTTTATTGCTTATTTACGTATGTACATGTACATGTACTATTATTTACCATTTATTATATACTTTGTTTATCGCTGCCACTTGGTCTACCCTTGCTTAATTCCAATTTATACGTATTATATCCAAGGTTTAGCTTTTCGAAAACATTTAATTGCATTTTTAAAAACTTAACTGCTATTTTTGCATTATGTAAATAGTTGTAATTTGAAGGCAAAATAATCCTTGAACTCCTATAATTACAAATATGATCGCAGTTATTATTTAATTAATTGTTATGCTGATTTTGAAGGACTCATTAAAGAATGTTTGTTTTTTCTTACTTCTTCTACGCGAAAGTTACATCTAGAACAAATTTTGCATAATTTAATTACGTTTCTGGTTAACGCCATAATCTTAACCTTCACTTTTGCTTTAAACACTAACCGTACTTGAGCCAAATAATTAACAACTGTGGAGAATATATGTTAATTACTGTGTGGTTAGTGACTTTATGTGCATAGTAGTAGTCAAAACAATGCATTACGCTCGAGTTACCTAAAACTATTTGGTATTGTAATCTATGCAATAGCTAGAAATAATGATATTTTACTAGACCTAGACGCAACCTGGAGGCATATAGCAACACCTTTTGAATGCATAACATACACCAGTTTTTCTTGAATCATTGAGAACACCTGAAAAAGCTAAGATCTTTATCAGGAATTTAGTTCATCTGTTTGAAAAGACATTCTGGCGCCTTTCACCGGTAGTGTATTTTTTGATATTTAGATATTGAGGTGCATAACAGAACATTTTTTTATGTTGTTATTTCGTGTTTATTGCTATTTCAGATACTTTTACTATTTTCATGATCCAGTTGTCTAGTTCACATTAATCCTGCGATTATTTCATAGAATATGCCCATATAAGCTACTTCCTCCTTAAAAATCATTTTATTTTTCCTCAAACTTTCATACTTTACAAGAACGAGGCCTTTTTTTGAAAATTTTTTGTAGCTATTAAAGAAATGAATAAATATATAAAGTTCTGCTTGTAATCCATTCTTAATATTCAAATAAATAGTTGGCAGTGGAATCTTTGCTCATTGCTTATCTCACACGAGGTTTGGGAGCTGGAAAAGTCTCGGACATCGCCCTTTCAGCCTTCTTGGTTTCGTCACATGACAGTGAAAATCCGCTTCAAAAATTCTTTATTTCACGGACTGTGGTTTTCTATACGACCTAAAGGATGAAGTCAAGCAATTTTGGACCGCCAAAGGAAATGATACCCTCTCCATCGTACACATTCAGAAAAATTGGGATATAGTCACTATTCAATAAATTCTAAATGCATCAATGCCATCGAACAATGCTCATGAGCATGCTCGGTTTTAGCTATTAAAGTAGCTGAAGCTAAAACCTGGCCTTTCTGTGGCAAATAGTGGGTATTATGATGGATGGCTAGAGTTCTAGAATATGCATGGAACTATGTCTAGCTGCAGTGTATGTAAGGAAATCAAACGCAATTGAAACACCGTTCGCGAAGACGATTTTCAAGGATTATCCTGTCTACAAGATAAAAGAAGAATACCAAGACATAACAACTTGAACCATATAATTCAATGCTTGCTGGCCCCTACCAACATCGCGTCTGGCGTAGAATGTGTTAGTCAAAATTGGAATGACGCTAAAAGGCACGATAGTTTCAGTCTTATTCAATGATCAAAAGAGTAGATACTAATATGGGACGCTACCTGTGGAGACACCTTTCCAGACTTTTATGTTCCAAAAACCAATTTGAAACAAGTTTCACAACAGAACTTGTTTGTAAGCGTAAGCACGATAGATACAGCCATTGAATCTTCAAATCAATTTCTTAAACTTTGACTTTTAAAACTATAGATTCTCTGGGAGCAAGAAACAAAAGTGTTTATAGATGATGCTACGTACATAGACGTAGCCGGAAGAAAAGTAAATACCAGGCTAACTACCAAACGCAGAGAGTTGAAGGATTCACCGACATACCAAGAACACCAAATAAAAAGCACGTCGCTCACGATTATCTATTAACAATAAAAATTAATTAAAAGGATTCTGTACAAACAAGCAAAAGAAATTAAATTAAGCGTTACCATTCCAAAGCAAACAATTATGTAATATGAACAATTTAGTACTTTAGATACGAAGTGCGCATCTCGTATTTTAGACAAAATAAAATTAATCAGTAGTAAAAACATGTGAGAGCTTTTGTCAAGCGTTTTTAAAATTGCACCTAATACTTTTGTAAAATAAACTAATTAGTAAAAAAGAATTAACGTGTGTCTGTCAAACATACCTAACAATGGTACAACACACCTGTAGAGCGGTAATGTCGCTTCGCAGCAACAAACATTAGTCCTACAGTGTCACATTTCTTATCACGTAACTACACCAAACGCTGATACGGAATATGCCATTGATATACACAAAAGAAAACAAGTTGTATACCTGTATGTGTCTGGATACTTAGCTTGCAACCCATCGGGGGCGAGTCAGCACAGCAACGCCACGGTCGTCGAGATCTATATACCCTGCTACTATAACTGCAGCAGTAGTCTACAGACTAAAGCAGTTGATCTACAAACAAAAACAGTTGGTCTACATAAAGACAGTACCCATTTGACCTCCAGCTAAGAGCGAATACACGCAAGATGCCTCATACTTGTTGAACAACAAAACGTGCATCGCAGTATAAAATATTTCAATGCACATGCTGCAGAATCAAATTAAAAATTGGTTCAAATAACACGAATTGGAAATGCAAATGCTCGCGTTATCAAAAGCGCGATTGAAACTGGAAAACACGCTGTCAAATAATAGTAGGATGTATCATTTCGACAAGTCTTTAAATGGGAAACACCAGAGAAAGCAATTATACGTTATCGGAAGGTTTAACAAACTAACGGATACCTAAAACAGCAAATAAACTATTTAATTTATCGAATAAATTTTTGTTTTTAAAAGCCGAGTGGATTTGAGTTAAAATTATGTTAAACGGACTTACACTGAACAGGTACACTATATAGGGTGTTGAAGAATTTAAGATTGAAACGGAATTTATTCGAACGAGTAATGAATTAACAAGGGAAAAATAGGGTAATTAACTTATGCTAAAAATAAACATAACAATGATATAGTGTACCAATAAATGAAAGTAGATGGAACATATGGGAACCAACAAGATTTTTGTCATTGTTCATGGTCCTGGTTTCCGAAGGTTTTTCCGGAAGCGTAAGATATGTATTTAATATAGAATTTCCTGGAGAATTCAATAACCTAGTTATACCGTTTTTAAGAGATTTTGCGATATGTCGGTTGGATGACATGTCGGACACGTGTCACAAAAAAATCGGAGATTCACCTTTAAAAGGAGTTAAAGTCGATAGTTATTAGACCTATTGTAAAAATTCAAAAAGATTTCGATTCCTCAGATAATTCTAAATAAAGTACGTATATTACGCCCCAGAAAACCTTAGGAACCGTGTTAATGAGCAATGAGCTGTAATCTTCCTGGATCCAGTATCTTACTTCTACTGATGTACCTCGCTATTCAACATGCGAGTGCTACAAATATTGTGGGAGCACTTCCAAACTCTTTCACCATGTAGGACATTTAGTTAATCTAGAGGTTATTTTTTTCTTTCCTATTTACAAAATTTCAAAACTAAAATAAAGTTTGCTTTGTTCGCTTTAATAGTTACAGATCGTCCAGTTTTTGAGCTATACTATGTACGATTCTTAAAGCTGAAGTTTACAAAAGTGACTTCAAAGATACAGAATTAGAAAAGAAACAACTCGAAAAGAATCGCTGATTGGTTGTAATTCTTTTCGAGTGTACTATTTTATCGGTATCAGCTAAGTCTTGATGCTGTTTTATATAACTTCTCAAGCATTATTAATGACTGCTTTTATCAAGGCATTTCTCGAGTTTTACAAAAATTGAGACGAAGCACTTGATATATTCGATGCTGCAGACTGCTTTTTGATAGTGGATAACGAAACATGCACCCAAAGCTCAAGTAAAATATATTTATCAGTTAAAAGTCAAACTCATAACACATCGACACTACCCACTGCAATAATGGCTTTTTCAAGAAACATGTGACACTTAGTAATACTAAAGGTTTCTGAACTTAATTAATTTAAAAAAACATTCCTCAAATATCAACTACTTGTGGAAGACATGTCAAACCTAAAATAAATCAAAGAACGTTTCAAAAGACAAATATACAACTTTCAAATTACTAACAGGTAGTATTGCCACACCCACATTTTAATGCAGATTAAAAAATATATGTACCTTGTTTATTATAGAAAAACACGTTTCACACAAAGTTTTAGTCTGTATTTTATATAGGCAGGTTTTCTACCTACATCAAGGACGATGTGTTTTGTATCGTTTTTTGTCGCGTTTAATTAATCATTGTTGCAATATATCGTGCTCCAGTTATAACATGGAAGTTGATCTGTGATAAATTCGTTCAAAAATACATTTTCTTTAGTCTAAAACTATTTCGATATTTTTTACTAGTTACTATCATCTTCAAAGAACTTGTTACGTACTAAATTAAGGTTAAATATATAAATTGATTTTACTCTACACAAGCAAAGTCACGTAAAAGCATAATGGTTCACCACTTAACTTTCAATGGTGAAAGGTAGGTTCTATAATAGCAAATGCCAATCTTTTTAGGGTAAACAAATTTCAACACTTTCACTAATACTTTTACACCTACCTCGAAAGATCTTTGAACTTTGTCTTATAAAGCCTTTGGACGCCAGCCCAACTTATTTCGACTCTCTAGAAGATAGGTGTTCCAAGAGACGACTGATTGCTTCTTACTGCAGTATAGGTTAATGGAACTTTATGTATACGTTTTCTTACTTCTACTAAGCAATAAGAAGAAAACTCCAAGTCTGGTTCTACTTACTTATATTATCAAATACGAATACCACAATAAATAACAAAAAAAAAACACTAACATCTATCCCTAATTGAGGTGTAGTTAAAAAACATCTTAAATTTATCAACTATAGACATCAATTGTAATGTTTTCCATATAGGAACTTCTGGTTTGCTGTACGCTTTTACTAAGAGTATACCACGTAAAAATCATTTTAATAATAAGTTTATTCCTTTGTTTGATAACAAACTATTACGATTCTTAAATATACAACAGCATGAAATGTGTAGAAGATGAAAAGCAAAAGTTCAAACGACTTAGAGGTTTGTCAATCTCGTACAAAACTCAAACGACCTTTCTGTGCAAGAAGGAGGTGCATGTAACTCAATATTGTAAATTTACGATGAACGAAAGCTTACAATAGAGAGACACTTTCGCCTTTAACGGTATTTTTAAAATTGAAGATAAAACGCTCGAATCCCCTCTATTGTTGTCAACCCGATTCTTCTCACTCAAACGGACTATGCTACTAAAGCTGTGTTATTATCGAGTTTAATGTATTTCTGTATATGTCCACGATCATATTGTTCTCACACATTTGGAATCGGCGTATTTGTTCACGTTGATATGACATTCCATTTATGGTGGTAAATTTATGAGTTTACGAATATTGGGGTAATTTACCATGATGGCAGTTTCTTTGAATTCCTGTGAATATGTACAAATAAGCTTTCCTATAATAGTTATTTACTGAAATTTGCCTGTAATATTCTAATTTATTACTACGAATGTAAAGTCCCGATCTTTATTTCTGGTTGTAAAAAAATGTACTGGGCATTTCTGTGTTCTAATTTAATATTATGTTGTAAACTACCAACGGTTCCATAAATTTTTTAGGGTATTTTCATGGTAAAATCTCATTTAGCTAGCTCAAATTTCCTAAATTCTTTTCAATTAAGTAATGTTTGCTTTAATATCGCACTAGCGTTTTTAATAAAACAAAAACATAAAATTCAACGTGTAGAGGAACCTTTCAAAATTTAACTTAATTTTTAAATATTAGGTATCGGCATTCAACCTTGAATATTTCAAGATGTATTGTTAAAGCCATATTTTATCAACTATATTTTGCTATTAATGCGGTTAGTATTAGTTTAAGAAACGCTTTCGCATACCTAATACGTACTAAAAGTGAGATTGAAGTTTGATACTAGACTGGCAAGTTTAATTGCTTGAATTTAATCTCAGTATGGCTAGTCGGCTAATTAGCGACAGAAATTGTTTGTAAAGAAATCAAATTTAAGAACGGTCCGAAGCACGGTGTCTACTTAAGCAAAGATTTTGAACAAAATACAAAGTGAAACTAAAATCTAGGATTTTCAAACTTTTAATTGTGGTATAGCGTTATCATTCACGGTACATAAACAAATTCTGACGGATTACAAATACTACCCCCTTCCCCTAACCACAAAAAATTTTAATTTGGAATTTGGTAAGATTATTCTTTTTATTATGTACCATGTTTATAAAATTGAGTAATATCTCTGAATTGAAGAAGTTTCTACGTTACTTGAATATCATGGTATACTCGCTTTCACAATATGTAGCGCATGCCTGTAACTGCTTATTTTAATTTTTCAGTATCATGTTTATTGCTTACAGTGCCTGTCTTACCATTTAATGTCCATGTATTATATATAAAAAGGTATTCCGCACCTATTTTGTCTCTTGCTTGGCGATTTAGCCCATTTATAGTTAATGAAGGGTATAACTATTAAATTTGAACTTGCCCAAAAAGGGCGGAGATTCTGTAAAAAATTGAAGACGCACCGGCTAAATAAATGGTGCGGGAGTTCCTACCGAAACAGTAAAGAAAATAGACCAAAAAATTCGAAAAGTGTAACGACATGCTAGGTACAATTTCAAGCTACCTTAGCAATAACACTAACATTATTAGCGCCAAATAGTCTAGTCTAGTCCAGTCTAGTGAAAATCCATTGGACGACGAGTGTTCCTCTGGATTTTAACAACGTTGACCTCCTGATGAAAAATACGCTCTTTTAGAGAATGCTACCAATATATTTAAATAAATATACCTAGAAATTTCAATTTACTACGTCACCGAAATTTATTTTAATGCAACATTATACCAATATTCCTGTGTACATACAAAATTTTAAAGTTACATCAATTTAAACCCCAGCGACATAGCGATATTCCTGTAAACAAATACGCACTTAATTTAAAGTTTCATAGTCTGTTTATATTCAATTAACCATAACTTTGATGATTCATTTATAATAATTTACAATACGTTTAATTTTCAGTTATAACTTGCAATTCCACATTTCGTACATCTAATAATTTAACACTATTCTTTAACTGAGAGTGGATGTTGTATAATTTTATCAATAAATTTCAAAACAAACATCATGAATAAATATTACTACAAGAAAAACAGTCTCTAATGAGCTATGACTTACAGTTGCGCCTTCATGTTGCTAAAAATTTTCATGGAACCAAAAGTAAAATAGTTTGCCATCGCATCTTGTTTCCCATTTTTTATTACTTTGATCCAAATCATCCAAGTCCGTTAGTTTTTGAGCTCTGTCGATAATCTCCAGGATTTCATTACGTTATTGCCCATTTGTTAATTCATAACCACGAGGGTATACTCCACTAACTTTTCCTCAATCGACCTTGTGTGTTGTTATTTGTGGATTGCAAATAATTAAGTCATTGTTCTTTTTCACATTTTTAATACATGGGGGGATGTTATTGTATAATATTACGGTTTCACGTGAATCAGGCGTAAATTTATTTTGTCTCTCATATATACAAATATATATATATATATATATATATATATATATATTGCTGTGAAACCTCCTAAATTAACTGGAACTCCGGTTTTGGAATCGAGCCCCACAGATTGGGCGTCAAGATTGCTGTGAAACCTACAAAAAGCTATTAACTTAACTGGTCCGTCGACTTTCTTCTGTTCATCGCCTCGGCTGCTCCCCTAGATAAACCTTCATCCTCATTCATAAAAAAAAACAAACACATTCCTACCACAAACATCAACGTTAACTCTATTTACATCAATATTCACAATACATTAAAATTTCAAAATTAAAAATTCAGCATAAATTTCAGTATCAGAAAATTTCAAGATTTAAATTTGTTATCATTTTAATGTGCATCCAAAATTAAAGTCCTTGTAGGATGCCTACTAATTAATGTAACAATATATGCAGACCTGAGTCTGAGTACAAAGGAGCATCTCCCACCCCTTTTACGTTAATTTACCAGGTTTGTCTAATTGAGCTCAAAGACATACCCAAATTTTCATCAAGAACATAAATACTAAATACTCCTTTCGACTTAAACAAGAAAATTTCACCTTAAAATTAAAAATTTGTTGTTAGTACAACTTCATTACTGTCCATTTTAAGTAAATAAATTATAAAGTTATTCAACACACACGAAAACATCAACGTTCAAACAAAATAGTATAATTTACCTGAAGGTTACTGCACTCGTAGCTTCAATGTACCTCGTCCCTTTTGTTAATCACACCATTCCAACTGGGTTATATTTACGGCTTCTGATTCTCAACGCTTTTAAAATTTCTCCACCACCATTCATCTAAAGTTGTTTCAGGGCTTTTCCGGAACTCATCTGTGTATATCTGACCCTTGTTTTGTGGATCCAGACACGTTTATGAACCATTTAATTATTAACACCCCCGAAAAATAGCAAAGAAATTCATACTTCTTTCACAAATATACGCCAAAACTGCCTACTTTTGTGTATTCATTTGTCGTTGCAAATTAGACTAATTGGTACAGTGATACTCGACTTTATTACCTTGTATCTTCTTTTCTAAGTGCACTAAAGTATATTCATTGTAGGACGTAAAGAATAAACTGTTTTTAAATCACCAAAATATACGAGCAAACTGTTTAAATTATTCTATCAAACTCGGCACTGTTTAACGCATTGAATCAATTCGAAAATCTAAGAGAGCTTGTTCATATTCACCTGGGTATATATAGCGGTTAGCCTGTCTGTCGGTCTGGTCCCCAAAACGGACAATTCTTCAGAATTTCGCATGCTAGGTTCCCATTCCGCAGCCCGGCATGCGATTTTTACGAAATTTGCACTCGCCCCAGTTAAATCTCAGAAATTTCGACACGGCTCGCAACGTCTGGAAATAACTAACTAAATTTTATACAGAAATGTTATTTTTACCTCTCAATTTTGCCTTTTATTTTCAACCAATCGCAACCCCGTGACGTTGCTCCACTCACGCCTTTTACTATATGTGTCTCGGTCTTGCGCATATTATCTGTCTCTATCTACCCTGTTCTTATTGGTGCAAATTGATATTCTTTATTATCGATTATTTCAGTCCATGTGGACTGTAAAATAACCCACCTTTAGCATTTCCCGTACCTATTAAGCTACGGTTTCTCCAAGATTCTCTGTAACCATTAATTATCTGCAAAATTTACGCAGAATGAGCTTTTTTTTTTTTTTAAAAATACACAGGTGTTCAAACATAATACTTTTAAATAACACTTCTACGATTTGTATTTTATTGGGTTTTTACAAGTTTTTATAGATATTATATGTTACTAATGGTTCAATTAACTCCTATTAAAATAATACCCTTTAATTTTTAGTGACTCCCAATCAAATATTAATTATTATCTGTACATTTTGTTTAATACCGGTTACTTAAAATTGAGTTAATTAATATAAATTTTGCACGTAATTTTCTATTTGTTTCTTTACTAGTAGAGCTTTTTAATACTGCTTCCTTTTTTTTTTATAGCAAGCGTCTTGTACATAATTTAACTCCCTTATTTTTAATGAAACGAATGAATTTTTATGCTTCACGGTTTTTTTTTAATAACGCGTACCTTTTCCCAAAGCTTCTACACGGTGATTAAAATTATTTGATGTGATTATTTAATTTTCTACCCTGGTCTAAATATGAGTAATATATATATTATAAGTAGTTTTTTACACAAGGTAAGTTGATAAATACCAACGTATCGAAATTAATAAGATGAAATAATAACTTAGACTTTTTAAGTATAGCCCAAATGATCTTTTCAAATCGAGCTAGTAATTGAAAGAAGGAAAATATAAGGCCTTGGACAGGATTTGAACCTGTATCTCAGTTTTGCCGGAACTGTGCGTTTACCAATTATGCTACCGAGGCCGATGGCTATAATTGGGAAATTTACAAATCTAAATCGTGTATAGTACCATATATAAACCTAACTTTCAATTACGTTTAGCATTTTTGTCAATATTTTGTTTATATATGGTACTGTACACGATTTAGATTTGAAATGATCATTTGGGCTTTACTTAAAAAGTCTAAGTTATTATTTCATCTTATTAATTTCTATATATATATATATATATATATATATATATATATATATATACTCATATTTAGACCAGGGTAGAAAATTAAATAATCACATCAAATAATTTTAATCACCGTGTATAAGGAATTTCATTAAATAATACGCGTTATTAAAACCATGAAGCATAAATAAACTCGGTTGTTTCAGTAAAAATAAGAAATTTAAATTATCTATAAGACGAAGCAGTAGTGAAAAGCTCGGCGTGTAATGTAATTATTCCTAAACAAAGAGAAATTACGTGCAAAGTTTATCTTAATTAACTCTATTTCAAATAATCGGTAGTAAAACAAAGTGTACATATAATAATTAATATTTAAGTTGTATTTGCTAAAAATGAAAAGGATAGAAATCAATTTTAATTGGAGTTAATTAAACCGTTAATAACATATAATACCTATAGAAACTTGTAAAAACCCTAGATTAAAATACCACGGAATAAAGCTCTGAGAATTAATATTATTTTGAACACCTGCGTAGTTTAAATATCACATTCGGCGTAAATTTTGCAGATAATTAATGTTTCAAAGAATCTTGGGGAAAACGTCGCATAATAGTTACGAGAATTGCTAAAGCTGGGTATTTCACACTCCATGTGGACTAAAATAATCGATAATAAAGAATATCAAGTTGCACCAATAAGAACACGGTAGAGAAGGAAAGAGAAAATGCGTCAAGCAAAGAACACATATTGTAGAAGGCGGGATTTAAGCAACGTCACGGGGTCACAATTGGTTAAAAATAGGATGCAAATATCAGAGGTAGAACAACAATTTCTGTACAAAATCAATTAGTTTTTCTCGGACATGCTTGCGTGCCGTGTGGAAATTTTCTGAGATTTGAATGGGCGAGTGTCGTAAAATCGACGCGTGAGCGGCAGACTGGGAACATGGCATGAGAAATTCTTTAGAATTACCCGTTTTGGGGAACAGACCGATAGACAGGCTTTTGCTATATATACCGAGATGAAGATAAACAAGCTCTCTGAAACTTTTGACGATTCGATGCGTTAAAAGCTCGTACATACGCGACTTGATTGAAAATGTTAAACCGTGCATTTTAGTTTGATTAAATAATTTAAAGTTTGCTAGTATATTTTAGTGATTCAAAATAGCTTGTTATTTACGTGTTAACATAAATGTACTTCAGTGCACTTAGATACAAGGTAATAAAATTTAGTTTCACTGTACCAATTAGCAAAATTTACAACGACGAATGTATACACAAAAGTAGGCAGTTTTGGCGTATATTGGTGACAGAAGCATGAGTTATTTGCTATTTTTCGGGGTGTTAATAATTAAATGGTTCAAATACGTGTCTGGATCCACGAAACAAGGGTCAGATATACATAGATGAGTTCCGGAAAAGCCCAGAAACAACTGGTGATGGAGAAAATTTTAAAAGCGTAGAGAATCAGAAGCCGTAATTATAATCCTGTTGAATGGTGTGATTAACTAAAGAAACGATACGTTGAAACGACGAGGACAGTAACCTTCAGGTAAATTATACTATTTTGTTTGACATTTTGTGTGTATTGAATGACTTTATAATTGATTTACTTTAAATGGACATTAGTGAAATTGTTCTAACCATAAAAGTTTAATTTTAAGATGAAATTTGCTTGTTTAAGTAAAAAGGTGTATTTTGTTTTGATGTTCGGGAATATGATGAAACTTTGGGTATGTCTTTGAGCTCAATTAGACAAACCTGGTTAATTAACGTAAAGGGTGGTAGATGCTCCTTTGTACTCGAGACTCCGGTCTGTTTATATGTTATATTAATTAGTAGGCATCCAACAAGGACTTGAATTCTGGATGCACGTTAAAGTGATATTAAAATTAATTTTGAAATTCCTTTTAAAAACTGAATTTTATGCTGAAATTTAATTTGAAAATTTAATGTATTCTGAATATTGATGTAAATAGAGTTAACGTTGATGTTTGTGGTAGGAATGTGTTTAATTTTTATGAATGAGGAGATTTATAAAATTAACTGAGCAGCCGAGGCGAAAAGCGTAGTTCACGGATTTTGGAGGTTTCACAGCAATATATATATATATATATATATATATATATATATATATATATATAAAATGTGCCAACGGCTATTGCATTTTCCTATCAATATGAATAGATGCATTGAAAACTTAGTATTGTATGATATAATTAATTATCTGTAACTTAAAATTGGTGAATGCCACTAACTAAGCGCTATTGCTACATAATTACTACATTGTATGAATATGTCTATTGTAACTATGTGACATCAATTCTGCTTTATTTTACTAAAAATCTGTAAAATGTTCTCCTATGTTTTGGGTAATCTTGGTATGGAGCATGCATACGAATAATTTCACTGTTATACCCTTTTGTAGTGTTGAAAAAAATTATGGATCTGAGTTACGTTCAAATATGTATTCAACAGAAATTAAATAATTTTTTGTGGATTTTATATCTATAACCTTTTATAAAAATAAAAATTTATTGAAATACAGCGCTCAATGAAATCTGAAAATACATGGTACATCAATATTAATTGTCCCTTTTTGCATTCGGTTTCTATTTCGCGTAACGCCAACCTGTTACAGTGCTCTCCTACCTTTCAAGTTATGTGTGTGTGCACTATAAAAATAGCAGAAGAAATATGTTTATGCAAAATAAATATATAAATAAATAGTTTAGTAAATAAATAATTGCATATGGTTTGTAAGTTTATATCTGAAGATTAAATAACTCCGTAAAGATTTTAAAAAGAAGTTTGGATCATTATTGCAAAATTAGTAACTTGAAACGTATTATATTTTCTTGATCGCTAACCCCAAACGGTCACATTCTTTCCTAAATTGAGCTTAACTAATGCTCTCTCCTTAATACATACATCTGACTCTAGAAGTTGGGGTCAGCAAAACAAAGTCTTCCGACGTAACTAGGGGTCTATTCCTTGGGTAGAGCTATGAGCAATGGGGGTAAGTCGAAATCTATGGAGGTTACACTTAACAAAAAAAACAAACAGGCGCCACCAAGTCCAAATTGATTTATTTTAGGGGCATAGCTATTTTTTAAGGGCGGACTTGGAGACCCAAAAAAAAGAGATCGCCTTCGTTGATACACAAACTTGTCTTAACAGAATAAGACGCTGTTCCTGTAAGAAAGAATAATAATTAAGTCACATAAAAAATGGGAACACTATTTGCGTCCCTCAAGTATACCTAAAAAGTATAGAGAATATTTTCTGCATAATGGGATCATAAAATTTTAGTTCTTATTGCTTTTTGTTTACCAAGTCTGATCAGACTAGATCAGAATAAAAAAACTTTAAATGAAGAATATTAATTTACTAATAAGAATTTTCTTGGTTTCAGTAAATAAAGTATCATTGTAATTAAATAAAAATAAAAATTTGAAGTACTTGCAAAACTGGTAGTAAAGGTTATCAACTAATCCTTACTCAAATATTTTATAATTCTATGTAACTAAAAATGCTAGAGTTTCTTTATAACCCAATCAGATCTGTGTGAGTCATTTACAAATGAATATACGAAATTTTCTCTTTAGGTTAACAAACTTAAATTTAGTTTGAAGTCAAAATAATCACCAAGATATTCTCTAATGTTATCTATAGTGGTTGTACTAAAATGTTAAACATGTGTTAGCCATTGGGCAATTGTTGACAATAGTGAACAAACAAACAGGTGATGTAATAGCAGCTGTTAAATTACGTTGAAGCCACGTGTGATCACGTATTTACGAAGCTAAGTGAAAGCAAATTTAATACTGGGAAAACCAGCTTATTTACAGGTAAACTGAATAACAATTTTGTACGTCTAACAAACAAAATGAAATAATGTACTTTCAGAAGGAAAGTACTCAGGAAATCTTAATTCTATTACGAACCCAAGAGCAGCAGTTGTCCCTTGATGTAATGGAAATTACCTCGCAGCGCGGAACAGCAACTAATTATACTTGCTTTCCATGCTTTAACACAGGTGTAGGAGCAAAGCGGGTTCCTTACTTGGATCACGGCAGCATTACTTTGTAACGTAATCTTCCGTTGTCTAAATTTATTTACTAAAATAATTTTTCATTGCGTAGCCAACAAATTAAGCTTTCTAAATTGTAACTTCAAAGGATCATGTTGTCTCAAATTTTACAGTTGCGATTTTCGACGTGGTGTGCGATATATACGTTATCCATGCAGTTTTTAATTTCTCGTTGGGATTTCAAATGTGTCGTTGCGAGTTCAAATAGGTCGTTGCGAGTTCAAATGGGTCGTTGCGCTAAATAAATTTTGTAAATTAGCTAATATGACAACGAATATACAAAATGTGGATTAGGTACTAACCGTTACTCAGGAAGTGTTTCACAAACATAGAGCGACTCGGAGGTCACTCGCCATTCTCTTAGAATGCATCTTGACGCTACTTTTAACTATCGACGAGTGCGCTCGCTGCTTTCTTGTATGGTGGGAGGTTCCGGATTTTAGTTCTCGAACCTCTCACGCGCGCGCCAGTGGCTGTGAAATTACACCGAACTCGGAAACAACTCGACTAATAATCCTTGATATTATAATACTATAAAAGTTTGATTGTTACTTGAATATTTATTTTAATTAATAAAGGTATTTTACTATTCATTGTACGTTTAATGAATGGATTCTCCTACTGCAAAAATAAAATTGTTACACTACCTCTTTCCTAAAAGAAAAAAAATTTTTTCTTAAAAAAACTTCAAATATAACTAATACAAAAAAAATTTTTTTTTACAACAATACTAGCCTTTCCTATCTTCCTAACCAACTATGCAATTTTATAAATTTATTCAAATGGGGGACCTTCATTTATAATTGAGAGTGTGTTGGTAACTACGTGTACCTGACGTCCATCGGGAGACAAAATCGGAGTCACAATCGGTAATAATCAAAATTGGGAGGGGTCAAATTAGAGTCAAACACTCCACGGGACAAAAGAATTTAAATTTACAAAATTTCTTGACTTGAGATTCCTACTTCTAATAAGGCTAATATTTCTGACCTAAAATCAAACACTTACAATTTACTTCTAATTTCAAAAAACTTCACTTCCAGGAGCTCATTTAGCTCTATTTACAAAAAACAGGAATGCTTCCTCATCAGAACAGCATTACCATTCAAAATATCATCACTATAAGGTGAGAATCAAAAGAAATACCCTACTAATAGGTCTAAATTTAAGCATCATCACAAGGTGATAACCAAAACAAAAGTGACCTAATCAAAGGTTCTTAACAAATTCAAATACAAAATATTATCACTTTATTACAAAGAGATAATCAAAACAAAGGTAACCCGACCATACGGTTACTTAACAAATTCAAATACAAAATATTATCACTTTATTACAAAGAGATAATCAAAACAAAGGTAACCTGACCATACTGTTACTTAACAAATTCAAATACAAAATATTATCACTTTATTACAAAGAGATAATCAAAACAAAGGTAACCTGACCATACGGTTACTTAACAAATTCAAATACAAAATATTATCACTTTATTACAAAGAGATAATCAAAACAAGGTAACCTAACCATAGGTTACTACAAATTCAAACCCAAAATACCATTAGGGTTGTAAATCCTACACCCTACTGATATCCTATCACTAATTCTAACAACAACTGATCTCATTAGTGATGGACCAAACGGTGAAAATCACCAAGTCAACTTTGACCTTATCAAATCTAAGAACTTCTAACGGTCAAAAGGAACAAGGAAAGAACAATTCATTCTCTCCACCTTGACATGTAGAAATCAGGACCAATAGTTAAATAGCCCACCTACTTCTACATTGTAAGGATATCTGTCAAAGACATCCTCCAAACACATCTCCGAGCAACGCGCGAGCAAAACGACCAGCGTGCACCAAGGCACACCTCAAACTTACAAAACTTACAAAATCTCAAACCACTTACTTCACTCCTCAAACAAAATACTCAATATTAGTGGACCGACACTAAATCAAGAATTGGAACAAAACAAAACAAACCACTACGTCATTACTTAATATCAAAGAGATGACCGGACCGGAATTAATCGTCAAAATCATCATTTTCATTTGGATCTGATACTCAATTGGTTTCAAGTCCTTTATGTGCCATTTCCTGCTCTTGTTCCATCTTCGTTTTCTAACTCATATACTAAACTGGAATGTTTTTTCCGAATTTTACTCATAACGAACTTAGGAGCTAACTTAGCGGAAAATTTATCACTAGCACTCGAGAGGACCTTATTAGTTCTCCAAACATACTCTCCGACTCGGAATGAAATGTCTCTTCTCCGAAGATTGTAGCGTTTACACGAACGTTGATAAGCTACATGCAAATTTTCACGGACACTTCCAAAAATATCAAACAAAAGTTGACGATCCAAAACATAAGAAGGTCTACTACTGGAGACGACATCAACATCCTCACCAGGTATAAAATTATCCTTATAAGCTTTTCCACTTAAAGGTACCTGACGACCAAAAACTAAAAATTTGGTGAATAGTTGGTGGACTCATGTTTTGCTGAGTTGATCGCGTATTGGATCTTTGATATCTCAACATCCCACGTATCATGTTCTTCTACGTATGTACGGATTGCTGTACCAACTGTCTTATTGATTCTTTCCACAAAATTGCATTGGGGGCATAAACAGCGTTATACCAAATTTTTGAATTTCGTACCTTGCACACAAAGCTTTAAAAATACGTCCAACTAATTGTGGACCATTATCACAAATAACAAATTGTGGTACTCCGTAGACAAGAAATACCTTTTCTTCCAAAAACTTCTCGATCAAATGTGCGGTAGCACTACGTAAAGGTTGCAAAATCGAATACTTCGAGAACCAATCACCAACAACTAAGAGCCATTTATGTCCGCGTTTGGAACGAGGAAACGGACCCATCAAATCTAATGCAATGGTTTGGAATGGTAGTCCAACTTCTTTCTCCTTTCCCATCATTCCAAGGGGACCTCTATTGGGTGGTTTTTGAGCACCACAAATCAAACATTTCCTACAAAATTTACGTACGTCAAAGATCATCTTTGGCCAATAATACAATTCTTGGACTCGAGACAAAGTTTTAAGGAACCAAAATGTCCTGCTGAAGGGGGTCATGACATGATTTAATGACATCTACGCGCTGAGACTTTGGCACCAAATATTTCCACTCTACAACATTCGCCGAATGCGGTAATAAGGAAGGTATAAACTTATAAATAAACCCATCTTCTACTTTCCATTGTGGGTAGCTTTTCGGTGACAACAAAATTTTCTTTCTCAAAGACTCATACCACAAGTCTACTGCATCAAGTTTAATCTCTACTAAGTTAACTTCTGGATTTTCTAAAGGAACACCACGACTAAGACAATCTGGAACTATATTGAACTTTCCTTTTCTATGCACCAAATCAAATGAGTGTTGCCTTAATCGAACTGACCATCTGGCGAGTTTTCCAGTTGGATTCTGAAGATTACTCAACCAAAGTAACGAAAAATGATCGGTGACAACGGTGAATCGAACTCCTTCTACCCACGGACGAAATTTCTCAATTGCAAAAATAACCGCTAAACACTCTCTTTCAGTGGTGGAATAATTGCGCTCAGTACGGCTCAGGGTTTTGCTTGCGTACGAAATTACACGCTCTTCTCCGTTTACATTCTGAATCAACACAGCTCCTAGCCCAGTGTTGCTTGCGTCACACTCAACGATAAAGGGTGCCGAGTAGTCTGGCTGAGAAAGAAGAGGTGCAGAAACTAATGCTTGCTTGATTAGCACAAATGAATTTTCTGCTTCCGCACTCCAGTTTACAGTTTGGCCTTTTTTCTTACTTTTAATGAGGTCATTAATAGGCGAAACTAAAGACGAAAAATTCTTTATAAAGCGCCTGTACCAGCTGCACATGCCTATAAACCTTTTAATTTCCGTTGTGGTTTTCGGACGGGGAAAGTTAACCATCGCCGACACCTTATCGGGATCTGTACGAAGTGAGTTCGAACCTACTATATAACCCAAAAATTTAAGTGTTTTTTTAAAAAATTCACATTTACTTATATTTATGGTAAGGTTAGCTTCTTTTAAACGTTGCTTAACCTCTACTAATAACTTTAGATGATCTTCAAAGATGACGAACATAATATTATGTCGTCCAAATAGCAAAATACATGGGGTTCAAAACGTGGACCAAAAATTGCATCTACTAAACGCTGTTGCGTCTGCGCAGCATTCTTCAACCCAAATGGCATGCATGTAAATCTATATTGTCCTCGTGAGATAACACTGAAGGCAGTCTTATCCTTAGACGATTCACTAAGAGGATTTGCCAAAACGATTTTCTCAAATCCAGAGACGAAATGTAGTTCGCACCTCTCAACATATTGAGAATTCTATCTACGTTCGCAAGGGGTACGAATCATGAACAGTTAAGTCGTTCAGGGTTCTACCATCAAAACAGAAGCGATATTCTCCATCTGCCTTCTTAACCAACAAAACTGGAGAGGACCACGGACTAGTACACGGTTCTATAACTTTAAGTCTAAGCATGTCGTCCAATTCCTCATTCAATATCTTACCCATATATGGTGACATGACATATGGTTTCTTGTGGAAGGGTTTGGCATTGCCTGTGTCTATGTCCAATTCGATTAGGTGAGTTCGTCCTAATCTATCGTCGCTGCTAATCTCACTAAATGAATTTATTAACTCTTGTGCTTGCGCACTTTGAGCATCTGAGAGGTCATGTAAACCACATAAAGAATCTTCAGTGTTCAAAGGGATGGAAGACGGACCTATATACCCTATGTCGTTCCCAACATTGCTTTGGATAAACCAATTATTACTTCTAAAGTCAGCAACTACACCAAATAATTTTGCAAAGTCACTACCGAAAATAAATGTATGCGGTAGGGACGGAACCACTAATGCATTAAGGATGCGGCAATCATTACCTATACAAATTGGCAAATCTACTGAGCCTACAACAGACTTTATTGAACCATCAGCTGTAGTGATACCTGTTTTGCTGAACTAAAATTTTCAAGTCTAATTCTCTAACAATTGAAAGTGCTAAGGATCCTACTACTGAGGTAGTGCATCCCGAATCCAGAAGACCGGTAATGTCTCTATCTATTAATTTCACCATAATGTAGGGTCGATTATCACACTGCTTCTCAATGAACAGAGTATTATTCTTAGGCTTCGAAGAGTCCTGACAAAATTTTAACAACTGTAAGCCATCTCGACCACTCGTCTTTACTAAAGTATTTTTCTTGTTTACAAATCATAACTGTAGCCTTATGACGCGGAACAGGATACCGACCACTATGTACCTGCCGCCTTACTGGTTTTTGAACAATGTGGACATGACGTTGCCTTAACGCCTTTTCGACCACATCCAAAACAAAAATTTTTTGTTGCTCTACAATCTCTAAACCAATGTCCACTACGGGAGCAATTCCAACAAACAAAATGATTCCTCTTATCGGGACTAAAGGAATTACAAACCGAGGACTCTAAAGAGCTCTTATCCGCTACTGTTACTTGAGGATTGACTAATTTATTCTGAAACACCCTACTCTTAACAGCATAAACTTTCTCATTCAACCCAGGATGTTTGTTCTCATATGGATGCTTAGAGGGTTGCAAATCTTATTAGGTTTATTAGAAGACGCCAAAACCGAGTTTAGTTTCATCAAAGAAGCTTCTTCTAACCTTTTACACAAATTTACTAGGGTCGACAAATCTTGAATGTCCGACAATGCAAGTGCCGAAATATATTCAGGAACCAAATTTCTTCTAATCATTTTAACTTTAGTAACTTCTGCTGGCTCGTTGGTCAGTCTACTAAAGAGGGTTTGCATATGCGCGACAAATAAAATAATCCTTTCGTCTTTACCTTGACGACGATTTCTGATCTTTTCCCAAATGTCATCATCCGAAGAACCAGGTAGAAAATCTTCCTTAAACGTTCTAACAAGGAGTTCCAGTCTCGCAAAGAATTTTTCACTGTTCTAAACCAAACCAAAGCGTCACCCACAAAAGTTCACATGCTGATCCAAATAAGTCAGCTTCGGATACCTTACGAGATTGTGCTAAATCACTAACTCTATCTAAAAATGAATGTAGTTGTTTGGGGTCACCTGAGAATTTTACAGGCCATGAACCTATAGGTACTGAAGGTGTTACATACGAAGTCGAATGGATAGGTGCACTAACTAAAGGAGATACTACAACGGACCGATCTAAATAGGTGGACTCTGTACTTTTATTGATTTTATCGTACAACTCAGCTTCAAGAGTTAATATCGTTGCTACGGTCTCATTTCTAAACTTAATTGCTTCATCGGGATTTATTGAAGGGATTTTCATACGCTTAGCTCGTCCCGAAAGGTGGTTTATCCTTGAACAAGCTCTTCTAAAATTGAGTCTGATGAGTCGCCCTCAAACTCGGACACAATATTACGAACTGACTCGACTGAAACTGAAATTTCTTTACTTTCCGTTGCAAAATCTACTTCATAACACGAAAGGTCAACCAAACAACCAGGCTTATCTATTTCTTTAGCTAACAATCTACCTAAAATTTTCCGTTTCTCCAACACTGGCCTCTCACTTACCACTCCTCTGATTCTTAGTTCATACTCCAATTCTTCTTTAAGTAGACAAACAATTTGGAATTTTTCCGACATGGTTACTACAACCTAATGGAATCAAACCGATAAATCTAACTAATCCGAATCTTACAAAAGCTATCAAAACAAATTCGTACTACTAAAGGTAAAAATCAAAAAATGTTTTTGGTAAAATTATTTTTGCCAAAACAATATCAAAAAAATTTAAGGGGTCAAAACAGAACTAAAGTCAAAAGTAAATTTGACCAAATTAACGAATTGAGTGTATGGGGATTACCGTTACAACCAATCTTTTATCAAAAGCAAACAAACAAATCTAAGTGTCAAATAAACCTTAAGCAAACAAATTTCGGAGCAAAATAATTTTTGGACAAATGGACTTCAAAGGAAAATAAATTTAGAGCTAACAAACTTCGAATCAAATTAAATTTAGAACAAATAAATTTCGAAGCAAATTAATTTTTAACAAATAAATTTTAAGGTAAATCAAATTATGAACAAACAACTTTCGAGCTAAATTAAATTATGAACGAACGAATTTCAACAAATTACTCGTTGAACAAACAAATTTCGAGCCCCAAATAAATTTTGATCAAACAAATTTCGAAGCCCCAAGCGTTGGGCGCTAGTGAAACGTATTATATTTTCTTGATCGCTAACCCCAAACGGTCACATTCTTTCCTAAATTGAGCTTAACTAATGCTCTCTCTTAATACATACATCTGACTCTAGAAGTTGGGGTCAGCAAAACAAAGTCTTCCGACGTAACTAGGGTCTATTCCTTGGGTAGAGCTATGAGCAATGGGGGTAAGTCGAAATCTATGGAGGGTTACACTTAACAAAAAACAAACAGGCGCCACCAAGTCCAAATTGATTTATTTTAGGGGCATAGCTATTTTTTAAGGGCGGACTTGGAGACCCAAAAAAGAGATCGCCTTCGTTGATACACAAACTTGTCTTAACAGAATAAGACGCTGTTCCTGTAAGAAAGAATAATAATTAAGTCACATAAAAATGGGAACACTATTTGCGTCCCTCAAGTATACCTAAAAGTATAGAGAATATTTTCTGCATAATGGGATCATAAAATTTTAGTTCTTATTGCTTTTTGTTTACCAAGTCTGATCAGACTAGATCAGAATAAAAACTTTAAATGAAGAATATTAATTTACTAATAAGAATTTTCTTGGTTTCAGTAAATAAAGTATCATTGTAATTAAATAAAATAAAAATTTGAAGTACTTGCAAAACTGGTAGTAAAGGTTATCAACTAATCCTTACTCAAATATTTTATAATTCTATGTAACTAAAAATGCTAGAGTTTCTTTATAACCCAATCAGATCTGTGTGAGTCATTTACAAATGAATATACGAAATTTTCTCTTTAGGTTAACAAACTTAAATTTAGTTTGAAGTCAAAATAATCACCAAGATATTCTCTAATGTTATCTATAGTGGTTGTACTAAAATGTTAATCATGTGTTAGCCATTGGGCAATTGTTGACAATAGTGAACAAACAAACAGGTGATGTAATAGCAGCTGTTAAATTACGTTGAAGCCACGTGTGATCACGTATTTACGAAGCTAAGTGAAAGCAAATTTAATACTGGGGAAAACCAGCTTATTTACAGGTAAACTGAATAACAATTTTGTACGTCTAACAAACAAAATGAAATAATGTACTTTCAGAAGGAAAGTACTCAGGAAATCTTAATTCTATTACGAACCCAAGAGCAGCAGTTGTCCCTTGATGTAATGGAAATTACCTCGCAGCGCGGAACAGCAACTAATTATACTTGCTTTCCATGCTTTAACACAGGTGTAGGAGCAAAGCGGGTTCCTTACTTGGATCACGGCAGCATTACTTTGTAACGTAATCTTCCGTTGTCTAAATTTATTTACTAAAATAATTTTTCATTGCGTAGCCAACAAATTAAGCTTTCTAAATTGTAACTTCAAAGGGATCATGTTGTCTCAAATTTTACAGTTGCGATTTTCGACGTGGTGTGCGATATATACGTTATCCATGCAGTTTTCTAATTTCTCGTTGGGATTTCAAATGTGTCGTTGCGAGTTCAAATAGGTCGTTGCGAGTTCAAATGGGTCGTTGCGCTAAATAAATTTTGTAAATTAGCTAATATGACAACGAATATACAAAATGTGGATTAGGTACTAACCGTTACTCAGGAAGTGTTTCACAAACATAGAGCGACTCGGAGGTCACTCGCCATTCTCTTAGAATGCATCTTGACGCTACTTTTAACTATCGACGAGTGCGCTCGCTGCTTTCTTGTATGGTGGGAGGTTCCGGATTTTAGTTCTCGAACCTCTCACGCGCGCGCCAGTGGCTGTGAAATTACACCGAACTCGGAAACAACTCGACTAATAATCCTTGATATTATAATACTATAAAAGTTTGATTGTTACTTGAATATTTATTTTAATTAATAAAGGTATTTTACTATTCATTATACGTTTAATGAATGGATTCTCCTACTGCAAAAATAAAATTGTTACAAACTAAGTGACTCAGACCACCTGTACCCTGTATCTTAAGCACATAAACCGTAACTTCTTTTCATTGATTTTCAGTTACTTTGTTATATAGGCACTTTTTAACTGGGTAGGACGAATCTAATCGTATAGAAATTGCTTTTCTTGCAACCGGTACTTTGCCACAGACATTTATGTAATTTAGAAACTACCGAGAGGAAGTTTTATTGAACTAAATTTATCGTGTATGACAGACTGGCAGTAACAAACAATAGTAACTAGTCTCTGATGTATTAAACAATAAAGGTACAACTATGTAGACTACACAAAAATCCCCCGCCCTAGCTTGATTGCTAAAAACACTGTTGTAACTGATTTTTACAGAGATACTGATAGGAAAAACATTTCCAAAATAGCCTTGTCAAAAGGACATTACCGAGAGGTTTTCTAGTGAAAGTAGCCCACGGTCAAATAGAGATGGAAATAATAATAAGGCAATTTAAAAAAAACTCGGATAAAGATGTGGCTAGTTGATGTCAGATACGCGGAGGCATGAGCGAATGCCCAAGGTCCCGGGTTCAAATCTCGACACGGTTCGCTTAAAAAATGTTAGGCGGGCATTTTTCACAAAAATACGCCCTCGTTCGGATGAGAGGTAAAATGGAGGTCCCGTGTGTGTGTTGTCACGCACGTTAAAGATCCCTACCTTACTTTCAACAGCAAGGGTTCGGCAAAATTCAAAATTTTTAGGTAAAAAAAACCCAGACGTATATAGTATACCCTGCAGCTGCGATTTAGTATACATAGGAGAAACAAAACGTTCAGTACAGACTAGACTAAACGAGCACAAGCGATGCTTAAGAACAATCCAGAGCAATTGCTCAGCGGTGGCCGAACACCAACATGAAACAGGCCATACCATTAACTTTGACAAGACGAAACTAATTGCCAAAATTCCATTTTTCTACAATAGAAAAATTAGAGAATTCATAGAAATCAATAAAAATTCTAATAATCTAAACAAAGAGGATGACTACTACCTTTCCCACATTTGGAAAACAAGCCTCTCTTCACAAGAACCGTGACGTTCACTGATCCGCTACAACACTCCTATCTATTCATGATCACTCATGCATCAAGTTCTCGCCCTATATAAACTACCACTTTTGCTACTTTCACTGGTTACTTCGGCACAAGATACCTTTTGGCTTTGAATGCGCTAGTGAATATGCTAGTTCAGGAGTAACTTTATTCTTTACACTTTAAACTTGTCTACTTAATATTATCATTCTTATCTTTATCATTATTTCTTATTTTATTACTCATTTTCTTTTTCTTGTTCTGATGAATCCCCTTATAAAAGTGGGCGAAACGTCGACCTCAGTTTATAGAATGACACGGTCCAACGCGGAACCATAAATATTTATTTCCACGAAAGATTTGAAAAAAGCAAAATAAATTGCTGAAGATGTCGAGAAAATTTCTGATATGAAGGAAGTAGAAACAGAATTGAATAACATAAAATCGAGCTTAGACATGACGGAAGGGCATATTCTGGGATATACACAAAAAGAAATTAAGAAACCATGGATAACAGAGAATATTCCAAATTTGATAAAAGAAAGATGATAATACAAAAACAGACCGAATTTTAGGGAAATGAAACCGTATAGCAAAAATATAAGGAGCGCTGAAACAGATATCATTATAGAAAATGTAGAGAAAGTGGTTAGATGGCAAGAATATATACATAATTTATATGCAGGACAGGAACTAACAGCTCAAGAATCAGACATTGAAAACGATGACTTGAGATATCCTATACTAAGAGATGAGTTTGAATTAGCATTAAAAGGCATGAAAAATGGCGAGACGTCGGGTTTAGATAAGGTGCAAACAAAAACTTTAAAAACCGTTGGACAAGCAGTAACAGAACGTCTCTTCCAACTTGTAAGCTATATATATATATATATATATATATATATATATATATATATATATATATGAGACACGCGAGATACCCCAAGATTTCAAACGTAACATCATAGTCACTATACTAAAAACAGAGGCGCAGATAAATATGAAAATTTTCGAACAATAAGTTTGACAGCACACGTGTCAAAAATATTGTACAAAGACGGATGGAAAAACAGTCCAAGAAATTCAAGGATAAGTTCAATTTGGGTTTAAGCGAAGCAGGAGAACACGGGAGTCTATTTTAGCTCTAAGGGTGATAATGGCGAAGACAATAGAAAAAGGAAAAGGCGTGTATATAGGGTTCGTAAATCTGGAAAAAGCATTTGACAATGTAAAATGGAAAAAAATGTTCAAAATACTCAAAAGGATTAAAATGAGTTTTAGGGATAGACAGATAGTCCATTACTTATACAAAGAGCAAACAGTTGTAATAGAATTAGTGCAGAAACGTAGAGAAGTAGATAGTAGGAAAGGAGTGGGACAAAAATGTGCCCTATACCCGTTAATTTTTAACTTGTACGTCGAAGAGGCAATGAATACTGTCAAATGCAGGAAGACATTTTCAATTATTACGCAGGGACAAAAGATTGATATGCTTAGATTTGCAGTTTATATAGCGGTATTAGCATCTATCAAGGAAGAATTAAAATCAGCTCTTAATTAAATGAAAACAGTTTTAACAGAGAGAAACGGTATGAAAATTAACAAAAATAAAACTTAGGTACCAGTATGCAAAGGAGGGGAAAATAAATCAAAACTAGAATACAAGTAGGAAACGAAAACTTACAAGAGGTAAACGATTTCTGCTACCTAGTAAGCCAAATAGTCAAAGATGTAGGCTGTGGAAATTTCAGGAAAGTGTGTAAGCTAGCTCAGATTAGATATCAATGGAAGTGCGCGTCCATCCATTTCCAAGACGGAAACCTTATGACGAAAAAACAAAATAATTGTACATAAACCTGATGATTATTATAAACAACTACAAGTGTTGGTTTTGCAATATACTCGACTAATGTTAATTGTGTGAAAGAATTTACTGGAGAACTATTGGTTTAGCAAATGTATATGTTCGGGTATCTTAGTAGCCGCAGACTGCTTAACTCGCTTCACAAATCTTACATGTGATTTTCCAATGCTCCACCCGAAGGCACTACATTGGCCAGGAAGCGAGTTTTTCTTACTGAATTTTGCCGAACCTTTGCTGTTCCAAGCAAGGCAGGGATCTTTAACGTGCGTGACAACACTCACACACGGGAGCTCCATTTTACTTCTCATCCGAACGAGGAGATATTTTTGTGAAAAATGATCGCCTAATATTTTTCAAGCGGACCGTGTTGAGATTCGAACCCGGGACCTTGGGCGTAATACTTACACACATACTAACTACGCCACGGAGCCGCCTAACCACTTCACATACCACTGAATATCGGTGAATTGATTATGTATTTAGAAAACAATAGAAGGGGAACCGAACTGTATCTAACAAGAAAGAGCAACGGATATGTTCGACGACATCAAATATAGAAACAAGGACAAAAGTGTTAGAAGCATACGTGCGGTGCACAGCACTGTACACTCTTATGAAATGGGCACACTAGTAGAAGCAGACAGGAAAAGAAAGAAGCCTTTTGGAATGGTATGCTTCAAATGCATGATGATGATAGCATGGACGGATAAAGTTAATAACAAAAAGATTATAGAAATAGTAGAGAAATAAACGAATAAAGATATCTGTGAAAAAAAAAAAGAGATATTGAATGACAGGATATGGTCTAAGGCATTTTTGGGGAATATTGCAGGTTATATTACAAGCAGATAAGGGGATCAGAATAGGAAACAATGGAGGTACGAGTCAAACCAGCTCCAGGACTGCAAATTTAATGATGATGATGATGATGATGATGGTACAAGTCACGGAGTTTGGCGTACAATCAAGAGCTTTATATCCTAGCTCAAACAGCTTTCACAAAGTCAAGTGTAATGTTGTCTAGCGTTATCATGCAAAGTTTTCTATCGGTCCACGTCAATTAACTACAGACGGTTGCTTATCATATAGTTTTTTATGTATAATCTGTAATTCCCTGTAATATGATACTGCTGTTATTGTGGATTGCTTGAAAGAGTAATCAATCACGTCTTCTCGAATTTGCTATATTTTCATCACGATCTTTTTTGGATGGTCCTGCTCTCGTCTGATGTCTTAGATCTTCAATACGGTTAAGTCATTGCGCAGAATATTTGCAGTTGTGGTGGCGCGTCGTTCGTCGCAGGTTACAATTTGTTGGAGAAATGATACAGTTTTGTTTTAATGAAGATAATATCTGTAGTCGTTGCAGTTTGTTTGCAGGTGTTAATTCATGTGGCAAGCATTTATTAAATTTTTTACTTTTCCTTGCCGATTAAAATGACGACTTACAGCACAGTACTCATCAATACGTTGAATATCTCTGGAGAGTTTTAGCGAATTCGATGTATTTTATTCAGCTTCTTTCGTAACTCTTCATGGTTTAATGTCATAGTTGCCAACCGGCGTGACTTGTTTTCAAAGTAAAATTGCTTGTTAAAAATTTGCCAATCAACGGATACGATGCGTTCCTTGCAAGTGTCTTCTACACAAGACTAGTTAATTTCGTTGGCTGCTGCTGTGTCATTTAAACCTTTTTAAATTTGAAAAGAAAAATTAACCCGAATATCATGTTTTCTTTATAGAGTTGCTAAAAAGTAATTGTTATATCAAATGAAAGGAAATAAATGTTTAGTATATGTCAAAAACCAAAAAAGTTTACGGAAATAAGCATAGGCCAGGCTGTGAAGGCGATTGGCACTTTTGTAATTTAACATTTGGGTTTTTCATATGCCAAGACTTAATAACATATACATTCATTGACTATACATATAGACCATTTACTCGCATGAAAATTAATGCGATTGCTATAAGTATCTAAAAATACGTAAGCTAAACGAGAAAATCATATTTTCTAAAACTTTCCAGGATCAAAATCGTGAGCTTTTGCGTTTGAAGCGGGATTGGGAATTCTTTATTACGCTTGATTTTCAATATTGACGTAAGTGCAACCATTAACAATTAACTAATTCTGCGTTTGTTCATAATTCTCAATTATGTTAATCACAACTACGCACCACGCTAGCCTCAATAAATGTAAATTAACAGCACTATTTAATTATTAATGGGCGATGATTACTGACATCCGTTATGTATTATTACTCACTCAACTTAATTTACTTTAGGCTCAAATCTCTAGTTCTGTTATGTATGAAAACATAATTTGAAATGTTAACGTCAATAATACGAATCATAACTGTCTTAAAATATGCGTGTGTTATATTATTTTTGTTATTATGATTATGTTGCCTGAGTCACTACTGAATAGGCATATTATACGTACGGGGGACAGGGACTGGTTGTCATAAGTTTTTGTTTTTTTTTTCAGTTTATTGGTTTTGCTTTGAAATCAGTATATTACAGTAAGATAACGTGATCATTACTTAATATTTTGGTGAAAGTTTATATTTCTAAATCGATTCCTAAAGATTCTTCTAAAGCGATGGAAGTAAACTGTACAACTAATGTCGACCTATCCCGTTATTGGAACAGGTTTTCATACCTATTAGGGTAGGTTGTTGCATGTATATAAAACATCATTCCTTGCTTTGGCTTAACAGTTCACAAAACCCTTCAGGTCGTTTGTGTCCTTGGGCGTTGGGCTATTAAATTATAACAATTTGACTTTAATATTACCTATAGAAAGAAAAGATCATATATCCCTGAGGTCTTATCTAGTACCGTTCCAGATTTAGAATCAACACAAATAACTTCACCTACAGAATTTTTACAGACTATTTTTTTATTACCTATTCCAAATTCAAATGACATTTCTTATTAACAGTTGATACAGTAGATTCAGACTCTTCTAAAATTGATAATAATCCTAATTCTAATGAAAATTCCCTTAAAAATCCTTCGTTTTTCGTTTAAACCCGATGCTTTGTTACGTTTATATTCAGCATAAATTAATTACCCTATTTTTCTCACATTTTAATTCAATACCTGCTCGAATAAATTCCGTTTCTACTGTTAAATCCTTCAACATAACTAACAATAAACACGCTCTCGAATAAATTCCTCAACTCAAATCCCTTTTGCTTTTTAAACGAAAATTTATTCCATAAATTAAATTAGTCTATGCCTTATTGTAGGTATTCCATAATCTCTTAAACTCTTCAACAACATCCTGTTTACAATAAGTACGCTTGCTACAAATTTTCATTTTTAACTTATTTATTTCGAAACGACAAGTTTATACTACAACTAAATAGTTTATATCTTGTTTCAGGTACCTGTTATCTTGGTATGCATTACGACCGCGTATAATGGTTTTCTCTATTGTTCCGATGTAAGTTGAAATAAGGTCGCGCACTATACGATAAAACCCGGGTTTTCCAGTTTCAATCGCGCTTCGATAAGCGAGGGTTTGCGGTTCAAATTCGTGTTAGTTGAACCATTGTTGAATTTGATTCTACAGATTGTACGTCGAAATATTTTCTTCAGTATTCGTCACCGTATTTCAAAAACAATGCTCGTTTGTTTTTTTTCTGTTCCACATCCAGGAGGTGTTTTGCGTGTATTGCTTTTTTTAGTTAGAGGCCAAATGGGTTCTTTCTTTATGTAGACTAACTGCTTTTGTCCGTAGACCGCCGCTGCAGTTATGGTAGCACGGTAAATAGATCCTGACGGCCATGGCGTTGCTGTGCTGACTCACCCCCGACGGCCTGCGAGCTAAATATCTGAACACCTACAGGTATGCAACTCGTTTTCTTTTGTGTGTGTCATCGGCATATTCCGTATCAACGTTTGGTGTAGTTACGTGACATTGTAGAACTATTGTTTGTTGCTGCTAAGCGATATTATCGCTCTACTTGTGTGAGGTACCTTTGTTAAAAATGTTGAACAGACATACGCTCACTCTTTTATACTGATTGGTTTATTTTACAAACGGTACTATGTACGATTTAAAAGATGTCTGACAAAAGCTCTCACACGTTAATTCTTTCCTACTAATTAGTTATATTATAAAAAGTATTAGGTGAAATTTCAAAAACGCTTGACAAAGCTCTCACAGTTTTTTTTACTACTGATTAATTTTATTTTGTGTGAAATACGAGATGCGCACTTCGAATCTAAATTTTAAATTGTCCATACAATATAATTGTTAGCTGTGAAATAATAACACTTAATTTATTTTCTTTTTGCTTGTTTATACAGAATCTTTTATTTATTTTTATGTGTTAATAGATAATCGTGGGCGATGTGTTTTTTGTCTCTTTTTGGTATGTAGGCGAATCCCCCCACTCTCACGCGTTTGATAGTTAGCCCGGTATTTACGTTTCTTTCGACTACGTCCATGTACGTAGCAGCTTGGTATACTCGAAAGTTATATAATGTTCAGAGAAATTCTCAGAAATTTAATAGATGGAGGATGGCAGGAGGAACGTTATTAAAACACAATTCAGGCAGATTTCCAAATTTTACAGCAAACTATTCCTGGAAAGAAGTTATTCCAAGATCAGATCAAAAAGAAATTTTAAAACGTTATCAGGATGAACCTACTCCAGGTCACGTTGGTATTAAGAAAACTTATGAAAGAATTGCACACAAATATTTTAGACTGCAACTCTGAGCAAATGTTGCCAGATATGTTAATAAATGTAAAACTTGTTTGTTTCAAAAACCAGAACAGAAATTACCAATTGCAAAAATGTTTCGTCATCCTGTTGTATCAAAACCGTGGCAGATGATCTCTGTTGAATTAGTAGAGCCCTTGCCAAAGTCCACAAAAGGTCATACTTATGTTTTATCTGCTGTTAATACTTTTACAAAATTTCTATTGTTTTCCCATTTCGAATTGCAACAGCATCGACTATTGCTCAGAAAATTGAGAAGCCTGTAATTTTATTGTTTGGGTGCACCTCAATCTGTTATAATAGATAATGGCGTTCAATTCCGTAGCGATATTTTCAAAAACATTGTGTCAAAGTATAATTTAAAAATTATTTTCACTACACACTATCATCCACAAGCTTCGCCAGTCGAAAGGATAAACCCAGTACTCAAGACTATGCTTGCTTCTCATGCCATTGAGAATTACAGATAATGGGTTAAGTATTTACCGTTGTCGGTTGTGCTGTGCGCACTGCGGTGCATAAAGTTATTGATATGACTCCGTACTATGCTAGCTTTGGAAGGGAAACGGTCATTGACATTTCTTCTTTTGTAAAGGCAAAGAATTCTGAAAATTTACAAGACATTTTTTAAAGTAGAAATAGTTTAAAAGATATTGTGCCTGAGTTTGATAAAGTTTATAAAGATAAGGTAAGAAATTAGACCATGCATACTAGATAGCAAAAACTAATTGTGACTTCTGTAGGCGAGAGGTACAATTCCAAGTTAGTGATTCAGTTTGGCGTAGGAACTTTGTTCCGTCAGACTCAACAAAATATTTCAATGCTCTATTAGCACCAAAATATGTACGACCACCTTTTATTAAAAAGAGATTTCTACTAATGTATACGAATTAACAGCTTAAACAGAAGCGAATAGGGGTCGCTGGCACGGCAAAAATTTAAAATTGAATCCTGCTAAGTAGCCTAATTTCTTCTGTTCACTTATCCCTTATAAATTAATATTTTTTCTCGTATAATAGCACCCGTTCGATTGAATCCATTTAAATTTTGTGTATTTCTCATCTACATTTTTCACATATTTTGACATATTTTCTTCTCTTCTTGATCAAGGTCAGGAAGTACCGATGCTTGTTATTTTGGGTGGGTTTCGTTTCACCGAAACCTATTCTGAAGCATGGTCGTAGAGCTGCCCCGCAGAATTAGCTTCACCCTAGGTGTTCTCTCCTTTTAAAGGTACTTCTCACCTTCTGTAGCACATATTGCTTGAAAATTTCACGTAGGTTAAGTTTAACATAGACTTATTGACACAACACAAATACATACATTTACTCGCATACAATTTTCCGATTTATTTCATAGTTTTAAGTCGATGTCTTGGTGTGCGTTTCCACTATCTATGTTAATTTGTTTTAATCTACTCAAGATTTTTAGAAAAATTCTGATTAATTATAGAGAACATGACGTCCCGTAGAAATACTTATAATCACATTTTATTTTAGTTGTTTTTGTGTTAGTAAATTCCACCAATAGAATTAAGTTATTCTTTTTAAGAAATATTATCTTCAGGTTACTAAAATTTTAATCTAAGGTAAAATTATTTTATCATATGTGATTCATATTCAAAGGTTGTTAAATTTATTGTTTCAGTTTTTAAAGGTTGGAGATGATGTCATCATTGTAATTCGTACGGGCATGATCCAGTTGTTTTAATTAGTAAGGTATTATGCAGGCGCCAGATGATCTCACCGTCTGAGAGCAGTTTTGTGCTATCCCTGTTTCTGATTTTTTAGCTTCACTATACGTAAATTTAAGTAGATATATAGGTTAAATAGAAAAAAAAAACTACAGGAGGTATGCCCATTTTATAATATTAATTTATCCCTCCAAAGTTTGTATTATGTTTAAAGTCAATTGCATCCTTAATGATTTTTCATGTATATTTTTATGCCAGAATCACTCTCGTGATCTCAGATTTTGGCACCCTTTAGTTAATTTTTTTCTAGGGTTTTCCCTAGCAACCTTGTAAAATTAGTTGGTGTTCAAGGTATTTCTTATTCAAGACATTTCATACCCACTAAGTTAGTTGACAACCATTTTTGTTAGTACAGTCGAGGTTTTCGGTATTTTACCGAAACAGGATTATTAGCGTAATACACCCCCAAGTTTTCTATGAATTACCAGATAGATATTCTGGGGAGCCAAAACTGTACGGAGCAGCCAATGTTTGAAGGTTACGCGCAAATACATATAACTACCTAATATAAGTAACACAAACTTAAAAATATACTTGTATTTACTATGAACATTTAAATGAAAAGCAATTTCAGTAAAAAAAATCGCAAAAAAACATAGAGGTAGCTTTCTTTTGAGTCAGTAGTAACAAATAAAAGTAAAACTTAAGATTTATTAACATTTCGTCTTAGACGCAATCTGAATCACAGTTGTGATACCATATCACTTCGGTATATTCGTATATGCGCCCAGAACTAGCACTTACTGCATTATACCAAGTGCTCTCCAGGACGACTATTGGAATATAGCTCCATGCATACAAGAAACAAAGTATCTTTGTCCTAGTCTTTGTCTAAAATTAATTCAAGAGAGCACTTTTATTTGTTTCGTTTTTTCTGTAATCTTTTGTAACACGGTCAACAGTCGCTTTAGTTGTAGTACAATTCCATTTTGTTGTAACTCTTTTTTGTTTTCTGGCAGTAACAGTTGCTTTATTCTCTTGTGCTGTGTCTTTCTGTTCATTTAAAGAAGTTTTGACTGGCGCGCCTGCATAAATAGCAGTAGAACGTGTTTTTTCCACGTCTAAATTGTTTTTGTAGCTGTTGAGACTTCTCACACACTCCTTCATTTCAGAGTGTAATTACAGTGGACATTATTTTATTGGTACTGAACAGTGAGTTGTCACTTTTATTAGTTTTTATAACCTTAGAGCCTAACTTGAGAAACAAATTCTCACACCTGTTTTGTGTTCTTTTGCCGCCCTTAGACTAGCTTCGAAGTGTGTTTCATTTAGTTTGGCAGTTTTGTTTATTTTCTCATAGTGCAAAGGTCTACGCTTTCTTTTTCGAGATAAAACGATTATAATTATTGTTTCCAGACTTGTATTTCCTTCAATTAAGTACTAAACACAGATATTTTATGTCCATTAAAAACGCAAGTGAACTTATGCGTTATACAAAAAAACATACAAAAGCATGCCGTTGCGTTGTAACAGTTTCCGTTTAAAGTGTGATTTATCCCAATCCTGGAATTTCTTTATAAGCTAAAATCTAACGGTACTTCGAAATTTGATCTTAAACACACTTAATTCAAATTACATTTTGCTACGCTCCACGGAGGAAAGATTAACTTTTTGGTGATCTTTTTCCACTGAGCAAAAACCATTTATCTTCCAATAGCATTAGCTATAGATAGTGGTCTTAAGTCTAGAAAGTGAGCATTTTTCACAAAAATTACGCCCTCGTTCGGATGAGAGGTTAAATGGAGGTTTCGTGTGTGAGTGTTGTCACGCACGTTAAAGATCCCTACTTTACCTGGAACGGCAAGGGTTCGGCAAAATTCTAAATTTCCAGGCAACAAAAAACTCGCCTCCTGACCAATGTAGTACCTACTGGTGGAGCATTGGAAAAGTAAATGAACGGTCTTAAGTCTAGGGGCGGCTCCGTGGTGTAGTTGGTATGTGTATGACTACTATGCCCAAGGATCCAGGTTCAAATCCCGACACGGTCCGCTTAAAAAATGTTAGGCGAGCATTTTTCACAAAAATACACCCTCGTTCGGATGAGAGGTAAAATGGAGATCCCGCGTGTGACTGTTGTCACGCACGTTAAAGATCCCTACCTTGCTTGGAACAGCAAGGGTTCGGCAAAATTTCAAATTTTCCAGGTAAAAAAAACTCGCTTCCTGGCCAGTGTAGTATCTTCGGGGTGGAACATTGGAAAATCACATGTAAGGTCTTAAGTCTAGACGGCTCCGTAGCTTAGTTGGTTTGCGTTTGACCACTAAACCTAAGATCCCGACATGCTCCGCAAGCATTTTTCACAAAAATACACCCCCGTTCGGATAAGGGGTAATATGTAGGTCACGTGCGTGAGTGCTGTCACGCACGTTATAGATTACTACATTGCTTGGAATAATAAGGGTTCGGCAAAATTCAAAATGTTTAGATAAAAAAACTCGCTTCCTGTCCGATGAACCCCAAAACAATTCTAAGAGTGCACCGGCTAACTGCGGTAGTGCGGGAGTGGTTTTCTATGAAAGAAACGACAAACATAATAAAAATAAATATGTAAAATGGTCGAAATACCAAACTACTTTACAAGTACCACTTCCGTTGAAATGCTTTACTGGTTGTCAAAAATAAGGGACGCCAAATCGCATTGTCCCAACAATCTCTTTGATGATTTCGCTACCTGAAAGACGGTTATTCCGGGTCTTTGTTTCGGTTTTCTAAAATTTATCACCTCATACTTTTCCTATCTCTACAATACCTTAAAAAGTTCATTACCTTTTGTCAACTTAGAAAACTTAAAATAAATTGCCTTACCCAAATACAATTTCTCCACCGGGGCAACTGCATATTTCTTCACAATTATCATCTTTCTTTATATTATAAATAACTACATAAAATTTCATCTCAACTTAAACTCTATTAACTGTATGAAATATAAGCACGCGCATGTTGAACCGAGATAAAGCATCCAACTGGCCAGGTGTTACAAAAGAAATCTTTAAAAAATATTAGTCCATTATAAGTTTTCATAAAAAATAACTAATAATACATCCCACAAATAAAGCTTGCATATAAAATTAATACGCATATCTTTTTCAACGTCTTAAAAGTTTAATGCTTCGTTTCCCATAATATTATGCTTAAATTTAAACAAAACTTGACCCGTTGCTATATCATAGTCCAACAGAATAATTATTTACCGGAATATTAATATCCTATCGAATATCTATAAACCATTTGCAGCTTATATGTACATATTTATTTATAAATTGTAAAGAAATAATAAAGCGTAAACGGTATCCATAGTTATATTCCACTTCGTTTTTCAATTAAGCATTACCAAGAACATCACTGATTTATCTTTTATTGACTATCGACACATAGGTCACTCCATTCTATCTATATAAAGTCCAACTGTGGTTAAGGAGTAAAAACCGTTCATCACCCTTTTATTGACCAATGTCAATGTTCCATACCCGACCCACGCGAATGTAAACTCCACGATACCCACGTGCTTGAGTTTTTTGGCATACTTATCCAGCGAGGTTGAAAAACAATTTGTTGTCGACCACCTCGTCAAAGAGCCTATGGTTCACAGTCTACACCTCCACTTTTACTTAACTAACTTTTTCTTCTTAACTTAGTAACTTTTTCGAACATAATCGTTATATATCATTCTCCCTTCTTTAAAATTCGGTTTACGCAGTTACTTAAATATGCTGGTTGTCTTCCGAGCGTCCATCTGTATTTATCAAAATTTATTACAAAAGGTGTAAAGTCTCGATCGTTATTAACGTTTGTATTTAATATATTGGGTGCTTTTTTTGTTTATTTCAATATTTTAACTTAATATTACATTGAAATATTCACGTTATTAAATGTAACTACCAAAAATTTCTATACATTTTTCAAGATGCTCTTATGCTAAACTCTCTTTTAACTAACTGAAATTAATAAACTCACTTCTACTATCCAATCTTTTATGAAGTAAGGCACTTATGCATGCTATGGTCTGTTATAGTTCTGTCAACTAAAGTGACCGAAGCATGCTGAGCTACGTTTATGCAATTTCTATTCATTTTTCAAAATTCTGCTTTCATTTGCAGCATCGAGTCACTGACTAGATAACTATCAATTTCTTTCTGTTGAAACCATTTAAAGGATCTTTCGACCACTTGTCTTTTAGTCAAGAATTTTTCAGGCATTCTCATTTCTCCATGTGAATTTGTAGATATAGACGTGTGGATTAATTCCTCAGCCGTAAACTTAACATTGTCCGCAGTAGTAAGAACATTTAGGGAATGTTGTGCGTTTCTTGCACCTCTTTAACCTTGTCTTTGGGTTTTGTAACATATTTCTTTATTGTACCAACAAGTGGAATTCGATGAAGTAAGTTATGATACGAAACTATCATCGAATTGTTGCTTAAAAATTTGGTTACCTCTCTCCACTATTTTTATAAATTGTATGTCTGTGTCATAGTTTGTTAATTGCAAATAAGAATGCAATAGGTTAGTAACACCTTCAAAAAGATGTCTAATAAAGATAATAATATTCTTAATTACACCAGCAAAGTATTGTGCAAATAAATGACGTAAATAAAGAATTACAAAACAATAATTATTAAAACTGACATTAAATAGTTATAACTATAAAGCATGATTTAAGTATGTGATTTAAATTGTATCACTACCTGAAATTGTATAAATACAACGGCAGCAAGTTGCACGGATGTGGACAAATTCGATTAGAAATAAATTAAACTAAAGTCAGAATGTTTCTAGTCTTACAAAGCTGACGCAGAATACGGAATAAATTAATATTTTTTACTTAAAATAAAGCAATCTAGTGCTATGGTGCAATGGTCAATTGAAAATTGTTAAGTAATTTTCCATACTATTTACTATTAGCATAATGATTTCCATTTTGAGTTGCATGAGTTGCTTGAATGAGTATTTATACGCAACGCAAAATTTATTTCATGCAAATTATATATTTGTATTGTGTCTTTTTATATATGAAATTCATTCAACAAATTTTAATTAAACATTGTAAAATTCCAAAAAGGATTCTGTAGTCCTAACATAGGTTAGACGTAAAGAAACCCGTTGCTGCCATTAAGCTTAAAACTGCATTAAAAAGCAGTATTTTCATTGAATTTATGCTTTTGTAGATTAATACAAAATTCATTCTATTTTTAAAATAGTATCTGTTCAACAGATCATATAGTAAAAGATTTTAGTAGTATATTTTACAATCAAGGTAAAAGTATAATTCACAGACCGGGCAGTCTATGATTTGACCTCGAACAAGTTGCATATAAACGATTTTTAATCATACACGAATGGGTGAATTATTATGCGTTACGTTCAAAATTTACCAAATCGGACCAGTCATTAGGTCGTAAATTTGAAATAGAAAGCAACCGGTAGTTCTCTTACTAAATATTTTGACGTTTTGTTACAGGTAAAGTGTGCATGAAATTAATTAATTTTGATTTGCCCTAAAGATGCGGGGACCCCGTAACAATATAAGGGTACGACGTAGAACAACAGTGGTGCGGAAGTAGGTTTTTATGGACAAATGAGAAAAGAATAATAAAAATGAAGAAATAAAAAATAATTAATAACATGACTCAAGTACAAAAATTCTACGTTACATTTACACTTGCCCAGAAAGGTTTTTCTCTGTCAAAATCGTGGGGCGCCAGCAATTTCTTATAATAGTTTTTCCTTAAAAAACTCCCTTACTTTTCTCAGCATATATTTACTTTGCTCAAATATACTTTAAAACGTAATAGTTCTGCCACATTTAAATAAACGTGTAAAATAAATGCTTTCCAATCTCTACGAACAACTGACTGCCTAGTTCCTAAATAAATTGAAATATAAATTAACTTAAACTTAGCCTCTATTCAAATGAGATAAGTTCAATATAAAGGTACAAACATACTTTCCTAAAAACAAATTCTTAACTACAAATCTGGCCACGTATCGGTATAACAAAAATATCATAAAACTACCTTAAATCTAAACCATTGACAAAATTATTCACCACTTCGCATTTTTCTTGTTTCTAATATTCAATTAACTGACATAATAACATAACGAGATATCTTGCTATAAGCGTAAAAAGTAAAGTCAATTTTTTCCAAAATCAATAAAACTTTGATTTTAACACCCAAAACCGAAATCGCAATTATTTGATCCAATCTTAGTACATAAATTAACTAGTTTCATATTTTGTTTGATTTTATACTTGCAAAACTTTAATAATATCGTATATTTAATCATAAATATTAAGGGTATTTAACGCTGTTTATTTTAATTTAAAATAACATTTCCTACTAAAGATATTTTAAATTCAATATTTAAAGGTAACGCGATAGACGAGTGTGTGTTAAACCATTAGTTTCAAGTTTATCTTTACTCAGAAAAAATTAATAGATGTTCCATATATCGTTGAACAGTGTAAATATTCAAAAATTCATTGGTGAGAACAAAACATATTCAAAGCGATAACCAATGATTAGCTAGTATAAAAGTTTTAAGTTTATCAAGAGGTGCGATAAAATAATCCTAGTAAGAAATACTACAGGTGCAAACACGTGTACATATTGGCATCGGAGGAGCATAATGCTATTTTAGTATAGGTTAGACAGAGTAGATATGAATATACCCAAGGTAAAGTGAGTAAGTAATATGAATTCAAACTATAACGCTGTAAACAGACGTTTGACGACTTTGGATCTTATTTTATTTAACAATATTATGCAAAAATCTATTTATGTTTAGAGAAAACTAATTAACGGTATTGAGTACGTTTTGAAAATAAAAATACGAAAGAATGTCTTTCCGTTAAGTTAGTTGATAAAGAATTCGTTGAAAGCTACAGAGGGGGAATGAGAACCCTTTTAAATAGTATGGATTAAATCTTCTTTCCCTTTTCCGATTTACGCAGCCAAACATAGAAGTGGAAATTTATTCAAGTACTTATTAATGTCTAAATAAAATCAAATTAGGTGAATTTATACGCGTGTAAAGACTTTCTCGTAACAGATCATATTTAATTATTTTTTATTAGAAATTTCTGTGTGGACCGAAAAGAAATAGTTTCGATGTAGACCGGAATAAAATTATTTCTGTGTAGACCATCATCAAATAATTTCAATGTAGGTCGGAATCAAATCATTTCGGTGTGCACTAAGATAATTCCGGTGAAGAGTACTTCCGGTGTGATGTTATTCAGGTATGGAGCCATAACTTTGTAAATATCACAAATTTCTGTTCCAACAGAATTCATTGCAGGGGCAATTGAAAATTTGCCAAATGAGTTTTTGGTAACGAAAAACCAGGAACCCATTTAAGTTTTTTTCTTATTGTGTATGTATTAAAATGCAAAAGACAAGGTCATGGGCTGTTTAATTGTTTTAATCTCGTAATAGATGACGAACGTCATTGTTAAAAATATTACAACTTCTTTGTTTTGCAAGCACTCACGAACAAACGAACACATGTAGTACGGTTTTTAGTGCTTCGCTAGTGTATCATTGCGGTTTTATCCACAATGCAGCCGTAATTCCAGTTTCAAATATATTCGACTTCAATGAGCAGATACAGAAGTTGGCTACAACGTTTTCGGTATAGGTGAAGTAACAATCATACGCAGCACAACTTTAGGGATTTGTCTAGTGCTTCATTATTCTTTAAACCTCAACGCAGCCGCACCTTCGGTTTTGCGAATATCCGACTTCAAATTATAGAACTGGAAGCGGCATGTTGGATACAACTTTTTTGTAATAGAAGCATTAACGATCAAATATAGCATCATCTTTAGTGCTTTGCTAGTGCTTCATTACAGTTCATTCTATAACACAGTCGCGCTTCCAGTTTCGAAAACATTCGACTTCAAATATCAGATCGGGAAGTTGGCTACAACTGTTTTGTTATGGAAGCACTAACGATAATTTGTAGCACAACCATTATTGCTTTATTAGTGCTTCCGTGTGCTACAAAACCCAACGTATCCACATTTCCGGTTTCGGACACATTTGACTTCAAAGTCTAGGTGGGGAAGTTGGGTACAGCTTTTTATTATGGAAGCACTAATAGTCTTAAGTGGTAAAATCGTTATTAATTCATTGTAATTCAACTCCCATCAACCGTACTTCCTGATTTGGAAATATTAGTCTTTGAAGAGCATACTTGGAAGTATGTTGCTCTTTTTGTTGCGGGAGGCCAATACCATATTTTAACTATCCGCTACAGGGTCCAGTTTTCTTAAATTAAAACGTTATATCTTATTTCCGCCATTTGGGCTGTAACATTTCCATAAAGAGGAATAAGGTGGGGTTATATCTTAAAGCACAATAAAGCACTAAAAACTTTTGATACATGAAATTGTTTATGCTTCAGTTACAAAAAAAAAGTGAAATTACCCTCCAGCTCTGTACTTAAGGTCTAGGAATTAAAAAACCAGAAAGGCAACTGTGATGAGATTTAAAGCGCAATGAAGCATCAACAAAGAACTAAAGATTTTGCTACAGAAAATCAATAGTGCTTTTATAACAAAAACAATTTAGTTAACTTCTAGCTCTACACTTTGAAGTCTAATAGTTACATAATCGACGTGCAGCTGTGTTGGGGTTTCAAACGCATTGAAACACTAACAAAGTAATAAAGACTGTGTTACATATGGTCGTTAGTGCATCCATAATAAAAGCTATAGCCAACTTTCAGATCTGAACTTTGAAGTAAAATATTTCTGAAATCGGAAATGCGGCTTTGTTGATGTTTGAAGCACAGCGAAGTACTACCAAAGCACTAAAGATTGTGCTAGATATTGTCGTTAAGGTATGCATAATAAATAAGTTGTAGAGATTTCCAGATCTGAATTTTGAATTTGAATATATTCGAAACGAGAAAGTAAGGTTGCGTTTAAGTTTTAAGAACAACAAAGCACTAACGAAACACTAACGATTATTCTATATAAGATCATTAGTGCTTCTGGATTTGCAGTTTGAAATTTAATATTTCTGAAACTGGGAGGGCATGTGTTGTGGTTTGAAGCTCAATGAAGCAGTAACGTAGCACTAAGCACTTTTCTATATGGTATCTTTGATGCCTGAGGTATATTGCCACTTAACGGTGTTACAAGATTGTCATGGAATCCTTCTATTTATTCCACTCAACGCCAACTTAGTTATGCCTATTGTCAATGATTAATTTTGAATACACCGCTATTTCTAACTTCAGAGCTTATTATGTTGCACGGAAACTTTTCGAAAGTAAAATGTATATTTTAAATTTCAAATAATGCTCTAAATGGCCAACTAACGTTAAGATTTACTTTATAATTACGACTAGTGTGTAAAGACATTTATTTCGCAACTTTTTGATGTAACCTTATAAAAAACTATTCTTTACGGATGGTAAACATATTTTTTCGAATACTTTATTCACTTGTATTAAAACAAATTATCCATCATATAAAATTTGTTACATTATACACTAGCAAATGAAACAATATCTACTTTTACGAGGTGTTGCTTAAACATCAAGACTTTTTTTATTAAGCTGTATCTGTATCTGTATAAGCGCAATCCAGTATATAACATTTGTATAGAGTTTGAGGGCATTATTTTAATATAATGTAACGAATACGATTATCTGTCTCTTAAATATACGCTTTTGTTCTAAATATCTATTCAGCAAATATTCATTATTAAACAGTAAATATTAAATTCCCATAGAAACAATATATTACTAATTCATACATAGAGCTCCACCTATATTTAAATACTCAAAGTAAAATTTAAGATTTCTTCTATTTGTATGTATTTTGATACAATATCCCCTTTTCTGCGCGTGCTTGGATAGTAACATAGCCTCGTGGCCAAGCTTCATTATTTGACATCGGGATGTAATCAGTAAAGCAAGTGTTAACGTGGGCCAGCAGGTTTTGATAATACATGCCGTCCCAGAAAGAGGTGCAATGGTGTTAACGGATACCATGGCCTCATTTTTAGTTTTTGTATCGGCCTAGTATAATCAAGAAAAATATGTCTATGGTAGGTGAATAATTCTCAAGTTTACCTTCAAATCATTTTCCCCGTTTCTTTTTAGCGCAAGTACGAAATCATATCGAAGTAAAGTAAAACAATATGGAAACACAAACATGTAATGTAAAAAATTGCAAAGCAATCGATCTTTCGTATATAATTATTGTGGAACTCAGAAGCACTTTTGGATGTTGGTTGTATTGAAAGTACAGTTTTAAATGTTGCTATGCCAGAGGGTGGAATTTTCCACATATGTTGGTTCGTATAGAGGTCAAACCCGGGCACATGTATCAGCCGCGCGCACCTGCTATTGTAAGTACCCAAGATGTTTAACGAATTTAGTTGCTTAGCAAATTATCTGTGGTGAGTCATCCTCAATTTTAGAGCAATTTTCATTTCATGGAAACATCACTTACAATGTACAAATAATTTTTGAAAATTTTATGTTTACTTAAATTTGGTACACAAAATTTTTGTAAAATTTTTATGGTCATTTAAATCGATACACGTAATATTTTGTTTAGAATTTAGTAGTTGGATATTTCATAAATACCCTTATAATCACAAAAGAATTTCTATAAGATAATTTTTAAAGTTACAAGCTTATACTAAAATGTATTCGTAACTAAACATGTGATACGTTGATATTTGTTCGTCACACTATAGAGTATAATTTTTTTGGCAGTACACTTGAAGTACAGCTTAATTCAAACAATAAGTGTTTTTCGACCTTTGATTCCATCAAATAAATCAATTAAAAATGTAGTTCTGTAATCTACAAAAAGTCTGAGCATTTAATTTATTACTTGTAAACTCGAACAGGATCCTATTTAAGTATCATATATAAACTGTAATATAATAACGAAAACACTATATTTCTTATAGAGAATTAACATAAATTTCCTATGAATAATCAGAGATTAATACTAGATCTTAATAAAAGTAATTGTTTCGAAAGTCTCAGTACATATAACCTTGTACAAGCTATGTATATATATTTTTTTTGCAAATTAATAGAAAGAATAATAAGTTGTCTTAAACCTTTCTTTCATTGAAGTCATCAGTAGTTTTCCTATAGAAGCAAACAACCACATTTATAGATTTTTTTGTAGTGAAGAAAGATATATTATTGGTGTTGGCTCAAATTTTTTTTTAAGTATAATTTTTACTATTTGACCTTTCTTTACTTTATTTTTTTTTGTGATAAAGTAACTAGGCTCTAACGTAGCCCTGATCTAAAAATGTTTAGAAGTGATTAAATTTTCAGATAATACGAGAACGTCGTTCCCATTCCAGTTTGCAGAGTCATAAATAAGTATTATTTTTTTTATATGTTGCTCGTCAAAGGTATTTTTTTCTTTTCGAAGATTTCCGTATCTGATCTTCGAATTGATTCTTATTATAACATTTATTAAGATACGGTGGCGTCCAATAAAACTTCTTTTATTATCATAGACCATCTACGACCCTAGCTCATAGCTCTGCCCTAAGTTGAAGAAGCCTCGCTGGTTGGAAGATTTCTTTAGAGGGCCTTTTTTACTCAAAGCCATTTACTACCCACTTTACCCTGGGCTTAGACTTTAAACAGGAACCCTTCATAATCTATCGAGGCTGTGCCGCCTATAAGGTAGAGTAGACACACTATATACCTTTTGAGAAAAAGTGTGTAACAATAAAAATAATCGAAGTAATTTGTATCCCCAGAAGTTTCCCATATTATGATATCTATATTTGCATGCCACCAAAATATAGAGCACGCGAGAGTACAAAATACTATCTGCCGGATGTAAAAAATTTTGAAAATTTAAGCAAACCGCGGCCAGCTGTAAGAGGCCGCAGTTACTTTATTAGTAGTCGTACGTCACTAAGATATGAAGCACTAAAAACACTAATGAAGTAATATCTTTCGACTGTACCAAATTTTTGCAAAACACCGGTAAGCAGTAAAAATGTAGGTGGTCATAACTTTTTTATTAGCAAATGTACGTGGTTGAGATGTGAAGCACAAGAGAGCACTAATGGGGCAGTAACTTTTAGCTCTATAATCTTTTTGAAATTCAAAGAAACCGTGGACAGTTGTGAAGCTAGCCGCATAAATGTGAGTAGCTACATCTTTTTCATTAACATCCGTACGCCACTGACATATAATGCACTAAAAAGCACTAACGAGACACCAACTTCACGCTGAAATATATTTTTGAATTCGAAACAAACCACGGCGTGTTATGATGTTAGCCGCAAAAATATAAGTGGTAATAACGATTTATTAACATTCGCACACCACTGAGATATGAAGCACTGACGAGTTCTAGCGAGCAATAACTTCGTCTGAAACAAACTTTTAAATTTAAAATAAACCGCGGCTAGTTGTGAATCTAGCCGCAAAAATGTAAGCGGCCACAACTATAAGAACATTAGTGCTTATAAACCGTCAATAACTTCATGCGTCTCTGACATTAGTTAAAAGTATTAATCTTTCGTAGCAAATGCTTCATGCTCTGCTATTTAAAAGTCTGAAAGCTAAGCGGCATAAACGAATGGCATTTCTTTTTATAAATCGTAGCGCCTTTTGGCTGGATCAAGTTTTATTATTAGAATTAGAGGATTTTGAAGCGAGTAAGCGAAAGCATTTTTCCCACCTTTAATCCAATTAAGTTATTACGTTTAAAGTTTGTGGTTGTAATTTCCCACAAACTAGAGTTTAAGAATCTCACATTTATTCCCTATACTCCGCACAGGCACGTATTTTCTTACGTTTTGGACAAAGTACGTTTATTATGTCTAGCTAATAAGAAACGTTGTATGGAGGGAATGCCAATACGTTCGTGGAGTGACGCATTCTAAAACGGGGTAGGAACTTGACTATCGTCTATCAAACTGAATCAAACGCGGATGCGCGGTTGAAGTGTTCCTTTCGCAACCTTATACCTTCCTGTAATTACCTAATAAACATCTCGTGTTCCGTGAATGCATAAGGTTTATTGTACTTTGCCGTTCATTTACATTTCCAATGCTCCACCTGTAGGTACTACATTGGCCAGGAGGCGAGTTTTTTGTTGCCTGGAAATTTAGAATTTTGCCGAACCCTTGCCGTTCCAGGCAAGGTAGGGATCTTTAACGTGCGTGACAACACTCACACACGGGACCTCCATTTAACCTCTCATCCGAACGAGGGCGTAATTTTTGTGAAAAATGCTCACCTGTCATTTTTCAAGCAGTCGGCCGTGTCGGGATTTGAACCCGGGACCTTGGGATCCGTATCGTACTTTGCCGCCAGAATTTGGTTAAATATAGAATAAACTAATCATACACAACCTTGCTCACCTGAAAAAGAGCGGTCTTGCTTTTAACCGTTTGACGACAATAATTGCAACCAAATTTGAGGCATAATACAATTACACCCGTAGTTACGTAATCATTGTCGTCGCGGATAACACGTAATAAGGTTGGTAAGGTCGCGTATGAAGATTCAGTCATGAGTTGATGTTTTAATACAAAAAATGTGGTTCAGTTGTCCTTCGAAATTCTTTTCTTGATTACAATAATGGTATCCGAGTATGGATCGCATAAGAATGTCCTGCTCTTTTTTGGTACAGATCAAAACTTGTTTTGCATTTAGTTATATTGGTACTTGAAAAATAAAAAATATTATTGTACTAACACAATTTTAACAATTACGCCGTAAAAGAGTTAGTCTAGAGAGCAGTATATGTTTTACTTTTGTAAAAAGCTTGATTCTGCTTATCTATAAGATCAGCTTGACTTCGTAGAAACAGCAAAAGGCAAAGTAACTAAAACCTAATATAAATTAGCAGATTTCAGTGACTTAAACTGAAACCATCATGTGTCTCATTCAAAATTGTTTTCGATATTCCCAATTTAAGGCAGATAATTGAACGGAATCTAACCTATTATAGCTGTTAGTTTTGATTACTTCTATTTAAACGTTCTCTGTAGGAATGAACATTATTCGCAAATTCAGGGTTAAACGTTATTATTTGACTTCCTGTTTTTTCCATTGCCATTTCGAAAATTATCTGCGTAAAATATTGCAAAAGTTAATTAAGGCAATTTATGGATTTAATTCAAGCATTGGTTTATTTAAATACCCTATGGCGAATTAGTTTACATTAGATCTGCAGCAAGAAATAGGTATCCGGGTCATTAATGCACCATCGTGGTTACTTAAGAAATTTCATAAAAACACACACCACAAATGTAAATTTTCGTTTTCTTTATTTCTGGTTAGGATTGCTTTCATACAAACAACAAACAAATTACAAAAGAACAACAAAAAATTGTTAACAAAACAATATCATTATATAAAGATGGTTTATACCTAGCAAAGTAACATGCAATTATGAATATACTTATAATTAAAGCACATTACATAAAAAGCAAAAATTGTATACTAGCCATTGGCAAAAGTTGACGACCGCAGTTGAAGTATCTTATGACTGTGAAGCACCGAAAATGAACTCAGACCATTTATAAATCATCTGGCTGAAGATGTAGTCGATAATTGCACAAGGTAGTATAGTGCACTGCTTCTGCAAAGTATTTTGTTGCGGGTAAAATGAGCGTGAAGTTATTTACATTTTGATTTACCCTGAAGATGCAATGGCCCGTAACAATATAAGGGCGCGTCGGCTAACTACAGTGGTGCGGGAGCGTGTTCCAAAATAAAATAAAATAACTAAAATACAAAAATTCTACGTTACATGAACACTTACTCTGAAAGGTTTTTCTGTGTCAAAATCGAGGGCGCCAAATCGGCTGTTACAGCCCAAGACGGATTTTCGGTATAAATCTCCCTTGCTTCGGTATCCTGAATTCTATAACCTTATATTCAACCTTCTTCAAAAGTACACATAATTCTGTCATACTTAATGAAATTTTTCAAAACAAAATGCTTCTTTCAAATAAGATTCTGTCACTGGGGTAGCTGAATATCCTTCACAATTAGTTGACTTTATCTAGTTCCTAAACGAATTCAAATACTCTATTCACATAAAATAATATCCATAAAAAAGCAAATTTACTGTCCTAAAAAACAATTTATAATCTCAAATCTGGGTAGGTATTGCTAAAATAAATCCTAAAGAAAACACATTAAATTACGCCATATTGCTGAACAAAGCCTAAAAAAAACATTAAATTACATACAACTATAATGATGTATTTAAAACTTTTTCGTTTCCTATATGAATTATGTGCCATTATAAATTCAAATTTATTGGAAATGCGCCCAATAACACAGAAAACAACTTTTTGTATTATTCTTTCATTATTCATTTCAGAAATGCCAAATTTGTATGCCTTGATTAACCTAAATTTCGACAATAAATTAGGTGTTTAAAATCAATATACTCGCTTTTCGTCGCTAATTAGCCCAACCAAACAATTGTTGCACTTCTAGCCTTTAAAACTTTGTTGCTGTAGTCTATGACTGCTAAAAACTTTAACCACGTGACATAACAACGCATTCAAATGAAGAGATATCGTTCTGTTTCTCTTAAATCTGATATAGTTTCTGCTGACAAATTTAATAAATACACTTCTTTAATAGTTGTTCGTAGGCCTGGAATATGTGAGGCAAATGGCTTTACGCAGTCAATTCTGGCAAACCAACGAGTTGTTGACATGCTATGTAATGGTCGACCTATATTCTTCAATAGAACCTCCCTCGCAGTGGACTTGAGTTAAATGTATTGTACAGTTTTTGCACGACGCCAAAGACAGTCACCAACTTTTGGGAAGCATTCAGTTGGTTAAACCCCACACATGTTCAGAGAGTGACAAGCACAGGACAAAAATAAAGCTAGGGAATTTTCCTTTATTATCAAACTCTAAACTCCCTTGTAACACCCGCTTAGGTTACTACCGTTATCGTAATCTTGGCCATAACATTTTGCAAGAAGGATGCTGTAATTGCTCAAGGCATTTCTTGAAAAATCAGCAATAGCTTCGCCGGTCCTACTATTAGAGTCGGCGAAATCCAAGAAGCGTTCTTTCACTTCGAAAACTTTGGACGTACCATTGAACTGTTTGCTTAATGTGTGCTGCATCTGGAGTAGCGTCGACGATGAGCGAATAATATTTTTCAGTTTCTCTCTTTTTGAGTATCGTTTTGATAACTAGCCTTGCACAGCATTCAATAAATTTATTCTGTGAATCTGGAGTAGTGAACTTGAAGCTTTTTATATTGGTCTTGAGAATCTTTAAATCTCTGAAAGTGGTGTTCTAAAATTAAGTCACATCCTCTAATTAGCTTCAAAATTTCTAGGAAATTTCCGTTTCTTGGATCTCCAATAGAATATCTAAATAGAAGTCTTCGCGTTCTCCAAAAAACAATAGAACATCCAAAATTTTACGATGAACTTGTTTTTATCGACTAGCTTCTGTTTCAATGCGATTAAATAGAAGAAAATCTACACTTGCATTTTCACGAAATCTAAGTTTATATTGATGCCACTTAACGTAATACGATTTGTAATGCTCAGGAACCTTATTATATAACTTTCGCCAATTTTTATTTACACTAGTTATGTAATCCCCCATTTATTATATATATATATATATAAAAAAAACTAATAATTAAGAAGTTATTAGAAATATTAGAAAATGCGCTAAGTGATGTGCAACAATGTCATGAAGGACAATTTATTTCAGTTTATTAACGTTCATGGGAACGGAAGCGCTACTTTGTAGCACAAGGATAAGTGACACTGCAGATGTCAGGTCACAGGTGGTCACAGACAGTCACGTACCGAGATTACGCAGAAGTAAGCTCGCAACAAAGTAGTTATGAATAACTTTAAGATTACAACAATGTATTATGAATAAGAGTCAAATGAAAGCAGACATTAGGTCTGCAAGTTCCCACAGACTTGTGAGGGGGTAGGGATGTTATAAAAGGCCCGGGAGCTCCAGTCACAGGCAGTTAATCCATCGTTTAGCTTTAACATTGCAGTTCGTTAGATAACTCACTTGTACAATTAATTAATATAATTTTCGACTTAGAATAATTCACTCAAGTTTGTCAAAATTCAATGTTAATTTTTGTATAAACAAATAAATGTGTTAAGAAGTTCTAGAAGTCTTTTTAAAAAAGACCGCTCGCAGCCACGAACCTTAACTCACTGTAGCCAGAAATTGAAGACTCAGCTGATCTCTTAGTCTCAGTATTATAACTACAAACTCGACACGGAGAGCAAAATAAAGCTTTCGAGGATTTGCACCAAACAAGACGGTCTCTTTCGACTTTTTCTTCATTACCCGTAATGGGTAATGATTGCAATGACGTGTCATTTTCAATACTATCCTTATTTTCTAATTCTCTGCCACCAAATTTAATAAAGCCTGGAAGACGTGTTGCTCTTTTTTGGCACAATCTTTTTTTTTCTCTATTGAAATCCACTTTTATGTGTTTATAAGCCATTTTAAAATTACTATTAGAACTGTCAAAAGAAAAAAAGAGAGAATTAGAAAATGAGATTGAAAATAGGACGAAATAATCAAAGGTTATATCCGGAAAACTGTAAATTTAACCGGATAAACCGACTAGTCTAATCTGCTCTAATTGCACCAAGTGTAGCCTGTACCTACGGGTCCTAATGCTTCGCATTTAAAACTTTGGTTAATTTCAATTATATCGCTACAAAGTTTACTAATTGTTGCGTTTAATTACGCAACATGTAAAATTACATAAAAAAGTCTGGTGAAAAACATGTGAAATATTTCTTAGTGGCATGGAAATATGTCATGGTTCACTTTTATCTTTTTCCAATTTTAAGCAAATGAAATTTTCTCACTTAGTACGGTGTTCGACGGAAAATAAAATATAATACTCTTGCTAAAACCACACAGCGAAACCGCCACTGCAGAATAATACGGTGATGGCACCAACGCGCGATCAGTGAACGCTGCAAAACAAATTCTATAATCTAAGATGAACATGTACGGTAGCTCGCTTGCTACGTACCTAGGTGTAGCCGGAAGAAAAGTAAATACCAGGCTAACTATCAAACGCGAAGGGTAAGGGAATTCGCCTACATACCAAAAAGAAAAAAACATCGCCCACGATTATCTATTAACACATAAAAATAAATAAAGGATTCTGTACAAACAAGCAAAAAGAAAATAAATTAAGTGTTATTATTTCACAGCAAACAACTATATTGTATGAACAATTTATGAATTTAGATACGACGTGCGCATCTTGTATTTCACACAAAATAAAATTAATCAGTAGTAAATAAACCTGTGAGAGCTTTTGTCAAGCGTTTTTAAAATTTCACCTAATACTTTTTGTAAAATAAACTAATCAGTAGGAAAGAATTAACGTGTGATAGCTTTTGTCGAACGTTTTTAAAGTTTCACCTAACACTTTTTGTAAAATAAACTAGTCGGTAAAGTGAATAAACGTGTGCGTTCTTTTGACAAGCATGTTTAAAAATAGTACATCGCAGCTGTAGAGCGATAATATCAAATCGCAGCAACATACAATAGTTCTACAGTGCCACGTTTCTTATCACGTAACTGCATCAAACGTTGATACAGAATATGTCATTGATATACACAAAAGTAAACAAGTGGTATACCTGCATGTGCCTGGATACTTAGCTTGAGCCTGAGCTGGTGTGCTTTGTTTTATGTCTAGGGTTCTGTAAATTATTAGTTCAATCCTAAAAGGGAAGATGTACTCGTAAGAAAATATCATGATAGTTATTTGAGGTAAATTCAGAAAATACTCTATTTTTTCGCTCAACTTAGAGTCTTTTTGAAAACTCTAAACTATATAATTCGGGATACAGGAGCAATCTGGAAATCACGTTGAGTAAAATACCGATAAGCATTTAACAAACACTTGTTACAGGTAAAAATGACGTTACTATACAGATTTCAATATGTCCAGAATGGGTGGAACCCCCTAACAACTTTAAGGGTGCATCAACTAACTACATTGTTGCTGGAGTGGGCTCCAATAAAAAAATAATAAACATATTTAAAATAAAAGTGTATAATAACCAAAATACAAACTACTTACAACCACCACTTACCTTGAAAGGCTTTACTAGTTGTCAATGGCAGGGGGAGTCAAACCGTCTTGTTTCAGCAATCCCTTCAATATTTTCGCTTCCCGGACAACTGTTAATCCGTATAGATTTCCTTGCTTTCGGCTTTTGAAAATCTCAACAATTATCTTTCTCAACCATACCTTAAAAACACTCATTAATTTTTTGTCGAATTAGAGAAATTTTTACAACAAAGAGTATCCCCAAGTACAACTTCATCACTGGAGTAGCTGAATGTCCCTTCACAATTATTGTTTTAACCTATCCTATAAATAACTTCAAATAAAGTTGCATCTAAGCTTAAACTCTGTGAACACAAAATTCCAGAAGTATAACTACACGTACACTGATATTAAAGAAACTAACATAATCTAAAATACAACTGTCCAGGTATTTTTAACAGAAATCCTTAAAACAACATTAATCGATAAATACACCCACCATTTCTCTAGTTTCCAAGACTGATCTATACGACGTTTTAAATCCTATTTCTGAAAATGCTTTTAATAACATCACAGAAAAATATAGTGCAAATCACATTCTTCTTTGATCACTCCAATGTCCATTAGAATACTAACTTACCCTTTAGATAATAATAATTCTACAAATGTGCTTACATTTATATATTTCTTACTCTCTTAAAACATTCAAACTTCCTTCCCGATAATAACAAGCTTCAATTTAGACAAAACTAGTTCCGTCGCCATACCGTAGTGCAACAGAACAATCATGTACCGGAATATTAATTTCGCATCAAGTAGTTATGAACCATTTACAGCTTATATTTACAATTTTACATATACATGTTTATGAAACCTAAACAAAAAAAGGAAAAGCTTAAATGGTACTCAGAGTTAAATTCTACTTCATGTTTCCTTTTTAATTAATTAAGCACATTCAAAAACGTCAGTGATTTTCCTTACTTTCCTCAATTGACCCACATGGCACGCAATTCCGTCTGTTTCAATTCAAACCATTGGTTGAATGGTTAAATCCGTTGATCGCCCATTTATTGACCATTGTCATTACCCGATGCTTGATCGACGCGAGTATAAATTTCCCAATATATACGTGCCTACTTATACAGCAAAGTTCAAAAACATGCTGTATTACTTAGCCCTGATTTCTTTCTTAACTTACTCACTTCTGTCACACTTAATTTTTACATTGCACTCTCCTTTCTTCAACATTTCGTTTTTACACTTTGTGTGTTTTGACTCGTTTTATGGTCAAAGTCAATGTCATTTTATCCATATGAATTCTTAATTTCTTCCACGGTTTACATGTAGTGCAATAATTTTTTTGATTGATATTATGGTTATTGTGGTTGTAGGGGGCCGGTTCATTTCCAAGATTTAATGGTTTATTTTTGAAATTGTGTGCATGTGTACTAATAATATTATGAGCGGTTATTTCCCGAGCGACTATTTTTAATTTTTCTAAATTGCATACAAAGAGGGTAAAGTTCCGATGGTCAACGTTTGTATTTTTTATATTAAATGCTTTCTCGTTTATTTCTGTATCCTAATTTAATAATACATCGACATAGCTACGTGCATCAACATTATTAAGTTTCCAGTCCTAGAACTTGTTAGACGCGTACCTTCATTGTTTCCTAATGCAAACTAACCTACACATTTCCCTGAAATTAGCACAGTCTGCATCTATTACTATCTGCGTGCAAAAATTTAATCTCGGTCTACCTCTACTTCTTTTTTTCTACCTCTGCTTGTAATATATTCTGTACTATTCCCCAAAAATGTTTTAGAACGTATCCTACCCTTCTACTTCTCTAACTTTTTTCCCACAAATGTCTTTCTTTGGACAAATATCTTTCCTCCTCTACTATTTCTATAACCTATTTGTTATTTACCTTGTATGTCCATGCTATCATGCTTATACATCTGAAGATCAAGATTCCAGATAGCTGCTATTTCTTTCTGTCCGCTTTTCCTACTGCCCTTATTTCATAGACGTGCTGTGCTCTCCTCCACACATATGCTTTGAACAATTTTCTTCTTGTCTATATGTTGTCTTTGAGCATATCCGCCGTTCTTTCTTGTTAGAAGTAGTTCAATCACCTTTTATTGTTTTGCAGTTATATACCCTATTTCCCCGATATTTAGTGGTACGTGAACGGGGTAAGCAGCCTGTGGCTGCCAAGTTCCACCAGCACTTGAACATTTGTCGAATTAATAATTTTTCTATTACATAATTTCGCACAATCAACATTAGTTGAAAATATTTTACAACCAACACCTGCAGTTCTTTATAATAATTATCAGATTTAAGTGCACTCATTTTTTCGTCACTAGATTTTCCGTCTTAAAACAAGTTGGACGCGCACCTCCACTTGTTTACGTTCTAAGCTAGCCTACAGATTTCTCTGAAATTTTCACAACAGCCTATATATAACTCGGTTCCCCTTCTATTGTACTCCAATTATATGCCCCATTTCACCGAGAATCAGTGGTATGTAAAGGGGGTTAGGCAACCTGTGGCTGTTAAGGATCCACAACACTTAAACATTTGCCGAATTAATAGTTTTCCAGTAAATAGTTTGGTATAATTAACATTAGTTAAGAATATTGCAAGACCATACCTGCAGCTGTTTATAATAATCATCCTGTTTAAGTACATTAATTTTTTTGTCATTGGTTTTTCATTTTGGGACTGGTTGGGTACGTACCTCCATCGATTTCTACTCTGAGCTAGCTTACACATTTCCTTGAAATTTCCACATCCTACACTTTTCACTATCTGTGTGCAATAGTCTGCCCTAGGTCTACCTCTACTTCTCTTTTTTCCTATCTCGGCTTCTAATATATTCCGCACTATTCCCGCATGTCTTAGTATGTGACCTATCGTCGTATCTCTCCTATCTTTTACTATTTTCCACATATTTCTTCATTCCTCTACTATTTCTAGTACCTCTTGATTCTTAACTTTATCCATGATATCTTCATCATACGTCTGTAGCAGAACATTTTCCTGTACGCTTCTCCTACTGTCCAGGCTTGACAATCGCACAGTGCTCCACACATATATTTTAAGTAATATTTTCCTTGTTTCTATGTTTGTTGTCTTTGAATACAGCAGTTGTTCTTTCTTGTTAAATCTAGCACGACCTTGTGCTAATGTTTGTTTGATATCTTTTGTGCATTTTCCATCTTGCGCTGTTTGGCTTCCTAGGTAGCAGAAATGCTTAACATCTTGTAAGGTCTCGCTACCTATTTGTATTCTTGTTTTTGGTTAATTTTCTACTCCTTTGCATACTAGAACTTTAATTATATTTCTGTTAATTTTTATACCGTATCTCCCTGATAGAACTGTTTTCATTTCACTGAGCTCAGCTGTAAACTCTTTTTTGCTGGATGCTAGTACTGCTATATCATCTGCAAATCTAAGCATATCAAACTTTTTTCCCTGCATAGTAATTCCAAATGTCTTCCTATATTTGACAGTATTCGGTGGCTCTTCTATGTACAAGTTAAAAATTAATGGGGATAAGGCACATCTCTGTTTCACCCCTTTCCTAATATTTACTTCTCTACCTACCTGCTCTAATTTTATTACCGCTGTTTGCTCTTTGTATAAGCTATGTACTATCTGTCCATCCCTAGAACTCATTCCAATCTTTTTGAATATTTCAAACAGTTTTTTTCCATTTTACATTGTCGAATGCTTTTCCAGATCTACAAACGCATTTCCTCTTTTCTATTGTTTTCTATATTATCACCGTCAGAGCTAAAGCATGTCTCCCGTGTTCCCTTGTTTTGCCTAAACCCAAATTGATCTTTGCCTAGTATTTCTTCAGCTCGTTTTCCCATTCGTCTTTGTACAATTCTAGTTAATACTTTTGACACATGTGCTGACAGACTTATTGTTCGAAAAATTTCACATCTATCCGCGCCTCTCCTTTTGGTATAGTTACTATGATGTTACGTTTAAAATCTTTGGGTTCTCGCTTGTCTCATACATATAGCTTACAAGTTGGAAGAGACGTTCCGTTACTGCTTGTCCAGTGGCTTTCTGCTTGCACCTTATCTGTACCCCGCGCCTTACCATTTTTCAGACCCTTTAATGCTACCTAATTCAAACTCATCTCGCAGTATAAGATATCTCAAGTCATTCTTTTCAATGTCTGATTCTTGTTCTAATGCTGTTACTTCTTCTCCTGCATATAAATTCCCTATATATTCTTGCCATCTATCTACTTTTTCTACAGTTTTTATAATGACGTTTCTTGCCGAGTCTCTTATATTTTTGCTGTACGGTTTAATAACTCTAAAATTTATTCTTATTAGCTTATATGCTTCGCCTGTCTTTCCTATTTTCATTTTAGTTTGTACCTCTTTGCACTTATCACCAATACATTGTTCATTAGCTTTCCTGAATTTGCAAATAATTTTCCATTGTATGGCTTTGTATCTCTGTTTTCCTGTTTCATCTGATTTATTTTTATATTTTCGTCTTTCTTCTATTAAGTTTAGGATATCTTTGGTTATCCATGATTTTCTATTTTCTTTTTGTGTATACCCCAGAATATCTCTGGCCGCCATGTTTAAACTGGATTTAATATTACTCCATTCTGTTTTTACTTCCTCAGTATCAGAAATTTTCCCGATATCTTTCCGCAATTCATTTGACTTTTTTTCAAATCTTTCGTGGAAATCTTTATCTCAAAGTCAAAGTGCCTTTTTCTATTTCTATTTTTCAAATTTTTAAATTAAATAGCGGCCTTTATAATTACGATATTGTGGTCAGTGTCTATATCTGCTTCTAGATAGCTTCTATAGTCTCTTACTTGATTCTTAAACCGTTGTCTAATAAGAATGTAATCTATTTGATGTCTTCCAATATCCCTTGGCATCTTCCAAGTGTATCGTCTTCTAGAATGATGTTGAAATAATGTGTTTGTGATGGTTAAATTGTTTTTTTTTGCCAAATTCTACCAACCTATTTCCCCTGTCGTTTCTCGTGCCTAAACCAAATAAACCTACTATCTCTTCTTCTCTACCCTCGCCTACTACTGCATTTAAATCCCCCGTAATTATTAAATTTTCATGTCCTTTTATGTATCTCACTATGTCTTCGATATCTTTGTAGGTCGTCACGACCTCTTCCTCACTGTAGCTAGAGGTGAGCATGTATACTTGTATTATTACTGTATTTACTAGTTTAGATTCTAATCTAACCATGAGTAGTATCGTTCTTTTGTAAGTAGTTTTCTACAAAGTGCCCTATCTTTTTTCGCATAACTGTCCCCACATTAGAATTTCGATCCTCTGAACCTGTATGAATTACCCCAAACATCTCTACTCCAAAAATCCCCAGCCTCTGATCACCAAACTTCGCTGATCCCTACTACACTGAGAAAAGGATTTTGTTGCTTCAACTGAAAATTAGTTGGTTCAATTAGAATTTTGGTTTGTATATAAACAATGATCTATATGCATTAAATAGAACATAATAAAATGTTGGAAAACCGATTTTGAAGCAAACAAACCTAAATTTGCACCACAATAATTATGGCATTTACTCAAATCGCTATTAATGTAACTTGAATGTTAGGTATCGTTACTTCAATTGCTTGTAGTTTTGATTTGAATTATTTAATACTTTTATCAAATTAACTGTTGTGTTAAATCAACACGTTGAATAAGCCACTTACATATAAAAATCATTGAAGCAAATACTTGAAAGGGTTTGTAGCATTAAAACAAACTATTCAAATTTTTCAACTAACCAAAAAGCGTTATTGGTTTAACTAACCAATATGTTGAGCAGATAATAATTATTAAGCTAAGTGGCTAATAAGGATTCAAGTAATAACATTTTTGGTTTAATCAAACTTTTATTGTGTTGAATTGAAACATATAGCAGTCAAATCAATCATTTCGTTGCGTTGTACTTTGTTTAGAAATAGAATTAGTTTTAACATTCCAGGTAGTTTGATTCAATATCCAGCTTGATCGATTCCGGCTTAATAAAGTTATTTTAATTAATTTTTTTAATACAACTTGGCGATCAACAAATGAGTTTGTTCATCCCTAACAGATTTTAAAAAAATATTGATTTAAAATAACTTCATTCAGTCACATTATCAAGTTGGATATTGAATCAAATCACCTTGAATGGTACATTAACTCTAGCTCATCGTGCATAATTTTCAGTTTAGCTTCCACTTCAATTTTATAAAACTGACACTGATTATTGAAAGTTTGTTTATTCGTTGAGGTTGCCATTGATCTTTGAAGTTATACGTTCGCTTATATAGTTGAATGCTAAAAACAACAGCTATGGGCAATAAGACTAATTTATAGAAATGTACTTACGTGTTTATAGACGAAAAGATTTTGTTTAAACATAGTACAGCATACTAAATTTATCTTCTATGCATTTTACAGTTAGTTGAAATACTTTTATGGAAACTAACACAATAAACAATGCTAAGTAACGCTTGACGCCATGTTGACGTGTCGCAGTCGAAGGTTACCAGTATATTAAAGATATAATGTGCGCGCGCTGTATATCCAATACGTAGCATCGGAGACGTACAATACCGTTGCGTTCAACGAATAACGTCGACGTTTGATTTGGCAATCGTAGTTTATTTAAATCAACAAGCTAGAGACGTTTGTTTCAATATTAAATTTGTTACAAAACGTGTTCATTTGACACTTTTTCCAGCATTCATTTAACTAAAATCGATTTTTTTCAACATCAATGTAGTATTGGACTAAAATATGAAATTTGTTGACAATATCAGCTTGTATTAAATACGACTGTTGTTCGATGAAATTCACTTTTGCATTCTTTTATTAACCAACTGTTATTATGCATTCAAACAAACAAATTTAAGTCAACTAATTTTTGATGTTAGTTTAACCATCTGCAAGCGGTTCAGTGAATATAGTTTTGTTTAGAACGACTAAAAAATACTTGATCAAATGCTTTACTCTTCAAAACAACAGAATTGGTTGTATCAACCAAATCACTTTTTTCAGTGTACGTCTAGTGCTAACTTATCCATTATAATTCTTAAATTTTCTACCTTACATACTTGCTTCATACTTCTGACATTTCACGCTCCGGCTCACTGAATGTTCCCGATTCTTTTTCTAAGTTTTCCGATCACATTCTCCGAAGATCCGAATGGGTGCCTATTTTACCTCCAAAATTTTTTACCTCAGAGGATGCCATCATTTTAAATACAATTTAAGTACACTTTGTACTTGGGAGATAATGTGGTAGTTTCCCGTTGCCTTTCACATCGCAGTAGTGTGTTTTAGAACGCCATACCGACCCCTGTGGCGTCTACCATTCTAAGTACCGAAGGAACCGCTGCCCTCTTTCGGGAACCTGCCTTAGTCTGGTTCCTCCCTAAAGACCCTACTAATTTGGCTGAACTTCTAGTTTGGCTTTTTAGATCACTGGAACGCGGAAGTCATTCCACCTGTTCTATTAATCTAGAACTTCGGCAGGGTGCAGGTCCATTCGAAGTGGATAGTTACGTTATTAGACGTAAACTACCACACTTCTACATTTTTACAGGGCGCTTTCCTTGTTAAAAGCTCATTTAACTAACTAAATTTTGTAAATTCTTTTCTATTACCTAATGTTTGCTTAAATAGATCACCAGTGCGACAGACTTCCTGAAGAGGGCAATTAAACCTATTTGTTTCTAAAATCCACAGCACTAAATAATAATTCATAAACCTTAGGTATTCTGTTTACACTATTCCCATTCATCTCAAATTTAATCCCGAATTGTTCTTGCCTTTGTTGTCATCGTTGTTGTAACTTTATTAATTTTCAAGCCAGTAAATTCTCTTTCCTTATTTACAAAAGTAAGAACAGAGTATCATCTTGTTGAGATCTTTTAAAAATTTACTCGCAAACTCGACACAACTTTCAATTTCTTCACCTCAATTTTATAAATCTGCAACTCCTACAACTGTCTGTTTCTTTGTTTAAGTGTAGAAACATCAATTTAATTTTGCAGAAACTAATAACTGATTTAATGCAAGTATACTTGAATAGTATAATTGTTTTTAGTTTAAATATTCAGACAGAAGTGGATGAACGTAAAACAAGCCTTATTTTTTATTTCCATTGTGTGATCTAGTTACTGTTGGGTATAGTGTTGCGAAATAAAGTTAAACTTATGTAGAAAGAAATTGTAACAAATGATTACACTTTATTTGCCCGAACAGCAATTTAGCAAATTATTATTAAAGTTAAGACTTAAAAAGTTGATCTATAATTAAGCCTAATTCAAACTTTTTGTCTGTTTACCTTTTCAGATCCTATTAGTTGAACGTACATTGTACATCGAGAAAGGTAAGATTGCTAACCAGAACCAATTTATAAACACTTCTTGCAACATTAGCTCCGTTGGATGTAGTAACAATTGCAATGCGTTAGATCATTACAAATAAATTTTAATTTAAGAACGATTATTGTGAAGTAATATTTAAATTATGGTTTAAAATTAGTTCAGCAGGCTTTTGTCATATTTAAACAAAATGCTACTTATATTAAGACCGCCAACATTCGAAATTACAACACTTTAAAATAGGCATAGACAAATCATTTCTTGTGAAGGGCGACATAAAATATATTTTAGACGCATTTAAAAAATTTATCCATCAAACTATACCTCAATTTTAACATAATAATTAAAAACATAAATAAAAAGTAATAAAGTATTACTTGCAACAGTTCTACTAGAAAGAATAGAGTTTCTTTTCATCGCAAATATGGTTCCAAATCGCTACTCCTATTATGCTGTTAATATTGGTTGTATTGAAATTTTAAGAACCTTATATTTGATACATAAACATAAACGCGGTACAGCTAAATGAAATAAGAGGTGATTATTTCTATGAGTATGAAATGCTGTAATCTCAAGAAGTTGGCTGAACTAATCTAGCTTTAGTTACATCATCATCATTAGGTCTTCAGTCCTGAAACTGGTTAAACGCGTACCCTCATTGTTTCATATTCCGAACTAACCTACACATTTCCTTGAAATTTGCTCAGTCTGCATCTGTCACTATCTGCGTGCAAAAGTTTGGTCTCCGTTTACCTTTAGTTTTTTTCTTCTTATCTCTGCTTGTAGTATATCCCGTACTATTCCCCAAAAATGCCTTAGAACGTATCCTGTCCTTGTATTTTTCCACTTCTTTTTGGTTTTCCACAGAAATCTTTATTCCTCCACTATTTTCATAACTTATTTGTTATTAACCCTGTCTGTCCATGCTATCATCCTTACACATCTGATTTTATCTCTCTCTGTCTGCTTTTCCTGCTACCTCTATTTCAGAGACCTACTGTATTGTGGTCCACACATATGCTTTGAACAATTTTCTTGTTGTTTCTATGTTTGTTGTCTGAGCATATCTGCTGTTCTCTCTTATTAGATGTAGTTCGGTCACCTTCTATTGTTTTACACCTATATACCCAATTCCTCGAAATTCAGTGGTATAGGAAAGAGGGGCGTCGCCGTGGATCAATGTAGTAAGCGTAAGACTACGGATCCCAAGGTCCCGGGTTCAAACCCCGACACGGCCGACTGCTTGAAAAATGGCAGGTGAGCATTTTTCACAAAAATTACGCCCTCGTTCGGAAGAGAGGTTAAATGGAGGTCCCGTGTGTGAGTGTTGTTACGCACGTTAAAGATCCCTACCTTGTCTGGAACGGCAAGGGTTCGGCAAAATTCTAAATTTCCAGGCAACAAATAACTTGCCTCCTGGCCAATGTAGTACCTTCGGGTGGAGCATTGGAAATGTAAATGAACGGTATAGGAAAGAGGGTAAGCAGCTTGTAGCTGCCAAGTTCCCCCAGCACTTGAACGTTTGTCGAATTAATAGTTTTTTCAATATATCATTTAGCACAATCAACATTAGTTGAAAATATTTCACAACCCATACCTGTAGTTGTTTATAATAATCATCAGATTTAAGGGCACTTATCTTTCGTCATAGTTTTTCCGTCGTGAAACTAGTTGGACGCGTCCCTCCACTTAATTATGTTCTGAGGTAGCCTATACAGTTTCCTGAAATTCCCACAACAGCCTATATACAGCTCGGTTCCCCTTCTATTGTTTTCTAATTATATGCCCTATTTCACCGAGATTCAGTGGAATGTGAAGGGGAGTTAAGCAACCTGTGGCTGCCAAGGATCTCCCAACACTTAGACATTTGCCAAATTAATAGTTTTCTAGTGATGAATACTTTTGTACAATTAACATTAGTTGAGAATATTGCAAAACCAATATCTGTAGTTTTTTATAATAATCATCATGTTTAAGTACATTAATTTTTTTCGTCCTTACTTTTTCCATCTTGGGGCTGGTTGGATGCGTACTTCGATCGATTTTTACTCTGATCTAGCCCACACATTTCCCTGAAATTCCCACACTCTACATCTTTCTATCTCTGCTTTTAATATATTCCGCACTATTCCCTCATGTTTTAGTATGTGACCTATTATCCCATCTCCCCTGTTTTTACTATTTTCCACATATTGCTTTTTCCTCTACCATTTCCTAGTACCTCTTTTCTCTTAACTTTGTCTGTCCATGATATATTCATCATACGTCTGTATCACCACATTTCAAAGACTTCTATGTTTTTCTTGTCCGCTTCTCCTACTGTTCAGGCTTCACAGCCGTACAGTGCTGTACTCCACACATATCTTTCAAGCAACCGTTTCCTAGTTTTTATGTTTGTTGTCTTTGAACACAGTAGTAACTTTTTCTTGTTAAATTTAGCACGACCTTGTTTTATATCTTGTGTGCTTTTCCCATCTTGCGTTATTTGGCTTCCTAGGTAGCAGAAATCCTTAACTGCTTGTAAGTTCTCGTTACATATTTGTATTTTTGTTTTTGATTTATTTTCCCCTCCTTTGTATACTAGTACTTTAGTTTTAGTTTTGTTAATTTTCATACCGTATTCTCTGTTAGAACCGTTTCCATTTCATTAAGAGCAGCTTCTAACTCTTCCTTGCTAGATGCTAATACCGCTATATCATCTGCAAATCTAAGCATATCAATATTTTGTCCCTACATAGTAATGCCAAATGTCTTCCTGCATTTGAGCGTATTCATTGCCTCATTTATGTACAAGTTAAAAATTAATGGGGATAAGTCACACCCCTATTTCACCCCTTTCCTAATATTTACTTCTCTACGTTCCTGCTCTAATTCTATTACCGCTGTTTGCTCTTGGTATAAGCTATGGACTATCCGTATATCCATAAAACTCATTCCAATCTTTTTGAGTATTTCGAACATTTTTCCATTTTACATTGTCGAATACTTTTTCCAGATCTACAAACCCTATATACACACTTTCCCCCTTTTCAAATTTAAAAAAGGTTTAAATGACACAGCAGCAGCCGACGAAATTAACTAGTTTGGAGTAGAAAACACTTGTAAGGAACGCTTCGTGCCCGTTGATTGGCAAATTTTTACAGTAGCAATTTTACTTTGAAAAACAAGTCACGCCGGCTGGCAACGATGACATTAAACCATGAAGAATTACAAAATGAAGCTGAATTCGCAAAACAACTCGTATTGATAAGTACTGTGCTGTAAGTCGTCACTTTAATCAGCAAGGAAAAGTAAAAAAAAAATGCTTGCCACATGAATTAACACCGCAAACAAACTGCGACGACTACAGATATTATCTTCATCGAAACAAAACTGTACCATTTCTCCAGCAAATTGTAACCCGCGACGAAGGACGCGCCACCACAACTGCAAATATTCTTCACAGTAACTTACCCGTACTGAAGCTCTATGACTTCAGACGAGAGCAGAACTTCATCCAAAAAAGATTGTGATGAAAATATGGCAAATTTGAGAAGACGTGGTTGATTATTCTTTCAAGCAACACAAAATAACAGCAGTATCTTATTACAGAGAATTACAGATTATGCATGAAAACTATATGATAAGCAACCGTCACAGATATTTTTATTCTCCTATAACCAATAACCTTTTTGTTATTATCTTTATCACCATACATCTTAAGCATAACATTCTAAAGGGCATCTTCCTGCAAATCTAGGCATATCAATCCTTTGTCCTTGCATAATAATTCCAAAGGTATTCATTGCCTATTCAATGTACAAGTTAAAAATTAACGGGTATAGGGCACATCCCCGTCTTACTCCTTTCCTAATATCTACTTCTCTACGTTCCTGCACTAATTCTATTAGAGCTGTTTGCTCTTTGTATAAGTTATGTACTATCTGTCTATACCTAAATGCAGCCGAATCCTTTTTAGTATATCGAAAAATTTTTTTTTTTTACATTGTCGAATAGTTTTTTTAGATCTACAAATCCTATATACACGCTTTCCCCCTTTTCTATTGTTTTCTCCATTATCGCCGTCAGAGCTAAAATAGCGTCCCGTGTTTCCCTGTTTCGCTTAAACCCAAATTGATCTTCTCTTAATATTACTTCAGCTCGCTTTTCCATTCGTCTTTGTTCAATTCTAGTTAATATTTTTGACACGCGTGCTGCAGACTTATTGTTCGAGAATTTTCACATCCCTCCGCGCCTCTCTTTTTTCGTACAAATACTATGATGTTACCTTTGAAATCTTTGGGTATCTCACCTGTCTCATACATACAGCTTACAATTTAGAAGAGATGTTCTATTACTGCTTGTCCAGCAGCTTTTAGAGTTTCTGCTTGCACCTTATCTGTACCTGGCGCTTTACCAGTTTTCAGACCATTTAATGCTAATTCAAACTCATCTCACAGTATAAAATATCCCAGGTCATCCTTTTCAATGTCTGATTTTTGTTCTAATGCGTTAGTTCCCTATATATTCTTGCCATCTATCCACTTTCTCTACATTTTCTATAATGACGTTTCCTCCCGCGTCCCTTATATTTTTGCTATACGGCTTTATAAACCTAAAATTCATTCTAATTAGTTTTTATGTTTCGTCTGTCTTTCCTATTTCCATCTTAGTTTGTACCTCTTTGTAATTATCATCAATTCATTATTTTTTAGTTTTCCTGCATTTCCGAATAATTCTGATCTATTTTTGTATTTTTCTTTTTCTTCTATTAATTTAGAATACTTTTGTTATCTATGATTTTTAATTTTCTTTTTGTGTATACCCCAGAATATCTCTGTCCGCTGTGTCTATACTGGAGTTAATGTTATTCCATTATGTTTCTACTTCCTAAGCATCAGAAATTTTCCCGATATCTTTTAGCAATTCATTTGACTTTTTTAAATCTTTTGTGGATATCTTTATCTTTTAGTTTCTCAAAGTCAGAATGTTATTTTTCATTCTTTCTTTTTCACATTTTTAAATTTAAAAGCGGCCTTCATAACTACGATGCTGTGGTCAGTGTCTATATCTGCTTCTGGATAGCTTCTATAGTTTCTTACTTGATTCCTAAACCGTTGTCTAATAAGAATGTAATCTATGTGATATCTTCCTATATTCCCCGCCATCTTCCACGTGTATCGTCTTCTAGCATGATGTTAAAATAATGTGTTTGTGTTGGTTAAATTATTTTTGTCAGAAAATTAAATTATTATTAAATTTTCATGTCCTTTTACGTATCTTGGTATGTCCTCAATATCTTTATACATCGCTTCTACCTCTTCCTCACTGTGGCTGGAGGTGTGCATGTATACTTGTAGTATTAGTGTATCTACCGGTTTAGATTCTAATCTAACCATGGGTACTCTATCGTTCTTTTGTAAGCAGTTTTCTATACAGTTCCCTATCTTTTTTCGCATAACTATTGCCACACCAGAATTTCCTTCCTCTGATCCTGTATGAATTACTCTAAAGTATCCACTCCAAAAATTTGCCGCCTCTGGCCACCGAACTTTGCTGATCCCTACTATGTCTAGTGCTAACCTATCCATTTCAATTTTTAAGTTTTCTGGCTTACCCACTTGCTTCATACTTCTAACATTCCACGCTCCGACGCGCAGAACGTTCCCGATTCTTTTTCTAAGTTTCCGATTACATCCTCCGAAGTAGTCCCCTCCTGGAGACCCGAATGGGGGACTATTTTACTTCGGGAATCTTTTACCTCAGAGGATGCTATCATTTTAAATACAATTTAAGTACGCTTTGTACTTGGGAATAATGTGGTGGTTTCTCGTTGCTTTCCACATCGCGGTAGTGTGTCTTAGAATGCCATACTAACCCCTATGGTCTCTGCCAAACTAGGTACCGTAAGAGCCGATGTCCTCTTTCAAGGACCTGTCTTAGTCTGGTTCCTCACTAAAGACCCTACTAATTTGGTTGAACGTGTAGTTTGGCGCTTTAGATCACTAGAACGCGGAAGCCATTCCACCTGTTCTAGTAATCTAGAACTTCGTCAAGGTGCAGGTTCATTCGGAATGGAGCTTTAGCTACACCAAGTATAAAATATCTACGCTCTTTAACAGACTACGCTAACAAAACTAAACATTTGGACATAATAAGTTTAGATGGCTATCTTTTTAATACCCTGCACGCTGAAACAAGTAGGTAGTCGAGTCCTTTTAAGATTGATTAAGAATAATTTGAGATATAGTAGTTATACTTCGTTTTATTAGCTAGCTTGTATTGTAAAATTAGCATTGAAACGGTTATGGATTAGGAAATAAACTGACTTTACTGAAATTAATGAGTTTATTACAGCTAACGAATTATACGGAGCCGTAAGGAATTGTCTCTGTGGGGGTTTTAATGTTAACGTAAGGTTTCAAAGAAATTTAATTCTTATTTCACGTTTTTATTTAAACAGGGAGTAATAATCCTAGAATGCCAATTTTATTGAAAGATATTATTCTTGCATTGCAATGTTTGACTAATAAAATTTTGTTACTTTCACCCTTCAAAAATGTTTTAAAGGTCAACGACTACTAACATTGCGCTTTTACTTTCATTTAAGTCTGTTATAGATCGTTCTTTCGAATGTTTATCCATTAAATATACTCTTTCAGTACTTTAAATAGAGATAGACTTTATTCTATTAAATTTAAACCTATATTTATCTTGTAAGTCGTTTTAGAATGTGAACTTAAAATAAATATAATTTTACAATTAAAAGGTTTGCCATTTCACGTTTGTTTTGAAGAATCTCAAAAAAGTTAAACATTTTGCGCCTTTTACAAATAATAGTAAACTTTGCGTTTGGAATTTGTGTCCGCTAGGAGAGCAACTATTCTTTTTTGTTTGAATTTGCTTCTAAAACTTCAAACATGTCGCTGCATTCTATGTATGCAAAATACCAGAGTTTATATTATTATACACTGCATAATTAATCCGCTAAAGCACTGTTTACAGCCGCCTTATTGGCAACTTACCTTTTTCCTTACCACACGATTTTTCAAATTTTTATAATTCAATTAAATTATCTCAAGTGTTGCATAGTTATTTATTCCTGTATTTATAAAACTTTTCGTTTTCCTACTCTGTAAAGTTTGCTTCAACATAATATTTAATCTATTTTAAATATTTCATTTAAACCATTCAAAATCTCATCAGTTAAATTTTACAATTATGCTTCTTACAAGTATTCATTTTCACTCTTCCGTCGACATTTGAATTTTTATAGCTGCATCGTCGTATTGATCATTAAAATGGTATCTGAGTGAAGTTTTATACAAATGTAACCAATGGAACATTTATGTTTGAATCAGTAAAGATCTACCATCTGTAAGAAGTTGTAGGGCCAGTTCTGGGCAGCATTGCCGCAAAACTCGTGTTCAGAAAATTTTTAATTACGATACTTTAATGACATTTTAAAAACCCGTGTGGTACTGTTAATTCATTTGGGCGATATTAAAAATAGATTTGGGTAGATTTGATGCAAAAATATGTAAAACAAATATTTAAATTACTCTTACAAAGGGAGCTTGCGTAAATTTGGAATCAAGATTTCGGCTTATACTGCATATTTCGATAGGGGTAGATACGGGATTGCAGTTTAACATTCCAAAATTAGTTAACATTCGTTTGATGTATCCCTTTTGGTCGATTGAGATCTATTCGTCCTGTTGATTAATCAAGAGACCTAAGGAGCTTGTGCATTCAATTGTAGTTACTTTGAAGTTGGTTTTCAATTCGTTTATGAACTTCAAAGTAATTTCATTCGAAGATGATATGACCAGACCGTCGTCAACGTAAATGGCGACAAATGTTTTTTCATCTTGAAATTCTCCAACAAATAGGCGCGGATCTGCATGACTTGGTTTTAAACCGTATTTCTTCGATGCTCGTGCGAATTTCTCTTTCCAACAGCGAGGAGCTTGCTTCAAACCATACAGGCTTTTCTTCAGTAAGCAGGCTCTGTTGGTTTTGTCACGATATCCTTAAGGTTGTTCCATGTAGATTTCTTCTTGAATATTACCGTATAGGAATGCGGTCGTTGCATCGAATAGATGTAAAGTATAATCTTGAACAGCAGCAATACTAATCAGAGAGCGAATGGTATGAAGTCGGGCAACGGGGCTGAACGTTTCCTCGTAGTCTATTTCATGTCGTTGTGTAAAGCTATTTGCAACAAGTCGAGTTTCATAACGTTCAATGGCTCCATCAACTTGGTATTTAATTCGAAATACACACAGATTTTTATTTATCTTGCGATCTTTTGGAGGCTTGACTAATGACCAGGTATTTTATTTTAGCAAGTGATTTCATTTAATCGACCATTGCATGCTTCTACTGATCAGCTTCAACGCCATTCGTTGCGAATACGCACTGCCACGGGTGACACTTTACCACGATCGCGCACTACATCCGGATTAGCAATAGTCCTAATGGCTCCGATATTAACCAAGAACTTCGGTTTTAAACTGTTCGTGTATGTAAATGCTGTTGCATGTTTAAATCGTGCGCATGCTAATAATGGTCTCCGGGGCAGAATCCGTGCAGGTCAACTTTTACTTCCTGTCGACCCCCTTCAGTTTCCGGCTTTTCTCCTCCTTTTTTCAGCTATTTACATTTGGACTGTATATGCCCAAACTCGCCACAATTTCAGTATCTGGGTCTTTTTCTCTTTGGTAGGTGTTCACGAAGTACCTGTCGAATTACCTCCTGTATTCATTCTTGGCGCTGCTGCTCTACCGAGCATCTAATTACCACTACTACGATGTGAAACTTGCTTTGCCGCTTCAAGTTCCAAAACATGAGCTAACGCATCATCTAGGGTCCTTGGTCGAGCCAACCGTAGTGGTTGCTGGATCTTATCGTGTCAGGCATTTCGGCAACAAAGGCCTGTACTGCCACCTGTTTCAGTAAGCTAACCGGTGCAGTTGGATAGGCTAGTCCCACCAAGCAAGCAATATCTACTTCAAACTCTTGCAAATATTTGTTGATTTTTGGTAACAGTCTTCACTTGGCGGTAGTACACTTATTGCAGAAGAGAGTCGCCGTGTCTTATTTCCAGTCTTGACGTTAACGTCCCATAACTTCTTTGGTCATGGTTTGGTCTGCAGAATATTCACGGTTTTAACTCGTAACGCTACAATCAACACTCTTGCCCGTTCACAGTCGTTCCGATCGTTAACTCTCGCGGCATCCTCGAAATGTTTGAAATATGTTTGCCAAGATGACTTTCCATCAAATGTGGGTGGGTTTATAGCTGCATCGTCGTATTGATAATTAAAATGGTATCTGAGTGAAGTTTTATACAAATGTATTGGAACATTTGGAACATTTGGAACATTTGGAACATTTGGAACATTTGGAACATTTATGTTTGAATCAGTAAAGATCTACCATCTGTAAGAAGTTGTAGGGCCAGTTCTGGGCAGCATTGCCGCATAACTCGTGTTCAGAACATTTTTAATTACAATACTTTAATGACATTTTAAAAACCCGAGTGCTACTGTTTCTTCATTTGGGCGATATTAAAAATAGATTTGGGTAGATTTAATGCAAAAATATGTAAAACAAATATTTAAATTACTCTTACAAAAGTCAATCATAACCAAAATACTTGAACAAAGTGTGCTCTCGCCAAATTGAAGCGCCTTCAGATGGTGGAAAGATTGTACTGGTTCAAAAAGTGATGTTCCAGTAGTTATATTTGTACAGAATTGCACTCGACACCATTTTAATGATACTTAAAACGATGCACTACATTTGATTTTCCAAGCTCCACCCGAAGATACTACATTGTCAAGGAAGTGAGTTTCTTTTTACCTGGAAAATTTTTAATTTGGCAGAACCCTTGCTGTTCCAAGCACACGAGACCTCAATTTTACCTCTCATCCGAAGGAGAACATAGTTCTGTGAAAAGTGCTCGTCTAACGTTTTTCAAACAAACCGTGTCGGAATTTCTACCCGGAACCTTGGGCATAGTAGTTACACACATACCAACTACACCAAGGAGTTAACGATGCAGCTTTAAAAATTCAAATATCATAGGTGTCGTTACAGATTTCAATCATTTCAAGACTGAAATGACTACAAAACTAATTGATGAGAAATTAGAATTGAACACCTAGAAAATTGCTTTAGAAACAGATATTTTAGAAAGCTGTGTAAACGAAATAATATTGGAACATCGGTTCCATCTTAATCATATCGAACTTCATCGACAACTATATGGAGATAAATTTGGAATTGAACGAGTGTAGTGATTAATGGAAAATATATATCGAATGTTTTGTTTAGTGACAAAGCGCTGTTCAAAAGCAGCGAATCAGTCATAGGCATAATACTCATTACTATGTCGATCATTAAAGTTTTCGGTACCTTAACGTTTGACGAGGTATTATTGGTAACCATGTTGTTGGTCCCTTCCCTTTACGACGGAATTTTAAATGGAGATCTGTATCTGCGATCTTTCCAAGAAGATCTGCCCATTTTGCCAAAGAATATCGATTTGAATTTAAAAAGAAGCAAGTGAAAATAACGCGATGGTGCTCCCATACATAACATTAGAAAGGATTTCTTGATCAAATCTATCCTTATAGGTGGATTAGCAGAGGTGGAGATATTGCTTAGCCATCACGTTCTCTTGACAATCCGGATGAATTTCTTTTATGGAGCTTTGTTAAAAAAAAGATTTATGAAATTCGTCTAACAACTCCTAAGCATATGAAGGATTGAATAAGCGTAGAATTTTGTTCAACTGACAAAGCAATGTTGACCTGAGTACAAATTTTTTTCATGAGGAGGCTTGCAGTATACGTCGAACAAAATGCTAATGTTTTTGAACACCGATCAACTTGCTCCTCTTTGTTTTCAACATAAAAACAAGTGTTATTTTGAAGGACCTTCTTTAAACGGTTATAATTGCACAAGGTAAGTTGATAGTACTAAAGTATTAGTTAATAGGATGATTAATAACTTAGACTTTTACGCAAAGCCCACATGATCATTTCAAATCGAACTGTTGGAAGATGCAAAATATAAATATGGTTGTGTACATGATTTAGATTTGTATAATTTTTTAATTGTCGCACCTATTTCGGTAGCGTACTTGAAAAATGCATTGACCGTGAAAGTTTAAGATATAGGTTCAAAGCCTGTCAGAGACCTTTTTTCCATCTTTCAATTACTAACTCGATTGGAAATGATGAAATCGAGCTAGTAATTGAAAATATAAGGTTTTTGGACAGGACTTGAACCTGTATCTTAGTCTTTCTAGAACCATAGGTTTACCAACTACGCCACCGAAACCGATGACCACAATTGGAAAATTTACAAATCTAAATCATGCACACAATCTACATAAAATATTTATATATTTAATACTTGGCTCATAGCCGTAATTTTGAGCGTTGCTGTCTGTCTATAACTGACATAAGTCAAAAACTTGACATTGTCAGATATGATTGACAAAAATGCCAAACGTAATTGAAAGTTAGGTTAATGTATGGTTGTGTACAAGATTCAGATTTGTAAATTTTTCAATTGTCGTCATCGGTTTCGGTGGCGTAATTGGTAAAGGCACGGTCCTAGAGAGACTAAGGTATTAGTTAATAAGATGAAATAACAGACGTTTTATGCAAAGCCCATCAGTCGCGAAAACTGAAGATATAGGTTCGAATCCTGTCTGGAACTTTATATTTTCCATATTTTATATATATATATATATATATATATATATATATATTACTGATAAATCTCCAGTCCTACGATTTGGGCGCCATACGTACAAAAATTTACAATAACAATGCGTCGCAACGAAATATGCTACGGCTGCTCAGCTGCTTTTCTAAAAAACTAAACTAACTACAAAAAAATTCTGCTACGGTAAAAACGATTAAGTTAATTAACATATTCATAGACAAGGACATTCCCAGATCAACATAAAACTCTTCGGGCACTCATTACTTACACATCATGTTCATCCTCTTTGCTAAAATAACACATTCCACAATACATTTTGAAATCCATAATTACACAAGTAAGTAATTACAATTTTATTATCTACAAAAAAAACCAGGGCTTTCCCACAGTCTTTACTTAACCTCCGGTATAGTACGAGCTCATAATAATCCTTAAATCCTCGTGCAAATATAGCACGTTAATCCCCAAAAGTATCCCTTTACCTTGTGTATACCATAAATTATTAATAGCTTAAATTATTTCTTAAACTTAAATTTCCACAAAGATATAAGTGCAATAACGCAACAGCAAAAGTTCAATTCATAACACTTTCCAAGTTTATCTTTTTTTAGTTCATAACAGTATACCCCCACAAAGCATAAAACACCTGTGTATAGACATATGCAAACAAAACAACAGTTACCTGCATTCCATTGCCCCCACCAGGATTGACATCATACCATCAACGACTGCTGCCTACAGGAACATCCAATCTGGATTGCAATCACAACCACTGCTAACTGCAACCATATCAGCAAAGGGTTATCTCATTTGCCATCTCCATACTGCAATCTAACTCCCAAATCTCTTCCATAATGTGTAGGTAAACAACCAGTACGACAAAACGCTATCTCTTACTCCATTCGCAATTGTATATAAAGCACACTTCATGCAAAATGAAATTGTAACAATTTTACTCACAGAACTTTAATACTTGGCACCATTAGCTGGTTGTAACTACCAGTGTAATTCTAAAGAGACGTACACTTGTTGAAAACTTTGAAAAAGAGGGAGAGAGAGAGAGCGCTCCACCACCGTTCGTTAAAGCCTACATATCCTTCGTTTGTCCCTCAAAAGACTGTTAACACCGTCAATACAAACATTCAATTCTTGCAACTCTCAACGGTTAGAGTTTTCTATAAATTCTAGAAACAACAACTCCAACGGCCAACGAAATCTTAGAAATTTTCCCTCACACCATAAGCTAGAGTATACATTTCTGTGAATTTCACTCCCAAACGACACCAATTTTCTCCGAAAACTTAAGTTTACAATCTCAATAACGCACGTATTAGAAAAACATTTCGTCGAAAATTTCCCTTCTTCTGGAAAAAGTTAACGTTTAAAACATGCCTTTAATAATACTCATTATCTCTATCTCGCTTCAATACATACACGCTAATTCACCTGTCTACCTGTCTGTTATCCCCGTTGTCCCTGACCTTTAAAGTTCCTTCTCTGCTTATCTCGTTCATACCTATTTTATAACACAATCGCTCTTTGTGTTTACTGATTTGCAAGTTTTATTGTAACGGACAAAATCACCCTCTCTACCTAAGTTTAAACCATGTCCATGTAAACACGTGATATTTCTATCTTACTTCTACGTATTCAAACAACTAATTCGTCTTTGTTTCGCAGTTGCAAACAGTATTTGTAACCGCCTAGATCCCCAAAACCATATATTCATTTTTTAATTGACAGTCGCCTTACCACCCTACTAAGAATTTGCTTGTTATTTGTGTCGCCTTTTCTTTTAACGCTCCTTAACTATACCAGGAAAACTTCAACAAATAGCTTCAAGCTAAAACAGTTTCAAATGCTGAAACTTTTCTATAATTTAACTCTGAAGGTTACCTTCGTTTATAATATGAAATTTACAATGCTTTATGCTTCATAATACAACAGTAAAAATATGTTTATAATATAATACACGCTATTCGTAATTAATATTCATAATTAAAGGATGATTCTAAATTAACTTTTAGTTTACTGAAATTATTTAGTACAATTATTGATTTTTGCTCTAAAAAAAGCGTTTCACCTTGTAATTTGTATTTTGTATACAGAATCCTAAAATATTTACCAAATTGAATACAAATGCTGTTTCAAACTCTAAATATCACAGAAATTATTGGTTGTGGGTTTCAAGTCAGCTGGCAAGTTCAGTAATACTCTTTTTTATTGCCTAAATTTTCGAATTATTTTAATTCTTGATCACAGGCACTACAAATGATAAATTTTAAAAAACTGGTACAATTTGGTTTTAAAGTTACATACTAAATCGAGGTTTGTATAAATAATTAGCAACAATGTAAAAAATAACAGGAACTATAACGTATCATAACTAAAAATAATATAAAATGTATAATTTAATAAAATGACACCATTTCAAATAAATTTGTCACATTGTTTTTTTATTTTTGTGTGACGTTATGACAAAATTGAATGCATGCATGTATGTATGCATGTAACGCTTTTAATGAATTAAGTGGGTGTTAATCTGAGTGTGTGTGTGTGTGTGTTAATTTTTTATTTTTGTATGTTTGGTTGTGTTGTGTGTTTCTGTGTGTATTTTTTTAATTTTTTATATTATATAAATATTTTTATGGTGTATGTTTATAACATCTCACTGTAATAACTATAAACAATTACTTTGATCCAATACGTAGTATTTTGTTTCAAGTATCTAATTTTTAAAATTTTAAAAATAGGCATATATAGAGCTCAAGTTGTTTATGTCCGTCCTTTTGTTCATTGTACAAGAATTTTGATAAATATAACACATTTCTAAAAATAATCTTTTGGATTCTGATTTTTGAATTTGAATAATTTTTGGGTTTTGAAAGTCCATTACGTGATTATTTTCTAAAATATGTTTAGTTAAAGCGCATGCATTAGGTTTACGTTTAACATCACTTTTATGTTAAATTATCCTTTGTTTTAAGTTTTATGAAGTTTGACCAATATAGATTTGCTTACAATTAGTACAGTTAATTTGGTAAATTAAGTTTCTTTGTTGTAGTTTAGGTGTTTTGTCTTTTAATTTGGAATGTAGTTTATTTAAGGTGAATATATTTCATTTGGCAATTTTAATTTTACATTTTTACATATTTTGGTTAGTTTTGTTGTTAAATTTTTAATGAAAGGAAGTGATCTGTAAATTATTTGGTTTTGTAAATTTATGTTTCATCATTGGTGGTATTATTGATTTGATTGTTGTTTGTTTTTATATTATATAGTTTATGGTTGGTATTAATGTTGCCGCTATTATATAAAAGTTGTTGAATAAGATTTAATAGATAATTATTTTCTTTTAAAATTTTTGAAAGTTTGTTTATGTTTTTATTGTATAATGATGTATGTGAAATTCTTTTAATTCGGTGTTTCAATTCTAAATAAAGTTAATTTTAATTTTGTATGAGTGGTATGAATGATAGTTTATATATCTATTCGAATTTATAGGTTTTTGATACGAGTCCAAGATTATTTTATTCCTATCATTTCTAATTAGTAGGGTATCTAAAAATGGAACTGATCTATTTTGTTCAGTTTCTACAGTAAATTGTATTTTGCATTATAACTATTAAATTTAATAAGAGTTTCGTTAATTTTGTCATAAGGAACACAGGCGATGATGTCATCAACAAACTTTTTAATAAAGAGTACATTGAAAGAAAGTAAAGGTAAAACATTATTTAATAAAGAATTCATTATTATTTCTGCCATAATAGAGCCTAGATTTGAACCCATTGGGCAGCCCGAGATTTGTAAAAAGAAATTTTCATTGAAAGAAAATTAGCTGCTGTCAAAAATGAATGATATAATATCCAAAAATAACTTTTGTGGTATTATACAATTTTCTTCTATTTTATTCCAAATTAATTTAATATCAGTGAGTACTAATTCTTTTGGAATATTTGTGAAAAGAGACACGACATCTAAACTTATAAGTACATAGCCTTCTGGAATTTGGAAATCATTAATCAATTCATAAAATTGAAACGAATCTTTTACATTGTATTCATTTTGACAAATTGAGTTTTTTAAAATATCACTTATAAATTTTGAAAGTTTTTCAGTTGGTGAATTGTTTGACGCTACAATAGGTCTTAGGGGATAATTATCTTTATGAATTTTGGGTAATCCATACAGTTTAGGAGCAATGCTGCTATAATTGTTTAGTTGTTTAGCTATATCATTAGTGATATAATTTTTATTTTTTAAATTTTGAATTATTTTTAAAGTGTTTCTTTGAAATTTTGAGGTTGGGTCAGAATTTATTTTTGTATATATTGTATCATCATTTAATAGTTCATTTAGTTTGAATATGTGGTCTGTTTTGGACATAGCTACGGCCATATTACCTTTGTCTGATTTTAAAATAATTATGTCATTGTGATCATGTAAATATTTCTTGCATTCTACAAATCTTTTCCAAAAAATGGATAGTGTATTAGAATTCTGATGTACATATTTAGTTATAATGTTAGTTAGTTTAGCTCTATATATATCTCTGTTATCGGTTTCAATGTGACATCATAAATTTTCCAAGTCTGATAAAAGATTAATGATCATATTGTTATTGATAGGAGGAGCAATACTAAATTTTGGACCAAGACTTAAAATCTGTTTAATATTAAAAGGTATATCATGATTGCTAATCGTCTTAAACCATTTGTCAGTTTGATTGAATACTGGAAATGTTGACACGTAAATGTCATTTATCTTTTTTTGGTTATTAGATTTAATATTGAAAAAGATTTTATTGTATGAAATGGTCTGTCTTCTTACATATTCGTTGATTAAAATTTTAGGAAGAATATTAGCAGCCTTATCTTTAACAAACGTTAGTTCTTTATTATACTTATCTATAATTTGGTGAGTGACACTTATTTCTAGATTTAATAATTTACTTTTTAGCCTATTGAAGAAATGGTTGATTCTTAATGATGTACTTCTGGTGTGTACATTTAGAAATAAATTATACACATTTTTTATAGAATTTTCAATGTGCTTTGGTAAAATATCCTTTTTTCTGCACTGTAGAAGAAATAGTTTTCTGTTATATATAGCTGCTAATTTCATATTTAAATTGGACCAGTGCAGAAAAAAAGGATATTTTACCAAAGCACATTGAAAATTCTATAAAAAATGTGTATAATTTATTTCTAAATGTACACACCAGAAGTACATCATTAAGAATCAACCATTTCTTCAATAGGCTAAAAAGTAAATTATTAAATCTAGAAATAAGTGTTACTCACCAAATTATAGATAAGTATAATAAAGAACTAACGTTTGTTAAAGATAAGGCTGCTAATACTCTTCCTAAAATTTTAATCAACGAATATGCAAGAAGACAGACCATTTCATACAATAAAATCTTTTTCAAAATTAAATCTAATAACCAAAAAAAGATAAATGACATTTACGTGTCAACATTTCCAGTATTCAATCAAACTGACAAATGGTTTAAGACGATTAGCAATCATGATATACCTTTTAATATTAAACAGATTTTAAGTCTTGGTCCAAAATTTAGTATTGCTCCTCCTATCAATAACAATATGATCATTAATCTTTTATCAGACTTGTAAAATTTATTATGTCACATTGAAACCGATAACAGATATATATATATATATATATATATATATATATATATACATATATATAGAGCTAAACTAACTAACATTATAACTAATTATGTACATCAGAATTCTAATACACAATCCATTTTTTGGCAAAGATTTGTAGAATGCAAGAAATATTTACATGATCACAATGACATAATTATTTTAAAATCAGACAAAGGTAATATGGCCGTAGCTATGTCCAAAACAGACTACATATTCAAACTAAATGAACTATTAAATGATGATACAATATATACAAAAATAAATTCTGACCCAACCTCAAAATTCAAAGAAAAACTTTAGAAATAATTCAAAATTTAAAAAAGAAAAATTATATCACTAATGATATAGCTAAACAACTAAACAATTATAACAGCATTGCTCCTAAACTGTATGGATTACCCAAAATTCATAAAGATAATTATTGTAGCGTCAAACAATTCACCAACTGAAAAACTTTCAAAATTTATAAGTGATATTTTAAAAACCAAGAAAATGAATACAAAAAGATTGTTCATTTCTGAATTCATTAATGATTTCAAATTCAGAAGGTTATGTACTTAATGTCGTGTCTTTCACAAATATTCAAAAATTAGTACCACTGATATTAAATTAATTTGGAATAAAATAGAAGAAATTGTATAATCCACAAAAGTTATTTTTGATATTATATCATTCATTTGAAAGCAGCTTTTTTCTTTCAATGAAAATTTCTTTACAAATCTGGCTGCCCAATGGGTTGGAATCTAAGCCCTATTATGGCAGAAATAATAATGAATTCTTTATTAAATAATGTTTTACCTTTACTTTCTTTCAATGTGCCCTTTATTAAAAAGTTTGTTGATGACATCATCGCCTGTGTTCCTTATGACAAAATTAACGAAACTTTTATTAAATTCAACAGTTAAAATGCAAAAATACAATTTACTGTAGAAACTGAACAAAATAGATCAGTTCCATTTTTAGATACCCTACTAATTAGAAATGATAGGAATAAAATAATCTCGGACTGGTATCAAAAACCTATAAATTCGAATAGATATATAAACTATCATTCATACCACTCATACAAAATTAAAATTAACTTTATTTTAGAATTAAAACACCGAATTAAAAGAATTTCACATACATCATTATACAATAAAAACATAAACCAACTTTCAAAAATTTTAAAAGAAAATAATTATCCATTAAATCTTATTCAACAACTTTTATATAATAGCGGCAACATTAATACCAACCATAAACTATATAATATAAAAACAAACAACAATCTAATCAATAATACCACCAATGATGAAACATAAATTTACAAAACCAAATAAATTACAGATCACTTCCTTTCATTAAAAATTTAACAACAAAACTAACCAAAATATTTAAAAATGTAAAATTCAAAATTGCCAAACGAAATATATTCACCTTAAATAAATTACATTCCAAATTAACAGACCAAACACCTAAACTACAACAAAGAAACTTAATTTACTAAATTAACTGTTCTAATTGTAAGCAAATCTATATTGGTCAAACTTCACAAAACTTAAAACAAAGGATAATTCAACATAAAAGTGATGTTAAACGTAAACCTAATGCATGCGCTTTAACTAAACATATTTTAGAAAATAATCACGTAATGGACTTTCAAAACCCAAAAATTATTCAAATTCAAAAATCAGAATCCAAAAGATTATTTTTAGAAATGTGTTATATTTATCAAAATTCTTGTACAATGAACAAAAGGACGGACATAAACAACTTGGGCTCTATAATATATACCTATTTATTAAATTTTAAAAATTAGATACTTGAAACAAGATACTACGTATTGGATCAAAGTAATTGTTTATAGTTATTACAGTGAGATGTGATAAACATACACCATAAAAATATTTATATAATATAAAAAATAAAAAAAATACACACAGAAACACACAACACAACCAAACATACAAAAATAAAAAATTAACACACACACACACACACACACGCACACTCAGATTAACACCCACTTAATTCATTAAAAGCGTTACATGCATACATACATGCATGCATTTAATTTTGTCATAACGTCGCACAAAAATAAAAGAACAATGTGACAAATTTATTTGAAATGGTGTCATTTTATTAAATTATACATTTTATATTATTTTTAGTTATGATACGTTATAGTTCCTGTTATTTTTACATTGTTGCTAATTATTTATACAAACCTCGATTTAGTATGTAACTTTAAAACCAAATTGTACCAGTTTTTTAAAATTTATCATATGTAGTGCCTGTGATCAAGAATTAAAATAATTCGAAAATTTAGGCAATAAAAAAGAGTATTACTAAACTTGCCAGCTGACCTGAAACCCACAACCAATAATTTATTTATATCTATATAAAGCAAGGTCGTTAAACAGTAAGATAATTATTAATTATATATATATATATATATATATATATATATATATTATTAATAGAAGAATAATCCACATTTGGAATGCAAATGAATGCTTAATATATATTAATAGTTATAAGTTTGAATACCATTTCAATCATGTATTTAAAAGCTGAGGATCCTGCTGTACCTTATGTTTCAATACTAGTTATATTGAAATGGTAATTCAACTTTAAATACAAAGTTGGTTTTCATTTCATCTTAATAATATATATATATATATATATATATATATATATATATATATATATATATATATACGTTTATTAAACATATTACAAAAAAGCTTTACACAAAAATTGAAAACATTCTTTTCAAATATTCCAAATGCTATGTTTTCCTTTTTTATAAACAACTCTTTATATACTTTGGCATTCAAATTTAATTGATAAATTTCACAACGGGGACACGCACTAGAAATACCTACTTTATTAAGTATAAATGATCTTATAATAAACAAAATTATTAATCTCAAATTATGTTGTCCTTTTCAGGCAGCGCGGTACATTCTGTCTTGACCTGTTGTTGCTTCTCCGATAAGGCTTCCTTTGCGAGACGTTAAGGAAGGTTAGGTTGGAGGCGTAACAGCACTCGCGTCAGCACTACCCGGTAAAATAAGTTATCGATGCGGTAGATGTAACGATATGATCGAGACCTTTTGATTTATCGGCGGTCCTTGTTTTTTGAGGTTCTCCGACCAACCGAGGTCGTCGCACTTACGCTGGTGTTTATGGGAAGATAAACACTTCTCACGCCGTAATCCTGCGTCAGCGCTTACGTTTACTTAAAAAGCCTGGGCCGGAACCCGTGTGAATATTCCTATTCCCAGGGTTTCAAAACAACAACGGAACTTATTAAACTGAGATTTTTATAACTTAAAATATAGTGTCTAACTCCTTTATTAAGAAATTCTATTTCTTAAACGCTGAAGGGTATGCAGACCTCTTTAGACTAGCTCAGAATAGACAAAAATTTAGAGCTGCGTCAAACCGACTTTAAGTTCGAAAACAAAACAAAAAAAAAATAAAAATCAGTTAACTAAATCTCACCATGACATAACTCACAATTAGTTAGTGGTCTCGCATGTTGGTAGCGTTTCGTTGCTTAAGCCTTACCTTAACATATAATTTAATAAACGTCACCATGACATAACTCACAATTAGGTAACGGTCTGGCATGTTGGCAGCGATTCGTTGCTTAAGCCTTACCATAACATATAATTTAACACTTATCCTTTTTTGAAGCGGATAACCAGGTTATATTTCATTTCCTTACAAATGGTAATCATGTTAACCATGTTAGAGTTCTTTAACAACCATCAGGTTGCTAATATCTATGTAGAGCCAGGTGGATAGGAAAAAGATAGACGGATATAGGAAGACCTAGACCAAACTATATTAGTGAAAATATTAGAAATTTAGGTTGTGAAGGGTATGTAGAGCTTTTTAGATTAGCACAGAATAGAAAAGAAGTTAGAGCTGCGTCAAACCGACCTTAAGTAAGGTCGAAAACAAAATGATGATGAAACGCTTTCAAATAAAACGTTACAATCTCATCTATATTAAACGGCTGGTTATATTTTCATTGCGAAACCCCTTAACTCCTTTGCTTTATAGCTCGGTTTATAACATTCACTTAGTCATTTCATGACAGCATGTAATTTTGAATATTTCGATATATAGATTTTTGTTTGTACTAAATACAGAGTGGAAAATTTCTAGAATACCATCTAGCCAAATTTAATTACGATTGCTGCAGATCACTTTTTGTGAAGGTAGTGCCTAGGAACCGTGTTGATTGCTCTGTAATCAGATTAGAAACGGAAAAGGAATGCTACAGCAGCTGTTTGTTGACAATCTGTAAACAGAAAATAATCAATGGGCGCTGTTGCTATTTTGCATTTCCGCAAATTGGTCTATTATTCCTTTCACAAACACCTACAAATCTATGAATTTAACATTATTATTATAGCCCATTATAGTGCACTACAATACAATCATTATTAAAAGGAAACGAAGTCTAGCAAGTGTTATTCAAACTTACATTTGGCAAAGAAATGGATCAATCTGAAAAGCTACAAAAATAGCAAAACCAAGCATTATTTGTTTTCTTCTTACAAATATCCAGTAAACATGTTTTTTATACAAAGTCTTGTCCATGACATGACAATTTGCGCACAAGGAAGATGAGTTTAACTTTTTAGATAGTTTTGAAAAGTATGGAATAATGAAAACTTTACATAGAGAAGTCGCATTTTCTTCTTGACAATCAGTCAGAAAACGTTTGAACGTGACTTTTTATGTTTCGCGAATGTATTTGGTAACAAATTTGTAAGGTCGCATTTTCTTGCAATTGCAAAAAAATCTGGCAGTAATGCGAACAGCTTTTGAAAATAGTAATTATTGCGATGAATTCATAGGCAAGATATAATGTTATGCGTCAATGAAAATTATTTAATTTATAACATTTATAGCGATTTCAGAAAAAAATCCCTTATTTACATCGAAAAAGTAATATGTTCACTTCACAGAGAAAATACATTCCCGTCTTTCAATGTTTGTTGCCCTCATTTTGCGCGACGGCTAACAATTCTTTGTCGTTTGGGAATGTGCTTCTTTTTCTACAAGGAGCATAACATACTTTTTCGCGGAACTCCATAGCTAACCGCAAGTACGACAAGGTAAAATATGTGATTACTTAGATCCTTCTAAATTTTGTTGTCTATGTTGTAAGCAAAAACGTATGTTTCGAGTCGATTTTTACACATCCGCCATTCACAAGGAAATGCGTAATTATGGCAAATTTATCCATTATATATGTATTTACATCCATTTGTGTAACACAATTAACTACTTAAATCATTACAGAGCACTTGCCATAGATTATGACATATCCTGGTATTACATAAAGAAATGACCCGCAGATAAAACTTATTTCCCGGCATTTTTTACGAATAACTTTAATCGTAAGGAAATTGCATCCTCGTGAACATTATATCCAATTGTCTCAGCAAATTGGCATATGTTACTAATAGTAAATAAGTGTTAGAAATTATTGCAAAAACATATTACCCTACCAACAGAAAGGACCCAATATGTTTCATTAGTTTCTTTTACGGTTGTAAGAAACTAATACTTATAATACAACACAATGAAAAATCAAGGAAGTAAATATTTCAAACAGTTGCCACGTCAAGAACATTGTAAACAATTTTTAAACAAAATTTAAATTTCATTCATTGTAATCTTCTTAGTATTTGTAATCGTCCAAGTATCCCGCCAAACCACCCTCCCACCACCTCTTTCTGCAAGGGGGCCTAAAATTTGATATACTTGTAAACTTTCATCAATGTGCTGGTAAAAAATCTCCTAAGTAATTTTAATAGTTCAAACTTAACTCAGTATAAAATTCACCTCTTATGAGATAAATAATATTGAAATTCAATAATAAGTATTCGAGTTCTACAATAAATTAATAATGTTTTTTAAATATGAAAACAAAGTAAACCTCTGATCTTACTTGTTGTATGTGTGTTGCTCTCTCCTGAATACCCCAGTCAGCAAAGAGAAGCTTTACGTTGGATTTTGTTCCGCACAGCATCTGTATTGATGCCTTCTTCCGAGACATAGTATTAAATTGTAAAATTATAAATATTTCGTACGACCATAAATATTTCTCTAATACAATTAACCAAAATTGTTAATTATGTTACCCAAAAATTTACTAAATAATTCCCCAGAAGTCTACAAAATCTCAACATTGCAAAAAAATTTCCAAAATTTTTCAAAAGCTCTATAAGATTTTGTATTAGTGTTCGATAAAATAAATTCTTACCCCTGCGTTTAATTAAACAGCTTTATGCATCACGTTGAAAAACTTTCCAAATTCGTTTTAATTAAATTTCACTCATTTTTATTATTTTGCTAGCTAGTGTGCTGTTGGATTATTTTACTTATATCACACAACAAAATCACCCTTAGAACATTTTGTTCGTCCATTTATAAGATTTTTAATCGTGGAATTGCTGAATTGTCTGTTGTATTGAAACTTTTCTGATTTACCAAACAAGTAAGGAAATTTGAAAAACTTTTACAGACTAAAATTGCAAATGATTTCGTATAATTTTCATTCCCTTTTAACCTCATACCAAAATAACAAGATAATGGCAGACTGCAGTACATGCGCCTTGAGAAACAGCAAAATCCTTGTACCTTTGCCAAGGAAATTTTGTTTAAACAAATCTGTGTTACACTACATGTACAATAGCTTGGGATTTTCTACCATCATCTGTACATATTCAATTTTACCTATGTTGTTTTCCTATTCGCTGAAAATTATGAGCATTCAACTTGAATTACCATATCCAACAAATCCTTTAAATGCTGTTAATTCTAACTTAAATAATATTTTGAAATTAATAATTATAAGGAATGACTAAGCTCTAATATCCTAATATAAATTTTCTTAATCTGCTATATTTGCTTCTAGCACTAGAAATTCGAATTAGAAATGCACTTTATAAAATATTTACAGACTAACGCTAAAAATTTTTCACAAGCTTTAAACAATACGACATTATTTCTCTTTTAATAAAAAAATGTTGTATTAAAAATGCGATATGTGAAGTATTTGCAAACATATGATGATGAAAACTTCATTTCACACTAAATTTTACAACAGTACACATGCCCGCGCGCGCACACACACACACACACACACACACACACACACACACACACACACACACACACCACACGCACAAATTAAGTTAATATTTGCGTAGCCATAAATAAAAGATTATGATTGTTTCATAAGGGGAATAAACATTTATTGACTAGTTTCAGTCTCTCTGGACATCATCAGGATGATGTGGTTTATAAGCCACTTCATCCTATGATGTCCAGGAGAGACTGAAACTAGTCGATGAATGTTTATTCATTCTCTCTGTCTTTCTCTCTCTCTCTCTCTCTCTCTCTCTCTCTCTCTCTCTATATATATATATATATATATATATATATATATGATATTTGCTATTACTGTGATTAAAGGTCATACCAAATATCATATTATAGTGTATATTCAAAATTTTACTTTATAAATTTGAGAAGATGCGAGAAAATAGCAACATATATAGACATTTATTTGTATAGGAGCATATTCTTAAAATGTCATGTATAAATGCATTAATTACGTTTGACACAAACATATAGTTATAAAAGAGGTATAATTCATATCAAATCATTGAAAGATTGCATTTTAAATAAATTTACGTTTAATGCATAAAAATACTCTTAAAACGGCAAGATCGCAGGTGTAGATATTCTAAAGAATTTCACTTGTATAACAAAAGGACGTGTTTTTAAGTAAAAACGCCTTATGTTAGTCAATTTCAATAATTAAGGCAGATTAAATTATTAAAGAGGAGCATATATTACATATCAAAAGTATTGGATGCTTTTTACAAAATTCGGACCAGCTAGAATAACGTGGTCAAAAGGGTTTGATCTATTTGAGACCAATGCGAACTGCCATGACCGATCAATGCTGGTTGAAGCTCGGACGGGGACATGCTGGAGGTGTAATAATGTGATACGTCTCGTAATTAAACTCGTACATAAAATGAATAATATTTGGCAGCTAGTAGTTATTTAAAATATATTACAGTCGCTACGATATTACGTGCAAACAAGAAATAAAAGTAAAGTAAGCAAAGAAAATACCCGCACCGAACACCGCACCAAAACGTGGAATATAAGAATCCAAAAGAATTAATGTCGTACTATCTGAAAACGTCGTAGAGTGGGGTGGGTCACACAAAGAAAATATCGGAAACCTCCGTAATTAGATTTATTACAAACCGTTAGTTTAAAAACATGGTATCAAAAGGAATATTTACAAAACCAACGAGCCAAAAATAGCTGCATACGTTTCATTTTTGACTTAAAATATCGGAATAGAGTAATTCCAAGTTACAGTAAACTAGCATGGCTTAAGCTGAACAAAAGGCGAATCTGCACATAACAATATCTGTCTGTTAACTATTTCTAAATAAATCCCCACCTTATTTGTGCTCCTTATTTTGACTGCTCTCCTATCGTCATAGCGATACAGCTTGTGATAATCTATGATATATATCATATCCCTCACACTCAAGCATGCTTCTTCTTATTCGCAAGCTCCATACTATGGAATATCCCTATATATTAGGAAAATACCTTTGTATTCAGATTTCGCTCACTTTATCAGGAACAAGATTTAAACTTTGAATATTGTTCAGGATAAATTCTGTGCTTGGCAATAAGGGATAGATCACTTTTTGTTAAATGTTGTACTGCTAATTGTAAACTTTAGTCACGATCAAGCCTTCACTACCTATTGTTTGTGGTAACACTATGTAGCGATGCATAAAAAAATTTGTCATTGTGTAGATGTTCTTTCTTCTACAGTGTCTTACCACGAACAACCCTTCACGGACGATTGTTCGTGGTAAAACACTAGATGGTGATACATGCATACTTTTGCCATTTTATTGAGATTCTTTTTTTTCTAGTGTTTTACCACGAGCAACTTTTCACGGTCTAATGCTCGTGGAAAGACAGTAGAGGGTGGTTCGTATATACTTTTGCCATTATATTGTAGATCTTTCTTAGTTATTTTGATGTATGTTATTTAATTGTGACGTAATGAGTTAAACTGTTTTATAACAATAAGGTTAAAAAGGCCGAAATCATTGGTTAGCATATCTTTTCTTATATGAAGAAGTCAAGTATGCGTTTTTGTTAATAGTTATGCAAATATTTAGTTTGGTTCGTAAATTCACTTTAATAATTGTCATAAAGTTTGATTTACAGATACACCTTAGTAGTTCCTATATTGTCGCGGGCGGATTTAACCCGCAGATTTCTGAACATGATTATTTTCTTTTCATTCTAAATGTTGTCTTTGTAATTGTATAAAATTTAGTAATACTATTAACAAACTAATTTAGCTCAGGTTTGTTATGACTACGTTTAGTGGACATCAATTATATTTAAAAATAAGATGGATTTTTTGGAAATAACACATCATCCTGATGACTAACAGCTTCAATTTCAATCCATTTGCTCAAATGTTATGCTACAAAAATTTATTTTTGCAAAAGAGAAACGCAGTACGGTGAGCTAAAAATATACCGTAATTTGTACCTACTTTTAGTAATTAGCGTGTAAACAAATTAGACTGCACATTTGTTTACATCATAAGAAAAACCGGTAATTTCACTTCAAGGTAAATCAACCTCTAATATAATTTAGAATGTTTTCTGAACGGGCGATGTAAGTTTTTTTATGTATTGTTTATTGTTCTGATTCTTTCTGTTTCGTGTTTCCGTGCGTGTTTAGATGAGAATGGACAGGTTGAGTTTTTGAAAATGTCCTTGGCAGCCAAAATATTGCCCTTCAAGTATGTTGATGATATCTTATGTTCCGTCTCTGAGCACTTAATAGAATATACTCTATACATATTTAATAGTTTCAATTCCAAATTGGTTTTTACTTATGAGAAAGAAGTTAATTATAGTATTCCTTTCCTAGACATCATAGTCAATAGATCCCTACTAACAATTTGTTTTTCGACATATACAAAAAACCTACAATTTGGTAGGTACTTAAATTATCATTCCAACCACTCTTTCAATCATGAACTTATTACTATAACTTCTTAAAAGACCTGATTACAAGAATTAGTGAACCACATTTAGTAAAAAACAATTTAAATCAATTAGAACCTACTTTACTAAACAACGTATACCCAAAACCCCCTTTAAAAGATTACTTTACTCTTACAACCTACAAACTTCAACACTAGGCCGACCACTAGTTACAAAATTCAAGAAATTACCATTTATTCAAAATTTAACTCCTCAACTAACAAAAATTTTAAAACAACCAGACATTCTTATAGCTTGCACATACGAATAATCGATAGGAAGGTTGTTTACCAAACTAAAATATATTACAGCTAAATTATTATTCAGCAATATCATACATCAAATAGAATGTAGTTGCAATATACGCTGGGCAAATCCAAGTAATGGCTAAAAAACCGCATAATCTAACATAAAAGTGATACTAGGATTGGTAAACAAAGTTGTGCATTGTCGATACAATTACATTCAACAAAACACACAGCGAAATTTGACAATACCAAAATTCTAGGTATTGAAAGCAACTACCACAAGACGCTATTCTTAGAATCTTTTCACATTCAACAGCAATCAAATCCAATCACCAAACATGACATATATAACCTCAGTGTAGTGTACAAGCGCTTTACAAATTCAACAATAACCATTTTCACAGACAGATTAGATCCTTTGCATCTCCTTCAAATTTTCCACAATATAGTCACCTTCCAATCATCTTGTTCGTTATCATTTAAAAATACCAGAAACAACATCTACATATTGTACCTCCTTTTAGCATCCTTACAGCAGTGCTACGATTTTAAATTATTACAAATAATCAACTTTGAAAAATTGATTTCATGCAAATTTTATTCTTGTCAATCACTCATAGTTGAATGTCATTAATGAGTACCTGTATTTACAACATTAATCATATTTAATTGTGTAAGTAGTTTAGTTATACCATGTTAAGATATTGTAATCACTAAATTCATCAACTTGTAGTCTAAGAATAAGGCATAAATGGCATGCCGAAAAGTCAGATCCTGAACTACAATTTGACACGATAGTTGTTATTTTACGAACGAGTGTTTTCCAAAAAAACCATCATATCTATATATATATATATATATATATATATATATATATATATATAAATATATATATATATATATAAATATTTTAGGTAGTTTTATTACACAAGGTAAGTTGATAAATACTAACGTATTACAATTATTAAGATGAAATAATAACGTAGACTTTTATGCAAAGCCCAAATGATCATTTCAAATCGAGCTAGTAATTGAAAGGAGGAAAATATAAGGTCTTGGACAGGATTTAAACCTGCATCTCAGTTTTGCCGGAACTGTGCGTTGACCAATTACGCCACCGAGGCCGATGACTATAATTGAGAAATTTACAAATCTAAATCGTGTACAGAACTATATATAAACCTAGCTTTCAATTACGTTTAGCATTTTTGTCAATCATATCTGACATTGTCAAGTTTTTGACTATTGTCAGACATAGACAGGAAGCAACGCTTAATATTACGGCTATAAGCCAAGTATTAATATATAAATATTTTAGGATGTTTTATTACACAAGGTAAGTTGCCGGCAAAACTGAGATGCAGGTTCAAATCCTGTCCAAGACCTTATATTTTCTTTCTTTCAATTACTAGCTTGATTTAAAATGATCGTTTGGGCTTTGCATAAAAGTCTAAGTTATTATATCATCTTAATAATTTATATATATATATATATATATATATAATTATATATATACTTCTCTGAAGTTTCCGGTATGTTAAATCGTTCACCACGGTTGGGGCGTCATAATTACTGCGAGGTTTCGGAATCAAAGCCCCACAATTTTGTCGATATCTTTATCAGCGAAGTTCACCACGGCTGCTCTGCTGCTATCTGAAAAATACTGCCCTACTATTCTACCAAAGAAAATTCGACTACCGCAACTCAGCTCGATTTATTCAAACCGAAATATTCTACACCAAGAATTTTTATCAATTGTTATTTCACACATCAGTAATATTACTCACAACCTCGTTTTGAAGTACTACCTCTACTTCCATATTATTTTCGAAATAACATTTTATCCTTTAATAAACAGGGCTTAACCATACATGTTACGTTACCCCTCTTACTTTGCACACAATCAAATATTACAACAATTATTTTATGAATATAAATTCTTACATAAAATAGTTAAATAATAAATCATAAACGTTCAATAAGTAATTCTTTAGTCCGTAGAGTTTTAAAATATACCCATAAGGCACAAAATTGTCATAACACACCAAATAACCACAAAAAAAAACAATGTTTCACAAAAATCTGTTACCTGGAATGCACCATCGCACAGGAACTGCAATCATACCATCGATGCCTGATGTACTCACCAATGACTGCACGTTCTCAAAACTCACCAAATCGTATAACACCAGTCGTGATGGCAATCAGCTACTCAAATCTATCGACTACCAAGTGACGGTACATCCAACTCCCCCAATTCCGCTAGTGGTCCATTTACCATAGATAAAACACCAAATCAATCCCTCAATACTCTCTACTCTATTAGTGTGCACAACTTGCAGCAACCACCAAAATATAAAGCTGTCTTTACTTACATTATTCAAACATGCTTCACATTTGTCAAAATGTATTTCATCGCATTTCTGGACTGCTAGTAAAACATTACACTAACTTGTGTATGATATTATCATTTTTAATTCAAATATTAAAATTCACTTGAAAAAATCAACAGTAATTTCTTTACCAATATTAGTGGACGCTTCGATGACCAGTAAAAAAGAAAGCTCAATCACCATTTTTCGTGGTTATATAGCCCAATCTACCCCCTTAACTTAAAATTTCCCGTAAATACACCAATACAAACAGATTAGCTTTCTTGGAAATTTTCAAAACGGTTAATACCTTTCCACAAACAAAATTTTTAACACCACTAAATTCCAACAAAACGCGAGCTAACCTTCAACAATTCTCCTTAAATTTCGTATCCGAGCACAAACCGCTACCAAAATCCTAGAATTTTGAATAATACAAACAACAATTTACCACGAAAATACACTTTAGCTTTGCAACGGATCTTTATTTCGCCTAATCTAGCCTCTACTAAAATGAGTTCCTTGGTTACCACACGCCCATCATAATACACATATTAAAGTCGCCTCACTCTAACCTACATACGAAAATTTTCTCTTTCTTACTTCGTACCCACTCCTTATTTTATATTCCTATCACGAGTTATCTCTCTTCCAATCTACCATGTATTCTACATCCTCTAACCTTTTTGCACCATGTTTGCAAGTTCGGTATATACCCTTTCTAAACAACTTTAAAACTTTCACTTGTCTACCTTCTATATATGAAATCCAATAATCCTTCTCTGTTCCTTATATGCAAGTTTCATCTATCCTTGATAAAATCAACCACTCTAAATGATATACAAAATACGTTCATCCTACTCCTATAAATACACCATCTATTAATCTTTCTTTGTCTTACAGTATTCTTTCAAAGTCAAATGAACACTTAATACATGATATCTAATACATGCTACAAACAATCTTTCCTTATTCGATGTCGTTCCTTGCCTGTTATTAGCACTCCCTCTTTCCAACGGTTATTTGTGCACATTTTCTGCTTGGATACGTAGAAACCTAGCGACAGTTATACTTGTTGACAACAATATTAAGAAATCCTTGACCATAACGACTTTCAAACTCCTAAGCAAATACTAAGAACGTGTTGTTTGTCTGCCCCTCTTTTACTATAATTAAGCTTTTGAAAGCTTTACGAATGCTAACGTTTTACCAAATATATTTACACTTTATGAACTATGATTAATATGCACGTTAAGGATATTTACATTAATTACACCTGTTAATTCATGAAAATTAATATTTCAACTTTCTTGATTATGACCTTAGAATTATTGAAAAGCTTTTGACTACTATACATCCAATTTGCTATAATATTAGATGTTTGCTTTTCCACTGCACGTTAACAAATATTTACATTTGCAAATGATTAGCAAGGTTTTTGTTACTTTGGATCTAAGCATCCTTAAAGTTCTTTATCCGAATTAAATTATATCCTAATGGTTCGCAATGCGTTAAAAATTGTTGATTTTTGCGATTTACATGTTGAAACTTGAAGTAAATTGTCCAATGCATGATCTAATCAATTTTAACATTTGCATTTCACAGAAATATATATATATATATATTACTCATATTTAGACCAGGGTAGAAAATTAAATAATCACATCAAATAATTTTAATCACCGTGTATAAGGAATTTCATTAAATAATACGCGTTATTAAAACCATGAAGCATAAATAAACTCGGTTGTTTCAGTAAAAATAAGAAATATAAATTATTTATAACACGCTTTATATCAAAAGAAGCAGTATTGAAAAGCTCTGCGTGTAATGTAATTATTCCTAAACAAAGAGAAATTACGTGCAAAGTTTATATTAATTAACCCTATTTTAAGTAACCGGTAGTAAAACAAAGTGTACATATAATAATTAATATTTAAGTTGTATTCGCTAAAAATGAAAAGGATAGAAATCAATTTTAATTGGAGTTAATTAAACCGTTAATAACATATAATACCTATAGAAACTTGTAAAAACCCAAGATTAAAATACCACGGAATAAGGCTCTGAGAATTAATAGTATGTTTAAACACCTGGGTTTATTTAAAAGCTCATTCGGCGTAAATTTTGCAGATAATTAATGTTTCAAAGAATCTTGGGAAAACGTCGCATAATAGTTACGAGAATTGCTAAAGCTGGGTATTTCACACTCCATGTGGACTAAAATAATCGATAATAAAGAATATCAAGTTGCACCAATAAGAACACGGTAGAGAAGGAAAGAGAAATGCGTCAAGCAAAGACACATATTGTAAAAGGCGGGATTTAAGCAACGTCACGGGGTCACAATTGGTTAAAAATAGGATGCAAATATCAGAGGTAGAACAACGATTTCTGTACAAAATTAATTAGTTTTTCTCGGACATGCTTGCGTGCCGTGTGGAAATTTTCTGAGATTTAAATGGGGCGAGTGAAAATTGTAAAAATCGACGCGTGAGCGACGGACTGGGAACAGAGCATGAGAAATTCTAGAAACTGGCCGTTTTAGAGACTCGACCGACAGACAGGCTTTTTGCTATATATACCGGTGGTAATATGAATTTCGGCCTCTTAGACTCTTAGACTTTTGACGATTCGATGCGTTAAAAGCTCGTACATACGCGACTTGATTGAAGATGTTAAACCGTGCAGTTTAGTTTGATTAAATAATTTAAAGTTTGCGAGTATATTTTAGTGATTCAAAATAGCTTGTTATTTACGTGCTAACATGAATGTACTTCAGTGCACTTAAATACAAGGTAATAAAATTTAGTTTCACTGTACCAATTAGCAAAATTTACAACGACGAATGTATACACAAAAGTAGGCAGTTTTGGCGTATATTGGTGACAGAAGCATGAATTTCTTTGCTATTTTTCGGGGGTGTTAATAATTAAATGGTTCAAATACGTGTCTGGATCCATGAAACAAGGGTCAGATAAACACAGATGAGTTCCGGAAAGGCCCAGAAACGACTTTGAATGGATGGTGATGGAGAAAATTTTAAAAGCGTAGAGAATCAGAAGCCGTAAATATAATCCTGTTGAATGGTGTGATTAACTAAAGAAACGATACTTGAAGCTACGAGGACAGTAACCTTCAGGTAAATTATACTATTTTGTTTGACATTTTGTGTGTATTGAATGACTTTATAATTGATTTACTTTAAATGGACATTAGTGAAATTGTTCTAACCATAAAAGTTTAATTTTAAGATGAAATTTGCTTGTTTAAGTTAAAAGGGTATTTTGTTTTGATGTTCGGGAATATGATGAAAATTTGGGTATGTCTTTGAGCTCAATTAGACGAACCTGGTTAATTAACGTAAAGGGGTGGTAGATGCTCCCTTTATACTCAGACTCCGGTCTGCTTATATTGTTATATTAATTAGAAGGCATCCAACAAGGACTTTAATTTTGGATGCACAGTAAAATGATAATAAAATTAATCTTGAAATTCTTTTTAAAACTGAAATTTATGCTGAGTTTTAATTTTGAAATTTTAATGTATTCTGAATATTGATGTAAATAGAGTTAACGTTGATGTTTTTGGTAGGAATGTGTTGTTTTTTTTTATGAATGAGGAGGTTTATAACATTAGGTGAGCAGCCGAGGCGAAAAGCGTAGTTCATGGATTTTAAAGGTATCACAGCATTCTTGACGCCCAAACTGTGGGGCTCGAATGTTTTTTTTAAAAGGGCCAGTACCTGCAGAATGAGAAGATTCACAGCATTCTTGGCGACCCAAAAGTGAGGCTCGAGTTCCAAATAAAATTTTGTGATTTTATTCCAGGAAACTGGCGATCTGAGAGAGAGTTTCTGTGTGTATAAATTTAAGAGTATTTTAGAGTGTGTGTGAGTGATTAGAACGTATGCAGAGAAAAGAGTGGTTAAGGAGTCAAGGAGTGGAAATTGGAAGTGACGATAGTGCATTGTGTGAGAAAATTTCGAAAATGGAAGAAGCTGGAGGCAGTAGAGATCAGTCGAGGACGGAATCAGGAGAAACAGGAAAAGAGTTAATGATGAGAATGTTAGAGGAAATGCGATTAGCTAGGGAAGAATCGAATAGAGCGATGGAGGAGTCTAACAGAAAATTAGAACTGCTAAGCGATGAATCTAATAGAGCTAGGAGGAGTCCAACCAAAATTAGAGCAGATAAGCGGGAAAATTGAGCAGTCGACTAAAGAATTTACAGAGTTTAAAAATAGTCTTACCATAAAGATGGGGAAGTTGAAAATAGGGTTGAAAAAATGAGCGTGATATTACAGGTCTTCGACAGGAAATGGGACATTTAAGGTCCGAAGTACGCATTTTTGTGAAGAAGAGATTAATGTAAAATGACGGAAGTAACGGACTCATGTAGGGATCAGTTAGGCAGGGTAGAACGCGAAGTTAGTAGTATCAAATACAACATGTCAAATTTAACGGGGATGGTCCCAGATTTTCTACAGGTGGAGTATCATTGGACCAACACATGAAGTTTTATGGCGATAACAGGGTAAATCCACAAATTTTTATTAATAGCGTAAGAAATCTAGTGGGAAATTTATTTGACGAACAGACTAAACTGAATACGATAAAGGCTTTATTAAAGGACAATGCGGAAGCATGGTACAATTTAGTAGGACAGGACATAGACACGTATCAGGACTTTGAAAACAAATTTTTACAACATTACTGGAGTGATCACAAACAGGATCAGATTAGGGACGACTTGATTACAGGAAAATTTAAGGGAGAGTTTGCAGGTTCTAGGGAGCAATATGCCATCCGCAAGTACAGTGTGGCCAAACAACTGAATCCACCATTGACGGACAGACAGATTATCAAGTACCTATCACGACATTTTGAACTGGAAATTAGACAACACGTGGCCTTACAAAACATCACAGAACGGGAGACATTTTTAGAGTATTTGCAGAGATATGACGATGTATGTGTGGGACGGACAAGAGAGATACGAGAACGAAACGTTAACACAGTTAGGTTTGACAACAGGACACCGAATTATCCGAGACGGCCTGACTACAACAGAAATTTTCGACCGAATTGGGAACGACGAGGACAGGAATACAGGAGCAATAGTGCGACTAGGGGACCGACGCCAAGACCTAGTTACACGAGACAGAACAGTTTACCGGAAGTAAACAGGACTGTGACCAGCACGCCGAATAGAGACAGGGACACGGATATTAACACGAGGAGGACGTACGCACAGGTTGTAGAAGGACAACCAGGACCAAGCACGGAAAACAGGATGGGACAGGATTTTTAGAACGTGACAGACCACTAGATTTCTGTGTAAATGTATACGAACATCCACGTGAATTTTTCAAAATTGAGGAGGAAGTAGAGCCAGAAACTGAGGAAAAATTATGTTTGCCAATTGTTAATTTAGAAATTTTTGAAAATAATGTAGAAGTATTACTTGATACAGGGGCAGAGGCGAGTTTAATATCGGAGGAATTCGTCAGCAAAATTAGGGATAAGGTTTGTGATAGAATTATGCCTATAAAACGTAGCCATTTAGTAGCTCCAAATAAAAAGAAGTTTGCTGTAGTAAATAGTGTTGTGGTGCTTAGGATAGATATAGGAGGTTTTAGCTGTGAACAGGAGTTTGTAATTGTACCTGGACTGAAGTTTCAGAGCATTTTAGGTGTTGACTGTATGATGAAGTTAGGGGTTTTGATAGATATGGAAAGGAAGGTAGTAAGGATTAAAGATAGGGTAGTGCCATGGAAGGGCAGTTATGAAGTCACAGAGGATGACACGGGGTTTAGTATTAATGTAGTAGAGGTAGAGGATGATGAAGTAAAACAGATCAACACAATTAGATGTCCAGAGGATAGGATAGTAGAGGTTCAAGCTTTAGTACAAGAAAATGCAGAATTAGTGGGGGTAGAAGCAACAGCAGCATATCGGGAGCAGGTGAAGGCAGAATTATTTTTGATGAGGTTAAGTGGCAAAGTTGTTTTTAATAAAGTAAATTTAAGGAATTTATTCTGGCGGAGTCCATTACACAAAAATTCTAGAAGGTACGTAGGGTTTTCCATAGAGGGAAAAATCGAGAATTGTAAAGTAGTATCGTTTGGTTTGTCGGCAGAAAGGGACACAATAATAAATGAGAAACAGACAAGTGTAGGGACTAAAGAAGAAGCAATATGTAAAAATCAGGATAATAGGGATGATAAGTTTATGGTATGTGAGATAACAGGGAGGATAAGGATAGATATAGAAGGGGGAGAGATAGGGATGAAGAGTATTAGGATGGTAAGAAGGAAGACTTGGAGGGTCAAGAAGAGAGTTAGATTTAAATAACTTAATGAACAAAGGATAGAGATAGGTGAACTTTAGTATAGATATAGAACAAGGGATAGAATAGGTGTATATATAAAAGTAGAAGTAAGTGTTTATAGAAAATAAAGCTAGGTATAGGATAAATATGGGAGATAATTAGAAATAAGTTTAGGATGAGAATAAAGAGTAAATGTAGGAAGAAAATAAGATAGGTTAAGTGTAGATATTTCATAGAAGATTAGTGGAGAGTTAGGAATAGAGTAAGAGTAGGATAGGTATATAGGATTAGGTAGGGGGAAGTAAAGTATAGTGAAGATTAGTTAAAAGTTAGGAATAGGATAGGTATATAGGATGTATATAGGATTAGATGGATGAGTAGGATGAAGTTAGGGATAATTTCAGTTTATAAAATTAAGTGAGAGTTAGGAATAGAATAGGGATATAGGGTAGGTGTAAATATTTTTTTTTCGATTGGAGACAAAGTAGGTAAGTTAGATAGATAAGGATAGAGAGAGATAGGCAATTTTTTTTGTAATTCTTTTGTCTAAATGCTTTATATTTGCATTCAAATAAGTGGGATTATTTGTATTCAAATAGGGGAAAATACTCATATTTAGACCAGGGTAGAAAATTAAATAATCACATCAAATAATTTAAACACCGTGTATAAGGAATTTCATTAAATAATACGCGTTATTAAAACCATGAAGCATAAATAAACTCGGTTGTTTCAGTAAAAATAAGAAATTTAAATTATTTATAAGACGCTTTATATCAAAAGAAGCAGTATTGAAAAGCTCTGCGTGTAATGTAATTATTCCTAAACAAAGAGAAATTACGTGCAAAGTTTATATTAATTAACCCTATTTTAAGTAACCGGTAGTAAAACAAAGTGTACATATAATAATTAATATTTAAGTTGTATTCGCTAAAAATGAAAAGGATAGAAATCAATTTTAATTGGAGTTAATTAAACCGTTAATAACATATAATACCTATAGAAACTTGTAAAACCCAAGATTAAAATACCACGGAATAAGGCTCTGAGAATTAATAGTATGTTTAAACACCTGGGTTTATTTAAAAGCTCATTCGGCGTAAATTTTGCAGATAATTAATGTTTCAAAGAATCTTGGGAAAACGTCGCATAATAGTTACGAGAATTGCTAAAGCTGGGTATTTCACACTCCATGTGGACTAAAATAATCGATAATAAAGAATATCAAGTTGCACCAATAAGAACACGGTAGAGAAGGAAAGAGAAAATGCGTCAAGCAAAGACACATATTGTAAAAGGCGGATTTAAGCAACGTCACGGGGTCACAATTGGTTAAAATAGGATGCAAATATCAGAGGTAGAACAACGATTTCTGTACAAAATTAATTAGTTTTTCTCGGACATGCTTGCGTGCCGTGTGGAAATTTTCTGAGATTTAAATGGGGCGAGTGAAAATTCGTAAAATCGACGCGTGAGCGACGGACTGGGAACAGAGCATGAGAAATTCTAGAAACTGGCCGTTTTAGAGACTCGACCGACAGACAGGCTTTTTGCTATATATACCGGTGGTAATATGAATTTCGGCCTCTTAGACTCTTAGACTTTTGACGATTCGATGCGTTAAAAGCTCGTACATACGCGACTTGATTGAAGATGTTAAACCGTGCAGTTTAGTTTGATTAAATAATTTAAAGTTTGCGAGTATATTTTAGTGATTCAAAATAGCTTGTTATTTACGTGCTAACATGAATGTACTTCAGTGCACTTAAATACAAGGTAATAAAATTTAGTTTCACTGTACCAATTAGCAAAATTTACAACGACGAATGTATACACAAAAGTAGGCAGTTTTGGCGTATATTGGTGACAGAAGCATGAATTTCTTTGCTATTTTTCGGGGTGTTAATAATTAAATGGTTCAAATACGTGTCTGGATCCATGAAACAAGGGTCAGATAAACACAGATGAGTTCCGGAAAGGCCCAGAAACGACTTTGAATGGATGGTGATGGAGAAAATTTTAAAAGCGTAGAGAATCAGAAGCCGTAAATATAATCCTGTTGAATGGTGTGATTAACTAAAGAAACGATACTGAAGCTACGAGGACAGTAACCTTCAGGTAAATTATACTATTTTGTTTGACATTTTGTGTGTATTGAATGACTTTATAATTGATTTACTTTAAATGGACATTAGTGAAATTGTTCTAACCATAAAAGTTTAATTTTAAGATGAAATTTGCTTGTTTAAGTTAAAAGGAGTATTTTGTTTTGATGTTCGGGAATATGATGAAAATTTGGGTATGTCTTTGAGCTCAATTAGACGAACCTGGTTAATTAACGTAAAGGGGTGGTAGATGCTCCCTTTATACTCAGACTCCGGTCTGCTTATATTGTTATATTAATTAGAAGGCATCCAACAAGGACTTTAATTTTGGATGCACAGTAAAATGATAATAAAATTAATCTTGAAATTCTTTTTAAAACTGAAATTTATGCTGAGTTTTAATTTTGAAATTTTAATGTATTCTGAATATTGATGTAAATAGAGTTAACGTTGATGTTTTTGGTAGGAATGTGTTGTTTTTTTTATGAATGAGGAGGTTTATAACATTAGGTGAGCAGCCGAGGCGAAAAGCGTAGTTCATGGATTTTAAAGGTATCACAGCAATATATATATATATATATATATATATAAATATTATAAGTAGTTTTTTACACAAGGTAAGTTGATAAATACTAACGTATTGTAATTAATAAGATGAAATAATAACTTAGACTTTTTAAGTAAAGCCCAAATGATCATTTCAAATCGAGCTAGTAATTGAAAGAAGGAAAATATAAGGCCTTGGACAGGATTTGAACCTGCATCTCAGTTTTGCCGGAACTGTGCGTTTACCAATTCAAATCCTGTCTAAGGCCTTATATTTTCCTTCTTTCAATTACTAACTATTTATTGTTTTACAGCAGTGAAATCGATAATAATATTATTAGCACCCAATATCCTTTTCTACTGTTATTCATAATAAATCGACAAAATGACCTTGGGATAAATTGGATTTTAGATATGTTTACATTAATTATCATCGAGGTATTGAACGTTCTTCGCTTGCTAGGAACACAAATAATATTAATAATATTCGTAATGCTATACATATAGTTGCAAAAATTAAATATAAATTAAGGTTATATAACCTCTAATCAATTTAACAGATTTTTAAAGTTTTGGTAACTATTCATTATGAGTAATTCTTTGAATGATAATAATTTATTATAAATATCTATGTATTTACTACCTTGACATCTTATATGTTGTAAATAATTTTTTAGATGCAGTTCTTGAATTAATATTGTTTAAATTTTGAACTTTATATAAAAATCTAAAAACTACTTTTGCATTTTAAATACTCGTATCCTTATAAGAAATTAAGCGGTGTATTTAACATCATATATTTCAAATAATCGCTGGGGATCGTCATGAGTTTAATAGTTATGTTGATGTTTTCATTTTTTTATTCTAAAAGATCTCTCAAATTCAACGAATATTAGAAATATCTTCCGAAATATATAAAAGTTAGAAATATTTCTATTTTAAATTGTATCATATGTAAAAGTCTAAAGGAACGAAGGGTAATTTAGAAAACAAGTTTTAAAAAATACATAAAAGAAATTAATAAAGCAATGTTGAATGGAGTCCTCCACCAAGTTTTAGCAAAATGTTGCTGTCACATACTAAATTACTTAAACTAAAATTAGTTTTTTATTTATTAAGAAATAATTGACTTAAACCTCGATTATGATAACCTGAAGGTAATTTGGAATATCACTAATTTGGAATATTCCAAAATATCAGCAAATTATTTCATTTAATTCTAAACCACATTCGCTATCTGCTGTTAATTATTCATTAGCAATATCTAAAGGTAGTGACATTCAAATTGTCGTGAAAATAAGAAATAAAAAGCTATTTGCAATAATTGCATGTAAAGGTTCCAGATTTATACCCAGCATATTCGCAATGCACCCATAACTCACATATGAAACATTAACCCACTGCTCTCCTCTCACGTCATTGCTGAAATTTCTCTCACAGAAAAAACATTGTCTGTCGATCATTTGGCACTTGGAAGGAGTCACATTTCTAGACCACTCATTTCTGACTGTTTAGAAACGTAACATAGGTTTAACTTAGAGTCCGAGTCTTCGCTTTTACGACTTGTATTTCCGTTTGCCTTTTTCTTTTGTCGCATTTTCATTGTTTTTTTTTATTTATCAAAAGATAATCGGTTTTTGCTTTCCGGCTTTCTTTTTTTCGGTTTCTTCGCCTCTTTTGTGAGGAAAACTCGACACAATCGTAGATTTCATTGGTATACGGCCTTGATTAGAAATGCGATTTTTTGACAGTGGTACTGCTGAAATATCAAATAGCGTCACATTTAAACTGACCTCCTGTGTTCCTTTTTCTGAAGACCGTCTCCTGCTTTATCTCGTTGCAAATTTTCTGAAAGGCCTTATGTACTTTTGTGAAAATCACTCAAAGATGGTTCTTTGTGGACTTTAAGCGAATCTGGTATATCACTTCCAGGAGGAACTATTAAGTTCTTGGCAGGATCATTTATAGGCTAAAATGTATTATTTTCTATTTTTTAACTGTTCACACTCAGCGGCATGATAATCAGCTTCACTCAAAACATTTCTATCGAACGGAAATGTCCCTCTACACTAAATCCCTTGGCTGCTATTTTACCGGTTTAGCACTTGCAAAACGACTTCCCAAATAATTCAACATATCATAAGGAGTCAAAAATTTATTGTTTACACAAAACCAAACGTGCACTTCTTTGTTGTAATAATTCTTTAGCGGACTCGCGAAAGCTTTGCCTATCGACTGAACTTGTGTGTACAATTTGGTGGAAACAACACCAGCGTAACGTGGTCATCCCTCTCTATATCAGTAAGATCTGTTTTTGATGTGGCTTTAATGGCTATGGAAAATTAACAGAACTGCTGATTTTTCTGATGGTTTTCTATATTTAATGAAATGTTCAAACTATTGTGTGAACAAATGTTTGTATCCACTCGGGAGGAATGTATTCTGGTTATCAATCCTGGGGGGCGCCTGTCATGAGAATTTCGAACATATTTTCCTTGGAAAGATGATCGTAGGTGTCACAAAAAATCCTGCCGGGTTCATATATGTAATGATTGTGATTAAAGAGCCTCTCTCCGCGGACGTCATAGCACCATTTGTTTCTTGCCTCGACGAGCAACAATCTCTGGAAACTTACTATGAACTGCAGATAAGTCCGTCTCCTATACATTGAAAATAAGGTTAGAAAACTTTCTTTCGTTGTAAACTTTTTCAAGATCATATAATTCGTTCATACGTTCTTTCATAAAGCCATAAGCCCTCGCAAATGAAGTGTCTGTTGGTTTTCGCATATACAACTTGTCCTTGTTTCGCGACAAAAAAAAAACCTTCACCCAATATTGGCCAGCAGCCCCTTCATCAAAAGCATGTACAATGTTGTTTCTTGCTGCTAGTTGACACGATAATCTACATAACTCCAATTGGATCAATATCCATAAAATTTAGTTTCCATTTTAAGCGCATGATCGACTAAAATTCAAAACACTCATGAAACACTGGTTTACGCTCAATTTTCTTGCAGACGAGCTTTACTGTTAGAATGTTTTTTTCAGAAAAATATAAAAGAGCGATTCACAAAAAAATTGTAAAACACTGCATTGCGTAACATACAAATCAGGTATGCACATAGAAGAGTTTTTACAAGAATTGAATCTTTATGTTTTACTGTAACCTAATATAAACTTAATCTTTCTATAATAAAAACAATGCTAGAATAAGAAAGAAGGAAAATGTATTATCAATTCTTAAACTATCTTTACACAGGCAAGACTTTCGTTTTAGTATTAGAAAAAAATTATAAGAATTATAGGTGGGGATGCGTGTTGTTAGCCGACAAAACATTTTTCTCCAAAATATTGTATTGTTCAAGCGTGCACAAGGAGAAGGGAAGGTCAAACACGCTTTACTTTTTGGGGTAACAAAAGGGGTAAGCATTTAAGAGAGGAAAGTCGAGAAAGAAACTTACAACTACCTTATACAAACTAATAACAATATACAAACTACTTATTTTTTATGCCCGCTTGTATAAGTTGACGTGCTGTTGGGGATGATATAACGTTTATCATCCTCACCTGATAAACTGACTGTATTAGTAGGTTGAATATATAATTCATACTTTTTACTCCGTATACATTCCATCGTATTCATGAGGGCATCCGTATTATTATTTACAACGTCTTTAAAACTATCTACCGCAATTCCAGACACCACACTGTGGTTAACATCCCTTAATTTTCTTTATTGTATCTCTTTCACTTATAAAGCAATAACTTTTGGCTCTGGTGCCAACAAACTCTAACACTAAGTCAGCAATGAATTCGTCCTTAAACTTTCTCAGTACTTTTTTTATTATTAGGGAAATATTGTACTTATGGTTTGAAAAATAATTGCTCGTATCGAAGTAGTCTATATTGGCGCAAATATTACTATATAGAAATTAGAGGTATCAACACTAAAGAATTGGTGTCTGTGTATAAGAGGTGGATTTGGGTACCATATAAAGATTTCAATGTACTATAATGAAACTCGTACATCAACGTGTTTGATATATTCAAAATAGAAAAACTTGCATATATAGGTTATTATAATTGACTTTTACCAAATTCATCTGTATGATTATCAAATCCTCCCCTATATCTGTTAAAATTGAGTTTGGCAATAAGTTACTTACGCAGAATTTCTTACCCTCTTGCTCCGACCGCGTCACAATTTTAATATCAACCCATTTGTCGACATTTTCTATTGTTTTACCAAAAATAGCATTGTTCATTAATTTAAAGAAATCTTTTGTAGCAGTTTGAAGGATAGTGCTTAATTCTATATATGGCTTTGTCCACGGCGATTAGTCAAATTCCAATACCCGATCAATAGCAGCTAGTTTAAGTACATTTCGTAGGCATTGTTGGTTTCGATAATAGAGAATATAGTTCCTCTTGTGGTGTAGAATTACAAGAAGCTTAAGGTTCTTGGATTGGTACATGGTGGAATCACGTACTCAGGGTAGAATGGTAAATCACGGTGGAGGTTGTGAAGATCTTCTGGGGTACTCTAGATCGACTTCCAAGTTGTGCCCTCTATCGCTAGTTATAGGTATGTTTAAAATCTCGTTCTGAAATCTTTCAATATTTTATTCACTCATCGACTTGAACCCACCTGTAGGTAAGTATTGTCATATTGCTCACCCGTAGAGATTATTAGCATCGAAATCTGCCATGTACCTTGACGCTTCTTTAGAATTATAATCTTGCATGTGGTTATTGTTGGCACAAGCATGTCTTTGACTGCATTACGCTTGTCCACAGCGAATCCCATAGTTAGTAAATCTGACACTTACTTTTATTTTGAGTACCTTTTTCTAAATAATAAATAATTTTACTTGTTTTCGTTGTATACTGTAAATGATTTGCAGTGACAGTATCAAATTTTACTAATACTTCAATAAATATTAGAAGGTTTCAAGTATATTAAAAATAAAATGTCTGATTTATTTCTTAGTGGAGGGCATTGTTTCACCAATATTTAGTCACTTCTATTATACACCTAAGCACAACGCCAATATTATTATTCTATTTAATCTTTATAATGTATAATTTTACAGTCAACTGTTGTCTTGTCTTTATTGCTTTTTTGAAATAAATCTCTTGGATGTAATTTTTAAAATGTTCTTCAAACAATCTGTAAATATTCAACGTTTGTGGGACCTTTCACAAATTTAAATGTTCTATTGTAATCAATGCATTTGTTCGACCGAATAAGTTGTTACATATAGTTCTTATTCCAAATAAATCTAGCCGGTAATCCACAGAAAACTCTGTGAAGTATGTCACTACAATTCTGTATTTCGATAAAGTACCGAAAACCTCAACTGTACCAACAAGAATGGTTGCACAATATCTTAGTGAAAAGAATAGTGTAAATGTTTTTAGAGGTTCCCGAAATACTATCGCGTGGAAAACACCAATCTTAATGGGAAATTATTTTAGACGCTAGCTAATCTCGAAAAACGGTGGCTCCTAGGCAAAACCTCTCAGAAAGAATAACAGAAGAATGCCAACACCTGAGATCGGGAATGTAACTCTGGTCTACGTTTCACACGAGGAATAATCAACCACACCAATTTAAAACAAACTTAAAATACACATAACGATAGAAACACTAATATCCCTATTTAAAAACTGAGAGTTCAAAAAAGAGTTTCCAAAATCCAAAGCTAAAATACCTATATATTCATCGCGCTTCTAGGCAATGCAACATATTTTATTATATCAAGGCTGGAATTATTAACTTTATTAGTTATGAAAAACACCAAGCTAAAGAAGTTTTTACTCTATTACACAATTATTTTTATCACAAGTACATATAAACATTCTTAAACAAAGAAACAAGTACATAGAAAATTACTTAGCTCAATGGCAAACGCTTTGGGCAAAAAAGTACTTTATAAGTTTTTAAACCAAAAACAAGATCGCGCTGAGAGTACGTTTATAGTTTATACAGTTTATACAGCTAAAAAATTAGTTCATTAATTTACAGATACCGTAGGTTATAGTTTCAGAGCTTTATTATAAATACCTGTAGTAATTTGTCTGTAGATACCTTTCGAAGCAACTAAAATCGATGATATTCAGGACTCAATTCGTTCTAACCAGATCTTACGGGACTTGTGGGACTTCGTTAGAAAGTTTGACATTCTTAATTAACATGCCTTTTACCAACATAAAGTTGTTTATTTATGGGCACCAACTATTCCTGAAATTAAAAGTCACCAACCTGGCAGTATATTGTTACAAATTCCAATGACTAATCACATTAATCAGTTCGATACCTTATTATTCAAATGTTAACTGTACCTGGTAGTTAATAATTTTGTCTGGCATTTGAAAGTAATTCGAGTAGAGTGAACTAAAATTAAAATAAATTTGGGTTGTTTCGTAATGACCGGTTTTGCAGTTGTTGCAGCTAGCCACACTGGAGCATTTTTTTCTGCATAATAACCAACCAAGCACTTGGAGTATTTGTCCCGCAACGCCATATATACTACCATATCGGAGACTTAAGTCACTGATAGTTAGTTGTTTAAATTCGAGTATAGAGGACGCATGAGAAACATTTTGTATTCATTAATACACTATGATTTGTGCATAATGCAAGAACTGGGTTGCTTGTTTTGCAGAGAGTTAGACGAGCTGCAACAACAGAGGAACCGGTTATTGGCTTTTCCTTTTACAAAATAATCAACAATTTATTTTAATTTTCGCTTACTATACTCGAATTACTTCCACAACGCCTGAATAAATTATTCATTATTATTTAGCTGAAAACGTATTAGTTTCGGATAACCTACTTCCTTATTCAGCATTGGGTGTAGTACTTTCTTAGAAGGTCCTCCAGTGTTGAGTAGGTAACCGATCACTTTTTTAAATTCATCTTGTCTTTTGATTAATTATTAAAATTTTTTCTGGCAATGCCATTTGTACAACATATCGGAAACTCGAAAAGGCACCGTTAGTTAGTTGTTTACGTTCGAGTATAGAAAGCGAATGAGAAACTTTTTGCGCTTATTAATACTCCTTGATTTGTGTATAATTCAAGACTTGGTAGGTTGTTTTGCAGAGGGAAATCCGCCAGTCTGATGAGCAACTACAGCGAAACCGGTCACTGGCTTCGGTTTTTATAAAATAAACAATTTATTTAAATTTTTGTTCACTATAATCGAATTATATTCACAGTGCCAGACAAAATTATTTGTTTCCAATTAGCTGGAATGTATTAGTTTCTGATGGCCAACTTCCTCAATTTGCATTGGTTGTAGTACTTTCTTAGAAGGTCCGCCAGTGTTAAATAGGTAATCGGTCGTTTGTTTTAATTTATGTTAACTATAGCTACTCAAGTTTTCCTGTTGTATCTTTCCATGGCAATGACAAAGTGTCCGACAAAAAGTTTTCTCTTGATAAAACGATTCGATATTACTTTCTGAGAATTCGAACAAATGAATTAAGACTGAAATTAAAATCATTTTTCTTGTTTTTCTTTATATAACATATATAACATAATCTTGCTGAAACATTAATTTTTCCCAAGGAAAGAACTTTCCATTTCCTGCATCAGCACAATTTTGCGTGTATTTTTTCTTCGTTCCAAGACAATGACGTCATCGGTGCCAACGTTATATTATTTTATCAAAAACAAATGAATTATAAAACTGCAGTACTTTAGAATATGAAGTTATGATAATGATATCATTTTTAACCTTAAAAACCGCCATAATGATTTTGACAACTATTGAGTATGAATGGTACAAAGTACTAAATTGTTTACAACAAAAAGCTGAATATACTACTATCCATTATATAGTAAATCAACTATCTTTTGCGTACAAATTTGGAATTCGGTAATATACTGTGATTGCTAAAATTTCTTTCTTTATTACCTTCACCGCATTGAATAGCTGTTTTTATCATTGGCCCTATTTCCAATAATACTTTTCGTCTTCTTATATTAGTGCAAGATGGCAATTTAACTGTGTCACATAGCATTCAATGTAATTCATAGTCATTTCTTTCACAATTATCATTAAATGTTGCTAAATTATTGGATGGATTAATTTCTTCATCATGATTTGTATCAATTTCATGGTGAATTTCGGTTGATAAAGTTTCTGCTAAATTTTTTGCTGAACTTGATTTTAATTTGTAATTTGTATCTTTAAGGGAAGAACTAGAAGAAGTATGAGCAGTAGAATCTGTCACAAAAAAATTATTAATGCCATCTTTTTACTTTTCACTATTCGTTTTCTATTCTCATGTACAAAAAGGTTTATTTTTATAATCTTTAATCTCTTACAATTAACAAAATAACAATATCAAAAATTAATATTGTGTTTTTGATTTTTAAAGAAGATAGGCAAACTAACGACGTAAAATGCTTTGCATTATATAAAATTAACAAAAAAATTGTTAATAAATGAATTAGTAAAATACTATTGATTGATTTTATTATGATAAAATAATATAAGTTGAAACAATAGGTATATTGCTATTCACATCACGATTTTATTAAACTGTTGAACAGACAATATTTGCACAAAAATGGATTATATAGTAAACAATTTATTGTTACTTATAAATAATAGTAGTATAAAATTTGGAAACATCAGCTTTCTAAATTATATATTATACTAGCAAAATGTGTAACAATAAAGAAACAATCGCTATCATAGAAAAATCAACAATATGGAAGTTCAAGTTTATAAAGTTAATTAGAACTTCAAGCAGGTGGGAAAGCCTCGCTGTTGGAATTGATATTAGAACAGATTAAAAATTAAAATGAAGGTATTGGAGTACCAAGATGTGACTGAATTTTCCGCAGGGTTAAGTACGCGACGTGTGACATAAGGTTGAACTTCGCATGCAACAGTGGGTTAGATTTCACACGGGAAGGGGCTAAACGTGGGGTTAATATTGTTACGACGGTTAAAAAAAGGTCAGGATTTAGGCGGTTCATTGCTCTAATAATTTGGATGTTGTAGTATTTGGCGTTAAGGGAGCTACTGTTGTTGGATAACCTAGGCAACTGTTGCAAGACAGATTGATGCTGTTGGATATTCTTAAATATTCTACAAATAGTGAGTAGCATAAGTTTTACATGTAGATTTATTTATAATGTATTTATGGAATGAAATGAAGAAGATTGGTTTTTATGTAATACGAAATTAATCAAAGTGAAAGTAATGATTTTCTTGAGCTAAATTAGAGACAAGATTAGCGTCTATTGGCCGTACTAGCGAAATTTAGAATTAGTTAAAGCATGAAACTTTCGTATTTTGAATGGACAATGGACAATGAAGTGATTAAAAGAAAAGTTGATATTTAACTGTTTTCTCTGTTTGCTATTAAAGTAATTTTCAGAAATGGGATTTATAATGTCATGTAATTCAATATGGGCAACGGAAAAAGTTGGAGTGATAGTGTTATTGTCGGAGGCTTTCACCGCCGGAGTCAATATAAATTATTATGGTTCCGAGTTGGGACCGTGTCATTTTAAAAAACTAAGGTCGACGTTTTGCCCACTTTGTAAGGGGCTTCATCAGGACAAGAAAAAAAAAGAAATAAAAAATACAAATAATAATAAAGATAAGAATGATAATATTAAGTAGACAAGTTAAAGTATAAATAGTATGTAAAGTTACTTCTGAACTAGTAGACTCACTAGCCCATTTAAGCCAAAAGGTGTCTTGTGGCAAAGTAACTTATTAAGTAACCTATCTTTATTATTATTTTTATTTTTTATTTATTTTTCTTTCTTGTCCTTACAAAAGTGGGCGAAACGTCGACCTTAGTTTATAAAATGACACGGTCCCAACCTGTAACCATAAATATTTATTGGAGTGATACTGATAATGATGGATTTGATTTACTCCTTTTTAAGATTTGTTTTAGTAATACCTGGAAAGTTGAATTTTAGGAAGTTATGTATTTTTTTAGGAATGTACTTTTGCTCTTATATTGCAATTATTATATGTCGATAGAGTTTAAGTATTGGTTAAATTTTATTTGAACTTATTTAGAAACTAGGTAAAACTAACTTGTTACACGATATCCAATCACCTTTGTGATGGAATCTTATTAGGGGAGTCCCTGATTTCGTAAATTTTCTTAATTATGACAAAACCTAATAAGGTTGTAAGATATTTTCGACAAAGACAATTATAGTGTGATAAATTTAAGAAATCAAAAGGGAAAAAGACCTTTTTCGGAATAACAGTCTTCCGTATAGGGAATAATATCGAAAGAATTGCTGCGACAAGACGGTTTGGTGTGCCTTACTTTTGACAATGGGAAAATCTTTTAGGGTAATTGAATATAATAACGTAGGTGTTTGTATTCCAACTATTTTATTATATTTATTTTTATTATTTCTTCCATAGAAACTCACTTCCGCATCGCTGTAATTACCGGCGTACCCTTAAATTATTATGATGTCCTCACCCCTTTAGGACGAAGTTAAATTTATTACGCAACGCTCATTTTACCCATAAGAATCTTTGCAATATCACTTAGCCAAGGTCTTCCGCACAGCAAGAAACACACTTGTATTGGTGTTGATTAAAATTAAATTCTAGAAATATATCTATTTTGTTACATTTCCATTTTGAAAATTTTACTGTGTCGGTATTTTTTGTTGCTAAATGAAAGAGCGTTGCGCTTTTCTTTAAACGATTTTATTGTATTAATTAGGTTCGGAGGATTTTTAAATCCTACACGGGGAAATTACCAGTATTATCATGTTTTAATGTAAGCGTTACCTGAAAAGCACACAAAGATTTGGTTCTTACGTAAGTCCAGACAATGACTTACCATTTGTGGTTTGGAAAAACGCTGGGATTCCGGTTCTCAAGTTTAGCACGCAGCTGTGCCCACCAATGCGCGTCACAGAACTTTAACAACGCTTGAAGGGAGAGATGTTTTGTGGGAGCGGATATGTCAAAAATTTCAGCATCAGCAAAATATCTGATAGTTATGCTATTACAACATACAATTTACAACTAAAATAATGTATAACACAAAACTTTACGGTATTGTCACTAGGAAAGTCGGGCATTTTCATTTCAGAGTTTTTGTTAGAACATAAAAGTACACAGCAACAAAACACCATTGTTCGTGAGGATTAACCAATTAACAAAAGTTCGTTATATTTTTCAATATTACTGGTAAATAAATGCGGAACACAAAATTACTGAAAATATGAAAAACGCTCTTAAATGTTCACACCACAACAAACTTCTAAATAGATTGTTTGAAATTTGCCAATTGAAGTTCTTCTCACATTTTTATTGGCGACAGTTTCCTACAGTTTTTAACATCTCGCGGGGGTAGTATGAACTAAAACTGTGAACCAAGCAGGTCCACAATTGTGCGCACCTCGTGTTTATGTGTTTCTGAAGTTTCTTGAAGTTTTGGATTTAATGATGAGGTATTTGGTTTATACACAGCGTAATGAAGGATCAATTTGTAGGATGCTAATCCAATGTTTCCTTGTAAATCAAAATGAAGTTGAAAGGAATAATATATTTATGAATTTGTACAAGGCATACTTGAGCGTATGCTTACCCGACAGCTGACAAAATGTCACTATCACGGAAGTAGTGATAATATAAAGGCGCATAGGCCACTATATATTTTTAACTGGTGGGGTACAATACATACGTAACCTTGAACTTACACAAGTGATTGCGATATAATAAATTTAAACAGTTGCAACTTAAAAAACGAGGAATCTCTTAGGCATTACTCTGCCAAATCCCTGACTTTTCCCACTATGAAATCTGAAGCAGTACATAAATATTTGATCAATACGGTTAAACCGTTTTAACATTACTCATCGTTTTTAATTGAACCCGATAACTACATAATCTAGTGAAATTTAATAACACGTATAAATCTCTAATACAGTTTGTTTGGAATTTAGACCAGGATATCAGTTGATTATGTATACAGAGCACTCGACTACTGAGCCCATATTCTATTACATCATTTTAAATGGATTAAGTATATAAATATTTTTGCATTAGCCTCTGTTGCCTACTTTTTATACAATGGAATAATAAAAACAGCTTGCAATTATAAAACCAAATAACTGGTACATAATTTATGTTGTGGTTGGTCACGTTTTAAACAAGTGAAAGTCTTACTAAATTTAATTTTAACTTTTGGGTGCATTAACTCGGAGGTTTATAAATATAATCTTACAATGTTATTTTTGTATTTTGGCAGCTTATTTGTTGTACACAAATTAATACAGCAACGTCATGTCTTTTTTGAAATGTTCCAAATAGCAACAAGTTTTGAAAGCACGTGACTTTTTGTTACATTAATACCCATAGATTTAATCAAAATAAGGGTTGAGAATTCGTAAAGAAGCACTGCAATGCTGCTATAGTGATTATTTAATTTAATCTTATCGTCATATGGTAACATCGATTTTAAAATTATATTGCAGTAACGTCAACGCCGTTGGAGCCATGACTATCATTCCACAATACCAGATTTTCATTTTGGTCTTTAGTTTTGTCAGTAATATTTGGGATTTCTGCGCAGGTCGTTGAGATTTTAAAAGACCTATAGTTATGTTTGTTAAATTGATTCAACTTCAACAATCTTTATACTGAAAGAACTCCATGACTAATTACGTCAAAAAGCTAAAGCAAAGGGAGCCAGATTACGCAGATATAATAAAATTTCTAAAAGAAAAGTACAACATAAAAGTTTTGTAATGAACCCAAAACAATTTTTAAATAATCTCTGCAGTAATAATGTCATAAGTTTAAGTTATAAAATTAATGAAGAAGTATTTACAAAATTTTGGGAAACAACTTGGTCAAGTACTGTGATGGTTGATTTGAATGCCCCAAAGTTACATGAGCTTAATGCTGAAGTTGCGGAAATTAAAACCATGGCCTAACCAATATTTAGACATGAGGAAATTGCAATTAGCAAACTTAAAAATTGGAAAACTCCAGGACCCGATAACGTTCATAACTTTTGGTTAAAAAGTTTTAAATCATCACATCAACCGCTAGCAAATTCTTACACAAAAGCATTAAAAGAACCAAAAAACGTACCTCAGTATTTATTATTTGGTCAAACATACCTTATTCTGAAACAAGGAAACCCCATGGATCCACAAAATTATAGACCAATTACGTGTTTGTCAGCTTTCTACAAATTACTAACTAGTTTTATTACAAATTTTATTTATAAACATAGCAACGAAAACAATATCATTACAACTGAACAGAAAGGATGTGTTAGTGAATGTTTTGGAAGTAAGGAAGAAGGAACAGTTAATAATACGACACAATAATTATGAAACACGTACTGGCAAAGAAACGTAACTTACATTGCTGCTACATGGATTTTAAGAAAGCATATGATTTTGTACCTCATAATTGGTTAATGTTTGTTCTCGACCTGTACAGGATTCACCTAGCTATTCAAAATTTGTTAAATCACGTGCTGAAGAAAGCTGACTATAAACAGCCGATGTACTTCATTATAAATTGTGTAACCCCGAGAGTTTTAAACACTTTAATTTACTAATATTGGAGGATCCTAAAACCTTTAGGATTTTCCGGTACGTTAAAAATACCTGTTCGCTTTATACTTTATGGTACTGTAATACGTCAATTGCTTTAACAAGGAACAGGCAGTTGAACGTATGCATATTGGTTGTCCAAATCCTGTAGCTGATTTGTATTAACCCAAAAATATAGTAGTAGTATTTTGTGCCTTTAAAGTCGTAGTTCATTGTAGACTGTATTATAGGTATGACTCAACAGGTTGTTCTTGTTAATAATTACTTTTCAAACTATTAGTTTTAGTCACTTGCGGTGTCCTGCTTGAATACCGTACACGTGATGCCGTTGTAAGTGTATTTAAGGAATACTTTAGCAGTGCCTACGTTCACTCAGTTTCATACGATGTACGTCACACATCTAACACATTTAGCTACCTTACATGGGATTTTCCAATGCTCCACCCGAAGGTACTACATTGGCCAGAAAGCGAGTTTTTTTTACCTAAAAAATTTGGAATTCTACCGAACCCTTGCTGTTCCAAGCAAGGTAGAGATCTTTAACGTGCGTGACAACACACACACGGGACCTCCATTTTACCTTTCATCCGAACGGGGGTGTATTTTTGTGAAAAAGATCGCCTAACATTTTTCAAGCGGACCGTGTCGGGATTTGAACCCGGGACCTTGGGCGTAGTAGTCATTCACATACCACTACGCCACGGAGCCGCCTAACATTTAGCTACCGCCGAACCATATTCATGGATTTTATAACAAAAACCGAGGTTGTATTGTCCATCAGAAACCTTAAATGTAAGATGAGATCGAGCAAGAATCAAATTCCTTCATTCTTAGTACGTGATTGCTGCAGAATATTTAGTAAACCACTAACATTTCTGTTTAATGTGCTACTGAATACCGGTATTTTGCCGATAGCTAATACGTTGAAAAAATTTGTCCTGTCCTAAAAGGTGGAGCGACTAGAATTGTATCGAATTACAGGCCTACTAGTAGTCCTTCGAACTGTTCAAAAGTGTTCGAGATGGTTATACATCTGCGTATGTATCCGCTCGTACGTAATTATATATCAATGGAGCAACACGGTTTCGTGGAACGACGATCAACGGAACTGAATCTTATGTGCTTTACACAAGATGTTTCCAAAATAGTGGATGTCGGATGGATGCCCAATATACAGACTTTACAAAACCTTTAGATCGTATTAATCTCAACATTTTAATTATCTAGTTTCAAAGCTGTGCATTCTGTAACCTGCTAATCAAGCTGTTTACATCCTGTTTATCAAATAGACTTCAATTTGTTTATTGTAATGACCACAAATCTAGTTATTTTACCGCAGAATCAGGAGTATTACAGCAAGGCTTGGGTCCACTTTTGTTTGTAATCTTAACTAACGACTTGAAGATTGCAGTCATATGCAGGCCCAGCTTCTGGCACTACAGAGATTGTCCGACACTAATTAACTCAAGGTAAACATTAGCAAACGCAAAGTGATGTCGTTCTCACGTAAAGTGTCGCTTATTGTCATTCATTATACTATAAATAACTGTCAATTCCAGCTTGACGATCCTAGGCGTATCTTTGCCCATCTTCCTCATGCAGTACAAATTTTAGAAATGTTGGCTGCTTTGTAGCTATTCTTTGTTCTTTTCCTTTTCCTTAGGGTGTTATTTGCCTATCTGGTGGTTTCTTCTTACTTTTTCGATGGTTGCTAAAGGTGGAAGGTGGCTGGCAGGTAGTTGATTGCATGTTTATTTTTTGATGGATGTATAACTGTGCCTGTGCCTTTTTTTTAATTATTGCTATCCAACATCTAGTAAGTGTCGGGGATGTGGTTTTCTTTTGGGTTTGTTTGTGTTATATGGAGTTGCGATCTTGCGTAGGTGTGCTAGATCTGTGGTGTCTATTGTGTTGTAGGTGTTTGTTGCTAATTGTGTAAAGTAGGTTTCTATTGTTGGTAGTCGTGTCTTAGTGTCTCGTTGCGTACATATCAGGGTGCTCTAGTCATGGTTCTCATAGTCTCGTTATGTAGTGCATCTAGTTTACGTTTATTGGTTTGGTTAGTGTATGTGTACTAGGCCTCAGTCGCCTAACTAAGTATTGGTCTCAGGTGCGTTTTGTATGTCTTTAGTCTCATTTCTAGTGGTAGTCCGTTTTTGTGGGTAAGTATGCCGTGAAGATAGACTTTTGTGCGTCTCGTTTTGTTGAGCGTTTCTGTTACATGTTTGTTGAATATATTTTATCGTGGAGTTCCAAGTCAGATGTTGTCTGTCAAGTCGTGGTGGGTTGTGTGTGGTTGCCCTTCGTTTGGAGAAGTTAATTGGTTCTGTTTCTTGTACGTTTAGTTTGATCTTCCATTAATCAAACCAGCTTGGCAGTACATCGAGCTGTTTTTGTATTTTGTTCATGGCATCTTGGGCGTTGCGTACTTTTGTTGCGAGTAGTGTATCGTTGGCGTAGATTGCAAAGAACGAGTCGGGTTGATTCGGTATATCGTGTTATGTCATTGTCTGTTGGAAACTGTAGTAAGTAGTTTAGTGCCGTGTTCACAATGTCGAAGAAGTTTTTGTATTTAGTGGAGTTAACAGAGTGCATTTCTTTCAGTACGTTTGTGAATTGTGTCGCACTGTCCTTGGCTGTGTATAGCATACCGTGTTGTCCTTGTAGCGGTGTGGGTTAGGGATTCTTTTTTTGAAAGTAGTTTCCGATTCAGTCTGGTGAGTTCGGTTGCGTGTTTTTAGGCGAGATTGTTTTTTTGCTGTATTGTAGGGCTTGTTTTATTGTGCTCGTTAGGTTTTGTACGTGTGTGTCTATGTCTTGTGCGTTGTTTATGTCCGGGTGGCCGTCCGTGATCATTCTTTGCGGTGCTTCGTTAAATTTTCTCCAGTTGTGTCTATGTCTGGGTCGTACGTGTGTCGTCTGTGATTGTGTTGGTATCGTTGTGATTATCGGTAGGTAGTCCGAACTTAAGTCGTGTATTAGTTGTGTTTGTATTGGATAGGGTATATATTGTAGTATGGATATGTCTAAAACTTCTGCTTCGTATTGTCTTGTTGGGTGAATTCTTGTCGGTTCGTTAGGTTCGATTATGTCAAAGTGTTTGTTCAATGAGTGCATGTGGAGTATACGCCCGCTCTTGTTGTCCGTTCTTGCTCCTCATGCTTGTTATTTGGCGTTTAGATCCCCAATGATTATTGTCGAAGTGTGGTCTTGCAGTAAATTGTCTATGTCTTCCGTGCCTAGGTCAGGTCTGTGAGGGCTTCTGTAAATAGCTATGATGTTTATGTAGTGTTCGTTTGTCATAAGTCATGCGCCTACAGCGTCGAGGATAGTGGGTTTTAGCTGTAATTGTTCGTGTAGTAGTCTTTTCTGTATTAGGATGGCTACCCCTCCATTCGGTGGTTGTCCAAGAGGTATGTCGCGGTCCTTTCTGTATATAATGTAGTTTGCCAGTTCTATTGGATTTCTAGTGCTTATCCTCGTATCTGATATTAGTGCTATGTCTACGTTATGTTCTTGTAAAAAGTGTTTGAGTTCCGTGATTCCGTTTTGTATATCGTTTGCGTTCCAGGATAGCAGTACTTTGTGTCGTGCGTTAGTTGTGTTAGCCATTAAATGTCTGTATAATGTCACATAATGCTGCTAGTAACGATGTGACTCGAAAGTGTAATTGGTTATTAGTGTATTAGGGTCTGTGCTCAGTGGTCGATTTTGTTCAGTACTTTGCTGAATTTGGAGGTGGTGTCGTTTTTTTGTGGTAGTTATTTTGACGTTGGACGTTGTGGGTTTCGGTGTGCCTGTGTTGTGTAGTGTACTTGTCGAGGCTAAGGAGACTAGTATTGGTGTCATGGCTTGCGTGTTTTCGTTTCTTGTTTCTGTTACGGTCGTGTTGGTAGTTGCTTTGTTCTTGCGTCGTTGTCCCCGTGATTTGTCTTTATGTCTTTGTCTCTCGCTTTCTGTGTCGGAGTTTAAGTGTTTGTCACTGTTGTAAGTATCGTCAACTCGATCTCCCATCCTGGTTGATCACTATCACATTACCGATAACAAATTTATTGCTAAACACTTTGCTTACACTAGTGCTAACTCCCGAAACTAACTAACGAAATTAATATTTCTCTACACATGTCTATATTTGTCTGTGTCTAGATATACGCCCTTAACTGTCAATTGAAATGCGTCGCAACTATAAATGGTCTTTTGATATCATTTCTATGTGAAAGACTGTTATTTCGCATAAACCTCCCTAGCTCCAGCATCATAAATTTGATCATAAATACAAAAAATTCATTAAAATAAACTGCTTTTTCCAAATAAGATTATCACCGGGGTAGTTCAATATTCTATAAAAATCACCGCCCTTATGTATTTCCTAATTCAAATAAAATAAAAATCAACTTAAACTTAACCTTTATTAACATAAAGATAATTTCAATTCACATACACATGTACTTTCCTAATATTAAATCTTACTTGCAAATATAACTTATATTTAAGCAATCAACAAAACTATTTACTACTCGAAATTTTTTCTGCTTTCCTATTTAGTTATAAGACATTAATGAATCCCAAATTATTAGCAATGAAGTTCATAAAAACAAAAAAAAACAGTGCAATATCAACGTCGCGCTATATCATTATCCTTAACATCTATATATTTCTTAATATTTTACGCTAATAACCTTTTCCTTAAATTTAGTAACCATCCGCCTGGTTGATAAATTCTTAATAAAAAAAATCACTATGATGTTCAATTGATGTTCTACGTCGAAAAATGTCAAACATATTTACGTTCAAACTCATATAAATTATACCTATAATATTAATTACATTTGGATCGTCTAATTTATGGTTCAAAATGTCCAGACCACACCGCTTCCATTTTATTAATAATCCACTTCCTGTTTTCTTTTCAATTCTTTGAACAACAATTACAACACAAACTGAAAATGGCGGGATGAACAACTCCAATTTTCGTACGCATAAACGGTCATTATGACACTAATTTCACCCGCAAGTGTATTGAAAGTACCTTGCCAAGACGCAAGCATAGGTTCACATAATTTATCGTATACCGCATTTCTCTCCCATTTCGCTGTGTTACATTCAACTTTCTAAAATGCCCTAACCTCACTACATTTTTAATTTCTACACTGGTATCTCTTGATTTTCTACTTTCTGAACTTAAATTGTTCTACGCTTTCATACAGAACCACCATCTCCCCGTCCGCGATTTCATATTCTCGTATCCCTACATAATTGATATGTCCAGGTTAACGTTTTCTATATAATTGACTTCAATTCTAATTTCGTCCAACAAAACTAATCTGCGCCTAATGTACATTATATTTTATTACGGTCAGCGTTTGTTTGATACAATGGGTCGAGTTTATTCTATGCTATTTTTACCAATTCTCACACTTTTCATTTATTACAATGTATTTATCTGTTTAAGTGATTGTCACATTCCACGTCTGCTCTGTGGTTTTATTAACGTCGTCGCCCTTTCATTCTTATAGCAAGACAACTGTTGACAATTTTCAGTGATTATTAAGTCAAAGCCTATTTTTTGTGGAGATGTTGAAGCAAGTATGCTCATGTACCCGTATTAAGGATTTTGCCAAGTAGCGGTATAAGAGGGATGCCAAACGCCCTCAACATGTAAAAACAGTGTACCAAATATTATTTGGCCAAGGCTGAAAATTTGCGCACAGCTTGTCTAGTGATCCAGGAATGCAGGATAGTATTTGCGGATCGATACATCGGTATTTAGAGGGTTGTCGAACACCCCAAACATGTCAAGTACACGGTCTAATTTTTATTATTAGGTCAAGCTTGAAATTTTGATAACAGCTACTATTTCAAGCATATATTCTAAGATGGAGACCAAAATGTCGGTATTCCCCCCCCCCCCCCGAACAATTTAAACATTCCTTTGTCATGCGGCCGTACCATGTTTTTTACCTACTATTACTTTACTACTTTCTGTAATAGTAAACATTAAGACAAATTGATTGAATTTTAACTATGTGTATAGTATTCTCCACTGACTTTGTGCAGCTGTCATTCATTATGTAACAAGGGTTGAGCACTGTCCCGTCGGAAACACCGTCCTATCAATACAAACGCATGAAGTTGATTAAAGATTAAATTGTATTTTTGTGAATCAATGGCGGGTAATAACGTGAAACCGAAAGAGGCTATAATAATTTAAGTCAGGTCCATTGAGGCAGCGCATTTCTTGGATGCTCCCGTAGGTTTTCCTGATGATGGAAATAAAATTTGGAATATTTCTTATTTCTTCTTCAAAATCGAGAAAATTAAAGAGGTAACTTTTTAATTAACATGATTTTGAATTCATTTTCATTGCTCGTATTTGGTAAAGTTGGCATACAAAAAAAAGACAACAGGATGTGACAGCTGATCTGGAAAAAAATAAAATTAAAACCAACTTACTGCAAATAGATAATTTTATGAAAGCTATAAAATTGAATTTAAATCCTTTTGATGCAGAAATTGATAAAGATGGTTTATACAATATCAAAACAGTAAAAGCTGCATCGAAAGTTATATGTGATTTTTTACTGAACACGTTAAAAAACGGAAATGAGCTGCGCGAAAAGTTTATATAGCCGAATGTTCTGAAAACGTCGATCGTTTCGAGAAACCAATTAAAAAAGAGCAATTCCCAATATCGCGTTATGTACCAAAAAGAAGATAGTGAAGTTTGGTTGAAAGGTGCAGGAAATAAGAATACAGCGCGATTTCTTTAGACGCCTATTAGCTTCTCGTTGAAAAATCACGTTGATCTTGCAAAAATTCTAACGTATCCAGTGACACCCCTCCCAAAGTCACTGTGCCATTTCGATGGTTCTATATGTAAGACAAATAAATCGACGTTGATGAACTTGTTGGCTGCGAAAGTGAATAGTTGAGCTCCATCGTACATCAATGTTGTTGTATGGCACAAAAATTTGTCGAAGTAGTATATTTCGTAAAATAAATTGTTATACTTAAAAACTGTTTTTTATTAAAGTATTCTGTAATCCACCTGTTTTTGTTAATGCACCGTGTAAAATTTCCATAACAGTTATGATCACAGCAAAAAGCTTTTTTGAAATAACTGAAACTGATGAGTGTAATGGTTATGTATTTTCACGCTTGTGTTACTACAAAAGAGCAGGAAAGGCTGGCAGGATGGCATAGATTTATCAGATTTAAGCAAAGTGTAATTTTGCAATAAGCAATGGAAAATGAATTCAAAATCATGTTAATTAAAAAGTTGCCTCTTTAATTTTCTCGATTTTGAAGAAGAAATAAGAAATATTCCAAATTCCATTTCCATCATCAGGAAAAGGTACGAGAACATTTAAGAAATGCGCTGCTCCAATAGACCTGACTCTAATTATTATAGCCTTTTTTGGTTTCGCGTTATTACCCGCCATTGATTCACAATAATATAATTTAGTCTTTAATCAATTTAGTGCGTTTGTATTGTTAGGACGATGCGTCCGACGGGATAGTGTTCAACCCTTGTTACATAATGAATGACAGCTGCACAAAGTCACTGGAACTTAGAATATATTGCTTGAAATAGTAGCTGTAACGTCATATGAAATTCAAGCTTGACCTAATAATATAAATTAGACCGTGTACATTACATGTTTGGAATGATCGGCAACCCTCTAAATATCGATGTATCGATCCGCAAATAGTATCCTACGTTCCTGGATCACTAAACAAGCTGTGCACAAATTTTCAGCCTTGACCAAATAATATTTGGGACATTCTTTTTTTACATGTTGAGAGCGTTGGGCATCCCTTCCATACCGCTATCTGGCAAAATCCTTAATACGGGTACATGAGCATACTTCCCTCAACATGTCCACAAAAATAGGCTTTGACTTAATAATCACTGAAAATTGTCAACTGCTCTTAATCTATTGCCATATAATAGTTTTAAAAAAATAACTTTGTATTTTGTTTCATAGCGACAAAATTGAAATATACTCATTAATTAAGAATAATTATTTATAAACTCTCTTATATCAAGCACTCCCATATAGTTCGGTCCTTCAAAATTAAATATTATTTCTTTCACATCTAATTTATTGTCGGCATAACGCATCATGTTACAGTACTTGTATATTCTATAATGGCATCTCGAGATTCAATTCATGTTTCATAAAATATCCTCTGTCTGTGATTTACTCTCAATGTCAGGGCGCAATTTTCTATGTTTCGTTACTGGCCTTATTACAAACCAGAGGTAGGTTAACCCAGCTTTAATATTTATATATGAGGCTCCTACGATCACAACCAGACAAATCACACCTACGCAATATTGAGAAAAACTGAAAAAACTGTGGTACATTCTGTTGCTATTATAAATTCAATATTTGTGTCTTAAAATATGGTACAAAAATATTTAAAAACATTACCGTTCTTATTTTTCTTTGAACAAATCGATCAAAAACCTTTTTTTTTAATGATTTATTTTGAACATAGCCGGTTTTGCAACCAAAAGTCGGTTTTGTCCGGTTTTGCAATTGATTAATAATTACTTTAAGTATAAACGAAGGAAGTTATAATATTAAATGTCTTTACTACACATGGCCGCTTTCTGTAACAGTTCGCACATCGGTAAATCGTTATCAGAATCTTCAGGTACCTCACTATATTGCGGATCAGTGTTCCTTTTAATTAAGCTCAAAAACATTAAAATTTTTGCTGAAGTCGTCAATCTTCACCGTAACGCAACGTTAACAGCATTTCGACATTTTTAAGTTTTTGAGCTTTAACTGAAACATGAATTGGAAGTTCGCTGGGCTTTATGTCAGAAATCCGTTTCCCTTTTTTAGTTACACCCAATTAATTTGACGTATCTGTGCGATAATTTAACTCGCCACTTACTATAATATCTCCTTTTTTGGATCGTTGAAAAATTAGCCTTTTAATCTGTGAAATTTTAAAGTGCAATGACGCAGGTGGCTTAATTACATAGTAGCTTGTTGTTTCCAGTATTGTACAATCCAGTCATCACCAACTAAAAGCAACCTCATGATATTCTTGAGGAACTGATATCGTCTCTAATCGTTTTAATTTTTTTCAATAATACCAAACACGCACAATCAGGCGGTATAAAAGAATGACCCGTTACAGGAAAAATAATTTGCACTTCTTCAACACACCGAGGTGCTTTTTGTAACCATTTTGCAACCATTACTAATATAGTGCAATTTTTATTTTGTCCCACACATCCTTACATGTGATTTACCAATTATCTACCCGAAGGTACTACATTGGCCAGGAAGCGAGTTCTTTTACCCGGAAAATTTGGAATTTTGCCGAACCCTTGCTGTTCCAAGCAAGGTAGGGATCTTTAACGTGCGTGACAACACTCACACACGGGACCTCCATTTTACCTCTCATCCGAACGAGGGTGTATTTTTGTGAAAAATGCTCGCCTAACATTTTTCATGCGGACCGTGTCGGGGTTCGAACCCGGGACCTTGGGCGTAGAGGTCACGCACATACCACTACGCCACGGAACCGCCTTCTGTCCCACACATCCGTCGGACATTAGTCGAACAATATAAATGATTTCCATTATACTTTCATTTCTTTTTAAACAGTTGTATAGCGCAGATACAATTTTGTTAGAGCCCTTAGATCGCTCATGTTCTAACCAGGAATACAAAAAAAAACGATATCTTTTCGAAGAAAAGATCTTGAGGAACCTACTCTGCCACTACAACATTGTAGCAATATAGTTGACGGCTGTAATACGCTTTTTGATCTGGTACTTTCGAGAAAACTAAATTTTTTTTGACAATCGTATGAGAGACTCATTAAACCCTTTCGATTTTCCTTTACTATACTAAAGAATGCGTTAGCTCTCTATGCAACCTTCTTATTGTTTGCAATTCTCTCTTCTTGTCCAACTCCTTTGATAACTTAAGTCCTTCTGTAAGTGACAAACATGTAGAACATGCATCTGTTTTGGGAGATCTAAATCCAACATTAAAACATGTATTAAATACGTGACGAAAATAACTAATTTTCACCTTTAGTTCGTGGTTGGTTTGTTGTTCATCGTACATTTTAAATAACGTCCTTACATTTAGATCAGAAGGAAGGTACTGCTTAATCGATTTACCCATACAGTAATGAGATTCGTTGGCTTTAATAGTTTTAATATAGGCTTTGACTGCATCCAATCTATTCTTAAACATGTTTGATTTTCTATCACCTCCACGCATTTCTGTTAGATCACACCTCTTCGGCTAACGCTAGATTACGCCATTTAAACGGTGTTTACCAATTTCCAGAAAAGTCTCTGGACAAACTCTTACTTCAAAATTTTGTTTTGAAACAACGTAGGTAACAGATTTTTCTTTAGGTTTTAATTTATTAGCATTAGTTGTTCTTGGTCGTTTGCGTTTAGGTGAAGAGATTATACAGAATCTGGTGATAAATTCGTCTTGCCTTATTTTATTTGGGGTCCTATAAAATCTGCTATGGAACGCCTGAATATCATTTAATGTCAACGTTCGACAGAGTAAGCTGCCAGTGCGGTGTTTACACTTTGCAAGGTTTAGTTTAAGCGATGTTTTTCCGCTATATCTGCAATTAATAAACAAAACAATTACCAAATGAAATGGTTTAACAGTCCTAAGGTAAATCTTGTAGGGTGCAGTCTGAACTGATGAGTCATAAAGTATATTACTTATCTTGCTGTTTGAGCCTACACCCTCGTCCATTTATCTTTCTGGATTTGTTTCTTTCTAGCAGTGTTTGGCGTTGTTTTGGTAACAAAGGGACAACTGTTCATTTTAATTCGCAATAGTAAATTCACAAATAATATAATTTTGTATAATTAAAACAAACTACACCTCATCGAAACGATACTCTTCGGTAAAGAATACGTTGAATAATGCATTTGTACTACTCAGGACGATTATACACTGTATTGCTATTGGCCAAATTGCACATGTCCGGGTTTGATCCCAACTTCATGTGGGACATGTTCGTTTTTGATATTAAGCATCAACTTTGTCATCTAAAATATATAGTAATTGATCGGTTTTGAAACTTGCAATGTGGACAGGCTTAAAGTAACCAGTCTTCTAATTCATATACAATAAAAAACTTTGTTTGTCCAAAAATGTGACATGTTCGGTTTTGATTCTAGACGCCTCATATGTTTGTTTATTTATTCTATTTCCTGTTTGCTTATATATACAAATTAGTAGTTCATGAGGACTTTAGCTATATTTTACAGTTTACACTAGTTAAGTACATTAAAATTATCCTGCAATTCGAATTTGTTATGTTGGATAAAAGTAATAAAATTAAAATTAAAAGACACTATACCATTGTTATAATAAGATTTAGGTCAAATGAACCGTGTCCACGGTACACCGTTGATGGCTCGTAATCGTGTACTTGAACCTGTGCTTTAGAATGACCATCTTTGTTTGCGTATACTATCCTGTTTAAACGATTGATACTACAATTTTTACAGTTAGAATGTCCTGGATAAAATAAAAATGAAAACCCTTTAGTTTCTTTATTTTCTTAGTTCTTTGTTTGCGCTTTTGTTGGACGGATTAACGTTTTGACATCTATACTTCTATTAATTCTTTTATTTTAGCGGGATGGTTCTTGCCGATTTTCTTTACCGCTACCCACCCCAACCACCGTAAATTGCTAGTGCGGCATCGTTTTATTGAATTACGAGATTGATCATCATACATTGTGCCACCTCCTTCTCTAGCGGGCTGATTCATGGTAAGAAACTCTCCTTTTAACATCCTAATGGGACTTTTGAGGCAAAGCATCGCTATTTAAACGCTTTGCTTATTAATAACCAAAAGTTAGACAGAATATTTAAATAAATTAAGGTAATATATGTATACAACAGACCCACCACAACAGATCAAATAAGATAGCGTATACTTATACTTGTTTTGATATACCTATTATCTGTAGTATAGGCAGCTATGTGATAAAGTCATATACTTAGAGGCATCATCACACGTATTGAAAACTACAAAGTCGAATGCATTATATAAGTAATCGGATTTTTGTAATAACAAATAGGTTAAAATTGATTATCATTGTTGCGGTAGCGAAGATACGTACAAGGTTTTGGCAAAGCAACCTTGTACATCTACTTAAGTATGATTTTATTATGTTGATAATATGTATTAAAACTACGCAGCTACACCGCTGCTATCCAAGGCCCCAGTTATAATTATAGAGGATATACGGTAGTCTGATAATATTAATTTGTTTCCCACTTACACAACACGTATCAGTAATTTTAACCTACTATCTAATATATTCTAACGATAAACATCCGTAATTAACTGAGGAAGCAAGTGTTCAATAGTTTTATAATTTTGAAGACGGCGTCATTTTTATTCATTTCCAAGTCCTCTAGAATGAATATTTTTGAAGGTTTATTGTGAAAAATAGGAATTCTTTTAAGCAAAAAAAAAGCTTATGAATATATATTTTGTCAACATTTGATTAGCGAGGAGTTGTATAAATTCATTTTATATATAAGTTCACGGTTCATTGCCTTTTGTGGAATTAGAATTATATATTGTATCGTTTTTACCTCAGCAACGTTGCCTGCAAGATGTGGTTAATTTTTTTATTTAAAATTTTCTTTCAAGATTCTGCTTTCTTTTTATTTATGAATCGATTTGGAACGCAGTGCAGAATCAATGGATCAAGCTTCACAAAATGTCTTTAAAAAAAATTTGAAGAATTTTTTCTGAAGAATGTGTCCTCCTTTGGGCGATAATTTTTGTCACAGGAACCACGTATGTGCTATTTTTTATACACAATAATGAGCGTTACCTTACTAGCATTAGGGAAAAATCTTAATTTAAAGAGTATTAATGTTTGTTCTCAATATTGTAGTAGCATTGCCGCTACAATGACTCTGCACATAATGCACAAACAAATAGAAAATGAACGAATGTAATTTTAAAGCAAAAAACACGCGCGTACATACACGTGTGCAGACGCACACACACTCACGTGCGCACGCGTATTGATGTCCAGGTAGTTGTAAGTAATTGTAGGAGTATGCAACCAATCACACTTCTAAATAACTGATCAATAAGCACGCAGAATACAAATAAATAACATGCGCATTTAAAGCACCCCTCAAACAACAATCAACTGGTCCGACACCTCTACAAATACGCAATAGAACTGTCCGAACGTATAATACCAACAAATGCAGGACATAAAAGTAGCTCCAAACGCTAGAGCAAATTACATCCTAATTGTTTTCTTCTTAAGATAGCCACCAAACTTCTTGGAGAGCATTTAAGATAGTATAAGACGAAAGTCGCGAAGTTTCTCGTGGACTTAAGGTTTTTCTTCTTACTGTGACCATCAAGTCTAACGGGCTAAAATGAAATAAATTCTTATAGCCACACTACACACGCAGTAACCCGTCATAACTGAACTTAGACCCGCCCCACCTTCGAAGTCATCAGGACCACCTCTGAAAACACGTGCGCCAACATGCACGCCAGGATTGGGAAAATTCAGCCACTAGCTCGCTTCAATTTCTACCAACCAAGGATGTCGCCCGTACGCAAGCATCTCCGCCTACCAACCGCAGTGTTCCGAAGCATGAAAACTCCTATCCCAATCACCGCCGATAGATACTGCATTGCATTCAGTATAATTATGGACATCTTCCACACACAACACCAGATCTTCGTCGTAAAGCCACAATGTTCAATTCTTCAAAATGAAATCACATCTAGCAACTTTACAAATTAAAGTGCTTTCAGTGTTAAAAGACATTTGCACTAATTACGTTAACAAAAACTTTTGTAAATGTTTTCTTTGTGCGTCATGCTTTTAATATATAAATAGTGTGTATTTTTAACTTGTAAATAAATGTGATATCTGTTGCTACGATGCATTAACAAGGTGACTCCCAGACAATCCAGAACACTATAAAATAAGGAACTGCTCTGTATTTTTAGTTCTTACAATTAGTTACTCTTAATTTTTTATTTCAGGTGAGAGCTTCTCATGAAATTTGCAAACGAGCCAAAGTTCCAGTATTAGGGTTTTCAGAAACCGCCGGTGCCGTTTTCGAATATGGACCGAAGAGGATTCGGAAATTTTCTACTGCAGCTATGTAAGTATTAAAATATATCTGATAATTCCTATTATCTACTACAAATATATGTATAATAGAATAGTGTAGTCATGCTTGCCCATACTGCTCAAGAATGGTACAAGCTTAAAAGATAATCTACGGCATGACCATTTGCAGTAATTGTATGTTATACTAAAATGTACATAATTTAGTACAAACATGAGACGAGTAAAGAAGTAATAAAGCTAATGTTTTGTTAATGGCTATATAACTATTAGCCAGATTTGTATTCGTCAATTAGCTCTTATTATTTTCATAAGAGTTTGTTCACAGATACATCTTATTTTATACATTGTTCTACACAATTTCTTATTGCGGACTGCAAATAACTTGTCTTTTATTATTTGAATTGCCTTTGGGGCATGAACCCGGGTGTCGCCACGAGAAGGTTTGTTACGTTTTCAAATAAAATTTGCTGTAACATTCCCCAAATCTCAAAGGCCAGATGTACTTTTATAGCCATATATAGAATCTACTATGTAGTGTTGATTCAATTCTGTACTTCCACACTTTAGTAGTGTTGGTGTTTTATCACCTGATGGCGGTTTTATTTACTTTTGCCATAGTACAGAGATTGTTTCGAAATTATATCAGTATAATAGCTTGGATTACTTCATAAGGTTGGAAACTAATCTGCTCTGATGAGGCTTAACAAAGCCCAAACCGTCGGTCAGTTGATGTTTCCTCCCCTGTGAAGTAATAAAGCTAATGTTTTGTTAATGGGTGTATAATGCTACTAGCCCGATTCGTATTCGTCAATAAGCTATTATTATTTTCATAAGAGTTTGTTTATAGATACAACTTATTTTATATATATATATATATATATATATATATATATATATATATTTCTGTGGTTTTCCTGAATCAAAAGCCCTAAAAATCGTGCCTCTTACTTTGGGCGTCATAAATATGCAGTGGTTACCTGGATCATGCCCAACAATTTCTCCTTCTAAAATAGAAATAAAACTCCAGCAATTTGTACCTAAATAAAACTTCGTTACAAATTTCTTGAATTTAGATGTGTTTTAGTTTGGTATTTACAAAAATTGCTTCTCCGAGTTGATCTACCACGGCTAGCTCTGCTCCCTACCTTCTACGATATATTCACCACGGCTACTCATTCTGTCAACACCTTTCTAAGAGAAAATAAAAAAAAATAAAATATTTCCAAAAAGTGTACATCGTTTTATTCATATAATTCAAATAATTATTCGCATAATCTCAATGTTTACAAATCATTTCACGATAAAACATTTCACACTTTGGTTCGTTATTGAAACATTAATCTAAAATTCTCATGATCTTTTATGGTACTCTATATGACAAAATTTCATTCGAAGCAGATGGGCCTCTCCTAAAACCCTAAATTTACGTTCTCCAGGTCTATGTTGAGCTCAATATAAACCTTTAATTTTGTATGCCTAAAATATTGCATCAACAAGTTATGCTAAGGACCCGTTTACTCCTTACACCATATAAATTTTGTATTCAGATTAAAATCATTGTCTTTTACATATGTCAAAGAGATTACTTTACAGTTTCCAAAAATTTCACCAAATAACTCAAACCACACCACCTGGGTGGTTGATCTTCACCAGACCAACTTTCCTGGACTACACCAACTTGCTGCTTTCCAACTTTGACTGCATTTCTCTTAACTCGTTCATCCAGTTCTCCACCAATTTGTTGGCGTCTTCTACGCGACTGCCCGTACAAGATCCAAACTTCGCTTCCGTGTCCAACTAACTCGTTCATCCAGTTTTCCACCAATTCGCTTACTTACTTGTCATCCTGCTTCAATGGTCTTATTTATTTATAATTATATTTGGCCCGTTTAAATTACTTGCACCAACTCGTGCCCTTCAAACACTTGTAGTTATTCGAACTGCACTATTACACGATTTGCAGCTAGGATGGTCTTCTCTATACTACCAAAAGTAAGTGATGCGACTCAGAAAATAAAAGAGAATAAGAGAGATCGCCCCCACTGGCAATCCTTATATAACCTCAAAAACCCCCCTTTGTGTCACGTATTTTCACTGCATTCTCTGAACTCCCGTAACTGCCACTTAATTCCACAAAATTTTAGATGTACAAAACACATAACGAACTTTGAAAACCAAGAATTTTACCACTCCAACGACATTATACTTTGAAAACACGCTAAAACTAACTAACCGTCCAATTTTCTGTAAACTGTCTCCCTTTTCTATCGTCTTTTATTGTCCGCGTCTATATTTTTATACCACTCATACGTTTATAACCACCTTTCCTGTCTTTGTCTTATGGTCCCACTATTGCTCCGTCGTCTACGTTTAAAGCTCCCCTCTTCTATATGTGCGCCTTGAAATCCGATATCGTGTGACGTAAAACCTGTTGCATCTGCGCCCCTATCTTAGCCTCTACAAATATTTGTTTACCTCGCTCTTGAAACTGTTTGCTACTCAAGCACCTGCTATATTTTCCATCCGCCTTTATTACATCCTAACGATTCTCTGTCCCTCACATTTTTATCGATCTGTTTATGAAGTACCCGTCGGTTGAAGCTAACTTTGTGTCTTTCCATTGAAATGTTTTGTTAACGTCTTCGAGCCTTCAAAAGAAATGTTTATTTCCTCAAGCTTTTATTCCGTAAAACCTTGACTTGTTTTGCTGTCTTATACTTTGTAACGTTCTACAAACTGCTTTAATTTGCTATATTAAATAAATGTCTGTTGCTTAACTTATTGATTTTTACTCGTTGCAACACTTCCCAAAACTCAAAATCACAACCGAAACAAAATTCTAAAAATCCCTAGTTAGCCTTCAATAATTCTTCGTAGTTTTGTAAACAAACATCAACGGTTTTGAAAATCCCAGAATCTTAACACTTGAACACAACAAATTACCGCGAAAATAACTTCCAACCGTCCAACGGCTATGTTGCTTCCCCGAAACTATCCTCAACTGACATCAATTCTTATTAGATTTAAGCACTACATGTGAGACGAACATAGCCGGATCTCTCTCTATCTTACATCTGAAGATTTTCCCTCTCATGTTTTGTTTACGAATCTCTTTCACATATGTACTCTTTCTTAATCTTAAACTGTCGCGCGTCTCACTCTTACTTGTGAAGTTCAATTACTTTTCTTTGTTTCTCGCACGCTAAATCAGTCGTTGAAACCATTCACCACTCCTAAATAATATAAACCTTACATCTGTCTTACTGTTATTAATACCCGATCTAGTACGCTTTCTTCGTTTATCCTTAATAACTTGACTATAGCTTCCCTACCTTAATTCTTATACCCCTTTAAATTGTTGTCTTATACAAACATTCTCCGTCTTATTCCTACCTATAACCTCGGATCTGTCCTTGTTTCCTAGTTAACCCAACACCTAACAATTTCATCTCTCTCGTTTATATGCTAAAACACTCTGTCTTTGTTTTTATATCGGTCCCTGGCTGCTTCAACGTCCATTTCTATTTGAAGAAAATATTGATTTTATTCTGAGCTTGTTTACAACGCTTCTTGAAATAAATCGTTACGCAGAATGTGCTTTTCGTAACCGTCGAGTTTTGTTTAGCAAAACACTTTCATACTCAGAAACTGTCTCCTTCTACCAACCTCATATTTTTAAATGCTATCTTATGCTAAATTATCCCCTATAATATTTACATACGCTACACGATACTATATAAATGTTTCTACTTCACTAAAATTATGCTCTTAAAATTATTGATCTTACGCTAAAGTAAAATGAAGAAGCTTTTTAACTATTATACGCCGCCTCTACTATTATTAAAGCTGCATCCTTACACTGTACACTAATGAATTGACATTTATGATAAATACTTAACATTAATTGTTTCTCCTCCCTACTATACTATGAAAATTCCTTGCAAATTAGGGCAAAGCTGAAATTGAAGTAAAATTAACTCTAAGTTCATACTCTAAACTAATTAATTGTTACACTAGATTTTTTAAGACACTTATTTAACTTTCTAATAAATAACATTTACACTCTCTAGCCTACCCTAAATTGTCCTACCTATCTAACTAATCCTAACCTACAAATTACATAGAAATATATATATATATATATATATATATATATATATATATATATATATATATATTCAAACGTACTTCTTCTACGGCGTACCCAAACTCATATTTCCACTATAGAAACAAGGCTATGCTTCTAGTCATTTAGATAGTGGTTTATACATAAACCTGTTTTAGTTGCAATAGTATTTATTGGATTTCCTTAAATACTTTTATAATTCCATCAGCAGGATTGTTTTAAATTTACAAATTTACAATTCTTTCACTGTACAAATGCTCTGATTTGTAATATTTGTTTCTGATACTCTACCAGAATTTGGACATAGTCATGTGTTGACGACATGAAACCATCTTTTGAGGTTTATACTAAAATCGTTAACTCAATATAGGTATCAAAATTTTTTATAACCTACATGCAGAGTAAATTTTATAATAACGTACGTGATTTTGCGTGTTTTGTACTTCACGCTTTAAATTCTTATTTTGCTCAGTAACGAAATATGGGTAATAACAATTTTTGTAGTTAATATTTGACTCCTGCATTAACGTAGATTTTATATAGCGTTTTCAAAGGTAAGTCAAACACTTTCAATTTATAGTGATTGATACTTTTGGTAAGAAATATTATAGCCCAGTGTATTATACTACGCCATCATCATAATTACTGATCAATGGAATAGCAACTGTACTTGCAGAATGCACGTTAAGTACCTGAATTAATTTTACTTTAGAAAAGCGTAGTGGCGTAGAAGTAAAGAATACACCGACTAGATTTCAGTAGTACTGGATGGATGCTATAAAAGTAAATGCAAATTTTGTTAGGAGTATATAGATTGTATACACTTTACTAAATATTTTTACGCATGCCTTAAAAGGTCTAATAAAGCCTTTGAGGGTCAACCCACATGGCTAATGTCTGCCCGGAAGATGTGTGCCCCAGGTGACGGTTTCCAGTTTCCACTGCTATTCGTGGTTGATGGAGCTTTATGTACATGTTTTTGACCTTCCACTAATTTAAATTAACAAAAAAAAACTGCGCTTTGCTCATTTAATCTATACTACTAAACATAAATATCACAATAAAAAACAAACAGAAAACTAAGATCTAGTCGCATCTAAAGAAAAAGGGCAACTTAAATTCATCATAGACATCCAACCAAATTAATCTGTACATATGAATTATACGAATACAATTGTGGTGCTCTTTCATATAAGAATTTCCGGTTTGCAATACGCTTTAAGTAAGCTTGTACCACCGTAAAGTCTTCTTAAAAATAAGTATAATTTATTTGTATGTTTACAAGCAACCACAGTTATTGAATGTATAACAGCATAAAATATGTAACAGGTGAAATTTAATAATTCAATAACTTACAGGTTATATTGGTCCTTTTACAGAGTTCCGAACAACCGTTTCAATGCAGGATTCTTTTGGTGTACGTAACCCAATACTCCAACTTAACGTTGAATAAACCTTCCAACACAGGGGTACTTTCAGCTGTAACGGCACTTTTAATTCCGCGTCAGTACACGGGACCCACTGACCCAAACAAAAAAGTGACCCGTTTAGACCCAGTGACCCAGTTGATTCCTGACCCATTTCATCTCTGTTGACCAGACCACTGCTCAGCAATGGGAATCGCATGTTATTTCTAGCACTACAAAAAAATTACCAATGGACGATTTGATTGACATCCTTGAACAACGTTGTAGATTATTAGAAGTCATTGGGTCCGATACCAAAAATAAATCAGGTAATAAAATATTTCAAAGGTCATACAAAGCACAAACCTATTCAAAGAAAACTACCGAATGGTGATTTTTTGGCTTCGTGTCACGGGATAGTCAAAACGGTTGCGTTTTATGTAAAGATCATCATCAGATCTTTGATTGTGAAAGTCTAAAATCTCTTCGGGTAGAAGAGCGTCTTTCGGAAGTAAAAACTGTGTACCAATTGTTTGCGGGGTAATCATCCATCCTTTGCGTTCAAATCGCGAGGTTGCAAAAAATGTAAAGAACGCCATAATACACTTTCGCATCTCGACGATGACGTGTCAAACATGACGAAAGTCAAATTAATAATATGTTAACGTCAAACATTGATCATACGCGATCTGTAGCATCGGCAACCACACAACTGGTGACTAATTATTGCAAAAACTACGATCGACAAATTTTATTATTAACCGCCATTTTCCTAATCAATGATTTAACTGATAAATGGCACGAAGGTAGGGCACTGCTAGACAGTGGCAGGCAGCCCAACTTTATTACACCTCAACTTTATGAATCATTATAATTGCATGCAATCAACATTAATGCAGCTATTGTAGGTATGTGTACATCGGTTACTGTTATTAATAGGAAAACTTCAGCAATTTTAATGCCGAATTAGCATTTTTGATACTTGAACAAATTACAGAAACCTCTCCAACAAAATCATTGAGTACGAAAGGACTAAAATTATCTATAAACACGCGATATTAGCGGATGCCAATTTAATATTGCCGGAACAATAGACATTCTTCAAGGTACCGGTATAATTTATCAGCTTCTTGATTCACGCCAAATAGAACTAGGCCAGGATTTACCAGCATTACAGGAAACGTGTTTAGAATGTGTATTATTGGGACGATTATCAAATAATTCATGCAAAACGTATATTTCAATATGTAATCTATTGATCAAAAAAAACGATTGAAGATTCCATTGGATGATTTAAGCAAGTCAAAGAGGTTCAATCAAACACAAATTCTTATTTAAAGGGGAAACAAGAATAAGAGTACTTTTTCAAAAACCGTAAAATGCAATTCAAAGGGACATTTTAGACTCACGTTACCTACGCGAGCGAAGCCGAACGCTATAGGGCATTCATTAAACAACGCACTGAAACGACTTTATTCGATGGAGCGTAAATTTCAAAAAAATTCCCGAATACGTGTTATTAGGTCATATGACAAAACTCAAACAAACAGAAGTCAATAATATTAACATCACAGGCGTATTTTATTTACCTCGCCATGGCGTTATTAAAGAATCGAGCACAACAACCAAATTAGGCGTTTTATTTGACGGATCAGCTAACTCCGCAAGTAGTGTACCATTGAATGACATCTAATTGGTAGGACCAAATATTCAAAATGACCTGTGTTGCATCTTAATGCGATTCAGGGAACACAATTGTGTATTCACCGCTGACATCGCAAAAATGTACCGACAATTTAACGTAACCCAATTGTAACGTATTTTACAGCAAATTGTTTGGAGTAATGATTCCAATGATGAGATATAACTAAAGTGCCCATTTATATTTTTCGTCAGAGCGGGACACCTGCAGAATTTTTAAAAAACAAAAATTATTTGCTGTTTTAACTGATTTTTATTTATTAATAATAAGAAAGTGAATTAATAATGTAACGTCTCTAGAAACTTGTTTTATACTTGTCGGCGGAGCAAATCTGTTTCAAAATATCGGGTCTCGTTTTCAAGTAAGAATGGAGCTGATTATATGATTTGTTGATGTCTGTCTTGGTGATCAATATGGCATTCATTTAGACTAAAGCTAAAGCAGGACATTTTTGCTCTTACTGGGTACTGCGGGGCAGACAGTGTAAAAGCGGAACTGTATGGTCACGTTAGGTATAACATTAACGTCTCAATACTGTCACTTACGGCACATCATGTGCCTCATTCGTGGCCATTGGAAGTTTACACCAGATAGCATTAGAAAATGATGGTACTCATGTTTGTACATGTAACGTTTTTCGCAATGTTTTTACGTGGACGACAAATTAACCGGAAGCGATACTATTCCTGAAGCAATAAAATTAAAGGTACTTTAAAAACGTCACTCCGTAGTTACGGGTTTGAATTACGCAAATGGGCGTCTGACAATTCAGCAATTCTCGACAAACAAGGTTCTTATAACACCGATAAATATATCTCCAATGGTGATATACACAAACACTCGGCCTCAAGTGGCAAGCGAAAGCCGACATACTACTATATACAGTTGATGAGACCGCATTTGAACTTTCCAAGGTTACAAAACGAGTGCTATTATCATTAATATCCAATATAGTCGATCCACTCGGATTATTATCATCCATTATTATTAACGCTAAAATCATGATGCAATCACTGTGGCAAATTGACATTAGCTAGGACGATGCAATACCAGAAGGGATGATATATGAATGGTCACAATTTAAAACGCTATTAAGTACAATTATAAACATATTCTTTTATCAAAATGCATATACATTGAGTTGCACAGCTTCTGTGACGCTTCACAAATGGCGTATGCCGCCTGAATATATATTAAATCGGTCAATCAAAATAATGATACAGCGGTGACACTATTATGCTCAAAAACTTGAGTGGCACCCCTAAGGTCATACAATAGCTCGTTTGGAACTTTGTGGTGCGCTATTGCTCGCACAACTTTACCATAAGGTACACAAATCTCTTTCTTTGAATATAGATAAAGCATATTTTTAGACCATTTCTATCATGGTTGCCCGCGGCTCGAAATACGTGGAATATTTTTGTAGTCAATCGAGTGGCAGATATACAGAATTTAACCGAAAATGGCTTGTGGCGTCACGTGCCTTCAACCAATAATCCAACAGGCATGGTGTTACGTCGTCATCGAACAATTCGGTATTTTGTGACAATAAATACTTTGTGCGTGCATCCTACAGTTTGAGTGAAACATTTTATATACCGGCAATAACAGTGCATAAAGTGACAGTCGTACTCGAGCCTTTAAAGAAACAAGTCGCCTTCGAACCCTTGAAAAGGACGGTTGTGTTAGAGCTTTGAAAGCGAGACCGACACCATTTTCGTGCGTGTTTCTGGTTCTCCGTAAAAGCTTTTGTGCGTGAAAGTGTCTATTGCCCCAGCGGCGCAGGACTTAAGGTATTTATACCCTTTTACTAAGTAGTTTGATGTAGTTTTTGTTTGTTATTACATAACCGCTCCACCATTATCGTTATTGCTATAAAAGCAATTGGTCCTTCATTATAATTTGCATATTTTTATCACACATTTATATCAACCTCCTTAACCCCAATCAATCATTGGCCCTATAAGTCGATCCGGATTCATTAGTCCTGTGGTTACACATGTCCTAAATTAAATATTATTGTGCATTTCAGCGAGTTTTAATTAATTAATATTTCAGTTTTAAATTTGTGCTTAAAGCCCATATTTAGCGGGTTAAAATGTGTAAACATTATTTATACTGTCTTTAGATTAAATTAAGCGATTTCGCCGTAATTGAAACCAGCAAGCGTTTTAATTACAAAGAAATTCATAATATAAAATTTGTCAGTTTTCAGTTTTAAATTCATTTTAGCGGCATAAAACAGAAAGCAACCTGAAAACTATAAATCGCTTTATACTTCTTAAACAAGAAAGGTAAAGGGATTTGCTTTGTATTTAAAAGCTATTGCACGTTTTGTATTACAATATTGAAAATATCTGCAGAGGAATAAGGTTGTAAAGTTGCATCTTTCGGCAAATATGTTAAGCCACATGTTTTAAACGTTTCTGTGAGCTTTTGATGGTAAGCCGCTCGGGTTGTTAAGCGGTACATCTTATATTCACGCTTTTGTTTGACGAACCGTTAGTCATAAAACGTGATTTATTGGTTATACCCTATTTTACATTTTTCGTGCTTTGAACAACTCATAATATTTTAATATTTCTCAGTGCACATTTAGCTTTACCGTTTTACAACAGTTTATTGTAGTCCTTTCAGAATCTTTGAGAATGGCTCCAAAGAAAGCACATGTGGTAGAACTCCAATTACTGAAAACACGGATTTTAGAAATATTTGAGCTTTGTAATTCTATACAAAGTGACCCAAGTTTAAAGGCATTGTTCCTTATTCAAACAAGGGGAATACATGACCTTTATGCAAATTTCAATACAATTTTAGTCGCTGTCTTGGCCTCATGTGACGAGGTAGACTCATTAACTTACAACGCTGTACGGAAGGAAGTAGATTCCGCTTATTTTTCATACTGCTGCATCTCGATACGATGCAAGAAATGAAAGCACCACAAATCATCGAAAATGCTCCAAGCAGCACGGTATCAAAATTGTTACCGTTAAAGCTCCAAATTTTTAATAATGAGGTAACTGAATTTTCATCTTTCATCGATTTATTTGACAGCCTGGTCTATAATAACGCGTCGCTGTCCAATATCGAAAAATTAAATTATCTTATCAGTTGTTGTACCGGGGAGTCTTTAAGAATCGTTAAATCTGTACCCATTTCGGGGATAATTTTATTATTTCCTATAACGCCTTGCGTGAGATTTAGCAATCCGCGTTTATTGGCAACTTTGCATTGGAAAGCAATGAAAGACTTTCTACCTTTAAAATCAGAAGACCCTAAGAAACTTAGGGCACTTATTGATTGTTTTTCGGAGAACCTTGCTGTTCTAACTAACTTAAAGTTTCCCACTGAACATTGGAACTTTATTCTGGTCGATTTGCTTTTAGAAAAACTTGATCCGTTCACTAGAAAACGCTTCGAACTCCAATCGGATCCGAAGCAAATACCTAATTTCGAGGATTTGAGATATTTTTTAACCCAACAATGTGCAGCGTTGGAAACCTTTTCTTCAACCGCACCTGTTTCTTATTCGACGACTGTCCATACATCTCACACATCAGTGCCTAAGAAATCCTCAGCGTTTCAATTTAAACCAAGAGTTTCTTCTAACGTAGTTTCACTGGACACACCAAGTAGCTCCAGTGACTCAAATAATTCATTTTCGCACCATTGTCCTTCCTGCAAAGGCAATCACTTAATTTATAGATGTCAATCGTTTCTAAAGAAAACTCCGACGGAACGTTTCGACATTGTCAAACGCTTACGCCTTTGTTTAAATTGCTTACGAACAGACCATGCGTCCATGCAATGCAAATCTTATAATTCCTGTCGAACTTGCGCCAAGCCGCATCATACCTTGCTACATTTTGAATCGCAACCTGCTTCTAGCCGTTCAGCTGAACCGACCGCTACACACATGCATAAAATGCCAATAGGACGCAGTCAGCCTCCTATTCCGGCAAATGTTTTGTCTTCACAGACGAATTCAAATCTTGGGGTTACTGTCTTACTCTCCACTGCTGTTGTGGAAGTTCAAGATCGTTCTGGTAGATACAAACCGATCAGGGTACTCTTAGATCCTGGTTCCCAAGCTAGCTTTATTCGAGACGATTGCGTGAGCAAACTTTGGCTTCCACGCATACGTTCTCAAGTTCCGATTTATGGACTTGGGCAGACAACTTCAGCAGTCAATAGAGGTGCCGTCAGCTGCACTATTCGCTCTATGTTAGACTCTGAAAAATCTCTAGAAGTCACAACTTTGTGCTTTCGTCAATATCTGGCAAATTACCTAGCGTTGAAGTTCCTAATAATTGGGAACACTTATGCGGCCTGCACTTTGCAGACCCGACCTGGAACTCTCCAGGAACTATTGACATGCTCCTTGGAGCAGATGTTTATCCGTTCATCATCAATGGCGGTGTTATACATGGCAAATTTCTTCAGCCTGCCGCCATAAATACAATTTTTGGTTGGACTATTATTGGTCCCACAAAAGCTTGCAGTCTGATACTGTCCAAGCATTTTTACTTCTGTAGAAGATCCTATCGACCAGACCCTAAGGCGGTTTTGGGAGATAGAAGATTGCCATCCAAGCCTTATACTTCTCCAGAAGAAGAAAAGGCAGATTTGATTTTGAAAACACGTTTTCTCGTGACCCTAGCGGTCGTTTTATTGTTGCGTTACCGTTCAACGATACTTTGCCCGTTTTTGATAATTGCTTTGAGATGGCTAAAAAAAGACTATTTTCGTTGGAGCGCAAATTACATGCTCAACCGGAGCTACGCGCCCAATACAACAATTTCATGCAGGACTATCTTGATGCGGGTCATATGGCATTACTCGATTCTCCGCCCGTTGGGAACGATAATTACTTTTTACCCCATCACCCTGTGTTTAAAGAAGAAGGTCATACTTCTAAAATTCGTGTGGTTTTTGACGCCTCTGCAAAGGCTAAAAACAACGTGTCACTTAATGACACTCAATTGGCTGGACCTAGTCTCCAAAACGACATTTCGTCAATCTTACTGAAATTTCGTACTCATCGTTTCGTTTTTACTTGTGATGTTCGCCAAATGTATCGACAAATTTTGGTTACCGAAGAACATCGAAAGTTTCAATTAATTGTTTGGCGGTTCTCCGCAGAAGAACCCATCCAGACATATCAGCTTAATACAGTGACCTACGGTATTAAGTCATCGCCTTATCTAGCATTAAAAACTCTTCAGCAATTAGCCATTGACGAAGGCAAAAGGTTTCCGTTAGCCGCTGACGCTATACGGTCAAATCTATATATTGATGATTTCGTCGCCGGTGGAGATTCTATACAATCGGCCCGCGAAATTAAAGATCAACTTATTCGACTTTTACATTTGGCTGGTTTTGAACTTCGAAAATGGAGTTCTAATTCAGTTTCTATTTTGGAAGGCATTCCGTCAGATTTTTGCCAATATACTTCTCTCGATTTCGATTCTGACGAATCAATAAAAATATTAGGTCTTCAATGGTCACCTACAGAAGATATTTTCTCGTTTCGGGTTAAACCATTAAACCAAATATGTACAAAGCGCAACATACTTTCACAAGTTGCCAGAATATATGATCCATTAGGATTTTAGCCCCACTAACACTTTTTGCAAAACGCCTAATCCAGCATCTGTGGATGTTAGGTTTGAATTGGGATGACATCCCACCAGCAGACATTTCGTCTCAATGGCAGCAGTATCAAGAAGAGTTGCCGTTATTATCGTCATTAAAGTTACCACGTTGTTTACCCCCTTCGGATCCTTTTACTTGTCATTTGCATGGGTTTTGCGATGCTAGCGAGGTAGGGTATGCAGCGGTAGTGTATTTCAGTTCATAAATCAAACTACTGGAGAAATAACTGTACAATTTGTAACCGCTAAAACCAAAGTAGCTCCAATTAAGCGCATTTCAATTCCACGTTTGGAATTATGTGCCGCCGTTTTATTAACCGATTTACTTTCTTTTACCATTCGGTCTTATCAAGGCTTGATTGACATCTCCGATGTTTCAGCGTGGAGTGATTCTACGGTCGCTCTCACTTGGATACGTTCTCCACCTTTTCGTTGGAAAACTTTTGTGGCAAACCGTGTTAGCCACATTCAAGAAATCATTGCACCTAGCCGATGGTTTTATATTAAATCTTCGCATAATCCGGCTGATCCTGCATCTCGGGGATTAATGCCAAGCGCGGTTATTTCATGTTCGCTATGGTGGGCGGGGCCTGAATGGCTTCACTACCCTAGTGACTCGTGGCCGCCTCAACCAACATTGTCAACCTCAATTGCTGAGGTAACTACGGAAAAGAAGATCCTAACATTTGTCGCTCAAACAGATCCAAACGTCATTGACATTTTACTAAGTCGCTTTTCATCGTTATATAAAATCCAAGGCATCGTGGCTTACATTTATAGACTTTCTAAACTCATGGCTCAACGTCATACGGGTCCCTTAACAGACATTGAACTACACAATGCTCTCATGATTATCGTTCGGCATGTACAAAATGTTACATTTTCAAAGGAAATAGCTTCGATCAAGGCAAACCGTAAATTACCTAAAAGCTTGCGAAAACTTTCTCCATTTGTTGATCCACAAAACATCTTAAGAGTAGGTGGGCGCTTGACACATTCTTCGCTTTCCTATTCCGAAAAGTTTCCTGCGTTATTGCCTCAGCGGCACCAATTAACCGAACTTATCATTCTGTCAACTCATGAAAGGTATTGCCATCCTGGTGTTAATACCACAGCGTATCTTATCCAACAGAATTTCTGGATCCTTTCTATTAAAAATTCAATCGGAAATTGTTTATCATCATGTCATGGATGTTTTCGTACCAAACCGGTCCTGGTAACTCCTCCTATGGGAGACCTACCGGCAGCACGTATTACCCAGATCAAAACTGCACATGGCACATTAAAACGACCTTTGGTCAAACTAGCGCCGCTACCGGTATTTTAACTTTATTTTATGTTTAGATGTATATACACATTTTTACATGTATAGTAGTATATTATTTTTACATATTTGCTTATTTACATATATATTTTATTTTTTGCATAGTTGGTAATATCGCTCGCTGTAGTGCACCACCCTATCTTTCGTTACCTCCTTTCCTAGCAAGGTCAAATCCCATGTGATTTCCTTCACCCAACCTACTTCCTCCTTTTCAAAATTCTATGAATTTGGTGGGCGGTATGTTACGTCGTCATCGAACAATTCGGTATTTTGTGACAATAAATACTTTGTGCGTGCATCCTACAGTATGAGTGAAACATTTTATATACCGGCAATAACAGTGCATAAAGTGACAGTCGTACTCGAGCCTTTAAAGAAACAAGTCGCCTTCGAACCCTTGAAAAGGACGGTTGTGTTAGAGCTTTGAAAGCGAGACCGACACCATTTTCGTGCGTGTTTCTGGTTCTCCGTAAAAGCTTTTGTGCGTGAAAGTGTCTATTGCCCCCAGCGGCGCAGGACTTAAGGTATTTATACCCTTTTACTAAGTAGTTTGATGTAGTTTTTTTGTTTGTTATTACATAACCGCTCCACCATTATCGTTATTGCTATAAAAGCAATTGGTCCTTCATTATAATTTGCATATTTTTATCACACATTTATATCAACCTCCTTAACCCCAATCAATCACATGGCATCGCGTAGAATTGATGCTACAAATCTAAGTAACAATTTTTTATGGTGAATGGCCCAGATTGGCATTTTTGACTGCAAAATAAAGAGGTCGGGAACGAAGCACCCGAAACACGAGCAATACACATTGTGCTTTCGGTCATTTTTCATGATTTCGATTTATTCAAAGGATTTTCTTATGTATACCATCTACAACGAGTAATGGCTCTATGCATAAGATTTTGTAACAATCTTCGTAACAGGGTATCTAAAAACCTGTGATATTAAACTAGAAGAACTGGTAATTTTAGTCAGATTAGCATAAAATGAAAGTTTTCGGCCTGAAATTAATTGCTTACAACTGAAACCCCTACCCATAGGATCAAAACTAAAATCCGTTTATTCGTTTACTCGTGTGAGAGATAGACTTTCAAAATCAAACTTAACCGAGGAAAACAAACATCAATCAATAATCGCTTCCAAACATTTATTAACACATCTAATTATTTCAAGCGAGCACCTCCGTAATCTGTATGCTGGCCCGCAAATGATTCACAATACTGTAAGAGAAAGATTCTAGCCTATTATCGGCAGACGCACTGTAAGAAGCGTATTACAAAAATGTATAGTATGCTTTCGAATAAACCCAACAAATATAATTCGGAAAATGACCAATTTGTCGGCGAACAGAATTATTCCAAATCGTCCATTCTGAAGCATAGGTGTCGATTTTGCAGATCCCTTTAATATTAAAGACGGAAAACGTGTAATCCAGCAATCATTACAGCTTATTTGTGTATATTTAAATGTTTTACCACAAAAGTGGTTCATTTGGAGCTGGTGAGCGACCTAACTACCCATGCATTTTTAAACTCGCTGAAAAAAGTTCGTGGCGCGCTGAGGTCTCTGCAAAAAAATATACAGTGACAACGGTAGCAATTTTATGAGCTCACGAAACGAATTGAAACAATTATATCAATCTCTTCCGAAATTTTTAAATGATAGTGACGTGATTGGCGTTTATTTAAAGAATAGCATAGAATGACACTTTATTCCACCAGAACGCCATACCACGGTAGTTTGTGGAAAGCTGCCGTTACACGCGCTAAATATCACTCAACGGGGATTGTGGGAGGAACAAATCTTACCTTTGAAGTCCTCTCCACAATTTTTGCGCAGGTTGAGGCAATAATGAACTCACGCCCAATCACTCCTCTTTAGAACGCTACCTCAGATTTATCCACCTTAACACCTGACCATTTTATAATTGGTCATCTACGTACAAACATACCTCATTCAGACTTATCGAATGTACCCACAAATCGCTTAAAACAGTATGCAATTCTACAACCAGCAACACAAATATTTTGGAAACGTTGAAGTACCGAATATTTAAATGCTTTACAACAACGCTCACGCTAGAGTTACAATCCCTCTAATGGCTTGAAAGAAAATTCTTTGGTATTACTGAAGGAGGAAAATGTTCAACAACTTTGCTGGAAGATTGGGAGTATTTTAAAATGACATAAGTCCACAGATGACGATATTGCCCACACCGCACGATTCGCACTTCGACAGAAATTACTACTCGTGGTCTTTTGCCGATTGAACCGAACAATTAAATTTCATGAGTGCTTAAAAAACTTTAAAAAAATATTGCAGAAGTGGTTCAGTTTATGTTAGCATTGTTAGTCTTAAAAAACTTCAATTTGTCAAGAGTGGCAGGATGTCGAATACCATTATGCATTAGTTATTAAATAATCCGTCAATTTATAATTAATCATTTATGTATGTCATAGGATCCGTTATATGTATTCATATCCAGAATAATGTTAACCAACCATTATTAAACCTATGTAGAAGTTGTACCCTTTGTCTGGAATTTTCCCGCTTTCAATCTCTTCCCCCGTTGCATTTGTATACAATTTACTCGCTTGACTAGTTTTGCAGGCTTTATGCAGCATTCGTACGGTGTTGATGTATAACATACAAACTCAGATGTAGTGTCTCACCTTAGAACATGTAATAAAGTTAAGTTGTTCTTTATCAGTATCATTTCATTACATTGCAAGACTCAACACATCTTCCCTGGTATCGTTTTTCCAACATTGAAAGGTTTTAATAGAAACGCTCGCCATGCCCGTCACCTACAGTTCCCAAATTGTTTAGGAAAAAATCCAAATGGGAATGCAAATAATGCATCTTATAGTACATCCACGATAAGTTGTCAACATTTCGTTGATGACGATTTTAAAATTTTCGGCTTTATCGTAGCCGAGTAAGCCGATTAGTACTAATTTATAACAATTTTGCGTCACCTTCTTTTCTCCTTACAAAACCGCAATGAAACTTGTGTCGCCCATTAGTTGTAGAATTTGAGGACCCACAAATATATACTATCATTTATCTTGACGTCTTACGTTATAAAGGGTTATGCTAGAAAATTGACACCTATTAGAACTAATAAAAAAAACATCTTAGCTCGCATATTTCACATTTTGCCGTGGTCAATCCGAAAAAGCCGAGAAAACAAAGCACAGTCTTTGAGGCCGTGGCTTCTAGAAACTACGAAGTTAATTTCTTTTTCCTCTTGTCTTTAAAATTGTTGCAAATCCAAAACCCGCAACAATAGTCACCTCGTCCTCATTTACCCAATTCGTTAGTTCATACGAAAGCATTTTAAGATTCAGTGCATGTTCCAGTTTGGATTCACTTATTTCATAATATGATTTTACTTCTTCTTCGGGTTACTAAGTTTGTCTTAAATTGACTAAATTTCAGTTTTTTTCATATATAAATTTTTTACAACGCTATAAAATTAGATGCTAAGAATACAGTAAGCTAGAAGACATTCCGCAAAAGACATCGGTATCAGGTTGAATATTACTTATTCCGTCGTTACAAATATAGACTCAGTTCAATGTTCAAATTGAAATGGAGGACGGATGTGATCACAATCTTTATGAAGGATCTTTGCATGTTTTACGACATTACTTGACAACTGTCACAAAATTCCAACAAACTGTCCTATTTTCTTGCACCGGAAATGTCATCGTCACCATCAAATAAGATACACAAGAACTATTATTTGCAGCAACTACAAAATATAGTTATGATTTATGAATTAAAAGGACCTAGACTATAAATACATTGCTTTATGATATACGAAGTATAGTAATAAACAGAACGAGTAAAATTTCTACTCTGGCTACAATTTGTAAATTGTGTCTCTGTATTGCAAGTAATAGAGATTGGTAAATTAATTTGTAGTTCATTTTGGTCAACGATGACCCCCAACTTGGGTAACCAATTACAAGGCTCTTTCCTCCTCAAAGCTTTTCCCACAAAGCTTACTTTTTCTATGCTACATTAATGACACAATTTTCGTAAATTTAATGGAGCATTTTATTTTCCAATGCTCCAACCGAAAGTACTACATTGGCCAGGGAGCCAACTTTTTTTACCTGGAAATTTTGAATTTTGCCGAACTCTTACTATTCTAAGCAAGGTAGGGATCTTTAACGTGTGTGACAACACTCACACACGGGACCTACATTTTACCTCTCATTCGACTGAGGATGTATTTTTGAGAAAAATGTTTGTCTAACATTTTTCAAGCGCGCCATCTCGGGATTTGAACCCGAGACGTTGAATTTAGTAGTCACATGCACACCTACTGAGCAACGAAGCCACTTTCACTTTACTGATAACATCACATCACATTTATCAAGAAAAATCTAGCACTACTTTAAAAAAAATATTTTGAAACATGTTTTCTTAATAAAAAGTTGATGTGACTTCTATAATCCCAGTAATAATTCAAGCAAGAAAATCGTTGAATGTTATAAGTGTACTTGAAATAATTTAGAAAACAATACATTAGAGTTCGGCAAATTTAACCTCAAATATACTTGGGAGGTTAAATATCCCTGGGCAACAAAGTGCGTCGTTAAGTTATTATGATAAGCACTTACCCGTGGTATGTTACCCCTGATGTAACAGTTTCAACATCTCTGCATTACTGTCATGAGCGGGTCTTGTTGTCCCGCTGTTTGTGTGGCTTTAGCCCTCTTCAACGAAGTGCTGATATGTGTTGAATGATAGAAGAAAGGTACGGAATGGGAGGGAACGGATCACTTTGTCGATATATCGAAGGACTGAAACACATCTACACACGAGGGAGATCTATACTCAAGTCCTATGTTTCAATACACTCGCTACTCGAAATGTTTCTCCCCTTCAAAGGAGGTTAAAGTTCTCTGACACACATCGGTGGGTACAGCGCGTGTAAGGCGTGGGAAATGCAATCTTTAGATTTTCTCAGACCACAAAGATAAGTCAAAAATTGGACTTTTATAGGATCCAGATCATTGTATGGTTTTTACGTGACGCTTGCATGTAAACATTACAATGCTGGCTATTTCTCTGTGCAGGGTTTTAAAAAATTCCTGGAACCTTACTAATACAATAAACGTTCAAGCTTTTTAAAAAAGGTGTAACAATCTTAAATCACAAACTTTAAAAAATAATATGTTCCAACATTGTAAAACTTTATTATGTCTTGATTTAGTTATTGATAATTAGTTCAAATAGTTACAACAGCTTAAGGCTTTGAAAAGAATTATCATCTGCCTGTTTTGCTTACCAATCTATATCCCATGAGTTAAATACATAACGATCCATTTTGCAATTTTTGAATCTCACTTAACTGCGTTTTGCCATTCTAATCTACTAGAGTCTACAAAAATTTCAAACACTCACTAAATTACAAAAAAAAATCGTAAGGTACATAATTTGTCCAAAAAATAAGACCACTGTCAAGACCACTTCAATTTATTAGAACTCTAAACACTACAGAAGTTCAAAGGCGTTTGGTTCAGTATTCAAATTACAACTAGAGGTTTATGAGCTACATAACCGTGATATACCGGAACCCATTCCTAGTCCAAACGTTTCATCCACAACTACGACGACACTGAGCTTGAAATCGAAGCGATCTTCTTATTGCTTTCAAGAAAACATGTGTAGATGCTGGAAATTTGTAGTTATGGAGTTAGTCTTTCGATACTTTCTAAATAATGAAGCAACACTTTTCGATCGTTTACTAACCACTACGTTCTTCAAACAAAATCAGCAATTTTACTAACAGGTTATTAGAGTCGCGATAGGGTGCCCACTCTGTTCCGTAATTACAAATTTTTACCTAAAATGTTTTGAAGAAGTTGCTTTAGAATCAGCAGCTATAAAGCTATCTCGCTGGTTCCATTATGTAGGTGACATATTTGTAGTATAGAGCCAGTAGTTAAAGCATTTGCAGTTTTTGAAACATTTGAATAGTATCCATACTAACACGGGGTTTACTGTGGAAAAGTAAAAGGGTGAAACGCTTCTATTTCTAGATGTTCTGGTAATAAGAAATAAATTTGAAACACTAGGGCACACAGTCTATTGCAAGGTAACGTACACCGATCGCTATTTTCACAAATATTCTATTCTCCATCTAAAACAAAAACAAGCAGTTCTAAAATCGCTTATTAGCAGAGCTAACCGAATTTCTTAGTCGATTTCTCCACCGAAAGGGCTGGACTAATCTAAACAAGGCACTTTGGGCGAAAGGATATTAATAACAAATAATTAGAAGAAAGTTGCACCCCAGTAATTTATTCATGGAATAGAACTTTCAACCTAAACAGCAATATCTTCCTTCTCCTGCTTTATCTAAATAACGTTTCCGACCGTATTGGCACGGTTCTGCAACGCCAATATATCAATACCATTTTTAACCAACAAACACAAGGAAGTAGCACCTTCGACGGAGTAATGTAAAGGATATTCTACTCTTGCGACTTATTATATATAAGCACTACATAGAGAAGCATCGCCACAAAGCTAAATGAACACCAAAGGAGTTGTAGGCTCTAACATACCAAACAATACATAGTTGCTGAACATACTCTATAATCAGGAAACCATAACATATAGATTAACAGAACTAAGACTTTCGATAGAAACTCTCTACTATACGTATGCATGTAGAGGTCAAAGAGATGTACAAGAACAAACTAATTTCGATGAGAAAGGAAATCTGTATTTATTAATGAAACTCGGTATTCAACTCTCTAACATGCTAAAAGAAAATCTTTACTTACCACAAAAGACCTGTCAATTATGTGTTACCAACCAAGTGAAACCATCTTTAGGCATATAAATGCAGCAGTATTTCCAAAATCAGCATTAGTTTCTTTGAATTAATTTAGAAATCACATCGACTTGAGGCTTAACGCCATTAAAGATGTCTAAATCAACTGTACGCAAAACGTCTGTACGGAAAAGCGTTCCAGTAGACCACGGTTATACGTCCGGAGATATCTATTTCTAACTTCCATCATCATCATTAGGTCTTCAGTCCTGGAACTGGTTAGACGCGTACCATCATTGTTTTCTATTCTGAACTAACCTACACATTTTCCTTAAATTTGCACAGCCTGCAACTATCACTATCTGATCTAGGTCTACATCTACCTCCTTTTTCCTATCCTTGCTTCTAATATAGTCCATACTATTTCCCAAAAATTTCTTAGAACGTCTGCCGTTCTATTTCTCCAATTTTTTTCACAGATATCCTTGTTTCCCTTCTATTTCTATAACCTATTTGTTATTAACTTTGTCTGCCCATGCTATCATCCTCATACATCTAAAGCACAGCATTCCAAAAGGCGGCTACCGTTTTTCTGTCTGTTTTTCCTATTGCCCGTATTTCATAGGCATGCTGTGCTGTGCTCCACACATATGCTTTCAACAACTTTCTTTTTGTTTCTATGTTTGTTGTCTTTCATCATAGGCGCTGTTCTTTCTTCTTAGATGCAGTTCGGCCCCCTTCTATTGTTTTACAATTATATACCCTATTTCTCCGCCATTCAGTGGTTGTGGAGAGGGGCGGCTCCGTGGCGTAGTGGTATGTGTGTGACTACTACGCCCAAGGCCTCGGGTTCGAAATCCGACACGGTCCGCTTAAAAAATGTTAGGCGAGCATTTGTCACAAAAATACACCCTCGTTCGGACGAGAGGTAAAATGGAGGTCCCGTGTGTGAGTGTTGTCACGCACGTTAACGATCCCTTGCTTGGAACAGCAAGGGTTCGGCAATATTCCAAATTTTCTAGATAGAAAAAAACTCCCTTCCTGGCCAATGTAGTACCTTCGGGTAGAGCATTAAAGAATCACATGTAAGGTTGTGAAGGGGGTAAGCAGCCTGTGGCTGCGAAGTTCCCCCAGCACTTGAACATTTGTCGATTTAATATTTTTTCGAATATATTTTTTCGCAGAGTCAACATTAGTTGCAGATATTTCACAACGAACACCTGTAATTGTTTATAATAATCATCAGATTTGTCTGCGCTTATTTTTTCTTCATTAGGTTTTCCGTCTCAAAACTGTTGGACATGTACCTGCACTTATTTATATTCTAAGCTAGCCTATACAGTTCCCTGAAAATCCCAGACAGCCTGTATACAGCTCGGTTCACCTTCCATTGTTTTCTAATTTAATGCCCTATTTCACCGAGATTCAGTGAAAGGGGTTGAGCAGCCTGTGGCTGGTAAAATCCCCCAACACTTAGACATTTGCCAAATTAATATTTTTCCAGTAAATCCCTTCACACAATTAACATTATTCGAGAATATTGCCCAACCAATACTTATAATTGCTTATAATAATCTCATGTTTAAGTACAGTTACTTCGTTCGCCATTTATTTATCTATCTTGGGACTGGTTGGATGCGTACCTCTATTGATATCTGTTCTGAGCTAGCCTGCACATTTCCCTGAAATTCCTACAGTCTACATTTTCACTATCTGTGTGCAGTAGTCTAACGTAGGTCTACCTCTACCTCTCTTTTTTCCTATCTTTGCTTCTAATATATTCCGCACTATTCCCCCATGCCGTAGTATGTGACCTATCATCCTATCTTTCCTATTTTTTTACCGTTTTTCACATATTTCTTTCTTGTCGTACCATTTTTAGTACCTCTTTGTTCTTAACTTTGTGTGTCCATGATATCTTCATCATACGTCTGTAGCACCACATTTCAAATGCTTCTACCTTTTTCTTGTCCGCTTCTCCTACTGTCCAGGATTCACAGCCGCACAGTGCTGTGCTCCACACATATGTTTTAAGCAATCCTTTCCTTGCTTCTGTTTGTTATCTTTGAACAAAGTAATTGCTTTTTCTTGTTTAATGTAGCACGACTTTGTGCTAATCTTTGTTTTATATCTTTTGCGCTTTTCCCATCTTGCGTTATTTGACTTCCTAGGTAGCAGAAATCCTTAACCTCTTGTAAGTTCGTGTTACATATTTGTATTCGATTTATTTTCTCCTCCTTTACATACTAGTACTTTAGTTTTAGTTTTGTTAATTTACATACCGTATCTCTCTGTTAGAACCGTTTCCATTTCATTAAGAGCAGCTTCTAACTCTTCCTTGCTAGCTGCTAATACCGCTATATCATCTGCAAATCTAAGCATATCAATTTTTTGTCCCTGCATAGTAATTCCAAATGTCTTGCTGCATTGAACAGTATTCATTGCCTCTTCAATGTACAAGTTAAAAATAATGGAGATAGGACACATCCCTGTCTCACCCTTTTTCCTAATGTTTACTTCTTTACGTTCCTACTTTAATTATATTACTGCTATTTGCTCTTTGTATAAGCTATGTACTATTCGTCTATTTCTATAACTCATTCCAATCTTTTGAGTATTTCGAACATTGTTTTTCACTTTACATTGTCGAATGCTTTTTCCAGATCTACAAACCCTATATACACGCACTCCCATTTTTCTATTGTTTTCTCCATTATCACTCTCAGAGCTAAAATAGCCTCCCGTGTTCCCCTGTTTCGCCTAAACCCACATTCGTCTTCTCCTGGTATTTGTCAGCTCATTCAATAATTATAATCACTCCCTCGTATATTATAGCATTTAATTTAAAGCATTCACTGATTTACATTTAACAATTTGTATAGCACGTGGGTTGAATATTCTATACGGTTTTTGTGGAGTATTTTGTGTCTTCTGAAGGTAGCACTTGACAACTGGTTATCTTTTGTTTAAAATTCACATTGTCCATTTTTCCCAATGGCCTCGAGAATACTCAATTAGTCACAGATTGGTATTACATTCGTTAACAGATTGCGGTTGAGTCAGGCAGATCTACCAAGTAACGTGTTGTATTCGATCCATCGTTGATCATACCCATAGGCGGGTCTTTAAATGAACGCCTGTTTGCAGATCCTCCTCTTCAGAAAGGCATGATGTTTTTATTATTCCATTTTCCATTGCATCTGGTGATGCTCACAGCAGACATCAAGCTAGTGCACCGGCAGATTTTTATGTCTCTCAACATCGCAGTTATCAAAAAAATGTTTGTCGTTCTGAAATTACAAAACATATAGTATCAACTTAACACGGTAATTCATGGTGTCAAATGAGTACCTTTTCTAGCATTACATGTAATTCAAAAACTAGCACTCGCGCAGTTTTCTCAATTTCCATTCGCTGCACGCGTCCTAGCGTCTGAAACGTATGTTGCTGACTTGGTTACGGGATGTAAATCCATAAAGAAGCGAAGCAATTTATTTCAGACTTGTATAAAATTTGTCAATCCGGCGATTTATTCTTTGCAAAGGAACCTGTAATGTAACCAGTGTTATTAATTCATTACCAGAATCTTCGAGATACCAGCAAACATTTTCTTTATAAGTTTTGCATATAGTTATCAAAAATATTGGGCCTAAATAAATGGTAACTTATGGGTGATTACTTTTTCTAAACGGTAGATCTTCGGAACAGACTTTGTATTAAAAAAATATAGCTGCTGAGATAGGAAGGATTTTTGACCTTCTTGGCTTATTGTCTCCTTTGGTATAATAAGAAAAATAAATATTAGAGGTGCATATATCTAGAGGGTACTTATTGTACGTATTGATTTCCGTTTAACACTTCTTGTACACTACCGATGTGAGCCAGTTTATCCTCTTTTGTTGATAAATCAACCTAAACAAAATCACCTTGCTCTAAAATAACGTCAACATTTTCAAACACTTATTTTCGGTGCCTCTTTTGCTAATTTCAACTGATAATGCATATGTGCCATTTGAATCTTTCAATTCATTATCTTTTGTCTCCGAATCACTACTGTCTCTATTTTTATCTTTGTTTACATCTCTTTTACCTTCAGCTAACGTAATTTTGCAGTTTTCTAGCTATTCTTCTTGTGCGTTTTTCTACTACCATTGCAATTTCCTTTCTTTTTAGGGCTTTGGTATATGAACCCACTGATTTAGGGATGATTAGTAAATTAGAAGACGAGTTTATTTTTCTTCCAGAAATTGATGGGGTTGAAGGTTCTGGGAAATAATATCGAACTTCTTGCACGCTGTTGTTATTATTGGGAACAGCGTGGTCAGTTACATAAGAACCCAAGAAGTCTATATCGTCAAGCACATTACGAATTATGGGATATATTTTAGTGGGTGAGAATACTGAAACAATACTTTTACAATAAATGCACAGATTAGCCGGATTAGGGAGAGCTTCAAAATCTTGGTCAAATAATGTGATTTACATATCGCCCGGCGGACTCAGTTGGGGCTGCATGTCCTACTACCGTATTCCTATCCGTTTTAACAATACACTACCTTAAATTATTTGGAATTTATGCGTAAATTTTAGAGTATTAAAATTCATAGCGAGCTCTGGCATATAAAAATTAGTAACTTAAATCTAAAGAAGTATCAAAATATACAACGCGATTGTTTTGTATTGAAACTGAGTTGATAAGTGTGGAATCGCAAAGTTGTTCAAACACGCGGTAGGAGATCTGGTTTTTTTTAAAGAGTATGCCATTTGATGGTTAAACTATGACATCCAACAGATATTCGAAACACGTATTGGGTAGACCTCCGAAAATTTCCAATTTCTGTTAATTACTAATGACATCCAACAGATATTCGAAACACGTAATGGGTAGACCTCCGAAAATTTCCAATTTCTGTTAATTACTAAGAATTATGGATATTCACAACTTGTTTTGATTATTATGAAAGTGATTCACATTTAGTCCATCTTAAATGTCTGAAATTATATTTTATAAAACAGTTTAAAGAGATTATCTGTAGTGTTAAAATATTTTTTCTAATGAAATCTCCAATTCGAATAGACCTGCATCGTGCCTAAGTTTTAGATTACTAGAACAGGTGCAATGGCTAGCGCCTTCTAATAAAAAGGAGATATATACACTGGCCACAACATCGTAATTATGAAGGCCGCACTTAAACTTAGAAATTTGAAAAAAGGAACGGAAAAAGGCGCTTTGACTTTGAGAAACTAAAAGATAAAGATATTCAAGAAAGATTCGAAAAAAAGTCAAATAAATTGCTCAAAGATATCGGGAAAATATCTGATACTAAACAAGTAGACACAAAATGGAATAACATTAAATCCAGCCTAGACATGGCCGCCAGAGATATTCTGGGGTATACACAAAAAGAAAATAAGAAACCATGGATAACAAAAGATATCCTGAATTTAATAGAAGAAAGACGAAAATACAAAAATTAATCAGACGAAACGGCTAAACAGAGATTCAAAGCCATTAAATGGGAAATTATTCGTAAATGCAGGAAAGCTAAAGAACAATGGATTGATGAAAAGTACAAAAAGGTTCAAACTAAGATTGAAGTAGGAAAGACAGATGAAGCATACAATCTAATTAAAATCAATCTTAGAGACATAAAACCGTATAGCAAAAATATAAAGGACACGCGAGGAAACGTCATTATAGAAAATGTAGTGAAAGTGGGTAGTTGGCAAGTATATATAGGGAATTTATATGCAGGAGAAGAACTAACAGCATTAGAACAGGAATGAGACATTTAAAATGATGACTTGGGATATCCTATACATAGAGATGAGTTTGAATTAGCATTAAAGGGTCTGACAAATGGTAAGGCGCCGGGTACAGATAAGGTTTAAGCAGAAACTCTAAAAACCGCTGGACAAGCAGTAACAGAATGTCTCTTCCAAATTCTAAGCTATATGTACTAGATAGGCGAGATACCCAAAGATTCCAAACGTAACATCATAGTAACTATACCAAAAAAGAAAGGTGCGGATAGATGTGAAAAATTTCGAACAATAAGTTTGACAGCAAATGTGTCAAAAATATTAACTAGAATTGTACAAAGACGAATGGAAAAGCGAGCTGAAGAAACACTAGGAGAAGATCAATTTGGGTTTAGGCGAAACAGGCGAACACGGGAGGCTATTTTAGCTTTGAGAATGATAATGGAGAAAACAATAGAAAAAGAGGAAAGCGTGTATATAGGGTTTGTAGATCTGCAAAAAGCATTCGACAATGTAAAATGGAAAAAAATGTTCGAAATACTCAAAAATATTGAAATGAGTTATAGGGATAGATGAATAGTACATAGCTTATACAAAGAGCAAACAGCAGTAATAGAATTAGAGCAGGAACGTAGATAAGTAAACATTAGGAAAGGGGTGAGACAGGGATGTGTCCTATCCCTATTAATTTTTAACTTATACATTGAAGAGGCAATTCATGAAGACATTTGGTATTACAATGCAGGGACAAAAAATTGATATGCTTAGATTTGCAGATGATATAGCGGTATTAGCATGTAGCAAAGAAGAGTTAGAAGCTGCTCTTAATGAAATGGAAACGGTTCTAACAGAGAAACGGTATGAAAATTAACAAAAATAATACTAAAGTACTAGTATGCAAATGAGGGGAAGATAAATCAAAAACAAGAATACAAATAGGTAACAAGAACTTAAAAAAAGGTTAAGGATTTCTGCTACCTAGGAATCCCAATATCGCAAGATAGGAAAAGCACAAAAGATATCAAACAAAAATTAGCATATTACAATCAGAGATAGGAAAATGGCGGTAGATGTAGACCCAGATAAGATAGTGATAGATGCAGACTGTGCAAATTTCAGGGAAATGTGTAGGTTAATTCAGAATAGGAAACAATGCGGGTACTCGTCTAAGCAGTGCCAGGACTGAAGACCAAATGATGATGATGAATGAAATCTATAAAAAGTATTTACATATTTTGAATATTGTTCAGTGGTATTTTGTTATACACAATTTGCAGCTTAATCACTTAATGTGAGAAGTCTGGTGAATTCAAAAACAGCTAATTGGAAAATGCTGCGTATATATATAATTTAAAGAACTAGTTTTTTTAGCATACATAAATAAAAGTGTTCATAGTTCTGGGTTGTTAGATATTGAGATTTGAGAAACTGATGTATAAATAACAGTAGTGCGGAGTCGTTCTAATATGCTGAACTCTACTATAACAAGTTTTGTACATACATAAAAAAGTGGTTTGATCTAATATTTAGTTATTTCTCCCTAGATCCCAAAAGAATATCAATTGTTCATATTACCGCTTTGAGATCTAAATGTTAGTTGTTGAATAATTAATTTATAATTATGTGCTTGAAATGGTTTTCAAACATTTATTTGCAAACTATACGTTAAACCCCCACTCATCGATCAAACGCTGAAGTGAAGTTCAGAGCTAGTTCGTTAACATATATTCTATTATAAAAATATCCCATGGTTTCAAATATGCATACCAAATTTCTAAACTATACTCCGAAATACTGCAACTTCAAATAACTACAAATGATGTATTTTTCAACGGCAAAAAATGTTTGATTAACTATCATTAAACCTGAGAGTACCTACTCCACATCAAAAATCCAAAACAGTAACTAAATTATTTTTGATTCACAAACGATTTTACATTGCTAAAGAATTCACTTCAATTAATTGTTGTACGGTTTTAAGGTAACATAGTCCTAAAATATTCTAAATTACATAACACAATCAATTTGCACTTGTCTATTTGGTTTAATAATATCCTAGCTATTTACAATTATTTACAGAGAATTCGTAACATAGAAAGGTACTTTTACAGAGATCACTAATGATAATTACTAACATTGTTTGCGGCACTATTTTATTTCCTAACACGATTACACTATACAGTGGTACCTCGATATACGAGTGCCTTAATATACGAGTGTTTTGAGATACGAGCCGCCGAGCGAGCGATATGAGATGAGAGCAAGATTTGAGATACGAGGGATCGCACACTCCACCGCTGCACACGACCCCAACATGCGGGCGCATGTTGATGTCGTGTGCAGCGTCTAACAGTTTCTCCCATTTCGATTAGACCTGAGTCTATGTGCTTGTTTCCTCGTTTTCGAAGCATTTTTGATAAGTTGGGTTCACGTTTTTTGCTTTTTGTGCATTTACAAAACATTATCACATTTATTTTTATAACCATGGGTCCGAAGAAGAAGATGGTGTCTATTAAATTAAAGATTAAAGCGTGAAATCATAGAAAACCATGAGCAAGGTGTGCGAGTAATTGACTTCACGAGGATGTACGGGCGTAGCACATCAATGATATGCACTGTACTTAAACAGAAGAAGTTGATAAAGGGTATAACGCCAGCTAAGGGCGTTACAATTATTTCTAACCTCCGGACCTCTTTCCATGAAAAGATGGAGAAACTACTGATGGTGTGGGTGACAGAGAAGCAGCTTCAAGAAGGAACCTTAACACAAAGCATCATATGTTAGAAGGCACAAGCGATTTACGATGATTTGCTGAAGCGGATTCCACACACTTCAACAAACGAGGAATCCGAAGACTCGTTTAAAGCCAGTCGGGGCTGGTTTGACAACTTTAGGAAAAGAACCGGCATTCACTCCGTCGTCAGGCAGCAAATTCGGATGTGAAGGCAGCTCAGGTTTACATCAAAACGTTTTCCCAACTGATAGAAGCCAAACGATACATCCCCCAGCAAGTCTTCAACTGTGACGAGACAGGGCTTTTCTAGAAAAGGATGTCGAATAGGACTTACATAACGGCAGTGAGGAATACGATGCCAGGTCAGAAATCCATGAAGGATAGATTAACTCTAGTACTTTGCGCCAATGCGAGTGGCGACTGCAAAATCAAGCCTCTGCTAGTATACCAATCGGAAAATCCCACAGCCTTTAGGTTACATAAGATTTGAAAAAAAACCTGCAAGTTATGTGGAGGGAAAATCTTAAGGCGCGGGTCACCAGGAAATTTTTTGCGGAGTGGATAAACCTGGTGGTTGGCTCTTCTGTTAAAAAATATCTACAGGACAACAACCTACCCATGCAAGTCCTTCTCGTCTTCAACAATGCCCCTGCTTACCCACCAAATCTCGAAGATGATTAACTCGAAGAATTCAATTTTATAAAGGTTCTCTACCTACCACCCAACACCACTCCTATTCTTCAGCCCATGGATCAGCAGCTGATTTCTAATTTTAAAAATTGTACACCAAGCAAATTTTTGGCGTTGCATTGAGGTGACGGAGAACGCAAACCTTACCTTTCGAGAGTTTTGGAAGGACCACTTTAACATCGTGATATGCCTAAGAATTATTGACCCGGCCTGGCTGGGTGTTACAACGAGGACTTTAACCTATGCTTGGAAGAAGCTATGGCTTGAGCCTGTAGCTGTAAAGGCCTTCGAAGGATTGGAACCCGAAGTGTCAGTAGTAGAGGAGATTGTTTCTCTGGGAAAATCCATGGGTCTGGAGGTGGATGAGAGAGATGTGAACGAACTTGTCGAGGAACAGTCTCAAGAGCTGACAACCGAGAAGTTACACAATCTACATTCGCAGCAGCATACGGCGGTTCTAAGAAAAATTAGTTTTGAAGAGGAGCCTGAGATGGAGGAGGTTATCTCTACAAGAAATATAAAGGAGATCTTAGGAATTTGGGAGAAAATTGTAGAGTTTGTAGATAAAAATCACCCCGAAAAAGTTGCAACTGGTCGTGCATCGGAGTTGTTCAACGAAACTTGCCTAACTCATTTTTGCAATATCCTGAAAGTGAGGAAGAAACGAACCTCCTTGGACAGTTTTTTCTAACTATCTGCAGGTGAAAATAAGCAAAGTGTGACGAAAAAAGCGAAGACCAGTGACGAAAATTAAGCGCTTCCATAAGCACTTCACTTTTTCTTTTTTATGTTTTTATAGAATATGTATTTGTTATTTATAAATAAATATTTCTTCTTGTAAATACATTTTTCTTATTCAAAAACACTTAACAAGAACAACTGAGGTGGTTTTTAGGGAGCTGTAACGGATTAATGGCATTTTAATTAATTTCAATGGAGAAAATTGCTTTGAGATATGAGCAATTTGACATACGAGCAAGGTTACGGAACGAATTAAACTCGTATGTCAAAGTACCACTGTACTTACCTATTACAAAATTCGTGTGCATAATTTATCGCCACACCCGTAATTTATATACATAGGCACTAACTGATCAACTTTAATTTATATAGTCATTAAGCGTATTTATTTTAACCACTGAGATAATAATTTAGGTCATTTACTTGTGGATTAATACTTTGACTGTCCTAATCGTTGAATGCTATGGTTTATCCGTAACTAAGGTAGCTTCCAGAAGTTGATAGAACTTTCTAGAAATTACTCGAATCACTTATTCTGTCAAATCATTATTCGCTTAGTAGCTTGTCAATTCTAAACTCCTCGGCGTCATTGCCAAACCATTTTACAGTTACATTAAGGTTTGAATAATTTCTTAGGTAGATTCCAACTTACTGGTTAGATTTAGTTCAGTTAGTTTTTATTTTATGAATATACAACATATTTGTATGCAAATTACGAGGAAAAGTGAATTTTATTTTACTAGCTTTGCCCACAAATAATTTATATTCAAGGGCAATAAAGCTAAATGAAGAATGTGGATTATTTATAATTAAAACAATTTTCATAACATAATGCAATCAATAGCTTAATAATAAACATAGTAATGATAAATTAATGACTCTATAACTAAAAATTAAATTAATTTATCACTGTATGTACTACTGGAAATATTCCCTTCTAGGAAACTGGCAAGTACTTGAAGCGTATTTATGCAAATAAAGAGTCGACCTACTACAAAAATTTACTACAGCTGTATTTAATGTACTGAATAATTAATACGTAGTAAACCTTGACTTAGATATTAATATAAACAGAATACACCCACCTAAGGAAATTCTTAATTCGCCTTTATTGAATTAATAACAACTATAAAAGGTATTGACTTTAGCAAATTGTTTTCTGTAAATTTCTATTAGTAATAGTATACAGGGTGCCTTATTTCTTACACGTTGTATGGGTAACTCTGGTATTTGTGACGTTAGAGAAAAGGTTAAATAGGGAAAGTAGTGCAGTTTTTAATGCCGAGTTCAGCTATGAAGAGATAATTAACATACAGGGTGTAGCAAAAGTGTTATACCAAAATAATGAAAATTTGATCTTTTTGTTTTGCTTCGTGGTTCATTTATTGTGATAATTACAGTAAAACGATGTAGATGTTTTTTACATTATTTTAATTGGATAATAAGATAAACTTATTTGTTCTTGCATGGCTTTGAGCATGTTCGAGTAAATAAGTGAGGTTATGTTTTTTTTTAAATGGACACCATAATTGGTGGCAGTTCTGATAGCAAGGCATATTTTTTTTCTCTTTTCAGTGATGTACTACAGTGTACATGTTCAACATAAAAATTTTTGAAAAATTTTGTTTTTGTTAAATACGAAACTTGGTATTAAATAGTAAAATGCTTTTTCCATTGTTCGTGCATCAATGCTTGCAATTGCTGTTTAGATTCTAGCTATTAAATCCTCAAGCGTTTGAGGAGTAGTAGAATACACTTTATTTTTTAAATCACCCTACAAATAAAAATCTAATGGAGTAAGTTGTGGTGAACGAGCAGGCCAATCAATTTCCATTTTGTTACCAATCACGTGCTCAAAACGATCAGTTAAATATTGCTTCACTGATGTACCACTGTGTGCAGGGGCATGATCTTGTTGGAAATACTTTAGTCTGTAATGGATGTTAAGAGGTAATTCATCTAAATATTCTTCCAGTTGGTGTTTTAAGAAATTTAAGTAATTTGCAGCGGTCAAATTGTTGTTATAAAAAAAAGGTCTAATAATTTTTCCAAAAAATATTCCACAACAAAAATTATACCAAATTGAGGTTGATCTCTGGATTCACGAAAAGTTTAGGATTTTCTTGAGAATTAAATATTTTGTTATACAGATTAAATATTCCGTTATTTGTAAATTTAGTCTCGTCAGTAAACATAATGGTTCTCAAAAAATATGAATCCTCTTCACAATTATTAAAGTACCAACGACAAAATGTTATCCGTCTTTGATTATCCACTGGATACAATGTATTCGAAATAGAATAGCGATAGGGATGATATTTCCGACTTTTCAGAATACACCTTACAGTTTTCTTAGAAGTTGCACAGTGGTTTGCAATTTCGGCAGTAGATGATTTTGGTTTATAGTTAACATACACCAACACATTTGTTTCAACGGTTTCTTCATATCTTCGCAAGAAATTAGATTTGATAAATGCACCATATGCCTTAAGATTATTTTCAAGTTTGCTAAATATCTGACAGTGTGGTTGCTTACGTTCCATGTATCTTTCAAAGTACAAATTCTCTGCTGCACGTGAGTTACGATTCGAAGAATAGTAGCAAAAGAGCATGTCATTTTTTTCTTCATTTGTATAGGACATTCTAACTAGTAGAAGAAAAGAATGTATGTATAAACACAAAATCACAGTACTATCTAATTTGTGTTATTCAAATAAGTGAAATCTATTGTTATGTGTCATATGGCTACTTGATTCTTAAAATCAGCTCAAATATTCACATATTATTTATTACAAAGTTTCATATTTTATATAAACAAATTTTTTTTCCAAAATTTTTATGTTGAACATATACACTGTAGTACATCACTGAAAAGAGGGAAAAAATGCCTTTCTATCAGAACTACGTCAATTATGGTTTCCATTTAAAAAAACATAACCTCACTTATGTTTACGATTGCAATAAGAATGAAAATTTCCTATTAGTTTAACTATTTCCCTTCCTTATAAAATGTGGTTCAAATACTTTTGCGCGTGTACAAGTGCAGTGTAGTATAATAACAATCATTGTCTATTGAAACGTGTTCGTGTAAGTGTGAAAGACCAGGATCCCGTGCCGATCCTGAACTGCACTATCTTCACTGTCTTCATTATAGTTACCCACATCAATGTGCCGGTGAGTACCACAGATTATATAAGTTCCTTTAATATTACTTTTACCTATTTTACCCGCAATTAGCAAGTATACCAACCCTTACAGTCCACTCTTAATACCTAACAAAAGTTCTGGTCGCAATCGAGGCCGAATTATTAAAAGACATTTTGTTTAATTGTGGGTGTATTAAAATATTTGCATTAAATATTAAAATTAAAAATTATTGATAATCTGTGCATGTTTTCAAGTGAGACACAAATTATTAGAAACTTACATTTAAGTACAGAAACAGATGTGTGGGCATTAACGCTATTTATCTGCACAGCTGTTTTATCACTTCTAGAGAAACCTGAGTTTATCTTAATAAACACAGTGTATTCCAATTTCTATTTGGTAACTAATTCTTGTTTATTTTGATTACAATGTCAGAAAGAGAATTAAAACTTTTGTTAGCTAATAGAGAAAAATTATATGTCCGTGCACAAATTCTTTTTGATTTGTCAAAAAACGTTTTAAATGATGCAAGTAAAATTGATAATTTCGAATGTAGATATTCCAAACTAGACGATACTTACCGTGAATTTGAAAAAATTCAAAACGCAATTATGGATTTAACCTTGCGTATTTCACCTGATCAAGAAGTTGATATGAAACCTCTATTGTCTTTTGAAGATCTGTATTTTCAAATCAAAGCGGTAGCAAAGAGAATTTTTCCTACTGTAATATCAACTTCGGGACCGTCTCATATATCCAGTAGCAGTTTACCAAAAATTAACCTACCCCGGTTTGACGGTTCGTTACGAAACTGGAAAGTTTTTTATGATAGTTATCGATCTTTGATTCATAATAATCAAGGCCTAACTAAAATAGAAAAGTTTCATCACTTAATTAATGCTCTTTCAGGACCGGCATTGAGTATTGCCAAAAGTTTGCCACTGACAGAAATAAACTATGATATTGTTTTGACATCTTGCTTGCAAAATATGAAAATAAAAGAATATTAGCCGGCGATTTGCTAGATAGTATGCTTGCATCTAAGCAATTTCATACGGAAAATCTAAACAATTTTACGCAGTTTATCCAAACATTTTATGAAGCAGTAGTGTCATTAAGGGCCTTGCAAATACCCAATCTTGATGATTTTATTCTGTTTCACTTGGCATTCAGAATTCTGCCCAATGACACTAGAAAACAATTTGAAGCGTCTAATATAGGCGTGGAAATTCCTACATTTGACCAATTAGTTAAGTTTGTACAAAATCAAATTCAGATTTTGAGTTGTCAAAATTTCCAAATACTACTCAAAATGTTAAACCTTCACAAACAATAAAAGGTAACACAATTTTAACGCCAAATTCTAATTTACGGAGGTCGTTTGTTACTACTTCTTATTCGAAACCGTGCCCTTGCTGCAAAAATACGCATACGATTTACAGGTGTCCGAAGTTTTTGTCTTTGTCTCTTACCGACAAAAAGGCCAAAGTTCAGGCTCATAACCTGTGTTTCAATTGCTTGAAAGAGGACCACAGTGTCTATAATTGCAAATCGAAAACTAGTTGTTTTCATTGTGGTCGTAGGCATAATTCATTGCTTCATCCTACATTCGATTCGGATAGCGCAAATAATGCCAACTCTGAACCCAGTATTATGACCCATGCGTCATTCGCTTCTGATAGTGAAAATATTGTTAATTCCAAATCTACTGTTTCGACCCATGCGTCATCTTGTGCTTCAGTACCACTACAAAATCAAATTGTCCTTTTAGGAACAGCTATTGTTCACATAAAAGATTCATCCAACGTCTTTCAACCAGTCAGAGCGTTGATTGACTCGGTGCTCAAACTTCATTTTTAACCGCGTCTTGCGCTCAAAAACTTGGTCTACATATTCAAAATTGCAACTTTACTGTTGCAAGCTTGGGTCAAAACCCATATTAAATGTCAAAGGTACATCTGATTGTTTAATTAAACCTTACAGTAGCGAGAAACCTCAGTTTAATTTAAAAACTGTATTAGTGCCAAGTATTACTGCCGAAATGCCCTCGGTAGAAATACCTACTAATATTGTAAATCAGTTCAGGTATTTACAATTGGCGGATCCAAAATTTTATTTGCCGTCTAGAATTGAATTGTTACTCGGCGCTGACGTATATCCAGACCTGTTTACCGGCGAGAGGTTGCGTCCCAGTGCTGATTCTCCATGGGCACTTAATAGTGTTTTTGGTTGGGTTATTACAGGCAAAACTAATCTACGCTATAGTGACCCTACTACAAATATTCAAACTGTATTATTTACATCACTAGCAGATTCGTTAGAAAACTCTTTACAAAAATTTTGGGAAATTGAAAATATTCCTGATCGTAAAATTATAAATCCAGATGAAGAGAAATGCGAACAAGTGTTTAAAAAATTTTATACTCGTACGAAGGAAGGTGCATTTGTGGTACCCTTGCCTTTGAAAACAAACTATTATCAATTTGGAAATACTTATGATCTAGCACTCAACCGTTTATATAATTTAGAACGTCGCCTTGCTCGACAACCGCATCTTAAGAAAGATTATATAAATTTTCTTCGCGAATATGAAAGTTTAGGTCATATGGAATTTTCTAAAAATAGTGAGGACGCACGATACTTCATTCCACATCACTGTGTCGTAAAGCAGTCCAGCAGCACCACTAAGTTAAGGGTGGTGTTCGATGCCTCTGCTCATTTACCTAAGTGTCAGTCGTTGAATAATGTGTTATATGTAGGTCCCAAGTTACAACGCGATATTGTTGAAATTATCATGCATTTTAGACTGCATCCGTTTGTGTTTAGCGCAGATATTAGTAAAATGTACAGGATGATCCATTTAAGACAGGAGGATCAACGTTTTCAGTTTATCTTGTGGCGCGAAAACCCCACACAGGCAATTAAGGCTTACCGTTTAAAAACCGTAACCTACGGTGTCTCGTCAGCCCCATATTTGGCGCTGAGAACTTTGGAGCAACTCGCTCAAGATGAGGAGGAAAATTTTCCATTAGCTGCACAAGTATTACGTAGAGACACCTACGTCGACGATATTTTAACCGGAGCTTCATCAATCGATACCCTTTTAGAAATAAAAGAACAATTGTCAAACCTGTTAGCTTCAGGTTCTTTTAGTTTACAAAAATGGACTTCTAATTGTCCTCAACTGTTGAAAACAGTTTCACCGGAACACAGAGAAACTTCCGTTTCACTTGAAGAAAGCGAAACACTTTATAGCCTCTTAGGTTTGCAATGGGATGCAAAATCTGATTCCTTTTGTTATAAGGTGCTTTCGTTGTCTCCAGTTTTTTCTAAACGAGCAATATTATCGAATATTGCTAAAATATTTGACCCTTTAGGATGGCTTACTCCAGTTATTTTTAAGGCAAAACATTTTATGCAATAATTATGGTTAGCCCAATTAGGATGGGATGATCCCATTCTTGGCAATTTAAAGGTAGAATGGTCAGAATTTCTACAAGAATATGACTTCCTAAAAAATATAAAAATTGACAGATATTTTTCTATACAATCGGTGGCACATAATGTTGTAGTAGGGTTTTCTGATGCGTCGGAATGCGGCTATTGCGCAGCTGTATATTTGGTCATTTTTAATGAAAAGGGTATAGTTGTTAAAACCAATTTGCTTATGGCCAGAAGTCGTGTAGCACCCTTAAAATCTATGACGACACCCCGCTTAGAACTCAGTGGAGCATTGTTGCTATCTCGATTATTTAAATATGTAATTAATTCATTGAATGGTTTACTATCACTTCAACCTAGCCTTGCCTTTACGGATAGTACAACTGTTTTAACATGGATCCGAACAGCGCCTCATTTACTTAAACCTTTTGTAGCAAACAGAGTAATTGAAATTAATGAGAATATGCATCATATAAAATGGCATCACGTCGACTCAAAAGAGAATCCCGCGGATTGTGGCTCCCGTCGCATCTCAGCATCACAATTATTAGATTATCCCTTGTGGTGGGGTGAGCCTTTCTGGCTTAAGTACCCTGTTTCTCAGTGGCGGACTTCAACCGCTTATACATTGAATGCGTCAGAAATAAATACGGAATTAAAATCCTACGCGCTGAATAAAGATTGTTATATTGCAGAAATTAAACCACCTGATTGTAACATTATTCGACGCTTCTCTAATTTTTTACGTTTGCAGCGGGTTTTTGCCTGGTGTTTTCGTTTTATATTAAATTGCCGTGTCAATCGTGCGAATCGTAATTTCGCTTCCGTAACTTCTGAAGAAATACGTATTGCTACGTTTAAAATAGTAAAGCTAACTCAACAAGAACATTTTAGCAATGAAATCGTTTTGTTATCAAAAGGAGAACCTCCACCTCCTTCGCTTCGAAAACTAAGTGTTTGGATAGATCCCCTAGGTCTCCTCAGGGTGGGGGGTAGATTACAACATACGAGTATGACTCAAGATGCTAAGCATCCTTTGTTATTACAAAAAAATTGTTATTTATCTAAACTTATTATCGATTATTATCACATTTTTTATTTACACGTAGGCCCTCGCAGCTTACAAGCTACTATTTGCCAGAAATTCTGGATTCTAGGCATTAGAAATACCATCAGGTCTAACTTATCAAAATGCACGGTCTGCATTAGATTGAGAGCTAAGCCTGTAAACCCGAATATGGGAAATTTACCGCCTCCACGTCTTAATCGATGGCAGTTACTGCAAAAAATGCAGTCTCATTTTTGGCATCGTTGGAGTTTAGAGTACCTTCATACCCTTCAACAACGTGCAAAATGGGATATTCATACAGCCAATTTAAAAATTGGTGATTTGGTTGTGATTATCGATCTAAATCAACCGCCACTAAATTGGAAATTGGGCAGAATCAAAGAAATTATCCCAGGTTCAGACAACATCGTCCGTGTTGTTTCTGTCCAAACTGCAACCGGTGTATTCACCCGGCCTGTAGTTAAGTTATGTCCACTACTCTCAAAGTAAGTGCAAGTATCACATGTTAACATTATTATTATTTGATTAAGTTTCTTCGTTTCTTAAGGTGTGAATTTTCTATTTTTTTTAATTTGTGAAACATGCGATATATGCACAGTATTAATTATAGTTAATAGAAAACTTTTCTTTATTTTATTAGAAATCCTTTGATTTCGGTGGGGGGAATGTTTACGATTGCAATAAGAATGAAAATTTCCTATTAGTTTAACTATTTCCCTTCCTTATAAAATGTGGTTCAAATACTTTTGCGCGTGTACAAGTGCAGTGTAGTATAATAACAATCATTGTCTATTGAAACGTGTTCGTGTAAGTGTGAAAGACCAGGATCCCGTGCCGATCCTGAACTGCACTATCTTCACTGTCTTCATTATAGTTACCCACATCAATGTGCCGGTGAGTACCACAGATTATATAAGTTCCTTTAATATTACTTTTACCTATTTTACCCGCAATTAGCAAGTATACCAACCCTTACAGTCCACTCTTAATACCTAACATGACCAAAGTCATGTAAAAACAAATAAGTTTATCTTATTCTCCTTTTAAAATAGTGTAAAAAACATCTACAACGATTTACTGTATCTATCACAATAAATGAACCACGAAGCAAAACAAAAAAGATCAAATTTCGTTATTTTGGTATAACGCTTTTACTACACCCTGTATGTTAATTATCTCTTTATTGCTGAACTCAGCATTAAAAACTGCAATACTTTCCCTATTTAAACTTTTCTCTAATATCACAAATAACAGAGTTACCCATACAACGTGTAAGAAATAGGGCATCCTGTATACATCCAATTATCAGCATTGCTGCATAAGTTAATTTTCTTTTGTTACCAAGCAAGCACCTTTGAGTCAATATAGTTTATATAGAATTAGATTTATTCCCTTTTTTATACCTTTTGGTGGCTCAACCAATAATAATAGTCATAAAGGCGACATCTCATATTATACTTACGAATGACTGAAGAAAAAAGGGAGGTATATTTACTATAGTATAGATCGATGAAAGGACAATCAGAAATAATAAATCAGCTCGAGGAGAATCAGCAGAAAGCTTAAAATAGAATATGAAGCTTCAAAGCTTAGGCAAAAACAAATTATTCGTTGGTTACCGTACAAGAATGTGTAGGAGAAAAACATTTATAGCAGGAGTCGAATGATTGCTTTTTTTCTTCCCCTTATTATTTCAAATAAAAGAGAATGGCAGGAGATGAAAAGCAATACGTCTTTTCCTTCCGATATGACACTGTTTGTAGAAAAGATGTCTATAAATAGACGAACATTCAACGAACGATTAAGTTAACAAACGTCACTTCATTATTTTACATTTTATAGATTTACGAAATGAGCGAATTTAGAATTTGACTTTATAACATTTATGATAAAAAGGAATATAGCAAGAAGTAGTAGACCCTTTAGGTGAATTATCAGGCAACATAAAAGATTAGGTTACTGACAAGCTAATAGCCAATAATTAATAGGTTTGGGATTGCCGAAAAGGTCAACATGTATTTATTTTATATGCCGTCGAAATACTCGCTTGCACATTGTGTAGGGGCGAATTTCAATATGACCCGAGGGATTGCTACGGTGTCCAAAAGTAAATTTTTCTGTCTGAACTAGCTTCGCCAGTAACAATCAGAAGTGAACAAAACCATTCTTCTTAGAGATGGACGTCATCGCATTTTTTACCTAATGACAAAGCATCTATCCTCTTGTAAAAACCTTACCATGACCTGTGGTAGGCGATGGTGGATCGACCTGATGATGGAGTTTTGTGACAAGAAGTTGGCTATACCCGAGGTCGATTGTGGGCTATAGATGGGGCTGAAGGGTAGTAGAAAACATGCTAGAGGTATTATTCCGGAAGACCGGAGTCCTAATCATGGTATGCAGCTTTAACCCAAATGGGACAGCATCCGCTTTTAAGGGTGTAGGTTGCTACTTCAATCAATATGAGAAATGTGAGATTGGCTACGGTTGCTATTGGCACACGAATATCCAGCTTCCTGCTCAAAAAGTGGTCAGGTCAGAACAATTCTAAGAGGGGCAGTGTAACAGCAAGTACATATATAGAACGCTTTGAAAATTACGCTTAGTCGGTTTTTATTTAAAGCGACCTCAGCTCATAGCGATAAGAATGGACGATTAATATTGTAATATATTTGGGTCATTCTCGGAAGTTTCTATTTTTTTCTTGAAGAAAAGATCATATATATATATATATATATATATATATATATATATATAAATAGTTATTAAGATGAAATGAAAACCCAACTTTGTATTTTAAAGTTGAATTACCATTTCAAATCGAACTAGTAATTGAAAACCACTAAAAGAACGGCTACAGCAGGATTTGAACCTGCAACCTCTGATTCTCCGGATCAGTGCTCTAACCAATTGAGCTATCTAGCCTAATTGTTTAGATGATGTTATACTTAATACTACTGAAGCTTGGCCCTTGTTAATGATTTTCAATTACGTCTTGCATTTCAGAGGTTGCAGGTTCAAATCCTGCTGTAGCCGTTCTTTTAGTGGTTTTCAATTACTAGTTCGATTTGAAATGGTAATTCAACTTTAAAATACAAAGTTGGGTTTTCATTTCATCTTAATAACTATTAATATATATTAAGCATTCATTTGCATTCCAAATGTGGATTATTCTTCCTATTAATATATATATATATATATATATATATATATATATATATATATATTTTAATTAATTGTTTGTATATTGGGTATGAAGTCCAAGTAATAAAAGTTGGTGTAAAATTTAAAAGTTTATTTTTATTATTCTTAACGTTTCGGCGACTCTTTTCGCCTTTATCAAAAGTATCTACAAATGGAAGCGTTGTATATTAAAGATAACATAGAATATGAATAAGTCACTCACCATATAGAATTAATAATTGTCAAATTATTTTTTTGAAAATGACAGATGATTATGTGACTAACATGATAATTAAAATAAATTTAGATGGAACTTGAAGGGAAGTTTCTTAAAATATTGTATGTTGAAAGTTGAAATGATGAAAGTTCGGTATGGTTGAAGATGATGATGTAGGAGTGTTTCAAGAACATGGACATAACATCAGTGTAATCTTCATATGAAGGAGTTAATGTTGTTTACTGGATTTGAAGTGATTCGAGTTGTATAGAGTGGAATAGAATCTATGTGAGTCTTCTACATCTTGTTTGTTGTTTAAACATTGTTTTTCTTTATTGATGTGGTAAGATTCTAAGAACAATCTTGTTTTGTAATGTGGCTCCTTTTCTAGTATTTCTGTTTCTTCGAATGCGGGAGTATGTTTGGTTGCATATACATGTGTGGAAAGTGCACATTTGTTGGGATTGCGTTTACAGTCGCTTCTATGTTGGGTTAGACGACTCTTCAACCACTGGGAAGTTTGGCCAATGTAACAAGCCTGGCAACTGCAGACGATCTTGTAGATTAGGTTACTGTCAAGTAATTTAGGTGTAGGGTTCTTTATTTTGGTAAAAAGATTCTGAATAGTATTGTTGTATTCAAAGGAAATGGTAATGTCTGGTTGTGTGAGTACCTTAACCAACAGTGGAGTTAGTCTTTGTATGAATGGCAATTTCTTGTGCATAATGTTGTTGTGTTCTCTTGATAAGTTTTTAGGATTGTTGTTGATTGTCAGAGTATTGGTGTAAATGAGTTTACGTAAGAGTTGTTTGGGGTAGCCATTATTTAATAAAGTATTGAAAAGAATTTTCTTGTTTTTGTTTAAAAATTGTGGGTCAGAGATCTTCTGTATGCGTTGTTTCATGGCATTGATTGTGCCAACTTTATGTTTGAATGAATGGTTGGAGAAAAAATTTAGATATCTACCTGAATTTGTAGGTTTGGTATACCAGTCAAAGATTAAAGAGTTGTTAGGTCCTCTGATGACTATGGTATCGAGGAAAGGTAATCTTCCATTTATTTCTATTTCACTTGTGAATTGTAGATGCTCATTAAAGCTGTTGAATGTGGCTATGGTTTCTTCAATATTGTCGGGTGGGGTTGAACATATGATGTCATCGACGTACTTGACGAGGAATGTCATTTCATAAGGTAGTCGTGGAAGCACAGAGTCTAGAAGGGAGTCCATAACAATCTGGCTAATGACAGGTGATATTGGGGAGCCCATTCGTGTGCCGAATAACTGGAGATAATAACAATCTTGAAAAGCAAAATAGGTGTTGTTGAAGATAAGGTTAACAGTACTTAGGATATATATACAAACAACTTATCATTAAAATATTTATGCTATCCAGTCCATTATTGATAAATATATATATATATATATATATATGTCAATTTTTAATTTTAATTTTATTACCTCAGCTAGCTCAGTTTTAACCACGCACGGAGCTTGCGACAATATGACAACAAAGCATTTTAATTTTTTCTTTTACCTCTACTTTCTATACCTTTTAAGCAAAACACAATTAAGCACAAATACTATAATATTCTCAATATTTGCAAAACGTTTACAATGTCTTTGAATAGAACCTGTTTTAAATAATTAAATTAATTTCTTTCAATAATTATAATTCCCTCTAAATGAACAAAAACCCAGCAAAAATCACTCTTATTATTATTACGTGAAGCCTTATAAACGTTTATCAGTCTTTCTTAATTCTTTACGTAAATAATAACACGTGCTAGAACGATTTTTGATTACCCTCACGTAAAATTCTCATGCAATATTTAAAAATATTCAGAAATAAAAATGCAACAAAATATTTAGAATGGCTAACCTGTTGTTTCTTTTCAGCGTGTCTCGTTCCCCCAATTCATACCACTTTCTGCTCCAACGATTTGTCGTTTCAGCTTCAGCTTATTCATTTACATGCTCCAGGTTGGATCCAGATATACTTGTTTAGATACTGTTTGCATATTCTTATATAATTTTTTTCACGTTGATCCAGAGATTATTTTAATATTCTTGTTTCAATTGTCCTGGTTGATCCAGAGATTGTTTGGACATCCAGGTAGGCTCCATTAATTATTTAGAGTCGTTTTTGAGGATTAAACGACCAACCTTATTTAATTTTGCACTATCGCCATCATATAATTTATTAACTATAAAGTCACTTGTAATTCTTTTACGTGAATATCTTCCTTCAGGTGATGTGAACCGTGCCTTCATTCAAGTTAAACTGATTTGTTTACAAATCCTGTCGTATTTAAAAGGAACATCTATCTGTCGACAAGCGTATAGTTCAACGATTAAAGTTTTGTGCGTGATTCTTACACGCAAGATTTTGGGTATTTCTACGAATTTCCAATCTACAATAAAGTCGAGACGCTTGTCCCTGCACGTAGGATTTTAAGTTATTTGCATGAAGTGGTTGGATTTTTAAATCTTCCATGGTCTTTCAAATCACGTACGCTTTGTCTGTACGGCAAATTTGATGAACTTTGCTCTATCACCATTCTACAATTATTTCCTATCTATCAAAGTGTTGAATTTTAAACTTTCTCGGTCATGTAGCTTTATTTATTGATGTATGAAATTACAAGCGTCTTTCTGTTTTACGCGTTTACAAACCTGCTTGTTTAAATGGGATTCCTTGTAAAATAATGATGCACTACTCACGCATATTGTGTAACAGTTTCTGTCACTTTGTTTTATGACTTGTATAGTTGTTTATTTAATTGAATCTTTTGAAATACTCTTTCTTTCTTTGAGTCTAATTATAATTATAGTTTATATACAAGGCGTTGGAATTTGCTTTCTCGCCAAATCGCCAAATTTTGTATTTTCTTTGTAAAATGTCTAGTTTTCTGAATTCTCATAATGTTTACATAAAGCGCACTGTCCTCGTGATCCTATATACCCCTAAATGACCCTATTATCATAGCAATATATATATATATATATATATATATATATATATATATATAAGGGCGAACCTCGTTACGATAGATCAGTATTAGTTTGAACTTTGTCCAAATAGACGTTTGGGGTACACAAATTAATGTAAACATAAAACCGTTTGTATGACATATAATAGTTTTATATAAATAAATCACAAGGTTAGTGCTAAAATAGTGTTTAGAACATCAAATTAATGCCTACAAATAGTGATTACGCTAGTGTTAATGTAAACAAAACTCTGCAAATACTTGTGATTGTCAAGAATAATCATTAGACTTGTATTTATTAAAAATATAGACAAAAGGGCAATTAGAGAATGCGTTACATTGTTACTGTTATTAGTTAGTAATATGTACATATTTAGTCACAATCTCTCTAAGCAAATTCATTGTAGGGAAAGCTATTTTCCTTATGAATTCGTTTTTGCTTTGTAGCTACATAATAAACGTGTAATTAAAAAAATTAACCTGTACGTTTGTTATTAATGGATAAAAAGATGCTAGTGGAAAATGTTAACATTCCAAACCTATTTTAGGCATAGTTATTATTATGGTATGTTTTTACGTAAATTATATTTAATTGAGTGTGATTCAAATCAAGACACCGTAAAAATAATCATAATAATTTAAGTTACTGTTTTGAAAGTAATCATCTTACGCTATTTCAAGTGAAGTTTTTCCCGTAAGTTCTAGTTAGACATGTTTTCTAATATATGTTTTCTATCTTTTCAGGTACATTAGTGACATCGCTTTAACTACAACTTACGTCTTAGCTAACTGCGTCTACATTGTATTTATATCGGAAAATTTACGGCAGGTAATATTTTATATCTGTTATACAGGGTGTTCACTGATTGAGGGTAGACTGCAAAACTGATTTGGCCAAACTTATCTAGTCCAGAATTTGATAACAACCGAGATACAGCGTGTAAAACTTTTAATTTGCGTTACGTTTTTTCTTAATAATTCATCAACAGGGCGACATAACGGCACGAAATTATGCATTTCAGGTTTTCTAAAGCGAGAAATTTAAACTCGTTCTCAGTTTGAATGCCAGTTGTAAATGGAGCCACTTTCGGTATATTAAATCTCTTTAAACTAACCTAACTTGTGGCCTCACGCGGTTTTAGCCTAAGTGTTAAAGATTATGTATTTTTCATCTTTTTTACGCAGAAAGTATATCTTGTAAATATCTCTCCGAGTAATCGTTTACTAGATATCTCCGTATCAATTATTTGGCACACCTTTTTAAATTCCCGAATGTAAAACTTTTTTTGTAGTTGGCCGACTAAATCAGCTGCAATGTAGAACACTACACATTTAGTTAATGTCAAGCTTTGCTGGAGTTTGTTGACATTTTGCGTGTTTTATATAGTTTTGAAAGATTTCTTTATAAGTACGAAATTCCCAGGCACAACAAGTTTTCTAGCGAAGAGATGCAGACTATTGTGTATGTATACGTATAGGATAAATTTAATAGAGAATATATTTGCAAATAGCAACTAGATGTTAGGATCTTCAAGAGTCTCTATGACCGACTGAAAGAGATAGGCTATTTTCGTTCCAAACGAGATACTGCAGGACACCTTAAGACTATAAATACTGATCAGGACAAAGAAATTGTGATCTGCATGGCTGAAAACGCTGAAATAAGCACAAGATACCTTGATGCTGAACTGATGTAGTCAAGTTCACCGTTTGCAAAATTCTTCATGGAGAGTGACTGTATTCATTTTACTTCACGCCAGTACAGAACCTCTTTGAAGCTGATTTTCCAGCTAGACTAGCATTTGCTCGTTTCTGTCGTATCTTGCACAATGGCGACCCGTTGTTTTAAAACAAAGTATTTACAGATAAAGCAACGTTTATACGTAGAAGTGTATCGAATTTAGGAATAAACATATGTGGGATTTAGAAAATCCGCATTTGGTGACCTGTTTCTCGCAGTCGGTCAAAAATTCTTTATAATCTTTAAATCTTATTGTCTTCGCTGTGAATGCATTTCCAACTATCTTCGATGGGCCTTTCGTCCATTAAACTTTTCCTGTGCGTGAACACGTACCATAACCCGCATTTCTTCGTTAGAAAACTCGTTATGCTTGGAATTTTCTACTTACAAAACATTTGTTCAAAAACTATGTAAAACACGCAAAATGTCTACAAACATCGGCAAAGTTTAACATTAACAAAATGTGTAGCGTTTGTTATTGCATCTGATTTAGTCACAGCCGACTTCAAAAAAATTTTACATTCGGAAATTTAAAATTGTGTGCTGAGTATTTGATAAGGAGGTATCTGGAAAACGGTCACACATTTACAAGGTAGACCATTTTTGCGTAAAAAAAATAGAGCATACACAATCTTTAACAATTAGGCTAATACACTGTGACACAATAAAGGTAACTCATTTTATAGACATTTAGTGCACTATAAGTGACGCCTTCTACAAGTGACATCCAAACGAAAAACGAATTTGAATTTCTCATCTCCGAAAACCTGACAAATGCCTAATTTAGTATGGTTATCTCGCCCTGTTTTTATCCAAGAAATCTTCGGGTTTTACTGTGTACCATTAACAAGAAGACACCCTGTATAAAACACTACAATATAGCATTTTTAAATTAAAATTTCTTTACGTCTACTTATCAAAATAAAAAGGCTGCCTGTTTCCTGGCAAACTTTTGAAGTATTTGTTGCAATTTCAAACTAAGAGGGATTAATTTGTATGTTAGAAATGCAAGAACCTTACGGACAGTTGTTAAAATTCGCGGAATGTAGTATACCCTGTGCTACTAGCGTTCTCCAACTGACATATTCGTAAAATTTAACATTTTAACCTATAAATCGGTTGACATTCGATTTCAAACGTATCTGTTTCTTTTCAACAAAATTTAACGAAGTAATAGTTGTGTGTAAAAATGACAATTTTGACACGTAAAGTTTGATTGACAATTTCTTTATGATTTTCTATACGATTTAACATCACAGCAATGTAAAAAAGAACTTAGTTTGTTATTTGGGGATGCAGTACCGACCAAAACTATAGTATACAAATTGTTGGCAGAAGTCAAGCTTGGAAGACTAACGCCTCATGACAATGTACGCGAATGTCATCCATGCACCTCTGTTGTCGCAAAAAATATCGATGACGTGCGTGACATGGTTTTAACGCGTGACATATTGGGAGATAGAAACATCGACATTACGACAAAATGTCCTTGCATAATCAGATGCATGTAAAGAAGTTTTGTAGTCGATGAATTCTACACAATCTGAAAGACACCTATAAACAGGCAGGTATCAAGCGGTGCAAGAAAATTATAAAAAAAAATATTAAAAGGTTATTGTTCAAAATCTCTATGGTGACGAATCGTGGATTTATTCACATGAGCCTTAACTAAACAGCATTCAACGATATAGGTGTTTTAAGGGGAACATAAATCAACGCAAGGTTTTGCAAAAATTGATGGCGATTTCTTCTGAGAAACGGGTCATATTGCAACGTTTGCAATAGAAGATCGAAGTAAAGTTAATACAAAGTGCTATACTACAATTAATTTCCCGGAAGTTATCGCTAAAATTTAAGAAAACAGTAAATTGACGAAACATTATTCATCATAACAATATAAGCGAGCACACAGCACAATAGACTGTCGAGTTTTTATCCAGTAACAATTTCAAAATAATGATTAATTACCTATATTCCCTAAAATTATCACTCAATGACTTCAGCTTATTTGGACATATAAAAATAAAATACGTGTCAAGTGTTTTTCATTGCCTAAAGGAACTCTTTGAGCATTTAATTTGCTTGTTTCAGTATTTAGAATGGGGGAACTGTTTTAAAGAACGATTTTTGTCAAATTCAAAATTGTAGAGCAACGAAATGGGAATAGTTTGAGAAACAATAAAACCTTATCGTCATATGTGTTTTCTTATATTTTTTACGAATTTTTGCAGTGACCCTCGTGTTGGATATTCACAAATGCACAAAGTGTGATCCTTGCATCAAAGATAGGTTTTGTAAAGGCACAAATGCATTGGAACAGAACAATAATTAATCCTAGTCTTAAAGAGCATATATATGGTAGGATTAGAACATTTAATACGAGTCTTTCAATAATGCAAATGTGTAAACTATTTCTTCATAACATATAATCTCTAGAATTCAAATGTCGTTAGCATAAGTTGGTGAATCTGAAAAATCGTCAACGTTTTCTTGCAACAAATAACTACTATTCATATTTTTAATAAATGAAATTTTACTAGTTGCTTTACATAACAAAATTCTACCAATATTGTAGATTCATTCCTCACCACACGTTTAAATCCTGTATCTATGGACCTTGAAGAGGTAGGAAGGATCGCGTATCTTAGACATACAGATACCTGAGCCGAAGAATCACCATACCGGAAAGATAAAACGAATGGTTCCTGAAAGGGATGTATCAACTCTTTCAGTACTTACAAATGCGACAGTGAATAATTGACTGGCATGGCCTTGTAATATCTTCAACGGGGTAAAATATTTTTTAGGTAAAATAGTCCCTCGTTCGAATCTCCGGGCAGGAACTATTCGAGAGGAAACCATTTCAAAGTATAATCATAGCATTCTACGGGCCCGAGCGTTGAATGTTTGACAATTGAATCGTAGTAGGAGGTTAGAAAATTTGAAAAAAAAATGGATAGCTTGAAAATAGACGTATGTGGAATTAATGAGTACGCTGGAATCAAGAACACGCTTTCTAGTCAAGGTATTACAGAATCATTAACACAAAATCTAACACGGGTCTTTCAAGTGTAGATTTAATAATCACCAGAAAAATAAGACAGAGGGTTATCTATTTTGAACAACATAATGAAATAATTGTAGTGGTAAAGATAGAAACAAAGTCACATCACATCACAATAGTACAGGTCTATATACCTAGGCGAAGCCCGGAAGCACTGGTAGGTATGCCCTATTTGCAATAAATATGGGATGACGTGACAGTTCAAATAAATGTTGTATTATTACGGTTGACTTATTCTATGCGTCTTTAATAACAATTCTGATTTTTTCTTAGACTACATATGCGCTTGCAGTAAAATAACTCAAATTTCCTAATGTCAGTATTGCTTAGCTAACCTATGATTGTATTATACCCTATGATATTTGTTTACTATTAAATAGTTATTAAAGGTTGGCATATTTTAAATTGTAAAGTTATTTTTAAAATACCTTCTATCTGTATGGTAGTGAATTGTGGTAGCAATGCAACTCGAGATGCCGAATTAAGCTTTCTCAAGTAATAAAAGTAGCGTCTTCAATTTTCGATTTAAACACATTTTCCGCCGTAGAATATAGAACGCCTCACAAAACTGCCAACTGTAACATACTAAATCGTAATATCATTAAAGCTACGTTGATAGTTACGTCCATATTATACAATTACTAGCACTTTATTACTGTTTACGACCTCATCCCATGTTTATCGCAAATAAGATATACTAGATTGATTACATAATGATAAAGCAGAGGTTTAGAAACCAGGTTCTTGACTGCCAGATATATCCGAGAGCATATGTAGACTCTGGCCATAATTTGTTAGTTATGCAGACTGAAACTAAAGAAACTGAAAAGAAGCAAGGTGAGAACTTGATGAGTTGAAACAACTTGAAATGAGGGAGGGTTTCAAAAGAAAGTTTAGCCTATAATAATTGAAAATGCTGAAGAAAGTACCCTGGAGAAAGAGAGGATAGTGCTGAATAATAAAATTACTTGAAATGGCTAGGACAAGAGATGAAAAATTAGAAAGTGAGACAAGAGCCGGAATAAGTCTATGGGTTACAATAGATTCTGGATTTGACATAAAGACTGACAAAAGTAACAACTAAATCGTAATATCATTAAAGCTGCGTTTATAGTTACGTCCATATTATATACAATTACTAGCACTTTATTACTGTTTTCGACGTCATCCCATATTTGTCGCGAAAAAGGTATACCAGATAGATTACATAATAATAAAGCAGAGGTTCAGAAACCAGGTTCTTGACCGCCAGATATATCCGGAAGTATATGTAGACTCTGACCATAATTTGTTAGTAATGCAATGCAGACTGAAACTAAAGAAACTGAAAACAAGCAAGGTGGGAACTTGATAAGTTGAAATAACTTGAAATGAGGGAGAGTTTCAAGGAGAAAGTTGAGCCTATAGTAATTGAAAATGGTGAAGAAAGTACCCTGAAGAAAGAGAGGACAGTGCTTAATAATAAAATTACTTGAATTGAAATTACTAGGGCAAGAGATGAAAAACTAGAAAGAGACACAAAGACCGGAAGAAGACTATGGGTCACGATAGATTCTGGATTTGACAAAAAGACTGACAAAAGTAACACAGTAAATCGTAATACCATTAAAGCTACGTGACAGTTAAGTCCATATTATATACAATTACTAGCACTTTATTACTGTTTACGACGTCATCTCATGTTTGTCGCGAATAAGGTATACTAGATAGATTACATAATGATAAAGCAGAGGTTTAGAAACCAGGTTCTTGACTGCCAGATATATCCGGGAGCATATGTAGACTCTGGCCATAATATGTTAGTAATGCAATGCAGACTGAAACTAAACAAACTGAAAAGAAGCAAGGTGAGAACTTGATAAGTTGAAACAACTTGAAATGAGGGAGAGTTTCAAGGAGAAAGTTGAGCCTGTAGTAATTGAAAATGGTGAAGAAAGTACCCTGAAGAAAGAGAGGACAGTGCTGAATAATAAAATTACTTGAATTGAAATTACTAGGGCAAGAGATGAAAAACTAGAAAGAGAGACAAAGGCCGGGAGAAGACTATGGGTCACGATAGATTCTGGATTTGACAAAAAGACTGACAAAGGTAACACAGTAAATCGTAATACCATTAAAGCTACGTTGGCAGTTACGTCCATATTATATACAATTACTAGCACTTTATTATTGTTTACGACGTCATCCCATGTTTGTCGCAAATAAGGTATACTAGATATATTACATAATGATAAAGCAGAGGTTTAGAAACCAGGTTCTTGACTGCTAGATATATCCGGGAGCATATGTAGACTCTGGCCATAATTTGTTAGTAATGCAATGCAGACTGAAACTAAAGAAACTGAAAAGAAGCAAGGTGAGAACTTGATGAGTTGAAACAACTTGAAATGAGGGAAGGTTTCAAAAGAAAGTTTAGCCTATAGTACTTGAAAATGCTGAAGAAAGTACCTTGGAGAAAGAGAGGATAGTGCTGAATAATAAAATTACTTGAAATGGCTAGGGCAAGAGATGAAAAATTAGAAAGTGAGACAAGAGCCGGAAGAAGTTTATGGGTTACGATAGATTCTGGATTTGACATAAAGACTGACAAAAGTAACATACTAAATCGTAATACCATTAAGCTACGTTGATAGTTATGTCCATATTATACAATTACTAGCACTTTATTACTGTTTACGACGTCATCCTATATTTGTCGCGAATAAGGTATACCAGATAGATTACATAACGGTAAAGCTGAGGTTTAGAAACCAGGTTCTTGACTGCCAAATATATCCGGGAGCATATATTGACCCTGGCCATAATTTGTTAGTAATGCAATTCAGACTGAAACTAAAAAAACTGAAAAGAAGTAAGGTGGGAACTTGATAAGTTAAAACAACCTGAAATAAGAGAGGGTTTCAAAGAGAAAGTTAGGCCTATAGTAATTGAAAATGAAGAAGAATGTACCCTGAAGAAAGAGATGACAGTGCTGAATAATAAAATTACTTAAAATTACTAGTGCAAGAGATGAAAAACTAGAAAGATAGACAAGGGCCGGAAAATTGCATTAGAAAATTCAAGTTTGCAAAGGAAGAATGGTTGCAAGAGCAGCTTACAAAAAAATCCTAGAAAAGTTTGAGAAGAAGAGAAATAGTCGTATAAATGATTGTATAAATGACTTATATAGAAAGAAGAATATGCTGATAAATGGAAAAAACGCAAAGAAGGAAAAGAAGAAAACTTAATATTTAAGGATTCGAAAGAGAAAAGCAGTTGATAAGGATGTGAAAATAGATAGGATACTTAGCTCTAAATTCGACGGCATATTAAAGGATCTGAGTGGGAATAACACACCTGGAATTGATAAAATCCTATCTTTGTTGCTAAATGCTATGGGATATACAGCTAGCTCGGAACTGTACCATTTGGTAGGCAAATTGTATGAGACAGGTGGAGTATTCTCGGATTTAGAAAACAATGTGATTATTACCATACTAAAGAATATAGAAAGTGACAGACGAAAAAATTTTTGAACCATAAATTTAGTTAGTCATGCATCCAAAATTCTAAACAAAATCATCTACAGATGGATAGAGAACCAGACAGAAATGGAATTGGGAGAATACCGCAGTTTGACTATCAAAGAAATGTTGGAACACGCGAATCTATATTGAGTCTGCAAATTATCTTGGAGTACGGAATTTTGATCTTTATTGACAATGTTGATTGGAACAAATTCTTCGAGATTATGAAGTGGTGTGGAATAAAATATAGGGAACGAAGGGTTATTTCTAACTTGTACAGAAAGCAGACTGCGGTTATAAAAATCGGGCACGAAGGATAAGCACTAGTTCAGAGAGTGGAACATGGTTATAGTCTATTTTCCATGCTGTTTAAGTTGTATGTATAACAAGCTGTAAAAGAAATCAAACAAAAAATTTGGGAAAGCTATTTAGGTTCAAAGAGAAAGAATTAAGATTTGTTGATGACAGTCATTTAATCACAGTCAGTATGAGATCTATTTTGAAAAATGTTTATGTGACGAACATTAATAGAAGTAGAATAGAGGTAATGGAGTCTAGCTGGGAAAGATCAGGTAAACCAGCTAACATCAGATTCGTAGATAAAACATTGAAGGAATTAGAGGAATTCTGTTACTTGGGTTGCAAGATAACCAGGGATAGTAGAAGCAAAGAGAACAGAAAGTGTTAGCTATCACAAGCAAAGAAAGCATTTTTAAAAAGAGGAATTTGATGACACCAAAAATAGATTTAAATATTCAAAAGCATTCCTGAAGGTTTTTGTATAGAAGTCAAACATGGATGATAGAGAGTACTGAAAGAAAGAGAATAGATGCTTTCATAATATGGTGTCACAGACGAATTTTAAAGATCAGGTAGGTAGATCGGATCACAAATTACGAGGTATTGAAGGACATTGATGAGCAAAGAGTTCTGTGATGAATTGTAAAGAAAATGAGGGATATGATGATCGTACATACCTTGAAGCACACAGGATTGCTTAACTTAATATTAGAGGAAAATGTGATGGGTAAAAATGGTAAAAGCGAAACGACACCTGAATATAATGAACAAATTCAGATGGATGTGAAATGTATTAGCTACGTATCAATGAAAAAGTTAGCTCAAGATACATTAGCATGGAGAACTACATCAAACCAGTCTATTGACTAAGGACCCAACAACAACCAAAAGAACACATTATTAGTCCGTGATAAATTCTAATTCAATAGTTTTCCAACAAAGAGTATAGTGTATAAAGTCAAACTATCTTAAGTTGCAACAAATTACACATGGGCAAAACATCTCAAAATGCAAAACAACGATATTGTGATCCTCGCAGCTAGTAGTGCATCCTTTTGGCGACTTTGAATAGACAAGCATGCAGGGTCACAGTTCGTTGTAAATATATAACGTTTAATAGAAATAATTATGGCCTATCAAACATGTGATTGTATTTGGAAGTTTTACGTTTGCTATTGTCTATAGTCTCGAAGCATCCTTAATTATCTCGAGAACTTTAAACCTAGAATTAGCTGGCAAAGTACTTATCCTATAAACTAAACCAGTGAACGCATCCCGACTAACTTACTGTACCCGTGGAATAAGTTGTAACTATTATAGCAATGTTGTCTGATATATGTTACTTCGAAAATATAGCGCGCATCCAAATTAGCTTTTGAATTGCTTAAGGGAGTGAACAGATGTATGGTTTATCAGAGTGCTATATGTTTGTTTGCACTCAAAATAAGTCAATGGATATTTGAGTCAAGTGGCAATTTATAAATGTCAAACTTTCATTAAATATCTCGGACAGAATTATATTTTGTAATTTTTGTATGAGTTTCCCCAGAAGTTAGTATTTTCTGTCCATATCCGAGACGTAACAACAACCCAGCATAAAACAACTGAAAACGAATAAAGCCGATGTGAACCAAACTGATATTAACTTAAGAAGTTAATACAAAATTAGCTCGGTGACCGAGTGCGTGCCAAATTATCTCCAGTTACAAGTAACGAAGTGTGAAGGTTTTTCTACGAATATTTGTCTATATGACTATGGTTTTCTAATGCAACTAAGAATTTGTATGTACCTTACTCAATCAATGTAGTACCTCCGGGTGGAGCATTGGGGACGTGGCCGCAAGTATAGCGGCCCTAATTCAAATTATAATGTACCTTACTCATTTTGATAAAAGACGTTTTCATTATATTTAGTTTTAGATAGCAACATCTATGTTTTAAACATTCTAATTTTTAAAACAATTGTACGATGTCAGACAATAAAGTAATGAGACTGATTTTTAGCGCCAAATGTGGCATCCTGCAATCTTCATAAATAGGGTATTTGCGACTTTGATTCTTAAACCATTAATAGTTCAAGCGGCACATTCCTGCAAGCTCTTAAACTTGTGTATTTGTTGTAATAAGTAAATAACATGTTTTAGTCGCCCATACGGAAATGGAATCATGATATATTTTAGGGTTTGAATCAGGCAATCACTGGTGATGATAGTTAGTTCTTTCGATATGGACCAAAGACCAACTGGCATAGTTCAAAATGGTAATCAAAGAACTTACCCAGACCAAAAAGAGTATAATGCATGCTGGTATGTTTTTTCGATTGCAAAGGCATTGTTCATAAAGAGTGGGCGCCGTCTGGATAAACGATGAATTAATATTTTTAGTACGAAATTTTATGAAGACCTCGTAAACGAGTCCGACTGCTGTGCAAACATTGCTCGTAGTTGGATTCACCACCAAGATAATATGCCATCTCATTGTGCATTGCCTCTACGGCAATTTTTAACAACAAAAAGCATTTCTATACTACTACTACCACAGCCATCTTATTCACCAGATCTTTTCGCGTGCCGCCTTTTCTATTCATTAATGTAAAAATGGGGCCCATTTTCGAGAAATAGCAAAAGTTGTAGAAATGCTACTATCAGTGATAGAATCATAGCAAGCAAATGCAAACTATTTTGAAAATCACGATGCAGCTGATTAAAACCGCAGCTGAAATTTTTTGTAATATGTCTCATTACTTATAATTCGACTTCGTATATAGCTCAAATATAACTTTAATGTTTTCTTTTAATTTTTAGGTTTTTGACCACTGGTTTCCTGAAAACAAGTTTGGCATATATATGTATATGTTATTTATAACTTTTCCATGCCTGACTTTAATTCAAGTGCGAGAACTAAAGCATCTTGTACCATTTTCGTTTATAGCTAATATTTGTATGGTTGTGTCTTTTGGAATAACACTGTATTATATGTTTAGTGACATACCTGATCCAAAAACTCGAAGTTTAGCGACACAAATTGGAACTTTGCCAGCGTTTCTCAGTACTGTAATTTTTGCCATGGAAGGTATAGGCGTAGTTATGCCAGTAGAAAACAGTATGGCAAAACCTCAACACTTTCTTGGGTGCCCTGGTGTATTAAATTCCGCAATGAGTATAGTTGTAGTACTATACGCTACAATTGGATTTTTTGGATACTTAAAATATGGTGATAAAACCGAAGGCAGTATTACTTTAAACCTTCCAGTGGAGGAAATGTAAGTAAACAAAACGATTACTTTTTCCTAAACAGTAATTTTTAGACCAGCTCAAATAGTAAAGCTATTGATAGCAGTATCGGTGTTTTTCACGTATTTTTTACAAATGTACGTTCCGCAGGATATTGTATGGAGGAAGTTTGTTGGACCAAGGGTAAAAGGACCGGTTAAAAGAAATATTGCTCAAATTGCAATGAGATGCGCGTTTGTGCTTACAACAGTAGGAGTGGCTGCTTCAGTTCCTGATTTAGAACCAATCATTGGCTTGGTCGGATCCATTTGTTTCTCAACTCTAGGATTACTAATTCCGGCCGTAGTAGATGCAGTACTGCAGTGGGATTCTGGATTAGGAGTTTTCAAATGGAAACTTATAAAAAATATAATTCTTGGAGGGGTTTCAATATTTGCTCTAGTTTCCGGAACTGCACAAAGTATATCACAACTGAGGCGATGAACTGTGTATATTTATTTAGTAACAGTGTGTTGTTTGTAAAACTAACATTTTATAAATTCGTTTTAGAATTTCTTTTACAATATTCGTACTTTTATTTGAGATACTTGTTTGCGTACAAGTAATGCGTATTTTATTTAGATTCTAGGAGTGGTTTATATCACTTAAAGGTAAAAGGGACAAACGTAACATGCATGAGTCATTAACGCGATCCAACTGATCTGCAGTTTTTAATTTGTTTAAAAAAAGTAACACTGTTTGCTTAGTAAATAATTATAATCATTGCACAAACAAAAGGTATGCGTTACCAAGGTTGACTATAATTTTATTCACATGTGTCTAGTTAATTGCGTTTTATGAGTTTATTTACTTTTGTATGATCTGTATTTTGTACTTGGAAGAACGTATATTACAAACAGACGTGTGCAATTCACTTAGGACCGCAGGGCAGTGGCCAGTGTAAAAAGGAGTACGTAGTTTTACTTCAAGAAAATTATAGTAACCCATGAACATACGTCAAAATCATAATCTTTTCTTTTATATATATATATATATATATATATATATATATATATATATATATACATGTTCAGGAAGTAACGGTCGTCACTTTGTTAGTATTTAAAAATATATATAAGGGGTTTCGACCTTATTAAGAACTATTGCGCTTTATTAAAACTATCCAAGCTTTCGTTGTCTATTGGACAACTTCATCACGGAATCTAAAAGTAAAAGTTGATACAATGAGAAATCATCAGTAGATTACTTACATCTTTGTATAAATCACAATTTTAAAAATCACAGTACATATTAAAAAACAATGGTTTATATCACCAATAATATAAGTGTAATTTACATAACTTCTACATTACAACAGTCTTTTTGACGATTACCTCGTGCTGGTCAAGATGGAAAAGGATATCATTTTAATCGTCACTTGTTAATAACATTTGCTTGAACAAACCGGCACTGACAGATTAAATAAAACAGATGGTTAACTGTCAATAAACACAGGTACGTTCCGTATTATAAGTATTGGATGTTATACGTTGATGCGTTCACAACGATGGTTTTGTAAATGTAGTAAGTACGCATAAATGTTACTCAGTTTTTGAGAATCTTGTTTTTTATTAATTTCTGCTTGTTGTTTGTAAATGTGGTACATTTCTAATATAATTCTTTTGTTGTAATGTTGAGATTTGGCAAGGATTTTAGGATTATTCCAATCTATGGAGTGATCTTCATTATTTATAATGTGTTCAGAAAGCGCACAACGGTTTTTATTAGGGCGGATGTCGCTTTTATGGCCTGCCACCCGTTGTTTCAGTAGAGTACTTGTGTGTCCCACATATTTTTGGCTGCAGCTACAATTCAGTTGGTAAACCAAGTTGGATTGGTATAACGGAGGTGTTTTACTTTTCAAATTACTGTATAGTATAGATCGAATTGTTTTATTAAATTTGTATGTTACGTGAAAACCTTCTTCTTGAAAAACTTTCCCAATTTTTTTAGATAGTCCTGTAAGATGTGGAAGGACTGTGGTCTTCTTATCAATTGGATTTTGTGATGGTTGATCCACCCTCTGTTTTATAGAATTATCTTGTAATAAATTGTGAATGACATTGCCTGGGTAACCATTCTTTATCATTATATCTTTAAGATGTTTGATGTTTTTTCTGTAGTAATCCGGATGAGAAATTTTCAGTATCCTATTTTTCATTTGTTTGATCAAGTTAAGTTTCATTTTACCATAATGTTCAGAGTCATAGTGAATGTATCTATTGGAAGCTGATGGTTTTTGATACCAATCTAATTTTATAATGTTATTGTGTCTCATTACTAAAGTATCTAAAAAGGGAACGCTGTTGTTGTTTTCTTCTTCTATGGTAAATTGTATATGTTGATGATAGGTGTTCATAATTTGTAGTATTTCTTGACTTCCACCTTCTATAGGAACTGCTAATTTAAATCGTCCACATACTTTTTAATAAAGGGCAATTGAAAGCTTAATTTTGGACAACAAATATCTAAAAGGTCATCCATAACATATTGCGCCAAAATCGGACTTAGTTTCGAACCCATCGCACACCCAAACACAAATTTCTTCATTAAATATGAAGAAATTATTATCAATAATAAATTTAATAATGTTAAAAACCAATTTTTTATGGCCCTTAAAAACCCTTTCAATTAAGTCTCAATTTTTATCTAACACTTTAATAACTAATTCCTCTGAAATGTTCCCAAATAAGGGACATAAAAAAATTGGTTTTTAACACTATTAAATTTATTATTATCGGTATACCTCTACTTCTTTTTTCCTATCTCTGCTTGTAATATATCCCGTACTATTCCCCAAAAATGCCTTAGATCGTATCCTACCCTTCTATTCCTCCATTTTTTTTTGTTTTCTACAGATATCTTTATTCCTCTACTATTTCCATAACTTATTTGTTATTAATCTTGTCTGTTCATGCTATCATCCTCATACATCTGAAGCACAACATTCCAGAAGGCTTGTATCTCTTTCTATCTACTTTTCCTACTGCCCCTATTTCATAGACGTACTGTGCTGTGCTGCACGCATATGATTTGAACAATTCTCTTCTTGTCTCTGTTATGTTGTCTTTGAACATATCCGATGTTCTTTTTTGTTGGATGCAGCTCGGTCACCTTTTATTGCTTTACAGAGTCTCGTATTAGAGAAATAAAAATAAATTTAGGAGTTGCATAACGCAGAAAGAAACTAATTTATATTACGACGACTGCTAGTCGGTAAGAGGAGTGTGAGCCATTGGCCAAACGTCGACTGTACTAAATTTTCTGTACAGAGAATAAAACAGTTTCCATAAGTTAGTAAATATTACCCACTAACTTTTATGAAAGTAAATAGTAAGCAATAATAATCAAAGGCAGTATAGCTAAATCTGTTTATGTATCACAACGGTTGCACCCTTTCATAAACGGTAGGGTAGGCGATTTCACCAATAACAAAATGTTGATGGCGGATCTACGTGACCCAACGGATACGTTAGCAGGGTATGAACTATTACTCGCCCATAAGTAGGAAGTGTACTTAGATTTTAGCCTCATTTTGCTTGTAAGTGATTGTATTCCCAAAAGGACAGGAACAAAGAGTGTCAATAAATTAGGAAGTAAATTAAGAAGCAACAACAAACCAGGAGGTAAAAGTTTGATCCTTAAAGCCAAACCAAAAACCGGTTAAAGTAGGTGGGTATAAACAAAGAAACCAACGTCCACATAAGATGGTAGTATGCCATATGTTCTATAGCAATGCCTAATTTTTCAATACGTTTCGTTCATGCGCGACTATTTAAATTTAAAACATGCAACCTGTTAACGCGAGGTCTATTTCTGACCTTTCTCATTATATCGCACATCATTGTGTAGTGCAGCCAAATAATGTAAGCATAAAACTACGTGTAGTTTTCAATGCCTTGGCTAAAACTCTATCTCGATCATTTTTAAATGAGCATTTGTTTGTTGGACCCAAACTTCAACGAGATTATTACCGCAATTTTGTCAAAATTTCGTCTTTATTCCTGTGATATTGTTCAGGACCTCAAGCTGAATACCGTTACCTATGGGATAAATTGCGCACCTTTTCTTGCCATACGCAATCACCTGCAGTTGGTTTTAGACTGAGGAAATTCATTTCCTTTGCTGACACCAGGTCACTTTCTGACCTTAACCCCTTTAGTCAATATTCCAAAACCTACCCTTTCGGGCATTCCGCTCAACCGTCTGTCTCGTTGGCAATTAATACGCAAAAACATCAAAATTCCTGGTTTCCGTGTACTAAAGAAAATTTGCATACGCTCCAACAACGGTTCAAATGGCACAAAACGTCTCCGCAGGTTCAGGTGCATAACATAGAGATGGTTAAAGCCGAGAACGTTCCACTCCTTCGATGGTCCCTTGAACTTGTTGATGCGGTCCATCCAGGAGCTGATGGGGTTATTAAGGTTGTCACTCTGAAAACCACACAAGGCGAACTAAAGCGCTCTGTCGGTAGGTTCTGTCTTTTATCTTCGTTGTAAATTTTCTTTTATCTTTCTTCGTATAATTTTTTGTATTGGTTTTATTCATGTAAATGTTTCTTGGATTTTCTTATATTAATTAATTTTTTTCATTCCGTTCCACCCTTTGTAATTATTTTCTTTTTAAAAATGCTTTGCATTTTGGTGGACGGTATGTTCCGTTTGTAAAAATTAACTCCAATGTTTGGCATAAGATGTAGCTTGAGGATCAATTCCCTTCTGTCGTGTTTAGTAGAATCTATAGTTTTAACGCGATTAACCTTCAAGTGCTTTATGCTGTGGTGTGTCGCAGCAGTTGTAAGCAGAATGGTGTGATCGTAGTTATGACACTATACACATATTTACGTTTGATTTCAGTCAAAGGTCGACAGTTTCTCGTCCAGCCGCCGCAGCTTAAATTTGATGTTGTTGCCGGTAAGTGCTTGAAGATTCCGCTTTTCTAAACTTTGCTCATATTTACACGTTCACTTTCTCATTATCTGTGATTATCGAAATTGACGCAAGAAAAAAGGATAAAGAAATAAATTATGCAACGCACTTAAAGTAAAGATCCGCTTAAAGCGTACTTTAGGTAAAAGTTTGCTTTTACTAAATTTACTTTAAGAAGCTGATTATGAAATCGGATCTAAGTTTGGAGAGGTATGGATTATTATTTTATTTTGATTCGACATCATAACTTAAATCCTAGCATCAAATATTCAGGTTTTGTTTTTAGGAGCATTTTCCTTTACTTGTTTGTATAGACGATTGCGTCTCTTGAATAAAGGTTCTGTAATTACACAACAGATGCACTTTAGTTCGTTTGTAATAAAAAAATACACCTTCTGTGCATAGAGGTAAACACCTTTGTGTCTTAATTTTGGGTATTAAAACACGTTTTACCGTGAAAGCAAGTATTTTCTATAAAAATGCATCTAATTTGCATTATAAATCTATTAAATCTTAAATTAATTACCCTGTGTATTAAGTAATTTCAATTAAATAAAGCATGTTCTCGTATTTTTGAGAGGAATTGAGAAAATTACGTCAATTTCGTACGACCTAATTAATAAAGAAAAGTTTATTCTACGAATTTGCCGGAACATTTGAAAAATATTATAAAATCCATAAAATAACCCATAGAAATTGATTATCTTTTCCATTAGTATGCGACACCACAATAACAGTATATGTGTTAGAATAGGAAAACTGTACACGTCATTAATAATTGGAACGCGTTAGCGAGGTAATAAAACGCGACGACTTTGAACGCTAATAAGAAATTCCCGGAAAATAGTATCAGATGAACGCTTACTATTTGGAATAAAATCATGTAGCACTAGTCTATTCTAGAACACATATAATCTGTATATAAACGGGACCGTTTATTAAATTCATTTATAAACTCCATCGCGAAAATGTCACATTGAGGAACGAATTTCGAAGCTATTGTTTTAAAGTAGGCAATACGCATACTGTAATTGATATCTACCACGGAACAGTGAATAAAGAAGTAAAGTTAAATGTAACCTGCACAAAAAATGGAAATTATTAAATGTAATTATATACAATGTAGAGGGAAAATTCTTTAATATAAGGCTACTTTAAAAAATTTAATTAAATAATTGAAAAGAAGATTTATGCAAATATGAAAATTAGTAACTGCTGTTTCTAAATGGAGATCTAAATAATATGAAAATTTTGTAAGCTAATTTGGACGTCAATTTAAAATAAGAAGATATTTAATTACGAATTGGATAAAAAAGGGCTCCGTGGATATTACATGTATAATTTTCAAAAAAAAATTTGTTTTAGAGTTTGAAACACTTTAACCTTTGAATAGATTATCTTTACAAAGATTTTTTGCCAAACAAACCTTACAAGCCTGAGAATCATAACCAGGTAAACTATCCATTAGAGAAGAGATTTAGTTCTGTAAATTTAAATATAACGAAGGTAGGGAACATTTTTATAATTAAATAATTAAGTACTTGTTAGAAATAATTCCATGTTTGAATGAAACATGCTGTAAATGTTCTATGTGCTTTTGTATGAGAAAAAATATTTTAGACTGTATAAATGCTTGGTGATATTGTTGTGTTTGATTTCATTTTATAAAATTCAACATTTCCGTTGAGCTACCCAGGCAAAGATAGAAAGCAAGGTAGGTCAACAATTTCAAATTTTACAATTTGCTGTATCTGTATCCCATCACTCTTTTAGTGATGCTCCAAAGCGGCATTTGTGCATTTTCTGTGCATAAAGGTAAATAATTTTGTGTATTTAAAACCCCAATTTCTGCACTAAAACAGGTTTTGCCGTAAAAGCAAATATTTTCTAAAAAGTGCAACCCATTTGAATTAAAAAGCAATTAAAGTTTAAATTAATTACCTTGTGTATTACATAAACTCAATTAAATAGAACATGTTCTAGAAAGTTTGAGAGGAATTGAGAAGAAATACGTCAATTTCGTTGAACTTATTAATAAATAAACGTTTATTCTACGAAGCCGCCGGAACAATAAAAAAAAACAAAATGTAAAAAAATTGATAAAAGTTATTTATTACCTTTCACAATTACCGGATTAGTATGCAACGCCACAATAAGCTTGGGTGTTAAACAAAGACAATCAACGCACATCACTAATAAGTGGAACGCGATAACGCGATAACGAGGTAATAAAACGCGACAATTTAAGCGCTAATGAGAAATTCCCAGATAATTACGTCAGATAAGTGTGAATTATTTGGAATGAAATCACGTAAACACGAGTATATTCTAGAAAATAAATAATTTCGTATATAAATGGAAGCGTTTTATAAATTTATTCGCGAAGATGTCGCATTGAGAAAAGAATTTCGAAGTTGGTGTTCTAAAGTATGCAATACGCATACTGCAATTAGTATTTAGCATGGAACAGTGAATAAAGAAGTAAAGTTTAACGTAACCTGCACAGAAATATGAATATTGATAAATGTAATTATTTGATCTTGTGATATACCATGAAGATGAGAAATGCTTCAATATAAAAAGCTAGTTCAAATTTTATTGAATAATCAAACCGAGGATGCACATAGCTTTCTAAATATAGATGTGAATAATATGAAAATCTTGTAAGCTGATTTGGACGTCAATTTAAAATAAAAAGATCTTTAATTACGAATAGGATAAAAAAGCACATCGTGGCTTTTGCAAATATAATTTTTTTAAGAAAACACAGTTTTTGTCTGAAAATTATTGAATGGGCAAAGCGTTTATTTTAGTGTTGTGTCACGGTAATTCTGATGAAAGCTTACAAAGGTGGGTTCTTTAGGGTAGATACGGTGACTTAATGCACCTCGGCTAATTAAGACTCTTCTGCAGGGATGGATCTTGATTCCTGTAAGTAGGTCGTTAAAAACCCAAACAGATCTACAAGTAAATACAGTATAAAAGGCGCCAGAGACTTGATTAAAAATGCCGAAAGAACTACGAAACTCCAAGTCCCAATGGTTCCGGATAATATCACACCTAAAGAGCAAAATAATTATAAAAACGGTAGCCACTACAATTATATAACTATATTTCAAAATAACTAAATTACAAGTACAAGTACTTTATCTGGAATTAAATACACACTACAGTGGCAAAGCAAATATAAACGTATTTTAATAACACACATAAAGGATAGTATAAACCGGTATCCCACTAAAAGCAATGAATTTAAAGATCTTTCGCCTGTTGGCGAGTATAAATTGACCTTAAACTAGCCGCTAAATGTTTCTCGCTGGTAAGTAAATTTCAGAACCCAGAGGAGAAAGACCTTACAAAAATACACACAATTGGCTTTTCACCTACAGGTTAGCAATAAATATCAATTAATGTAAATGATTACTCACCAGAAAGCGGCATAAATTGAGCATATCTGGACGATGCAATCACTAGCTAGGAATCGCTGTGCGCCAGTGCTGACCTGTAACATGAGTAAACACAAAAACTGCTGGTGGTAGGATACCAAGAGTTTGATATAGTTTACCAATAACAATACAATAATGTAACCAGCATACTGCTAATTACACGGATTAAATCAAGAGTAAACAATAATTACGCCAATACTTGCGTAGCGCAAATACAGCAATATAACAACTTCTAAGTATACAACCTGAAGTCTGGATCATAAATCAATGCTTTCCGCTTCCAACAATCCTTCAGTACATAAGCCACGGAATCAAGTAATATTTAATCTTGAATTTAAACGGGGATCCAAACGGATGATTAGTACAGAATAAAGTGAGCTCACAAAGAGCATCCAAGGACTGATATAAGGATCTGTTTACATGAAACACTATTAATACCAAGATTATAACCAAGATTACGGACCCTGAAATAAGTAATGTTAGCGCTGAAATTTCAGGAAGGTATACTTTACCACAGAAGTGGGTTTCAATGAATTAATAGCTAACAAAGAGCAACTTTGATATTCGTACAATACAAGATCCTGAAAGATAAATAATTAATATCAGAAAACACAAAACAGAAAAACGTGGCTCACCTAATATAAGTAAAAGCAGGAAATATCCGCAAGGCGGTATTGTGAGTAGAAAAATAAACGTATAAGCCAATGTAATACCAAAATCTAATCCACAAATATATCATTTAATACATCCAAAACCGCTATAAGGCGAGATGAAGATGGATGCATCAAAAGACTGTTTGTCAATAGCGGCATTCGTTGAAAGAAGAACAATGGCTTTCTCGACAGGTTCTTATCAACCACCTCCAAATTCAAGTTATCAATTTAGCCAACATAAAAGGTATTACAGACCATGAATATCAAAACACGGAAATAATACCAAATTACAATGAATAATAGGAAATGCAGAAACTACAAAACCAACCGTTTCAGTTGTTAATAATGATTGCCGCCCTGTTTTTATTTTGTCTTGCCATATAGATTCCATATTTATTGTTAATATGAAAAATTTTGTTAATTAAAATATATGGTTCTTGTATGAATGTAATATCAGCGTTATTTTCTATTATCAATTGATTTAAGGTAATTGTTGCAGATCTTGAATGAATAGCATTTATATGAATACATTTGATAGTTAGTTTGTTATTTTTGTGAGCCATATTAATATTCAATTTTTTGTTTGTATCTTCTTAAAGCTAATTAATAACAAGGGCATTTTTTATCCAGTGGTGAGTGTTGTTCATCTATGAAAATTTGCTCGTTAAACTTCTTTCTATAGACACTGAAAAGTATTTTATTAGGACTATTAATAAGTAAAATATCAAGAAAATCTAACTTTTATTTTTTTTTAACTCGAGTATTTGTGCAACGAATTCAAATAGTTTTAAATGTGCGTCATCAAACTTTCGATTTTAATAACAATTCTTATCGCTAGACAGATATGGTTGCACTACGATAACTACTACTCATCCTTCTCTGTCGCTAGACAGATATACCGTTTTCGTAGAACCGAATGAGCGTACTTTAAAGATGTTTCATATATTTCTTATTACTGTTTCACTGTTCCCATCTAAAACTGTTCTGTTCCAGGAATATTTTGTGAACCGGAAAGTGAATGTTCGTGTGACGATAAGAACAACCGGAGCCATTCTTACATTTCCCATATTGATAGAAGTAGTAGTTGATACTCTTAATATTAGGTACCATTCCATTTGGGTTACAGCGGCATACGAGGATTCGGTCACCTGTTTTCTGGAATAATACTTCCAGCATATGTCGTACTGCCCACCAGTTCAATCTATCGAGAACACAACCAACCTTATATATGGGCAATCTCTTATCCACAAACTCCATCACCTGGTCTTTGAGATCGACTAATGCCCTCCACAGGTCTTGGTAACTGTGATAATTGCAATGTTACTAAATACTAAATGCGACAATATCCATCTCTAAGGTATATGGCTTTACCCGCCGCTAGTTATTTTTGGCGAAGCTTGTACAGACTACCAAATTTACTTTTGAAAACCGCAGCAATTCCTCGGGCCATATTGAGATCCGTCGCTAAATAATGTGCAAGAGGGTATTCCAATGACACATCAAATAAATTCATTCTCGATGATACCAAACTTCGCTCCACTGATACCGATATACACGGATACGATACACTCACAATTGGAATTAGGCCTTGATTCGTCTTCCTGGTTCCACGCGCCTTACTTTTGATCCCCTCTGACATTGTCGTATTCGTCACTGTCGCAAGATGCGACTCTGTTTATGTGCACCACTGTTGTTCTGCCTTTTGGGAGCTTATGAATCCTATATAATACATCGTTATTTGCTTTGGTACTTTGTATGGACGCTCCCAGCTTCTGTGTAACTTTGGCGACAATCCATACCTCCGGCTGCAGTTGTACAACTATGCGCGGTCTCCCGTTTGAAAACCAGACTATGGCGTCTTGATGCCATACTTGGTCTTTATCCGTTCGTTCGCAGTCTGAAATTCTTTCTTACGTCGCCATGGACGAAATGCATTTTACGCTTGAGCATCTTAACATAGCTTTCGCCTACAACGTGTTTGCCAGACTTTCCACCGAACTCCAGGTCACATGGTAAACTATCTCGCGTCCCAGCACAGCACATGCAGGAATCTGTTCAGAGCTCTTGTAAACCGTAGATCAGTAGGATAATAAAGATAGTAGTAAATACTGGTCGTAGTTCTTTTGATCTTCAGAGATTATCTTAGCGAGATTCTTTCCCAAAGTGCGGTCCTTCTACCATACTATCCGAATAAGGGTGCAACGGCGTTATGCTAGTCTTTCTCATACGCAGCAACCGAGAAACTTCAGCGCCGACTCAACAGGGCAGTTTCAAAGATATTCCAAAATGTCAGAACATGCCTTTGACTAATTTGTCGGTGACCGTTGCTGTATACACTTCAATCCATTTTATAAACTAGTTTATGGCCACCAAGTGTATTTATTTCTAGAGTCGGTATCGGAGAATGGTTTTGCAATGTCAAATGCGACCCTCTCAAAACGGCTCCATGCGTTGTGCTGCTTCATGGGCGCCTTCCAATTACCCAACGGCGCGCATAAGTAACACTTACTGCACCATTCCTTGACGTCTTCCTTACAGCTTATCTAGTATAATCTTTTGCAGACTTGCTCTAGAGCTTTCTCGACACCAAAGTGTCCTCCTAACGTCCCATTCTATAGATGCCCTAAAACCTCGGGCTCCTAGTTCTAGGGAATCATCATCCGAAGCGTATTACAGATCCATCTTTCTATTCCAGGGATAGTAATAAGATCTCATCCTCTAGCTTCAAGAAACCCTACTGTGCCAAGTACAACCTCAGCGTGCTACTTAATTGACTGCCACGAAGGATGTTCTCTTCTGTCATTCCCGGATCATTAACTGCAGTAGAAACTTCAACGGTGCGTGATCTGTCTCCAACTGAAACTGTGTACCATAAGGATACTTATTTAAGAGCTCAACCGATTTTACTACAGCCAATAGTTATTTCCTCGAAACGCAGTAGTTTCTTTCCAGTTCGAAAGCACTTTACTGAAATAACCTTTCACATTTTCTCGTTTATTCTGTATCTGGGCTAACACACTTCCAATGGTAAGATTACTTGCGTCCGCGTCTAATACGAATTTGTTTTCCGATCGAGTGCAACTTAAAATCAGGGTTGCCGTCGATAGATGTCTTAGCTGCTACAACCCATTTTGATAACTTTCGTCCCATACATAATCAAGTCCTTCTTATGTTAATATACTCAAGAGCTTGGAAATATTCCCAAATCTACCATCAAATATTCTATAATGTGTACAAAATTCCAGAAAACTGTGTGGATGATGTGTCTTTGGAGTTGGCCACATTCGTGGGACTACCTGCCCCAGTACTTGGCATTTATTCGGGCTCAACTTCAGATTAGCTCCTCTTATTCTTAGAAACACTTCCTTCAAGTTAATCAAGTGTTCCTTAAATGTCTTTCCAATCACAATCACCTCATCCAAATACGTGTGGCATGTTTTTCATTAGAGTCTGTGTAAGATGTTATCTAGTAATCGCTCAAAGTAGCAGTAGCGTTGCAAAGTTCAAATGGCATATTGTAAATTGCCTTAGGCCTGTGTCAATAGAAAAAGCCTTTGTCTCTCTATCTTTGGGATTCATATCCACTTGCCAGTATCCGCTCTTTAAGACCAAGGTCAAGAACCACTGTTACACTGAGAGTGTATTCAGGGTGTCCTCAATCGGCAGTATTGGGTAACCTTCCTTTTCCGTTGCGTTATTCAACCGGTGATAGTCAATGTAGAATATTGTCGAAGAGTGCTTCTTCTTCATCAGTACAACGGGCGATGTTTAAGAGATGTCGGAGTGTATAATAACACCCTGCTTCAACTTTATTTTCGGCCTCTTCACGCTTGGCCAATGGCAACCTTCACTATCAACTGGCTGCTGTTAATGGCAAACACGTTTGTGTATCCATACTATTAATCTATTTTATTATTATTCACATTTGAGTATCGTCGAATCAGGCTCTTAAGTTCAGCCACTGCTGTAGTTTGAGATTCTGGCATGATTTTATTAACTGGTCCAATATAACTTCGAGGAGCATTTACTGGTGAACGGCCTCATAACGATGCTGGTACTCTCCGCCATGTAAACGATCGGAGAGCAACACACCAGAGTGGCACTCCTTCTCAATGCAAAATCTAAGTTAGTAGCTTTTAAGATCCTTACAGGTACGGTGGGTGTCTAACACTTTAGTCAACGTGTTCCCACGACTATGCCCTTCCTAAGAGATTCATTACAGACTCCGATAACGCGCACAAAGACCTCCTACAAGCACCAACCAGTGGCCCTTCAACACATTATCTGTCCTTCCCGGCAGCAAAACATCGTGCACCAAAGGACGGTATCCGTGCGTTCTCTACTCTCAAGACATTGTCTTTCATATGTAAATGAAAACCGTTTTTTTCAAGATGTTCATTTCCAGAATAGTTTTCTCAGTGATGTCCGCTATTATTATTTGTGGTCAAATATTTTGTTTCGAATACCGATCTATACGTTTGAAATTTCACACGCCCGAATGTCTTGGTCAGCCAGTGTCACAGGTTTTACTTAATTGCGTTTGCGCATCAAAACAGGGTTCATAATTGTCCTAGAGATGCTGGTCTCCATTAAAAACGTAATAATCTCATCGTTACCTCTCTATATACGTAAATACTGCCCTTACAGAATTCATGCGGGTCGATTTTTGCTTCTTCCTTTGGTGTGTTCTTGAGTTGCTCGCACTGCACCTTACATATGATTTTCCAGTGCCCTACTCCAAGGAACACATTGGCCAAGTGGCGGGTTTTTTGCCTGCGAACTTTGAATTTTACCAGACCCATGCTGTTGCAAGCAAGATATGGATCTTTAACGTGCGTAACAACACACACGCACGGCACCGACATTGTACCTCTTACCCAAACAAGAGCGCACTTTTTGTAAAAAATGTTCGCCTTACTCTTTTCAAACAGTCTGTGCCGGGAATCGCACCTGAAACCTTGGGCTTATTAGTCACATTTGAACCAATTAAGTCACGAAGTCGCCGTGTTCGAACTGCTGCAGGATATGTCCAAATTCTACACAATTACAACACATCTTCCTCTTTCTTTTGGTCTCTGCTCTCTTGCCCTTGTTCTTCTGCAGAGCATATAACTTAGATACTGCTACGATGCAATGCCCGCTTTACTGCTCTAAACACCGAAGCATAAGCCATAACATCATTCAGAGTCTTTAAACAGGGCCAGTCGTAATGTTTGCTGGACCTTTCCATTCCGTATTTCATTGATAAAAGATTGTACCGCCAGCTATTTCAAGAAACTGTCCGGTGTTATTGGATAGGCAAATCTCACAAAGCGAGCATTGTCTGCTTTATACTTTTGGAAATTTTCGTTAGTCTTCTGGTAATGGTTCTTTACTTGAGGGTGGTTCACTTGTTACAGGCGAGAATCGCCGCACCTCATCTCCAGCCTTGAGGTTAAGGTCCCGTAGTTTCTTCAATCACGGTCCGGCATAGTTTGTAGAATAACTTAAAGCTTCACCACGTTGCGCCTTTTTACGACATTCATCCGGTTCGGTTTCTTCGGCACTCTTAAATTCTGAGGCGTACTGTTGTACCACCGGGGTTGCTACTCGTGCCGTTAGGGAATTAATCCACTTTTCCATCTCCAACACTTGTTTTTCATTTTCGCGAGGTTTTTGAAAGTTTTTCTAAAAACGTCGCTTCTAGCTCATGCGATCCATCTAATAAGTTCTAAAAAATTTTGTTTCCGTTTTTAGAAGGCTTTCTGAAAGTTTCGCTTCCAATTTTTCAACGGATATAGACTTTCCATTATGAACTTCTCTATTAATTGTTCAACGGTTTTTGCATTTCGATCTAATTGCGCTGTAAAATTCTCCTGCAAATTGGCGGCGGTCCGGTTAAGTTTTTACGCCAGGTTCACACCGCTTTCCTGTAATTTTTCTGTGAAACTCGCATTTCTTTCTTCTAATTTTACTGCACTCTGGTTCAATTTTCCCCCTAGGGCCACAGCGTTTTGTTTTTGTTTCTCCGAATGTTCTTGTATGCCTGACTTAAAGTTCTTCAGAAATGAAAAATTTGACTCTATAAATACTACCGTTGGCTACGAGTGATTTGCATGCAAAACATAATCGGTTAAATGCGGTTTCTAGGTCACCCCCTATATTAATCTTCAAACAAGAAAAAGGAACAAAATTACCCCACTAAAAACCACAGCTGAAATCAGCATTGTAAGTACAGAATTCTATACATAAAATTATCCTAATACAGAAATTAGTAAACATTATAATATCCTCGCACATACAAACCACCAGTCATTTTACAACCAACAAAGTGATGCATCCGTAGACCCGTGTACATCTGTTGTTTCCAACAACTACCGGGTACCCATATATGAAAACATTAGTGTATAAACATTCACCCTCGAGTCACCACCGTTGGGTTGGCTCCTACCGTCTGTGAAAACGGTGCGAAACAGAGATGCGCATTATCCCGCCTTAGGGTGATCCTCCCATCACAACAAGGGGCGACCATTCACATTGTGGCTTTAAGGCTGTGTAAGGCGTGCGCTAACTTTTCATACAGAAAACGGAAACAATCAACCATTCTATAGGTGTTTTCTCTGTGTAGATTGAAAATCAAGTAAATATTAATTTCGTTTCACTAATGACCAGAACTTAAAGTAATATTGTTGTTTAGGAAATAAAACAGGAAAACACGGTTTATTGGGATAATACGCGGATTTAATTCGACGAAGCTTTCAATGGAAAACACATAGGAATCTATTATCAAATACCTGGAACCAGTTATCGCCTGTTTAATTTTAGCATAAACTTTACGTTGAGGAATTTATAGCCGTATTTATTCTTAATTAGGCCCAAGGATGTAACAATAGTAATCGAATTTATACAAATAGATAAATGAATTAACACGTGAAAGGGTTATTTTAATTTACTGAATTAATTTTCGTTTTTAACGCCAAAGGGATTTGAGTTGACAATTATTAGACCGCGTATTTCTTATTAACAGAAAAAAATGTCCGGGATGTTCAAAATAAACGTAACAAATCCCCCCCAGCAAAATTACCAGGTCGGGGTAGGAAAGCCAAAGTAAAGAAGCACGCAGTACCAAACTACAAAAATAAGAAACACAAAACAAACAAAAAAAAAATTCGCTTACAAAAAAACTAAAGGAAAACTCGTTACGAAAACAACAACCAAACAGAAAAACCAAAAAGAAAAAAAAAAGAATACCTCAAAAAAAAAAAATAACTCTCGTCCGGTTTGACGGACCAATAATAGAAGAGAGAAAAAGAAAGAAAGAACAAAAAAGGAAGAAAGGGAGGAAGGACACGTATGCACAATCAAGGAGGACTAAGGTGAAACGGCCTCAGCACTGAAGAAAAGTCGTCAAACAACGGATGTTTCTTGTAAAGAAACAGGAAAGCCTTCGACCTCAAAAGAAGACACGGAGCGAAGAAGAAAATCAACAGTGTAAGCTAAAATAGGACCCAAAGGTCAAGCCTCAAGTATGTAAGGAAACAACAAGGGAGAACGAGAGGAAGAGAGGAGGAGTGCTGGTAAAAGAAACGATGTAATATCAACTGTGGTAGTCGAAGCCGAAGAACCGAAGAAAAGAAATGCTAACTAGTCTTACAGTCGACTGAGTCGTGGCTTCCGAAACAAGAAAGACGGACTAGAAAGGACCTACCACAAGAGTGGACGGACAAAACACAATCGGAAGGGGGATCGACAGCAAAGAAGACCAGCAACAGGAAAGGGAAAGGAACGTGGAACGAAAGGAACGAGGAAAAAGGAAAAAACCAAAAAGAATTACACCAATACCAAATATAAAACCCAAAAAGAAACCAAATTGTATAAAAGAAAATAAAAAAGAATCCCAGTGTAGTTATGATGAGTAGGTGTGTAAGAAGTGTGTGTGCATGTGTTATGCGTGTATAAAGTGTGCGTGTGTGTATGTGTTGGACCGCAGGTCGTAGCATGGGGCTATTCTATTCCCGGACCCACACGGATGAAAAAAAAACAGAAAAGAACAAAAGAAAGGAGAACCAAACAGAAATGTGTAGATGTATGAAGTGTGTGCGTTTATGGAGTGTGTGTATGTGTGTATGAAATGTGTATGTGTATGTGTTGCACCGCTGTAGTCGCCTATTACGACAGGCAGATCGTACCGTGGGACTATTCTATTCCCAGACCCACACGGGGTGAAACAAAAAGAAAGCAAACGAAAGAAAACCCAGCAAAGCCGGGAAGTAAACCGAAATCGTAATCTCCAAAAATCATGCCAAAAAGAGAGCAAAGTCGTCATAAGAATCTGGGGAACGAAGACTAGATGTTGGGTCTAAAGGAGAAAGACATTAGAACTTCGCCGACATACATCTTCCGGTTCGGAAGGAGCATAGACGAATTTCTGCCTCTTATGGGCAGTTTTGTGCAAAACAGGGACGGCAGGGGATGTAGCAGTTGTAGCACGCGATATAGCAGATGGCGAGGGTGGCTTAGAAAACTCAACACGCGTCATAGAAGAAAGGGGTTTGTTCTTAGAATGGGTCGCAAAAAAGCCAATGGTAAAAAGAGAAAAAGTATCGATTTTACGAAGAGTAACACAAGCAGAGCACACTTCATTTACGTGCGATAGAGGGACAGAAACAGTTAAAATTTCAACGGCGTTAGATAAAGGACTAGAAGTATCACAGCTATGAACAAAAACAGCATTGGCTGTAGGAGTATCCACCTTAGGAAAAGCAGCAGAACCAGGCAGGAGTTCATCAACGTTACAAGAACAAACAGTATCAGGAACAACTTCAACAACAGTAGATAAAGGAATATCAGCTAGCATTTCACCAACCTTAGTTAAAAGAACAGAAAGCAGTAGCATTTTGTCGGCATGAGAAAAATGAGTAAGAGTAGGTAACAAAACAGGATCAGGTAAAACTTTGACGACAAAATCAGCAGGCATTATAACTACGGGTTCCCTAACTTCAACAGAACCTTCTCTATCCGTATAGGAGTTATCGTCAGTTCAGCTACAGCTGATGTTGTAGGTACGACAGCAATTTCTTGAGCAGAAGTATTTAAGAAAGCAGGAGCAGATAAAATTTTGACAAAAACGGGAAGAGGCATTAAAGATACGTTCATGAACTTCCGGAGGACCTTCGCAGACTGAATTAGAAGTAATCGTCACTTCAGCGACATTTGTGCTTGCAGACACGGCAGGAATTTCTTGGGTAGAATCATTTAAGAAAGCGGGAACAAACTCTTGAGAAGCTACCTGCAAGTCACTAATTCGAAGTATGGGTTTTAGTGGTGGCGGAGGCACAGTTTGGAGTGAGAGTGAATAAGTAGGGCGGCAAGAAGGAGGAGTAGAATAGGATGTAGATATAGAAACGTAAGAAAGTATGTTCGAAACTACAGTTGCCGAAGAAGGGTATATTTTGATAGAAAGAGCAGGATGACCTGGATGAGGAACAGAAGAGAACGTAGAGTGAGAAGCAGAAGAAGTTTGACTGCTAGAGTTGAGAACAAAAGTTGAAGTATTATTTGAAGACCTATTAAATTAGGATGACAATGTGGACAGTGGCGGCGAGAAACTCCCTTATATCCGAAACCATGGCAATGGAGTACTTGAGGACGACTACAACGTGTCGAAACATGACCAGGTTTGTCGCAATTAAAGCAGATAACCTGACGAGTAGAAGCAGAACTAGGAAGAACATCAGAGAACGTACGGAACAAGTATCGGATGTATTCGTAGGCATTGGGGAAACTTAAACAACTCGGTCATGTGCGGCAAAAGTATTTTCCTCAGTAGTAGCAAACTTATAAGCAAAATCCGGGGGTTAAAAATGTTGAATCAATAAATTAGACAACGACTTTCAGTCAGAAAACCTATGACGGTAACCACGATACTAAAATAATCTTTTAGACTTGAACAAATCCACTGCAGACTCAAATAACTGCAATTCTGACACATGGTGAGTTCGTCGGAGTTTTTCAACCCGTCTCAAAAAATCATGTACGGTAAGAGTGTTCGGGGCACCTAGAAAATTTTAAATTCCATTCCCACACTGGGAGGTTTTGGTGGAAAGTCAAAAAAGAAGACATTTTGAGTACGAACACGAAAGAAATTGGTAAAAAGTAACTAAATAAAGGCTAACCGTAACTCGAGAGAAGCCAAAAGAAAATAAAATTGTTGCGAATACAGGACAATTTAAAACATATCCGACGAATACACTTAAAGGACACTAATAGGAGCGAAACAACAAAATAGAATAGGGATGTAGAATAAAAGAAAAAATCGGAGGAAAGAATACTAACTCTAGACGTGATGGGGAGATCAAAATGTATAAAGAGAGAAGGAAGAAAAAAAGAAAAAATCTTGGGCGCCAGCGTTTTAAATGGATTAGGATTATTGGCGAAAACACAAGTCCATTAATCTGAAATTCAAAAAAATCGAACCCACACAGTAAATAAAGAAAAGAAATAAATACAAGTTCGAGCGTAAAGGACGAAAACATAAGTATTATCAGGCCGAAAAAAAGATGCGGTAATAACTTGGGTCGCAAACAAAAAAAAACAAAAATTTGGGCAGAAATTAAGCGAAACAAAATCGAAGCGAACACTAACCAAATCTAAAATCAAAGCAAAAGTTAAGCCAACGTTACACAGAACAAAATCCAGTCACAAAAAAATTAACTAAAACAAATTCGCAGCCGAAATTAATGACAAAAAGGAATCGCAGCCCCACGCCAGAGCGTCACTAATTATGCTACGTTCACCGACGTAGTCTAAAAGAAGGAAAATAAAAACGAGGAAGAAAAAGAAGAAATTGACCGGGCTCAATCGGCGACTGGGCGGGGTATTATACCTACAAAAAAATTTTAAGGAAGGCATAAAATAAAACTATACTCACTCACGCACAATCAAACATTTACAAACTTAAAACTTCCAATTTTTAAAAAAACAAAATTATATACAAAACACAATAACACCAAAAATGAACAATTCGTAGGTACACAATATACATATTTAAGATTAAAAAAAAATCATTTTTAACATGGAAAGCTGCGGTTTTTAGGTCACCCCCTATATTAATCTTCAAACAAGAAAATGGAACAAAATTGCCCTACTAATGACCACAGCTCGAAAACAGCATTGTAAGTACGGAATTCTATACATAAATTATCTTAATAAAGGAATCAGTAAACATTATAATATCCTCGCACATACAAACAACCAGTCATTTTACCAACAACAAGGTGATGCATCTGTAGATTCGTGTACATATGTGGTTTCCGACAACTACTAGGTCCCCATATAAGAAAATTAATAAACACTCACCCTCGAGTCACCACCGTCGGGTTGGCTCTTACCGTCTGTAAAAACGATGCGAAACAGAGGTGCGCATGATCCCGCGTTGCGGTGGTCCTCCCATCACAAGGGGCGACTATTCATTGTGGCTTTAAAGGCCATCAGAAGAAGCTATAGTAATTACAAATAAAATTAATTTGTTTTCGTCGACAAGTTGTTACGGGCCAATTCAGCACTACGACACCAAGGGACGGATCGGAATCCGTGCGCGGCCTAGCTCTAGCCGGTGAGGGGTGGGTATGATAAAAGTCGTAGGTCGGGATTGCTAAATGTCCTAAGATGACAATTATAATGGGTCGTAAACTTGGTAGTATGCTAAAAATCGGGTATGACGGCAAAATCAGGTGGGCACCACCAGTAATGTCACTGTGTTAGATATAATCGGGGTCTCGTTACTGGTCGAGCAAACGCCCCTGCACTTGTTATAATAAGAAAATATGATAGTAAAGAAAACTCACGGTGTAGAATGTACTGATTCACCCTACTCACGCAAATTACTACAACAGAATAATGCACCTGGATTATAATCTTAACTCTATTTACAAACACATGGCTGAAAAGAACACATTAATTAAGTACAGTAAGTAGCATGAACAAAGGTGTATATAAGCAAATGTAGGTACGGCGTATATGGAGTACGCCACAACTACGATCAAATTAACTATGATAACTAACCAAAAGTAATAACTAAGTGTAAGTTTGCACTGGCCAGGGCTACCAAAGATATACTTGTGAGTACAATTATTTCTAAGATGGGGGTAGGGTTGAATGCACCTGGGCCTCACGGCAGTACGGGTTCTTAGGTTTGACGACTAAAGAGTGTAGACTATAGCTCGAAATATCACGCGTGTTACAACGGGTGCATGCAAACCTCCGGTAACAATGTGGACGGTAGACGTAAGTCTACTTGAACCATCTAGGCGCTACAACTGGTACCGTCTTACGTTACGAAACAAATGGTACAATTTGGAAAAGTATCGCAGCTTTAAAATTTTACGGACTAATAGATATACAATGCGCGCACAAGCGGCTTTCTGTTTTACACTGTTGACTACAGTGAAAGTAGGGTAAATACGGGGCGAAACACACTATCTACTTTTAGCTTCACTGGCGGTAGATGCAAAAGAACATTCTATAGTTCAGGGTAAAATATCCCAATACCAGCGTGCGAACCAGTTTGGTCACTTAGTAACTACTACAGTGCAACGCTTACCTTGAAGGATTTGTGGGGTGAATCAGGTCACTATAGACACAGCGAGGAGAGTGGGTGTCGGTATAATGCAACAGCCCAACTAACTTTATCATAGGTGTGTGTTAATTCATCAGGTTCCCGACTAAATCGGTTGATTACAGCGTACGGCAAATGTAATCTGAGGTCACTTTTCTTTCATCCAAATAAACTCCCAACATGAATTGGCATCTTACAGGCATAACAATGACGGTATATAACATCGGATGTTAGAGTGGACCTACAAAAGATTAATTAAAACACACCCCAAACGTAAAACGCGACTCGACACTTTTTAATTAATTTGACAATCCCCAACTGTCACTTTTTAGCCTTCTTCGCAATTTTGAAAAAGTGTACAGTTTACTTGACTGTCCTTTATCACAAATTGGCATGTTTAATATGCTCGCTAAAGTAAACTATACAATACTAAACGTTGAATTAAACCGAACGTTACAAAGTAAAATTTTCTAAAACTCATAAATACGCCCAAGCTGTAAGGCGTGCGCAAACTTTTCATACAGAAAACGGAGACAACCAACCATTCTACACGTGTTTTCTCTGGTAGATTGAAAAACAAGAGAACATCAATTTTGTTTCACTAACGACCAGAGCTGAAAGTAATATTGTTGTTAGTGCAATAAAACTACGCGGCTTTAATTCGACGAAGCTTTTAATGGAAAAGCATAAAAATCAATTATTAGATACCTAGAACCAGTTATCGCCTGTTTAATTTTAGCATAAACTTTACGTTGAGTATGTAACAATAGGAATCGAATTTATACAAATAGATAAATGAATTAACACGTGAAAGGCTTATTTTAATTTACTGAATTAATCTTTGTTTTTAACGCGAAAGGAATTTGAGTTGACAATTGTTAGACCGCGTATTTCTTATTAACAGAAAAAAATGTACGGGATGTTCAAAATAAACGTAACAAAATTTACCATGCTATTATTCTTAACTTTAGAAACCGCCATAATAAATATAAAAACTTTTGAGTTTGAATAATTTAAGATACAAAAATAATCTTTCCTTAGATCAAGAATGCATGTAACCTAAAAATTATATAGGAAATAACCGTAACCCAGTTGATGGAATTGACCAATACAGAAACTATTAAAATGAGATATGATTTTAAACATTTCAAAGGAACGTCACAAACTGACATTCTTTCTAGTTTTACGTTAATGACCATTGAAATAAACATTTAAAAAAATGTGGATGATGTTACTACAATTACTTCAGTAGCTGAAAGATCAACATTACTGAAAACCAATTTATTGCTTAATTTTAGTTTAAAATAGTTTTATATACAAATAAGTTTACCTACCTACGAAATTACAATTTTATAATTCAGAGTTTACACGCTGATTCTATTCATTTTCATTATCACGACATTATTATTGTTAAAAGAGCAGATAAAACAGCTTTAGTCCTCGAATAGAAGCACAAAAGTATAAAAATCTTAGTGTCAAATTATTATGATTCGTATAAATTTTATAAAAATTTTTTGTTTTAAATATTGATGATAAGCATAATAGCTAGAAATCATAACCCTAATTATTATTAATGCAATTACGACTTTGATTTTTTCTTCACTATCATACAATTTTAGTGCCTTATTTTATAAAATTAAAATTTTTACATTGCTATTTTTACTTAACGATGAAACGATTTAATGTGTTTTCCTGTTTATGTTTTTATTTAAGAACGCAAAATGTTCGTTCAAGTATAACATGCAAAGTAATGATATAATTATTAAGATATTCAATAAATGGGTAAGAAATGAACACGAGAACTCTCGTTCATAAATAAATATTCATAGTTGTCTTACTTTTTACAACCACATTTCTTTTAAGTAATGTACCGCAAAGTGCCATCGACTCATTTTTGCAGGAATTAATGTTATTGAGGTATTATATTTCAAAATCACAAAACTTTGCAAAACGTATCTGAAAATACTAAAGAGAAAGGGAAGATTCTGGACTTGTACGTTTGTACCCAATCTACTCTTTAGCTTGAACTCGTTCGTGTCTGTATGTTATCGAACTCATTAGTTAAAAAATCTATGACGCATGTACGCCTTACAACCAAACTTACGGAAATTTTATAAAAGGAAATTATATATTCATTTAAATTAAAATATCTATTAAAGTTTATATTAGTTTGTACTGTTAACATTTCTCAAATAACTTCGATTATCTCGAAAATTAAATGCGATATCGTAAAGTGTATAGCATATTTATAATCAGCGTATAAAACTAAACAAAGTACATATATATCATTTATTGTATCATTATGGGAATATGGCAACGGACGACGGCGGCGACGGCGGCGACGACGACGACGTCGCGATTATATTAACTTAACTTACTTCGTAAGTTTGGTTAATATTGCTATCTTGTTTATATAGTTTAGTATATTATATTTTTGCTTCTTTTGATACTATTATATATAGTTGGAATCTAGCTAATACTTTTTTTGGTGAGGTATTTATTTGCACTTTTATACTATAGCTTCTCTGATTAGTAAAATAAACATTGTCGCAATTTACGTGTTTTAATGGTACTTTCCGTATGTAATTGTGTAATAAACATTTATTTCCAGAATTTTATTGGTAGCAGTAATAAATTGAGGGCTGTTAAAAATATTACTTGATAACAACTTCTAGTGATTCAGTGATTTCTATACATTGAGGAAACAATATTATTGTCAAAGGTATGTAACGATGACTAGTAAGATTAATATAAGGAAGTATTAGTTAGGTAGAGTAGGATAATTTTAGTATAACAACAGTTAGTTACGCACACCTATGACAGTAGCTCGACTGAATTGTGTCGAATCATTGTAAGCGGTAGAAGGAGTACATCCTTATCAAGTACTAGCGAACTATTTTACAATATTTGTATCTTTATTTACCGTCTACTACTGCCACTTTTCTAATTTAAAATAAATATTGTAACTAAGCGTCAAATAGTCTACATTTTAAGGTAAACGCGGCACGTTTACACAAACTATGATTTTCAGCTAACTTGAAACGCTGACTCTTTGTACAGAAACGATTGACAGTTACCAGGGGTACACTTAAAGCATTATAAAGCTTACTGAAGGAACTTTATAGAGATTATTTTCAATAAATCTAGCATTCTGTTTCGTATTTAGAACAATTAGATATATAAGGGCGCGGACCGTTGGGATTAGTCCAAGCTTTAATCAAAGTAATAACCATAGAGTGGTGCTATAAACTACATTAAGTGTTATACATGTATGTGATATAAATAATCGGAGTTAGTGATCAAAATAAATCAGAAATTAGTAATTAATAAATTTATAGTGCTTCAATTGTTAACTATAAGTTCATACAGTAATAATTACCTGTGTGACTAGTTAATAAAGAACGGTTGTAAAAAAAGTTTCATTACAATATGTTTTGCTCTAATTATGATACTCTCTTTGCATTCAACAGATTTACAAATGAATTGTTATCCGCAAGATGTTGCACTTTGAATTCTAAACAATGTTTGTATACACAATGTTATGTTTATATGACAAATGAGCTATTAAGCTAAGATGCAAAATGCAAGTCAATACAAAATGCATATGATTATACACAAGTCATAAAACATAAGAACGGAGATAATGATATGTACAATTGCAATAGGTTCAATATAAACGACTCAATAAACTTAAAACTAAGAAATGCAATAAATGTATAATGTTAGTGGCAGAAGATATCAACGTACAGACACCTATAATGGAATATAGAGACTACCGTAAATGGCGCTGCGGACCGTGATGAACGGTGCCGTAGAAATGGTAGCAGTATGCTTGACACAACAACCGAGATGGTGGTTCTCAAAATATAACCTAGACTATGTGATTCGTAGAGGTTATCGAAGAAGGAGTTGTCGAGGACGACGTAGAGGATATTGCTGCATTCCGAAGAGCACGACTGACTTGATGATGGTTGAAAAATCCGCCAGATCCTGTGCTTTATGGAGACTGCTGAAGATATAACCGTTGATGATGACTGACGAAAAATGTATCAAACCTGGGGAGACCGCAGAATTGGTGGTATGCTGGACAATACAATCGCATCTGAGCTGGTGCCGAAATGCCGCAAGGCCATAATCTGTTTATTCCTTTGTTTTAGCCTAGAAAATAATCTTCCGATTGGACTTGACTTTAACATTGGCATACCCTTTATTGAAGTATAAATATTACATTTTTATTCTTAATCTTTATTATCAGTGTGACAGTTATTCTTTAAGATACTGTATTGTAATTATACTATCTTACTTCTATCTGAAGAACGGGATAGTGTTTCTGTCTTAAAAACAGCACAATCTTCAGTTACTTCGTAATCTTACGTCATCACCTTCGGTTTTCTACTTTTCACAAGTCTACCTTTACAGTAGGCGACGGTAGTCTTGATTAACGGGTACCCATGCTACGCATGTATTAAGAAAGACCTTCTTTTGCGGCAGGTTTCATGTGTTCTTCAATCGTTGTGAAGTTAACATTAGTGTAAATTTGATCATTTCTCACATACTATGGTGCGTCGAGTGCCATTCGGAGATTTCTATTCCCGATGACCTGTTGCATATTGATGTAGAAGTTGGCAACGTAGTCCTATTCTGTCGATTTGTAGATAAGTGTAGGTCAGATAACACTCAACAAAACGACGTAAATTAATCAATTGGGTTATATAGTTGAATTTTTTGGTTTTGGTTTTAAAAGGCTATCAAAATTTTAAACAAAAAATACAGACCCGTACTTAAAAATTGCTGACGCTGGATTTACCCAAAGAAAATGACTAATCCACAAATTAAGATTATTTTTGCATCTTCTACTATAAGACTTGCATCACAAACATGTGAAATACCCTGTATAAATGTGATAGCTACATATGACGCATAAAAGCGTGGTTAAAAAAGAAGTTTCATTCATATTTTATAATTAAAGAATTGTATTTTAAATAAATTGACGTTCAATACTTTTAAAGAATTTGAATTATATGTAATAGCGGAAAATCGTACGATATTCAGAAATTTTGGAGCATTGATATTAACTCATAAAAATTAGTAATAGTTGTTTGGAAAAGTGTACTCTAGTACATTGAAAGCATACAACCATAGGACGTTTGATGTTAAAAATAAAATATTTTGTTGCAATTGAGTGATTTCATACGAGACTAATTTTTAGATGAAGAATTTAAATTTTCATTTATAGATCAGTTTGCTTACTCAAATAATTAAATTTATTGGTACTTGCAAATCCATGCACAGAATTTGTGGTTACAGAAGCTATAATAAACATACTGAAATCAGTTACGTTTAACACAGTTTTTAAGGGAAGCGGATATTAACTTAGATGACTTTCTAAAAATAATTGGTGAATATAGTTATTATAATGAAAATCAATTTAAGGATTTATTACTGATTAATTATCATATAGAAATTTCTTTAGTGGGGTACTAGTGTAGAACATAATTGAGATCGATGTGCATGCGAGAATAATATTTTGTACTCATTATATTTGTATTTAAAATATTGTTAGTGAGAAAAATAGTTGGAAATATTGTTTGTGAAAAGGAGATATGGACCCATTATATTTATATGTGTCTGCTTATTAAGTTGGCTTTATTGGAATATAATCCAGAAATATTGCTGTGAACCGGCTGCCTAAACGTTGGGAGCCACAAAAATGCTGTGAGTCAGATACAGTCGCCCTGTATCGATGTAAGGAAAAAATATGAATTTTTACCTTACCGTGCTTTTTTTCATGCTTGGCTAGCTCAGCAAAAAATATGTTGTGGATTTTATGAAAATAAAATGAAACACAGAAATCTCTACGAACAAATACAACCTTCTTTTCTACATATACACAGACATAAATAAGGCTTATTGATACAATATGCAGCTTAAGTTTAGACAGAAAATACACTTTATAGTACCTACGTATTAATAATATCTTCACTTAATCCCGTTAGTTGTTTGAAAGCTCCTAAACATTTCATAAGGGGAATCACAAAACTTTCATTAAATTCTTATGGATAATCCAAATATTTTTTATTATTATTATTATCCGGGTCACTGTAGTTGATTAATGACGCTATACAGAAATCTTTGTAAGGGTCATAAATGCCTCGAGCTCTGACCTTAAAATTGCTGAAATCAAATCATCCATTTTCAAATAAATTTTATAAATAAAAAAATGTTAAAACTTAATCTACTTAATAATATACCAATTGAGTTTCTAAGTTTGAAGCTAATTTGTACTTGCAGTTTGAATTGATAAATACTTTTTACGACTTGCTGTCTTCGCTTACATTGGAATTAACGGCATTGAAAACTTCTTGGTTTCATTTCAAATTTTCATCTTTAATCAATCTTCAGACGTAGAAGTATCAGTTAGTTTGCAAAGTAGATCTATTTTTAATCGATTAAAATTGGCATGTAACTTTGCACTAATATCTTTTATTTTGATGCAAATAAATTATGCCTTATATTCTATGTTACAAGTGAAACGCCGACAGAATCAATCAATGAAAGAATGAATAACCGCTTTTCGTAAAATTCCAATTTATATAATGTCACATAATACGTCATGTTTCGATTTTCTTCTAGATTATGTCTCGAAGCATTTGTCACTGGATGATGCAATATTCCACTGCGATTTTGCTTACGTATTTGTGTAATTTCGGTCGTAAAAGTTTTCCAATTTTTCTTAATAAACTGTATTTTTTATTAAATAACGTAAATAGAATTTATTCGTTCATTGTTCCGAAATGTGCTTCTTTGAAATAAAACTACTCTTTATTATAAAGTCATAAAATGGATTTTTTTACGAGAATATCTTGACACTGAAATTTATTTAGTATTTTTACAGTGGAAAAATGTAAATTAGTCATTGCGTTTGTTAAATGATAGACAACGGCGTTATTCGCGCAATAAAGCTTTGATTGTTTAGGAGATTATGATTTAAACGTGGCTTTTAATTACACAATTAATAAATGCTCTAGTGTTTTAAATAATTGAATATTATTTAGTATTTTAAAAGTGCATTAGACGCTTTTTACGATAAATGCAATAAAAACTTTGTTACGTTTAAAACCCTGCAAACAATTTTTCCTGCATTTATTTTTAAAACGCCCTAAAATTCCTCAACAAGCTCGATTTCCCGCCATCTGAATTAGTATTATTTAATAAAACTTCTCAAGTAATTACTCTATACAAAGGTTTGCTTTATAAAATCAAACAGCTGCCTAGGAAACATTACGTTACAAAGTAGTTGCAATATTTCCTAGCACCTGCAGTGATTACATTTTAATTAAAAGGTGCATGTAAGTGCACAGCTTTTTTCTAAAAGATAAGACCTTACCACCTGCCTACATTTGCTTACAATGGACTTGTTATCTGGTGTTCTGCAGCTACTAAGATGTTACAAAGTAATAAGATTGTTCTCCGTTGTCTAAAATCCTTTGATAATTGCGTTATCTGCTTGTTGGCAAGCTGTTACAGTTTGTATTTCGGCAGCTGTTGTCTGGAAATTCTGCACACTTGGTTCTTCGGCGTATCTTTGAAAGTCAAATACCCTACCCCCATACATGATTTTGGCCTTATAAAATAGAGACCGTGCTTTGAAAGAGACCATTAAAGATTAACTATTAAAGATTGAAAACAACATCCTCTTACCAAAAATACTTGTAAAGTCGCGCTACTAAAAGTGCTTTCTTAGTTAAGTGAAGTTGGTGGTTCCAGCATGCAGCCAATAGAGAAATGCAGCCGCATTTTTCCGCCTTAAGATGAGACCAGCACGAAGCTGATTGTTCAAGGTACAGTTTCTCTTTTCGTAATTCTTTTATGCTGATGTGAAGAATAGACTTTTCATTTGCTGCTATTGCTTAAAATTATCCGATAAATTGGCACCACCCCATTACAAAACTTTCATGCACGATGTACGAACAACTATGTTTTTATTCTATAAATTAAAAATTAATTAATCAATGTTTATGTTGGAGTTCGTTTTACTGTTTTTTTTTGTCTTTCTGTATACACATTAACTAAAAGAACTTATGTATCAATTTAAAAATATTTAATATATGATTAATTTAAGTTAGGGTGTCTAATTGTAAGGAGGTGCACTTCACAAAGCAGCATGTACATATAATTTAGGTATATTTCTTTTTCTAGATTTACTGTACAGTCTATGCTTAATTTTCTTGTATATGTATTTAAGGTGAACCATTGTAGGTATTTAGATTATAAGATGTTATATTTGCTTACCAATTATTATATGTTATGACGCTTTGTTTACAATCACGATTACGCAACTTATTTTGTTTTGTAAATAGTCTTTCAAGAGTCGATGCTATTAATATAGTTTCACCGAGGTTTCCAATGTATTCTTTCTACTTCACCCACGCCCCTCGCCGACGTTTTTGAGCTAGCCCAAATTCTACCATTCTATCCCCGTTCTGTTGCGGTATTCGGCGTAAACGGTTTCTTTACTTACTCTTATTGTCTTCTTTCGTGTTTGCGCGGAATACAGTAACAACTTGTATTAAAAAGGTATTTTTCTCACAGGAATAAATATTTACACACAGATTGAGTGCTTGACTGGGATTTATTCTTATGATTTATACATGCAATATAACACGGATTAAAGTTGCGCTACGTTCTTAAATGGTATTACACTATATGTATTTAAATCGTTTTTCATTTTGCAAGGAAATTCATTAGTCTTGTTAATGGAGTATGCTTATCTTTATACAGGGTAAAATTAAATATGGAGAAATTTTACTTTTCTCCGTTTTTATTACATACATAAATACACACCAATTTAGTGAGTTCGTGGAACGCGATGAGATAAATAAACCTTATAAATCAGATAAGAAGATACTTTTAATAGCCTATAAATTATAACAAAAGCGAGAACGAAACAGTAATTTACATTCATTGCTACAAAAGGCATCAATTAAGAGACCAATTTTAGGATCGCAATAAATTAAACTAACAGCTAATTAAATAAGGAAAACACGTACAATGAATGCTGTTACAGTTAACTATTACATCATACGATGAGTAAAACCCACTGGAGAAATGTAGAAATTCCAAAACCTTTGACGTATGGAGATTCTATTATATAAAATCCTGTGAAGCGTTACAAATTGTTTGTTTATAAAACACCTGTCGACGATACTTTTGGTCGGTAAAAGACAAACTGTAGTAAACGCTAAATTTTCATGCAGAAGCACGTCAGTTATATTTATTAATAACAATATGTTTTCAGACTTATAAATCAAAACATTGACGTATAGATATTTTTTGAGAAAAGTTAAAAATATATAATGGAATAATGGATTCCTGAGTCTTTTATGAAGTATCAATCCTACAATTTAAGGGTCCAGAAACGCAAATATAATTTGTTTAAATTTTCATAGAGACAGTTTATGCTATAATTAAGTTAAGTTAGCATAAGATTTTAACATACTATTTGTGAGTGGATAATTTTATTTTATAAAATTTAAAGGTCAAATTTCGAGGTGGCCTGACCCTTACAAAAGGTTTTCTGAAGTCACTAATCAGTTACGCTAAGACGGGATAATAGGAGAATCTTAAAGAAAAATTTGTTACTTACATATGAAAAGTTTGAGTTTCTAATGATTAATAAGGAAAAGGTGAGTATTGATGCTTATTAGTGATGAAATGTGGTTTCTTTCTAGACCTAAGTTGTAAATTGCATTTATACGTTTTCTTTATACCTGCGAGTGAAGGTAAATTTTTTAATGTGTAGAAGAAAAATGTTTTGAGTGAATCGAGTGTGATATTTGAATTGTGATTTGATTGTGATGTTGAGATTTCATTTCATTTTCGTAAAGTCCACAGCATATTTATATGAGTTAGCAGAATAAAACGGGATTTCTCCGGTAAGAATCCACATCATTGCATTTAATCTAGCGTTTCTGTTTTACTCTTGCCATTTTATAGAGATTCTTTCAAAGTTATTATTGTCATGCATTGTTGCTGTGGAGTTTGAAAGTGATTCCATTGTAAGTGTTGCCCTAATTATTTTTGCTAGTTCAGTTTAAATGTAATCACTAGAATTGTACATCAAATTATAATGATATGAAATACTCTTCAAAAACAATATCTCAAATAACAATTGCTACGTTCACATATAGCTTTTCTTTAACAAATAATATCTTTCGCGTAACCTCAAAAAAAAATTTCATAATCAAATTAAAATCTAAGGATGGATTCAAATATTGCCACAGGGGCTTTTTTTTTCAAACAGTATCTTAAGTCTAAGATCAAAAATGTATAACTATTAGATAATGACTCGCCTCCACTAAAATAAAGTCCAAAGGTCTCCTTATAATTAAAATATTCATTCATAAATCACTCCCTACTTAAGTCGTACTGTGCTATGTACTATGTACAAAACTTTAGAAATCAAGTTGGATAATTTTAATAGCCCCGTTTAAATCGGATTTAAACATAACTGATCAGTTACGATCAATAATTATCATTATATATTGGCTAAACCTACTGTCGTTCAACCAAACACAATTTCAATTATCCTTTATTACACAAAGATTTATACACAAAATCTTAAGAACTTCCTTCTAAAGATTTTAAAATAGTAAGTTTCTTGTTTTAATGTTTGAATTATCCTGGTTGTTCTTTTTCCATATCGAAAGCTTGCATCTATGTCAAAAATCTTTGGAAAAATACCATTGCCTTTCAAATTAATATACCAAGGTTGTCCAAATCGTTTAAAATTGGAAATCGATTCACCATTAAATTCATTAAAATTTTACATATGCTTACTATTCACATTACACCTTCATCTTGCCTTAGTTCATTATAGTTCATTTATTAGACCATTTATATCTATTTTTTACAGAATAGTAATAAACTTTCAAAGTTGTCATTAGACTAGTAGCGTAACGTTTAAAACAAGGACTGAACAACTAACATTGTGACGTTTTAAACAAGTATTAAATAGTGACCTCCGATCGCACCTATTACTTGGTTATATAGTTTCAAACCCTACTATGTCATAAAACCTAGAAAGATCGCGCAATTTCTGGGCGTTGTTTTTACGTCCTGCTTCGTTGAAATCTAGAGAACCAGTCCAAATAATGCAACATTTATCAAACTTGCCGTTCAAATAGCCCCGAGATATCGTTTTACATTTACACGCGTTATCAAGATTTATTGCTGTCATTCCTTCATTTTCACGACTCTTAGGGCTTGATTCGTTCGCTTTAATTGAATGAACGTTTAAAATGTCATTTACCTATTTTCAGTGGAATGTTTGCTTTAATACTGTATACTCGCCCTAGTCAAAATAAGTACGACCCTTATGTTTAGCATTATTATACACGCTTTTCAAAAAATTCAATGTGCTTGTTATGAAAATGTAATGAAAATTAAATACCCGTACTTTCCCTGCAAACTGAAATTCTTTTAGAACGTGCTTAAATGGTCTTTTATAATAATCGCATTGACTCCTTGAGTACGTTGATAGCAAATTTATTGATGAGAAACTCTTAAAAAGTGTATTGTATTTGTGAAATATCTTGATTCTCATCAAAAAAAGAAAATCGATTAGGTTACGTAATACGAATACAACTTGTCAATCGCGGGTTTTCATGCATTTATATATATATATATATATATATATATATATATATATAATATACTGAAAAGATATGCTGCTATGAAAATGAATATTTACAAAATTTGAGCTCTTTTAAAATTTCTTTATTGTGTTCAGGTTGGTAGTGTTGTATGTTCACGCAATGGTGCTATATTACCTTTTAAATGATTCGTTATCACATCAATATATACATAATAAAATATATTTGAACCAAAATGTTTATGTAAACTTTTTAATTTTGGCGTTTTACCAGTTAATTGGAATGGCATTGAGCTTAAAAAGGTGTGTACCCTGATAACGGTAGAAAAGTAATGCAAGAATTTTACTATTAATGATTTTATTATTAGTTCTTTAGTATTTGTAATGCAGGATGTAATGATTGTGCGATATAAATCACCTGATGGTTATCTACTACTTAAATCAACATGTTTTCCTGCATCTTTTTAATTTACACTTTCATAGTTTGATGAGTATTCAAGGTTGATTTACTAATAACAAAGTTTATCAGACTCTCTTAATAATTGTTATCAATAGATAAATTGTTACTAAACAACCCCCCACTATTGTTTCAGTACACGTGCAACCTCTTATTAGTTCGCAAAATGTTTACATTTAGTCTTGTAATCAAGTCTCGCATCGACAACTACTTCCTAGGTGTGAAAATTTTTGTACGATCTAAATTACCGCTGGTTTACGGTTAGCAGCGTAATTTTCGTACCTTTTTTGTAAATTTTTAACAAAGTGAATTAAAGTAAGTGTACAATCTTTTAACGTTTAGTTTTGAAACAATTTGAGTAATCAGAATAAACTTAATTAAGAGCTCATTTGAAATACTGAGCAAGCAAATTGACATATAATGCAATTCTATGTGTTTTTCGCTCAGTCAGTTGAAATACAACATGGAAGTGTAAAATATAACACAAACAATTTTTTGTTTTAGGTATAAAATGACCCAACGGAAAGAAAATATTTCTAACATGTTTACAGTTGACAACTTTAACTCAACGTAAGTACCTTCATATTTAAGCTAATAGGTTAAAAGATTTCTCTAAAATTAAACAAGCTTTGCGTCTTTCGCTCAAGAAGTAAAATGCTACATATTGCAATGAGTTAAAAAGTAATGCGTTGTGAAAAATATAAACTTGATTTTTTTGTAATAAGATTTCATAAGATTTTTCACTATCTATTAGGTATTGAGTTTAAAAACGATGTAGATAATAAAGATAATTTCGTTATCAATGCTATATTCTTCTACTAAACAGTCATACCTCGTTACTGTTTCTCGTAAAATGATCTGGATGCTTGTATCTTTCAGGAAGTAGCTAAAAACGTTTAGAAAGAATTTCTTTTAGTAATACCTGGCCAGTTTGAAGTTAAGAAATTAGGTTTTTAAACTATTTGTATTCATGTTGTAGTTACATAATATTAATAGAAGTTAAGTTTAGGTTGAATTTTATTTGAACAGATTTATGAACTAGGTAAAAATAGATAATTGTAAAACGACATTTATCCACTTCAGTGATGAAGTTGTATTTGGGGAGAGGCACCTTTATTTCACAATTTTTTTGATGTGTTGTAGAACAAGGTAAAGTGTATTGAGATAAATTTATGAAACCAAGAACAAAAGAGACCTGTTCGAAATAAGTCTTCCGTGTAGAGTAAATATCGAAAGAGATTGCAGAGATAAGACGGGTTGACTCTTTTTAATTATGCCAATAGCAAAACCTTTTGCGGCGAGTGGTTATTGTAACCTAGATTTTGCATTTCAACGATGTCAAACGTTTATTTCTGTTATCCCTATTTTTTTCATAGGAATTCACTCCCGCACCACTGTAGTTAGCCGGTGCAACCATAATTTGTTACGGAATCACCACCCCTTCAGAAAAATCTAAATTTATATCGTAAATGCTAATTTTAGGCGTAACAGTATTTTTACGCCCACTCATGGAAAAGTTTCTAATCATGTAGCAGTTTTTTAATTATGAGGCACTTTGTTAAACATGGGGCAGTTTTAATTTTAGTTCGGCTGTTTTTTCTCTTTTCATAAATTGTAGAATACTTTCATTTGTAGCGTTAACATATGTGGAATTTTCTTTTGTTTAACCCGCAAAATTTTTTGGCAATGTGTTTTTGTGATAGTACAGTTTTCGTATTGGGTTTATGGAATGAATTTCAGGGAAAGTACTTGTAGCATGTGAATTACGTAGGTTAACGTTCGTGTTTCCTTTTGTCTGCTATATAAAATAAATACATGTAAGATATTGTAGGAAATAATTAAATCGTTTGCAATCTGATATTTGTGAATTTTATTGCTCAGCGTCGGGGTTTTCTTACATTATATTGTAACCTTGTATTGAAACTACATAACATTGAATTTAATTTATTTAACTAAATTTTGTAAAAGCTTCCCTACATTTGAAAAGCGTATAAATGAATTCACTGTTATTTCATAATTCTAAAGCTTTCTTTAGAATGACATAATTCCACTACCAAAGTTTATTGAAACAAATAATAGGTTGACTCTTTTGTTTCTTCTAAGTTTATGATTTCAGTAGAACTAACTAGTTATTGCAAAACCGTGCTTGCCGTACACTATCATACATGACATCAAAATTATACATGAAGCGTCGATATTGAATTGTTCATTTCAGATTAATTTTCTTCTTTTTGCATTTAATTTTTTATTTGCTGTAACGCCAAAACGTTACACCTTCTTTACAAAAAAGTTTTTTTCCACAAATCTACCACCTTAACATTCCTCAAGTAAAGTTCAATTCAAGTACTACGTCAAAAGTTCCAAAAATTAAAAAGAAGTAAAAGATGAGAAGTCAAAAGTAAAATTCTAGCACTTAAAGAAATGACACTGTGAACGCCACTCGAAGCAAAGGGTCGTGAAGCGGTTTTCAGTACACAGGAAATAGAAGAATCACATATGTCAAGCGGTTCCCGAGTGCTGAAATGCTAGAATAATACCACCTGAGAAATGAAACCAGCTTCATCCGTCGATCAAGTACTACCCCCAATCCCTTGGGCAGAATTTACGATTGAATGATTTGGGGAGAAAGTCCATTCGGAAATCAGCCACATCTACCACTCTCACCCCCCCACCCCCACCCTCTCTGTCTCTCACTCTCTGTCCGTGTTGCCTTAACAAAAGGTTATATGAAAAAACCCAATTTAGCTCCCAAAATTAACCTAAATGTCCAAGATGTCCGTTAAGTATGTCAAAGTCAAAATTTAAAAATAAAAAGCTAACTAAAGTTAACAGACTATATTCAATTAAAAATATTATTTTTTCAAAATAAAAAAAGTTGAAAATGCAAGGCATTGTCGCAACAAACTTCCAAATGTAGACTTACTTTAAAACAATTTAAAGAAATTAAAATTATTATGTTGTAATAATTATAAGTATTCAGATAAAAAAAAAATAAAAATTTATTCCGGGGGGGGGGGTCGGGTATCCGTGGTCAGATTTTGTGGGGGGTACCATATTTCGACTCAGCTATGTTAGGGGAGTCCAAATATGTATCGCACATTAATTTTGGACCTATTTGAAATTTTAATTTTCCCGACGGAATATCGCGGGGGCACGGCGTCCCCTTGGCCCGATTTCAACTGACATCAAAGCTTAAGCTCAGGACACCGAGCTGAATCGATTGATGTATCACACATTGATGTCCGACCATTAGAAAGGCCTCGGACGGACAGACGGACAGACAGACGGACGACAAATCGATTTCATAAACGAACGAAGTTCGTTGATTAAATTAAGTAACCTATTAGCCTAACCTGTTTCAACTTAAAATGTTTTTAATCTAAATTCTTGTTTCTATTTTTAGTACATGCCCGTTCAGTTTAACATTTTTCCGGTGCCAAAACCAGTCAGGATTGACCTATATCATACCCACTTCACACGTATAAATCAAATTTTTATGAATAATCATAAATAACCCTAAAATTTTTAATAAATGTTCGGACCTAAAGTAGTACGTCGCGTCTTAAAATTCCTCAAGATAATTAAAAGAAATCAAAATTACGCTTTTTCAACTAAATTTAGAAAAAACAACTAATTTTAAAAATTTCAAAACTTTCAAAAATCACATTCAAAAAAATTTTTCGGTTAAATTATTAAAAACAGAAATACGGCTTATACATTAATACTAAAAAATGTTCAATAATTTAAAAACAAAAACAATCAAACGTTTAAAAAATTGAAGATGAAAAAGTTATTATAAAATAATAAAAGGTTGCCTCAATAAAATAAAACAGACTCTACTTAAGAAACGGTCGTAAGTTTAAAAAACGCATTAAAATTTAAAAAAACAGCCCTAATGAGAAAGGATCCCAAAGTTTGGCACCAATAATGGTGTTTAATTTCAGATTATTCAACAACACGAATGTTTTTTTTAAACTTTTTTCCTAAATTAACCAATACTCCCTGAACCCAACATATCATCAAATCTTAATTATTGGAAGGCCAAACTCTTCAGGTTCCTAACTTCTTTTCCTGAACTGTTCCTATCGACGTTACTTTCATGAACCCGTGAATCTACCCTACCTTTTACAAGCATAGTTCAGTAAATTCAGTCGCACGCCACGTTTCCCTGCGAGAAATAGCTATTCTTATTTTAGAGCTGTGTACTCTCACCTAAACTTCTAACTTGTCCTCATACGACCCTACACAGCGTGATCCCCCACGGTATTACGTCCTCGTATGACTACATTTTCTATGATTTCTAATTTTACGTCGGATTTAATTAATGTCATTAAATTTTCCTCCTTTTTTGTTGTCAGCGGCTTTTGTATAGTGGTATCTTCTTGAGTTTGTGGAGTGAATCCCGTGAAAAGTACTTATGGTATCATGTGGTTTACATAGGTAAACGTTAGTGTTTCCTTGTGTCTTTGCAATATAAAATGAATACATTACAACATATTGTAGAAAGTGATTAAATAATCTGCAATCTGATATTTGTAAATTTCTCCTATTTAGGGTCTGAATTTATACATTGTACTGTAATGTTTTATTGAAGTTATTTTACATTGAATATAATTTATTTACCTAAAATTTGTAAAAGTTCTTCTAAATTTGAGATGCATATTAATAAATTCAATGTTATTTTATATTTCTATATCTTTCCCTAAAATTATTTAATTCTTAGAGCAAATATTACAGAAAAAAATATTAGTTTGATCCTTTTGTGCTTTCTAAGTTTATGATTTTCATAGAATTAACTATTTATTGCAAAATCATGCTTACTAAGCATTATCATATACAAAATAAAAATTAAACCTAGTGCGTCGATATTAAATAGTTTTAGATTAATCTTACTCTTTCTACATTTGGTTTTTTATTTTCCGTAACGTCAAAGCATTACACACGATAACGAGATACCAGTTAATACCAAAATTCAAACAAAATAGATACTTATATACAATATTTAAACCAAGAATTGTGTAACAGTAACTTTTGTTCCTTTTCCTTTCAAAAACTTATAATTCATATAGTAAATGAGATTGCTAATACCTATTTAAGCAACTTTGCATGTCTAGAGACATCGCATTACTTATTTACTCGGAATTCAAATTCACAAGGGTTGTAATTGTAAAATGTGTCCTTCAACCTTATTCATAGTTCCAGTGTTCATTCATATTAGTATAACAATCCAACCTAACGCCATAAGAAATAAGCCTCTCTAGCTGACTGCCAAATCTTAGTTGAGATAGATAAACTGACTAGAGATTCATTGATATTTTTCACAGTAAAAAGCCGCAGGCGGCTCGCGGATTAGTTTGGGTTGCGTATAATCACTGATCCAAAGCTCCCGGGGTTCATGCCCAGCATGAAGTTCTTGAAAAAATGTTAGGCAACCATTTTTTAGAAAAATTTCCTCCATTCGAATAAAATATTAAATGTACCTTGTAGGTATTTGCCACGCACAATAGATCCTTATCTTACTTGGTATTGCAAGAGTTCGACTATATTCTAATTCCTTACTAAAAACTTGTCTCTGGGTTATGTAATACTAATAGAATTTAAATATACAGTAGACTACCGTAGCAGCAGAGGAAACCGCAAATCGGCAACGTTGCTCTTTGGCTTTGTTGTGATTTGGAATGACGAACCGACATCCACTAAAAATAAATAATATTTTGCTTATTCGCTACCTTGATATCAATGCTCTGAATGATTCAAATATGCTTTAAATTCGTAGTTGATGATTGTGATGTTTACTTTTTGCTAAAAGAAAATTGTATCGTGAAAAAGTTATCAAAAGAGATTTTTAATTCGTTTATTGAAATGACTTTCTCGCTTGCCGTTCCACCGAGAGTGGACGCTCCATAGCATTATCTCTGTTGCCACACTAATTTCTAAGTGACACATTTTTCGCAAAATTGTTCTACGCATTCTTTATTATAAGCCATGGATTATACAAATCTCAGTATTGTCTGATAGTTCATATATTGCCAAATTTCAAGGTAACTTTTAACAAACATCAAAACATCTTTAAATAATTATGTTGCCATGTACATATTCTATGGGTTGAATATGAGTACCGTATGAAATAATGTAGATATGCTATCTTGTATATCATATCACCAATAGACCAACGATATTTTTTTTTATCAAGTAACTCTTAGAATTCCACTTGTGTAGGTTAAAATAATATTGATACTTGATAGAATTTGTTTTAGAAAAATACGCTAACAATTTGCAGGTGATTAAGTGGCCCATTTAACGTCTGGATATCAGACATACTTGTTCACGTGATGGTGAATCATTTCTAAGAGATAACCAAAGCAATTTATTCGGAAAAATTAGGCGCTACCTATGACTTAGTTATAATTGAATACTATCTTTCCTTTTCAATAAATTGGTTAATCTACTTTAGAAATAACGTGTTCTTTTCTAATTAAATTTTTTGTTTTGACGACATCATATATCTTACATTGCGTGCTTATTGTAAAAGTCAGTGTAATAAAACTACATTTAGCGAATTGGCTAAGAAATTTTTTTTCCTCAATGGATTTTTATCTTTTAACAAGATTCATTTCTCTACAGGTAGGAGGACCTTATAATAATTTTAGTAACACTCACTATATATTCTCACAAATTATAAGGATATAATTTATGTTGCATTAACAAAGTAAAAATATGTTTCATTGTCCAATAAACATTTTAGTCGCAAACAAATTCAACCAAGTTAAAGCAGTATCAATTTGAAAATGTACACGCTACTTCGAAACGTTCTCCCGATGGACATTGGACACATCAATTAATGTAAAATCCAAAATTTTTAATTCTACCTCAAAACTTGAAAATACCAAGTGTTATGTAGTTGTGAAAGAAACTTTTGAAATTTGTTACATATATGACTTATGCAACGAGAGAAATTTTCAGTATTAACCCAGGCCATTCTGACACCAAATGATTATGTTTAAGTAAGATAATGTAGGAAAAAACAAAAATGTGGCAACCGACAAAATGAAACATATTTAATTAAACTAAAGCACTTTTATCTTTAACAGATCTGAGACCGCTGTATTTCCAGCACATTCGGTTGGTAAATTCTTTCTCCACAAATAATCAATTAACGGTTTGTATCTTTTGGACAGATTCAACGATTGTTCTTGGATGGCTCAAAGCCAGTCCAATTTGTTTGTTTGTTACTAATAGAGTAGCAGTGATTCAAAGTTTGGCTCCAGATGTCTGGCAGCATGTTCCCACTAAGTTCAACCCTGCAGATTTAGTGTCAAGAGGAACTACTCCAAATTTGAAAAACTCTAATTTGTGGTAGCACAGTCTTTCATGGCTATTGCAGCATCAACCTTCCTGGCCCATTTCAAATGCAAATATTGTCAAGCGTCCAGAGTTAAAAGTTGTCTTTTAACCACAGAACAATAGTTTCCATTCGTAAACCTTTCAAGTCTCACTTGGTTTGAAAGGATCATTGCGTATTGTTTAAGGTTCCTTCACAATTGTCGTTGTCTCAAGGGTGAGCGCCCTACAGACCTTCTTAACCCTACTGAAATTCAGAATTCACAACTGTTGGTAGTGAAAATTGCTCAAACTGAATCTATTGTAAAAGAGTTCAAGCAACTCAATCAATGCAAATCCTTAAAGAATACGTCTTTGAGGGATCTAAATCCGTTTTTAGATACTAAAGCCATTATTCGCGTTGAAGGATGACTGTGAAATTCTCACTTTCCTTATAGTAAGAAGCATCTTATATTATTATCAGGAAAACATTACTTATCGAAGTTAATTATGATGCATGAACATATCCGATTGTTACACACTGGTGCTCAGCATTTGCTTTCTTCATTACGTGATAGATTTTGGATCACTTTAGGTCAAAATCTTACGAAACAAATTGTTCATCGTTGTGTTCGATGTTACAGGTTTTCTCCTAGTCAAAATCAATCTATTATGTGAGATCTACCTGCTTCTCGTGTAGGTCCTTCCTATCCATTTCACATAAATGGCGTCGACTTTGGTGGACCCTTATTGATTAAAGATAGAAAAGGTCGAGGTTCCAAGACCTCGAAAGCTTATATTTCACTATACGTGTGCTTTACTACAAAAACCGTTCGTATTGAATTGGTGACAGAGTTGTCGACCGAATCTTTCTTACTATTATTTCGCAGATTTGTAACCCTGCGTGGTAAACCTCTCCACGTCTATTCTGACAATGGAACAAATTTTATTGGTGCCAACTCCGAACTACAAGGACTTGGTAAGTTTCTTCAAACTCAACATAACATTCCCGAGGCAGTTGTGAGTGAGGGAGTTAATTGGTACTTTGTACCAGCATACACTCCTCACTTAGGAGGATTTTGGGAGGCAGGGATTAAATCCTGCAAATTTCACTTAAAGCGCATAGTTGGTAGTTGCGTTTTGACCTACGAAGAGCTTTGCACATTGCTTTCGCAGGTGGAAGCAATTCTGAATTCCAGACTTTTGTGTCCTATTTCATCCGATCCTAATGATTTACGACTCCTCACTCCTGCCCATTTCTTGGTTGGAAGATCATTGAGCGCTGCTCCCGATCTTTCTGTAACTGGAATAGCAGATTCGGGATTATCAACTTTTCAACGTGTTCAACAATTCAATCAACATTTGTGGAAACGATTGAGTTGCGAGTGCACTTCAGAGTTGCAAGTACGCCAGAAGTGGCAGCTTCATCATTCTGAGCTAAAGCCAGGAACGTTTGTTCTAATTAAAGAAGGGAATCTACCTCCAATGAAATGGAAGTTCGGTAGAGTTCTACAAGTACATCTTGGTGCTGACAACATTAGTCCAGTTGCCTCCGTACAGACCTTAACAGGCATAGTACGATGTTTTCAAAACTGTATCCACTATCAGTGGAAATTTCTAGTGTGTGATTTTAATGCACAAGTTCGCTCAAATTCCTGTTTTGCGCTATTTTTGTACAAGTTTTCCATGTTCCATGTTTACATGCATATAATTTACTGTTAAAGTTAATTTCTATCTTTTTATTTACATTATAGAGTTTAAGCAAACTATGTATCTAAAAATTCTAAATTTTTGTAAAATTTTAATTTTGCCGGAGGTATGTTGGAGATTATGTAGAACAGTTTGATATTCGCTGATCTTGCCCCGCCACCTTTTGCAAATGTCTATTCGACAGACAGCCGTGTTGTGTTCTCCGTACGTTTATATCTCAAGCCAAGATGTATGTAAAATATTCAGTATACACTCTATTAAAAAGAAGTTATATTATTTCAAATACAGTCCACTAATAATCAAAATTCCAGCGCATTCTTCCAGGGAAATGATCATCTTCAACAAACGCGTTTAGGTTGTATGCCCAAACAGTTACAAACTTCCGAACTCCAAAATGGTCTAAATGATTTACTATGACGTTGCAAAGCCAACACTTTTGGCATAATAATATCTCAGCTGAAATCTGGTCAATCCTTACATGCAGATTCTGATATGAGGTCACTGAATCCTTTTCTACATGCCAATTATGTACTCCAAATAGGGGGCCGACTAATTAACTCTAATTTTTCCTTTCACAAAAAATTTCTGATTTTACTTCCTAAACAGCATAAGTTGACAAAACTTATCTTTGAGCAGGTTTACGACAATTTTTATCTTGCTTTCAAGAGAACTATTGGCCGATAGTCTGTCTAGATACTGCTAAGAAAATGTGCCACGACTGCATTAAATGTTTTAAAGTAAATCTTAAATCTTATAATTCGCTAATGGGAAACTTGCCCTCCAAAAGAATTGAATTCCGTAATTTGGTGTTAAACAACGTGGGAATTAATTAGGTGCCCCCAATACTCAATAAAGATCACAAGACGCATAACCTTAAGCTTTTGAAGGGGTACATATGCCATTTGGTCTGCATGGTAACAAAAGCCGTACATCTACATATAGTGACTGGCCGAACCACCGATGCCTTTTGAGCTGTTCTAAAACGACTTATAAGCCGCAGAGAAAAACCAAATTCAATTATTTGCGATAATGCCACTAACTCTATTAGCGCATCTAACGAGTTACAGGAACTCTATCAGTTCTTAGATAAGTACACTAATACAGATCAAATATGCAACTTTTTAGCAAATCAGTCTATTACTTGGATTTTTATTACCTTTCAAGCTCCTTACCAGGGAGCTTTATGGGAAACCGGTATTAAATCAGCAAAAACTCACTTAAACCACGTTTCAGGTAATGCAACTCTTACTTATGAAGATCTTCAAACCGTATTTCTACAATTTGAAGCAACACTAAACTTAAGACCCTTTCTCCTCTTTCTACCGACCCTACTGATATTAATCCCTTAACTTGCGGTCTTTCCTTATTGGTAAACCATGAACATCCTTACTTGAACCAAACCTCTTGCATCTGACTGATGGTAAATTGAATTTGTACCGACGTATGCAAAAGTTATTCCAAGAATTTTGGAAGCAATGCAGCTTACGAGTAATTCCAGAAACGCAGAACAGAGTTAAGTGGTCTAAAAATTCTCCTCAGCTTCTAAAAATTGGTTCATTGATGCTAATAAAGGAAGAAAGCTACAGTGAACCTTGGGTCGGGTAACAAACTTGCATCCTGCAGTTGAGGGAATATTAAAAAAGGTCACCATCCATTTAGTTAATGGGTATCTTACTAAACGTGTAATACACAAATTGTGTACATTTTAATTCTACCTCAAAACTTGAAAATACCAAGTGATGTTATATTGAAAACAATAAAATTATTACCTTCGTAAATATCAGATAACAAATTGCACCATTATGTATCATAAACCCTTACCTGATATCACAAGGTCGAGAATTTCTTATTAACAATGAAAGCCCAAGGTAAAGTTGGATGGAAAACGGCTTGAGGAGAAAAACTCTTTAGACATAAACGGCTAGTGGAGTGTTAGCTCTGGGTAGATCATGAGCTTGGGTCATGGGTTGTCAAATGACCAAAAATATAGATAATGAGCGCCACCGTATTTTTCAATACAACAACCTACAAACATTATCCGTGTTTGTATTAGGGGAATGCGGAAACCTTATATCTACACCACTAATATAGCCACAACACCTGAATTTCACCTTCGTAAAGCACTTATCAAAATCTCAATTACTACATGTCTTACAGATGTCTCGACTCAACCTGTGAACAAACAAATGCACAATATGGACACCGTTTGTGTCCTCAAAAATATTTACCAAAAATAATATAATAGAATTTAAGTTCTAAAAATACACACCCAGGGTATTTGTTATCATCACGCACAGTGTCTGATCATGAATGACCTATAAGTTTTACTTGTATTTTGAATAATAAAAGAGATAGACAAAAATGGATTCTACTTGATTAAATTCCTTGATTTGTTTTAACATAATCTTTTTCAACCAGAAATTTTTTATAGAACAGAAAATTAATAAGGTTTTGTATTCAAAAAAACATAAAGTTTTAGCTCTCTTAATAATTCAAATTACATATTTTAATTTTTTAGCCATGAGTAGTACTACGTTGACTTCACAATAAAATTTAATTATTTAAGTTCTCATAAAATAGCATGTTTCAACATAGAGTTAGTTTTACTTAATATGTATAAAAAGAATTCATCACATTGTTTATGAGCCAAAGTACATGACCTCAAAATTATTAAATATATTTTTAAATTACCATAAAATAACATGTGATATTTAAATTGGACAGCTGAATATTTTTTGACATTATATGTCACTAACAACTTTTTCAGTATAGTTAGCGCTATCTGTTTGTGAAATAATTATGATAAGCAAACTGCATAGCCATCTTTAAAAATTATGCAAGGTTACAAATTTATTATGGACTTTTTCTTTTACTAAATATATTTTAAGTTACTTTAATCAAGGTAAAGGTTCAACCTTCTACTTTTCGTATTACGTTTAAATAATTATAAATGTGATTAAATACCAGATATCACTCACGTGTCGAAGTACAGTACGACCAAAAGAAATTGAACTATGACATCAGATGTGGGATATTTCATAAACATCTGCGTTCTGCGATGCACAAATAGGAAACACATGGTTACGAACGAATTTATCGCTGGAACTATGAGAAATCTTCTGAACAAAACATTATTTAACCAAACTAATTCCTCCTAAAATACATCCTATAAATTCTTGTATTCCAAATCTCAAACTAAATTTTCTTTTCAGCATTAAATACGGCAATTACGATATTAACGAAATCCGTGATATAATTATATGATATTGCTTATTTTCTAGATCCAAGATATTGCACTATGAGGAAAACATTTGTAAAATTTATTTAATTAATTATACCAACTGTTTTAATGATGAGGGGGAGCTTCTATCTTCATTGGCCTGCAGGAATCAACTGAACTGCTCTAGGTGGAACACAAAATAAAACCATCACGCTAAAGCCGCTAGGAACTACATTCAGACACGAAGATTCAATCAGTTAAACTTTCTTGCGGACCGTATTACAGGCCACGTGCCTGGATACCACCATCTTGACCTTTCTATGGCGCTGATAGCAGCTTACCTGTTCAGACGCTGATAGAAAAGTGACACGAAATGACAACTCGACGAAGCTTATTGTAGGAACTTAGACCTCAAGAGCAAAGGAGCGCATATGCTATTGTAAATTTTATAAATTATTTTTAGTGATCGAAAATTTATAAATTATATTTTTATATTATTACGGTATTATTTTAGATTAATAGGCAAAATGTAACCGCGTAAAAAAATACGTTACAATTTAGTTGTAAAAGAAACTTTTGAAATTTGTTACATACATGGCTTATGCAACGTCAGAATGAGTAGTGTTTATCGACGCAACTTTTGGCGTCATAGCAACACAAAATTTTCAGTATTAACCCAGGCATTTCTGACACCAGATGATTATATATATATATATATATATATATATATATATAATTTAGAAAAAAACAAAAATGTGGCAACCAACAAAATGAAACATATTTAATTAAACTAAAGCACTTTTATCCTTAACAGATATGAGACTTAGCTGTATTTCCAGCACATTCGGTTGACAAATTCTTCTCCACAAACCGTCTTCAGATAATCAATTAACGGTTTCACTTCATCTTCAGTTCTTCAGATTATCCTATCTCCACAAACCACGAGCGAAAGTCCTAGAATCAAAAATAGTTCAAGAACCATCACCAAATATTGTATCTGACTTTTTTTAAAGTACGACCTACCTATAATTCCGAAGATGTCTTCCGAAGTCGCCTACAGACCAAAAAAAATTCATAAAAATATTAAAATATTCACCAATGATGTAAAATCTAGGGGTAATAATAGATTTTCGGTGAACCTGCAAAAATGACGTCTCAGAGTTCAGTGTGCGACTAACTTGGAAATTACTCCAGGCGGTAGGCATGATAACGGACATTGGTTTATTTTGTTAAATTTTATTAAGAAGCAAAGGAGCCACTGCATTTAGGGATACGCAAGCTATAATAGAAACAAAAAAGAAACGCAGAATTCCAAACTACTACTCAGAACAAACAACCAGGATGTCTGGTGGATAGACCTACAGTTGGAGTATACAAAAACACTATCGAATTAAGTCTGAAATAAAAATACACATTATTAGGTTAAATGTTAAGAATGTTTGTACTCTGTAAGTCACAATAATGAAATATCGTAAATTGAATTTCTTTACAACACAAAACAAATAGTGCTTCACCTTTTTAGCACAAACCATAAACTTGCTTTCATAAAACCCACTTGTTTGTTGTGGCGAACACCTGCCTGCGGACGAAGAGAATATCCTCGATAGTGTTTAAAGCAACATTATAGTAAATTGTATGTTGGGAAGATACACTTTAGCCTAAGTGGCGAGGAGAATATCTTCTGAAGGGTTCCGGAACAACAGCTAATTATTATTTAATTGCAAATTCCTACTGATGATGACCACATAGTGGTCGAAATACGTATCTAGTATTTTAAATATTTTTTGTGGTTAAGTGTTTTTATTCATTTTTATTCAAATCTTGCCACAGTGTTCCTATAGATTATTGTATGTATATTTCTTAAAAAATGTTTTTAACAATAACCAAATGATATTTCTTGACTAAAAATTATTTCAAATGAATAAATTTTTTTAAATTGCTTCAAAATTAAATTATATCAACAAGGCATTATTTAAATAATTAATTATTTTAGGTAAAGAGATGTTTTACATATTAATTTTACTTCCCGTCAGATCTGAAGTTTAGTGCACATTTTAAATTTATTCTTTCTTAGTAAAAAATTCAGCACAACAAATATCCAGATAGCATGATGTTTTAAACAAGTGACTTTTAAATATTCCAAACACACGCTGTAGTGATAAACCACAAATAACATTTTAAGCAGAAATAAATTCAAGGTTTAGACCTCATACACATAACTAATGAGGTTTTTACAACAAGCTACGTGATATGGCCGTACTTTACTATAAAACAAATTTAGCACCTTAAAAATTTACTTAATAATAGATCTCTAAGTTAAGAAATTTAGAATAAATTGGCTATTGAAATTATTACACAAACATTTGCCTGACATACCAATAATTATGAAGGCAAAAAAATCATTCTGCAATTATTTAATACTTGAATATCAAACAGCAATATTCTTAGAACCGGTAATTTAAAAAGCTAACAGACTTACCATACTAAATCCATATTTTTTTAAATACCTTCATACAAGTCAACTTGCAAGCAATAAGGACAAAAGCAGCGTAGTCTTGAACTCAAACTTCACAAAAAGCAGCTGCTCAGGGACCAAGAATAACTGCCCAGCAAACCGCTCTTCTCGTCAGCACCATCTCCTGGTGTTAATTTCAACAAACCAGGACATATAGTCTTCCTATACGTTACGAATTAATTACAATCAATACCATAGATTTTTATATTAAATGAAATCAGCATTCAAGCATTGATTTTGTTCCATCAATTAATATTAAGACTTGTTTGCGCTGAAAATTAATACTTACTGAAACTAGGTGTTAACAACTAAAATACCAAACATTCACATGGACCGCCAATTTAAAAATGCACGTTATGTCCATGTTAGTCTCAAACGTAAGAGAATCCTTTCCACTAAAATGACATACACATTCCAGTAATTGTAAATTATCACGAACCACCAACAGAGAAGTTGCTTTCGCACACGCTAGAAATCACGCATGCTCTTTCAACAATTCTAATTAGTAACATGACACCTTCATACTTAATTAAAGGCAGTTTTACACTGCAAAACAGTGTGAATTCAAATAAGGACTTTGAAATTTTAAAGACAATTTTATAAACACTAAATGAAATATAAAGCAATGTCATATTCATACGGATTTTATATAGAAATTCGCATAAATATATGGCAGGAACATAAATACATTACAAATTGATTCTAGATTGTCAACCCTAGGATCGAAAAGCTGCAAACTGTGCTTTGTAGAGCTCCGAAAAGAAAAGTAGTAGTATTTTTGAAGAGTTTCGCTTGAATTGAAAAGCTCCCTTTCGAATAATTCCCGAGTAAACGGTCCCCTATGGAACGGTAACCCTATTGAGCGGTCTTTAATTTAGCGGTGCGTAGTTGAGCGATAATCCGATTGTGCGGTCACTCAATTAAATGGTCACTATAAAATATATACAGTGTTCCAAATTAAATTCTCGACATTGGAATTTCAGAAACTATAGAAGCTACAAAGGCGGTTAAATAAAGAAACTTTTAGTATATTTCAAATCCGTTAAGAGATCAAAGTGACCTTAACCAGTTCACGAAATATCTGAAAAACACTGAAATGTAAGGTTCTAATTTTTTTGCGCACTTATTTGATAAGATACTGAAAAACTGAAAATACTTTTTACAATTACTTACGGTTTTCTATAAGCATAATTATACAAATTCTCAATCTGACGCTTCTTACCTTTGCCAATAGCATTAACTTCAGCCTTTTCAAGTACTATACTGGAATGTTTATTACATTTCCTTCAAGTCTTTCCAATCCTGTTTGACGTTCCCTTAGAAATAATTATAATCACATTACATTTAAATAGTTTTTGTATAGGTAAAATCCACCAATAGGATTAGGTTATTCCTTTTAGAAATTTAAATGTTAAGTTAAGAGAAAATTTTTTTGAATCATATTTGATCCATATTCAAAGGTTGTCAAATTCATATGCCAGTTTTTTAAGGTTAGAGGTGATGCCACCGTGGTAATTAATACAGTCGTAATTTTATGTTGTCTATAAAAAAAATAATGTGAAGCCAAATAATGTCATTGTCTGAGATCAAAGGCAGATCATATACAGTTTTGTACTGACTTGAGTAAATGTAAAATCCCGATTTTTGATTTTAGGTTAATAATACGTAAATTTAAATTTATATAGGTTAGGTAGTAGAAAACAACCCTAGGTAGGTTTATTTTTATACGCTTGGTTCGTCCGTCCGAAGTTTGTCGAGAATGACTCGTATGGTTTTTTAAAAGGAATTCCGTGTATTACATTCAAACGTACAACATGTCATTTTGGTAGACCAATTACCTTGATCAGAGAGTAACTAGCAAGACGAAGTGGTCATATATGTTCGTATAATTCCTTGCCAAACGGTTTAATTTCAGTTTAGGGACACATTGGTTCTTAAATATACAACCTTTGTATTGGATATAACCATGTTGAAAGTTAGAGCCCACATCCATCTTTATGTATATGTATATGTATATGTATAGGTTAACTTTCTTAGTTATTAGATTTAGTATATACTTTAACTTTAATACTTAGTTAGATTGTACCGTGTATGTGTAATAAAAACATGTGCGTTGTATATTTAAAGATGTCGTAAAAAATTGTGTAAATAATGTGTATATTTGGTTTTTCCGTTATTGTAAACGGTATAGTTACAGTTTGACTGTAATAAATTGTTTTATGATTAGCTAGTCGCGTGATTGAGTATTTCAGGTCATTTAGCGTTTGCTTTTAGGAATGTTCTTTGCAGTTAGTAGTCTTAAATAGGTTTACGTGTTTTTAGGTTTGTTTTATTTAAAATAATCTTGGTTTTAATAAATTTTCAAGTATATTTTCAAACCAGAATCTCCAATTTGCCACCCCTTTGTTATTCATTCTAAGGATTTTTCCTAGCAACCTTGCGGATTAGGTAGCGTCCAAGATATTTCCCGATCAAGAGCACGCTTCATACCTGATAGCAATCTGAAATACAACGTAATAGATCAATATGAAATATTTAGTTTATTGAAAAACGATGTAATGTTATAAAAACCAAAAATGTTTTTACCACATGTAAAATATGATCGGATTCGGTGTTAAAAGACTCTAAACATATGTAATAAAATTCCAAAAGCGCGTTTGAAAAATGAGGTTGATGTTATTGGCCAAGATTTGAACGTTAGATTGACAATCTACCTGCGCATATTAATAGAAGACAAAAAGTGGTTGTGAAAAAATATTTTTAGTTTGCAGTATGTCCTCAATAACCTTGCAAATCGATAAATCTAAAACCCGATTTCTGTGTTTTGAAATGTATAATGAGCTGATCAAGATAATTTTGATTCCTTGACAAATTTAAAATGTACTGAAAATTTGCTAGGGTCTTCTCCATTTCGTCGACTTTGTGGCTCATATACTTTCTATAATTCCAATGTTGAGAACTGAATTTGGAACACATTGTTTGTATAACCAAAATTTTTTTAAACCATGTTTTTATATTTAGGGTGATAAAAAAAGTAAAAGATAATTATATATTTTAAAATGCAAGCATAAATGGAATTTATTAAACCTAATTATAAGAACAAAAATTGAGATCACAACTGAGGTTCCTGTTATATGAATAGTGCCCATTAGAACATTAGAGTTATAGGTATAATAACAATAGACATTATCATCACAATGCGCATGTATTTTTGTTCAGTCGCAAAAATCAATCATTATCAAATGAAAGTATTACTTAAATCATTCTAATTTACTAAGGTCAAAGTAAAGAGACCCTTTAACTTTCTTATCACAATACAAACTTATCTGCACCCTTTTTAACATGTTTAAAGTAAGGATAATAGAATGTCTCTTATAGAATAGATGTCTTTCAAAATGGACAGCCGTAAAATATTGTAATACATAAAGTTTCTCTCTAGTCTAGATTCGAACGTTCAATAGTTGGTTGGTTGTTACTCTGTGAAAAATGGAAGCTTTTAAAACTACAAGAATACGGAATGTTGCAACAATTTTTGGTATCGCATGAAAAATGTATCTGAACGTCGAAAGTAGTGGTATTGATTAAAGCGTGAATGCAGGGAAAAACTTTGTCTCTACCAAACAACTGTAAAACATAACACCACGGAGAGCATGGTCAAATAGCAGATCCTGAACGCGGAAGTATGAGTTTTGAACGATTTAAAACCCCGTGTAAAAAACGAAAATGCACCAATATCAACATCATACCTACAAGCGGCTACTACAGAGTCTACAAACCCTGGTTTAGCCACTTTAATCCCCACTTCTCGTTCTGTTGATACCGCATTGCACCGTACACATCATACAAACTTTCCGCCGATGCCAAGATGCATAAGTGTCCTCATTATTCCAGAAAATTTGCGTCGTACCGCTGCTGGTGAAAACATTCTCCTAGATGAGTATGAGTTTTGAACGATTTAAAACCCCGTGTAAAAAACGAAAATGCACCAATATCAACATCATACCTACAAGCGGCTACTACAGAGTCTACAAACCCTGGTTTAGCCACTTTAATCCCCACTTCTCGTTCTGTTGATACCGCATTGCACCGTACACATCATACAAACTTTCCGCCGATGCCAAGATGCATAAGTGTCCTCATTATTCCAGAAAATTTGCGTCGTACCGCTGCTGGTGAAAACATTCTCCTACGGTAAAATCAAGGCCGAAAGCTGTCAAACGGCAGTTGTAGGGTTATGGATAGTACGTTCAGCGATGCAGCTCCGTTTTACTAGCAAGTATTTACCACATAGTAGCCTCACGTACACCATGGTTTCCTACCGAAAAATCACTAAATATGTATATTACAGACCGTAGAACCATTAAAGATACATGTAATCCTAATGGTATACAAATGCATATACCCAAGGTTTCGGACTCAAATCCCTCCGCTTGAAAAATGTTAGGCGAGCATTTTTCACAAAATACCCCTCGTTCGGATGAGAGGTAAAATGAAGGTCCCGTGTGTAAATGTTGCCGCGCACGTTAAAGATCCATACCGTACTTGGAACAGCAAGGGTTCGGCAAAAATTCAAAATTTTTCAGATAAAAAAAAACTCGCTTTCTGGCCAATGTAGTACCTTCAGGTGGAGCATTGGAGAAAATCAAATGTAAGGTATACAAATGCAGCCCGATATAGTAACTATAGATTTCGAAAACGGATTGATATCTGCGCATTAACAAGAATTCCATGTCCCAAATTCGTGGATGTTACTTCCATTTTTGCCAATTAGGGTTTCGCTACATCCAACATAATGGACTATCCACACAATCAAAGTGTTCGCTTGCATTGTCGCATGAACTTTCACTAGCGTTCATTCCTAGGCATTTAATAGAAAACTGTTTTGAGGAGTTACAAGAAAATGTTCTTTGTTTATTTGTTCCACTACTTCCGTAGACAAGGACTACAAGCAATCAACCAATGGTTATGGAATATGTACGGAATAAAAAACGAACTAATAACGAAATAGAAGGTTAGCATAACAGTTTCTTAAATTAGATAGAAAATACCATCCTAACACATACGAGTTTGTTCGAAAACTTATTCTAGAGCAAGCTATAACAACAACTAGAGGAAATTCAAGGTGGACAAAATGTAATTAACCAAAATAGGTTGCATGTGCAAATTAATCGACGAATAGGGGAACTACAAGAATAAAACGACAATAGCTAAATAAATATTAAGACCATATTCGAGGAATATCGTACAATCTAAGTCATGCTTTGCATTTTAAACATGATGATAAAATTGCGAACGTAATTGTGATTAAATTTAGTAGCAAATATATTGTAGAGAGTTAGTATATGCAGTGGGTTTCAAAATTATGCTTCAAAACTACAGGGGGTGAGTTAATTCGTAGAATTAATACAAGTTTTTATTTCGAAATTCTAATATTTAGGGAGTTTTTAACCATAAAGTAATATTTATAGCATATATAATTTTTCTACTTTTTTGTTTTAATTTACCTTGTAAACATTCCCTACTAGTGCTTTAATGACATTGTTTAAGATATAGATTTTTCATTAAAGTACATGTTTATAACCAATAAAAATGCAGGATCTCAATAAATTGCGTCAATATAAAATATTGCTATGAGAACAACAAATCTAAAATTTGTCAAATTTGGCTGTTTATATTTAGTGTTTTCCTTGTGAATTCTTAAAATATATTTCGCAGTTGCATTTTAATAACTGTAGCATTCAGAATATAACAATAAATCAAAAATAATAATAAAAAATTTCATTTTTATAATTAAACCTTGATATTCTGACGTTTCTATTTTCTAATTTGACATGTATAATTGTTTCTATGATTACATATATGACACATATTTTTATTGCAAGTTTAATGAAATTTTCAAAATACGGTGCTTTTTATTATGTCGTAGAAAAAATAATGCATGCAACTCACAATTAATGGCTACTAACACATTCCCTGCGTCTTACAAATTATATACCCTCACCAAAAAAGTTGAATACATTTTGAACCATTTTGCAAAATTATTAACGCTGAAAGGTCTTAAGCATCTTATAAAAGAATTTTAGTTATTTATTTCGTTGCCCCCTGCTAGCGCCAACTGGTGACATTAGCATTGCTCACTGATATTAATTATCAGGTGTTGATGTCGTAAATCGGCAACATACATGAACAGTCACAGCAAAACATAAAACTTACATTTAAAATAGTTTTCAGTTTTGTCAGAAAATTTATAAAAGGATATATATATATATATATATATATATATATATATATTGCTTTGAAACCTACAAAATCCGTGAACTACGCTTTTCGAATCGAGCCTCACGAATTGGGCGTCAAGAATGCTGTGAAACCTCCCTGTATAAAAATCGAACCTCTGCTAATTGGGCGTCAAGAATGCTGTGAAACCTACAAAAAGCTATTCATTACCTTAACTGTGTTGGTCCATTGACTTTCTTCCGTTAGTCGCCTCGGCTGCTCCTCTAGATAACTTTCATCCTCATACATAAAAAAAAACAAACACATTCCTACCACAAACATCAACGTTAACTCTATTTACATCAATATTCACAATACATTAAAATTTCAAAATTAAAATTCAGCATAAATTTTAATATCAATAAAATTTCACGATTAAATTTGTTATCATTTTAACGTGCATCCAGAATTAAAGTCCTTGTAGGATGCCTACTAATTACTATAACAATATATGCAGACCTGAGTCTGAGTACAAAGGGAGCATCTACCACCCCTTTACGTTAATTAACCAGGTTCGTCTAATTGAGCTCAAAGACATACCCATATTTTCATCATAATCCAGAACATCAATACTAAATACCCCTTTCTACTTAAACAAGCAAATTTCACCTTAAAATTAAAATATTATTGTTAGTACAATTTCACTACTGTCCATTTTACGTAAATCAATTATAAAGTTATTCAACACACACCAAAATATCAAAGTTCGAACAAAATAGTATAATTTACCTGAAGGTTACTGCACTCGTAGCTTCAATGTACATCGTCCCTTTGTTAATTACACCATTCCAACTGGGTTATATTTACGGCTTCTGATTCTCAACGCTTTAAAAATTTTCTCCATCACCATTTATTTAAAGTTGTTTCAGGGCTTTTCCGGAACTAATCTGGGTATATCTGAACCTTGTTTTGTGGATCCAGACACGTTTATGCACCATTTAAGTATTAATACCCCCGAAAAATAACAAAGAAATTCATACTTCCTTCACCAATATACGCCAAAACTGCCTACTTTTGTGTATTTTCTCTTGTTGTTGTAAATTTTACCAATTGGTACAGTGATACTAAACTTTCTTTACCTTGTATCTTCTTTTCTAAGTGCACTAACGTACATTCATTGTAGCACGTAAAGAACAAGCTGTTTTAAATCACATAATATTCGAGCAAACTGTTTAAATTATTTAATATTAAAACCGGAAAACTAAAAAGCACTGTTTAACGCGTTCAATCAAGTCGAAGATCTAAGAGAGCTTGTTCATATTCCCCTGGGTATATATAGAGGTTAGCCTGTCTGTCGGTCGAGTCCTCAAAACGGACAATTCTAAAGAATTTCGCCTGCTCTGTTCCCAGTCCGTAGCCCGGCATGCGATTTTTACGAATTTTGCTCTCGCCCCAGTTAAATCTCAGAAAATTTCCACACGGCACGCAACGTCTGAGAATACCTAATTAAATTTTATACAGAAATGTTATTTCTACCTCTCAATTTTGCCTTTTATTTTCAACCAATCGCAACCCCATGACGTTGCTCTACTCACGCCTTTTTACTATATGTGTCTTGGTCTTGCGCATATTATCCGTCTCTATCTACCCTGTTCTTATTAGTGCAAATTGATATTCCTTATTATCGATTATTTCAGTCCATGTAGACTATCTGGGTTAAATAACCCCGTATCGCACCTTCTCGTGAATATTAAGCCACGGTTTCTCCAAGATTCTTTGTAACTATTAATTATCTGCAACATTTACGCAGAATAAGCTTTTTAAAAATACGCAAGGTGTTTAAACATACTATTAATTCTCAGAGCTTGATTTCATGGTATTTTATTGGGTTTTCAAGTTTTATAGATATTATATGTTACTAACGGTTCAATTAACTTCAATTACAATTATTATCTGTACGTTTTGTTTAATACCAGTTACTTAAAATAGAGTTAATTAATATAAATTTTGCACGTAATTTTTATTTGTTTCTTTACTAGGGATAATTAAATTACCCGTAAAGTTTTCTAATACTGCTTCCTTTTATATAAAGCGTCTTATAAATAATTTAAATCTCTTAATTTTAATAAAACGAATGAATTTTTATGCTTCACGGTTTTTTAAATAACGTGTACCTTTTCCCAAAGCTTCTACACAGTGATTAAAATTATTTGATGTAATTATTTAATTTTCTACCCTGGTCTAAATATGAGTATTTTCCCCCTATTTGAATACAAATAATCCCACTTATTCGATTTCAAATATAAAACATTGAAATCGCAAACAAAATTTACAAAAAAAATTGCCTATCTCTCTCTACCATTATCTATCTATCTTACCTAACTTATATCCAATCCAAAAAAATATTTACACCTATCCTATATCCCTATCCTATTCCTAACTCTCACCTAAATTTATAAACTGAAATTATCCCTAACTTCATCCTACTTATCCAGCTAATCCTATATATATCCTATATACCTATCCTATTCTTAACTTTTAAACTAATTTTCACTACACTTTACTTCTCCCTACCTAATCCTATATACCTATCCTACTCTTACTCTATTCCTAACTCTCCACTAATCTTATATGAAATATCTATACTTAACCTATCTTCTTTTCTTCCTACATTTACTCTTTATTCTCATCCTAAACCTATTTTTGATTATCTCCCATATTTATCCTATACCTAGCTTTATTTTCTATCAACACCTACTTCTACTCTTCTATATACACCTATATCTACTCTCTTTGTTCATTAAGTTATTTAAATCTAACTCTCTTCTTGACCCTCCAAGTCTTTCTTCTCACCATCCTAATACTCTTCATCCCTATTTCTCCCCCGTCTATATCTATACTTATCACCCCTATTATCTCACATACAATAAACTTATCATCCCTATTATCCTGACTCTTAAATACTGCTTCTTCTTCAGTCTCTACACATGTCTGTTTCTCATTTACTATTTTTTCCTTTCTGCCGACAAACCAAACGATACTACTTTACAATTATCGATTTTTCCCTCTATGGAAAATCCTATGCACCTTCTAGAATTCTTATGTAATGGAATCAGCCAGAATACATTCCTTGAATCTACTTTACTAAAAATAAACTTGCCACTTAATCTCGTTAAAAGTGTGTCCATGGATGGTGGACAATGGAATTGCGGTTTGGTCCGTTGATTAATTTTATGTGCATCTTTAATTAATTCTGCCTTCACCTGCTCCCGATATGCTGCTGTTGCTTCTACCCCCACTAATTCTGCATGTTTTTGTACTAAAGCTTGAACCTCTACTATCCTATCCTCTGGACATCTCATCGTGTTGATCTGTTTAACTTCATCATCCTCTACCTCTACTACATTAATACTAAACCCCGTGTCATCCTCTGTGACTTCATAACTGCCCTTCCATGGCACTACCCTATCATTAATCCTTATTACCTTCCGTTCCATATCTATCAAAACCCCTAACTTCATCATACAGTCAACACCTAAAATGCTCTGAAACTTCAGTCCAGGTACAATTACAAACTCCTGTTCACAGCTTAAACCTCCTATATCTATCCTAAGCACCACAACACTATTTACTACAGCAAACTTCTTTTTATTTGGAGCTACTAAATGGCTACGCTTTATAGGCATAATTCTATCACAAACCTTATCCCTAATTTTGCTGACGAATTCCTCCGATATTAAACTCGCCTCTGCCCCTGTATCAAGTAATACTTCTACATTATTCTCAAAAATTTCTATATTAATAATTGGCAAACATAATTTTTCCTCAGTTTCTGGCTCTACTTCCTCCTCAATTTTGAAAAATTCACGTGGATGTTCATATACATTTACACTGAAATCTAGTGGTCTGTCGCGTTCTAAAAATCCTGTCCAGGTCTGTTTTCCCTACTCGGTCCTGGTCTAGCCGTCACCTCAGCGTATGTCCTATGCGTTTCCACTCGTTCCGTGTCTGTATTAGCAGTCCCGCTCATGTCCGGTGAACTATTCCTTCTGGTAGGTTCCGGTCTCGGTGCAGGTCCCCTTCCTAAACTATTACTCCTAACATATGGTCGTCTCTGTTCCCAATTCTGTCGCTGGTATCCGTAATTATTCCCTCTTCTAGCATAGTTGTCCCGTCTATTGTCAAACCTAACTGTGTTGATCTGTCTTTCCCTATTATCCCGAGGTCGTCCACTACTTACGTCGTCGTACCTCTGCAGGTATTCTAAAAATATTTCTCTGTCCACTATGTTCTGTAGTGCTACGTGTTGTCTTACTTCTACCTCGAAGTGTCGTGATAAATACTTAATAATTTGTCGGTCCGTCAGTGGTGGGTTCAGTTGCTTTGCTATGCTATACTTGCGTATAGCATATTGCTCCCTACTTCCTGAAAATTCTCCCTTAAATTTCTCTGTGATTAAGTCGTCTCGTACCTGGTCTTGTCTGTGGTCACTCCAGTAGTGCTTTAAAAATCTGTCTTCAAAGTCCGTGTAAGTGTCTATGTCCTGTCCTACTAAATTGTACCATGCTTTCGCGTTGTCTTTCAATAAAGCTTTTATCGTATTTAGTTTAGTCTGTTCGTCAAATAAATTTCCCACTAGATTTCTTACACTATTAATAAAAATTTGTGGATTTACCCTGTTATCGCCATAAAACTTCATGTGTTGGTCCAATGATACTCCACCTGTATAAAATCTGGGACCATCCCCCGTTAAATTTGACATGTTGTATTTGATACCACTAACTTCGCGTTCTACCCTGCCTAACCGATCCCTACATGAGTCTGTCACTTCAGTCATTTTTATATTAATCTCTTCTTCACAAAAAATGCGTACTTCGGACCTTAAATGTCCCATTTCCTGTCGAAGACCTGTAATATCACGCTCATTTTTATCAACCTTATTTTCTACTTCCCCCAGTTTCACGGTAAGACTATCTTTAAAATCTGTAAATTCTCTCGTCGATTTTTCTATTTTATCCCCTAATTCCTGATTTAATTGGTCAAATTTCTTATTCGATTCTTCACTCATCCTCTCTAACATTCTCAATATCATCTCGTTTCCTTGATCCCCTGATTCCGTCCTCGACTGATTTCTACTGCCTCCAGCTTCTTCCATTTTCGATTTTTTTCCACACAATGCACTATCGTCACTTCCAATTTCCACTCCTTGACTCCTTAACCACTCTTTTCTCTGCATACGTTCAAATCACTCACACACACTCTATAAATACTCTTAAATTTATACACACACAGAAACTCTCTCTCTCAGATCGCCAGTTTCCTGGAATAAAATCACAAAAATTTTATTTGGAACTCGAGCCTCACTTTTGGGTCGCCAAGAATGCTGTGAAACCTACAAAATCCGGGAACTACGCTTTTCGAATCGAGCCTCACGAATTGGGCGTCAAGAATGCTGTGAAACCTCCCTGTATAAAAATCGAACCTCTGCTAATTGGGCGTCAAGAATGCTGTGAAACCTACAAAAAGCTATTCATTACCTTAACTGTGTTGGTCCATTGACTTTCTTCCGTTAGTCGCCTCGGCTGCTCCTCTAGATAACTTTCATCCTCATACATAAAAAAAAAACAAACACATTCCTACCACAAACATCAACGTTAACTCTATTTACATCAATATTCACAATACATTAAAATTTCAAAATTAAAATTCAGCATAAATTTTAATATCAATAAAATTTTACGATTAAATTTGTTATCATTTTAACGTGCATCCAGAATTAAAGTCCTTGTAGGATGCCTACTAATTACTATAACAATATATGCAGACCTGAGTCTGAGTACAAAGGGAGCATCTACCACCCCTTTACGTTAATTAACCAGGTTCGTCTAATTGAGCTTAAAGACATACCCATATTTTCATCATAATCCAGAACATCAATACTAAATACCCCTTTCTACTTAAACAAGCAAATTTCACCTTAAAATTAAAATATTATTGTTAGTACAATTTCACTACTGTCCATTTTACGTAAATCAATTATAAAGTTATTCAACACACACCAAAATATCAAAGTTCGAACAAAATAGTATAATTTACCTGAAGGTTACTGCACTCGTAGCTTCAATGTACATCGTCCCTTTGTTAATTACACCATTCCAACTGGGTTATATTTACGGCTTCTGATTCTCAACGCTTTAAAATTTTCTCCATCACCATTTATTTAAAGTTGTTTCAGGGCTTTTCCGGAACTAATCTGGGTATATCTGAACCTTGTTTTGTGGATCCAGACACGTTTATGCACCATTTAAGTATTAATACCCCCGAAAAATAACAAAGAAATTCATACTTCCTTCACCAATATACGCCAAAACTGCCTACTTTTGTGTATTTTCTCTTGTTGTTGTAAATTTTACCAATTGGTACAGTGATACTAAACTTTCTTTACCTTGTATCTTCTTTTCTAAGTGCACTAACGTACATTCATTGTAGCACGTAAAGAACAAGCTGTTTTAAATCACATAATATTCGAGCAAACTGTTTAAATTATTTAATATTAAAACCGGAAAACTAAAAAGCACTGTTTAACGCGTTCAATCAAGTCGAAGATCTAAGAGAGCTTGTTCATATTCCCCTGGGTATATATAGAGGTTAGCCTGTCTGTCGGTCGAGTCCTCAAAACGGACAATTCTAAAGAATTTCGCCTGCTCTGTTCCCAGTCCGTAGCCCGGCATGCGATTTTACGAATTTTGCTCTCGCCCCAGTTAAATCTCAGAAAATTTCCACACGGCACGCAACGTCTGAGAATACCTAATTAAATTTTATACAGAAATGTTATTTCTACCTCTCAATTTTGCCTTTTATTTTCAACCAATCGCAACCCCATGACGTTGCTCTACTCACGCCTTTTTACTATATGTGTCTTGGTCTTGCGCATATTATCCGTCTCTATCTACCCTGTTCTTATTAGTGCAAATTGATATTCCTTATTATCGATTATTTCAGTCCATGTGGACTATCTGGGTTAAATAACCCCGTATCGCACCTTCTCGTGAATATTAAGCCACGGTTTCTCCAAGATTCTTTGTAACTATTAATTATCTGCAACATTTACGCAGAATGAGCTTTTTAAAAATACGCAAGGTGTTTAAACATACTATTAATTCTCAGAGCTTGATTTCATGGTATTTTATTGGGTTTTTCAAGTTTTTATAGATATTATATGTTACTAACGGTTCAATTAACTTCAATTACAATTATTATCTGTACGTTTTGTTTAATACCAGTTACTTAAAATAGAGTTAATTAATATAAATTTTGCACGTAATTTTTATTTGTGTCTTTACTAGGGATAATTAAATTACCCGTAAAGTTTTCTAATACTGCTTCCTTTTATATAAAGCGTCTTATAAATAATTTAAATCTCTTAATTTTAATAAAACGAATGAATTTTTATGCTTCACGGTTTTTAAATAACGTGTACCTTTTCCCAAAGCTTCTACACAGTGATTAAAATTATTTGATGTGATTATTTAATTTTCTACCCTGGTCTAAATATGAGTAATATATATATATATATATATATATATATATATATATATATATATTAGGAAACGAAGAACCATACAGGTTCGAGTCCTGTACAAATCCATCTTTCAATTACTAGCTCGATTTGAAATGATGATATGGGTTTTGCACCAAAGTCTAAGTTATTATTTCATTTATATACATATAAATTTTTTTTATATATATATATATATATAAATTTTCTTTTCTTGGGAAATAGGTCATTTATTAAAACATTTATTCTTCTCACTTAAATAATATGTAATACTAACATAACGCGTTTCGGTTATCATAAACCTTGGTCACATGTAATTAAAATTCCTGTAAATTTCTAAAATATCTTAAACTATTAAAATATATTATAATTAAAACTTACTTGGTAACATTATTTTGAAATCTATTTGCATGGTGAAAAATCTAATAACTAATAGCTAGACAAATCAATTTTATTAAATATATCCTAGGCAGTTAAACAAGTTATCAAATAACATTAGTGTTATCTGAAGTGATACGAATTTATATTAATTATTCTATACTTTACTTAATAATAAATCTTAATATTTTTATATACAGAGTGAATGTTAGAATAAGTACCTTTTTAAGATGATTTACCATTAAGCAAGAAATAAGCACCAAAATACAGTATATTAACTATGTAATTATTAATTATGAATAATATTGTTATAAATTTTAATGAAATGTTCAATGTCCGTTTTATTATTTATACTGTTTATGTTCCGTTGAATGTGAATAATTTCTAATGTACTACGTTTATTTTCGTTTTGTTCTACGTTAATTACACTTGGATTTTCAAAATCAAAGTTATGCATGTGGTCCAATGCATGATTTGCCAGTGCTGTGTTTCTTGTATGAGTTTTAATAAAATATTGGTGTTCATAAATTCTACGGTGTAAATATTGTTTCGTATTTCCGATATATGAACCGTTACAGTTTTTACAGTTTATTTTATAGATACAATTAGTTTTGTCTATAATTGGTGTTAGCGGTTGCAATTTTGTAAGAAAATTATTGTTATTATTGTTAGGTTTGTTAACAACTTTTATTTCGTATTTTTTTAAACATTGTTGAATTTTATTGGATACTGTCGGGTGATATTTTATACTAACATAATTTTCTTGTTCTTTTTTTGGTTTGTTTTTTGGTGGATTGTATATTGCGTGGATTGTTTCCTTTATGATTGGTGTGACAAATTTATGTGGGTATCCGTTCTGTTTTAAAGTTGTTTTAATTTTATTTAATATAATTGGTCTTTCATTAGGGTGTGTAAAATGCATTGCTCTATTTACTAGGTTTTTCACTACATTTCTTTTATATATATTTGGTGTATTTGATTTAAAATTTAGGTATCTACCCGTCCATATTTTTTTATTGTACAATTGGTGACTATTGTTCCATTTTGTTTAAGTTTTAGTTCAATATCTAAAAATTGTATTTTGTTGTTTCCCTGTTTATTCACTGTAAATTGTAGGCGTGGGTGGTATCCATTAAATTTTGTAAGTGTTTCATCAATCATATTTTTTGGTATGCATAATAAGCAATCGTCTACATATCTCTTATAAAAGTGTGGAGTAAATGATAATGTAGGAATAACTTGATTTTCTAGTTCTTCCATAACTAGGTTTGCTATGGTTGATGATAATGGTGGCCCCATAGCAGTTTCATGAATTTGTGTGAAAATTTGATTGTTAAACTTAAAATATGTTGAATTAGGGCATAGTTTTACAGCTTCCATAAAATAATTTTTGTTAATTGTTGTATGCAATTTAATTTTGTCCCAATTGGAATTTATATTGTCTAAAGCTAAATTTAAAGGCACGTTTGTAAATAATGGAACTATGTCAAGTGATATTAAAATGTGGTTTTTTGAAATAGTTTGTTTACATATGAAATTGTGGAAATCCCATGAATCTTTGATATGATATTTAGTTTTTCCAATTAAGTTTTGTACAATTTTTGGTAAATATTTTGATAATTTATAAGTTGGCGCATTTATCCTGTTTATTATTGGTCGCATGGGAATATTATCTTTGTGTAGTTTAGGTAATCCATATAAATATGGTGCTTTTCCGTTATACATTATTAGACTGTTCTTTTCCATTAGTGTTAATTGGTCTTTATTTAATAGTTTATTTAGAAATGTATTTAGCGTGGTTTGAATTTTTTTCGTAGGATCAAATTTTTCTAATTTGTACGTGTTTTTATCATTTAGCATTTCCGACATTTTATTTTGGTATTCAGTTTTATACATTATTACTGTTTTTTTACATTTATCAGCATTAGTTATAGTAATATTTTGATTTTCTTGAATGAATATATATATATATATATATATATATATAATATATATATATATATATATACATTGCTACGATATCGTCCTTTGCCAGATGTACAACGATCAATTACCTGCTGATCGCCACTTCTCAATAATTTAAAATTAACCTAATTAAAATTATGCCTCGACTAGCTCAGTGAAACCACGCACACAGTAAACGACGATATAATAACCGAGAATTTTTACACACTGCTCTCCAACTCTCAATACCTCCTAATAAGATCAACTAAATTCATTAAAAATTGTACAATGAACTGCAATTTACAAATCTATGCTATCATTTACCTTTCATAGAACTTTTGTATCAAATTAAAACAAATATTCCTATCGAATTATCTCTTTACGAAGACTAGCTTTTTACACCATTTATAACAATTAAAGCCAGCAAAAAAATTGTCTCTTACCACGAATAGTTTCGTTGAACGTTCTAAGAATTATTACCTTTCCTAAACATACTTCTACGTACCAACAAAATGTTTGTTGACCTCTTACACAAATTATTTAAATCAAATGCAACTTTTAGGCTTACTTCTAAACACACAAATTATGTAAAATTATAAATGCCACTTACTATAAATAGAATAAGTATTTCTGACCTGATATTCTTTTTGGTTTTTTCCTTGCTAGAGCTACCTGGCGCAAATCGGTCGTTTGTTCTGTAGCTAAAAATCGTTAACCAGCAACTTCAGCGTGTTAACCCAGTACTTTGAAATATTTATTAGCAGCTTGGAGTCGTTTTCCCAATAATTTGAAATATTGCAGGAGTATTACTTAGAGTATTACTTAAATCATTACTTAGTTCATTTCTTAGTTCGTTATTTAGTTCATTTCTTAGTTCATTTTTTAGTGTCCTAAATTAATAAAATTTCAAAAAAAAATTATTAATTATTTCTATACTTACGTTTATATCAACGGCAAATTCTGTATAAATTTATTTCAACGCGCACTTTACTGTTTATTTCTTTTGAAATTATAATTTTTAATTACGTTTCAATTTCTTGAACGTATAATTTTTACTAAAATTTGTATTCACGTAATAATTTTTTTTCAACTAGCACAATTGGCGTTTTGATTATTAAATGATACTCTTCTATCTGCTTCGTACAGTTTTATAGAATCAAATTTCTTCCCGAATGTTCCACGCGTTCTGATTGGTTGACGCAACTTTATCAGTTGTTGATACGTGGAGAAAGGCGTTTTACTTATGTGTTATATCTGCAACCTGTAGGATTTTGTTAGATATTACATTTTATAAACGTTCTAAATTGCACGTATACCGCAATTTTCTAGAGGAACTATATTAACAAATGGTATTTTATGTACGTTGTAAATCGCACGTATACCGGAACTTTGTAGCGAGAGTTTTATTGCAAATGGTACTTTATATTTAAAAAGGCATTTTGTATACGTTTAAAATTGTACGTACATCGGAACTTTAAATATCTATACTTTATAAAATATGCTTGTTTTTAAATGTTTGCTTATCACAAACGCGTTTATTATGTACTTTACGCAAATGCGTTTTGATTCAAAGAAATTTCATTTCACGGTTATTTTTCTTCAAATATGTTGAATTTGTATTTATTTTTGAGCTTAAATATGTTTTAATTGTTCTAAAATGATTAGATTGCTTCCGCAATTATTTATTTTAATGAATGTGATAAAGTTATTACGGAATAAGCTTCCCTTAATTAATTGTAGATTGTTATTGATTTTATACGTGATGATTAGTATTTGATTTTGCATAATGAATAAATTATGTACATTTTTGGATTTAAATGTTTGGATTTCGTGGTTTCTATGATATTTACATGAGGTATTCCTCACTTGTGACCTTTTATGACTTATATAATCTTAGTATCATAGCATATATATATATATATATATATATATATATATATATATATATATACAAAGACAAGTTATTTGCAGTCCGCAATAAGAAATTGTATATAAAATAAGATGTATCTGTAAACAAACTCTTATGAAAATAATAAGAGCCATTGACAAATACGAATCGGGCTGGTAGTTATATAGCCATTAACAAAACATTAGCTTTATTACTTCATAGGGGAGGAACTGCCTTTGGGGCATGAACCCGGGTGTCGCCACGAGAAGGTTTGTTACGTTTGCAAATATATTTTGCTGCAACATTCCGCAAATTTCAAAGGCCAGACGTACTTGTATAGTAATTTATAAAATTTATTATGTAGTTTCGGTTCAAATCTGTACTTCCACACTTTAGTAGTGTTGGTGTTTTATCACCTGATGGCGGTTTTATTTACTTTTGCCATAGTACAGTGATTGTTTCGAAATTATATCATTATAATAGCTTCGATTAATTCATAGGGTTCTTGCAAACTATTCCACTCTGATGAGGCTAACTAGCCGAAAACATTGGTCAGTGGATGTTTTCTCCCCTATGAAGTAATAAAGCTAATGTTTTTTTAATGGCTATATAACTACCAGCCCGATTTGTATTTGTCAATGGCTCTTATTATTTTCATAAGAGTTTGTTTACAGATACATCTTATTATATATATATATATATTAACGTGATAATGAGGTCACAAGGGGTCATTTACCACCACCTTCTATGAGAAAACGAACCCCAAAACTGAGAAAAGTAAAAATTTTTAATATTTAAAGTATACCCTGTATAATATTCTAAAGCAAGATACGTGTATTCCCATGTAAAATAAATCGCTTTAAGTACGTATAGCGTTGACACATTACATTTAAGAAAGAAGCCCAACCTATAATCCGTGAAAATCAAGCATCCACTGATTAATCCGTTTGTAAATAATTATTCTTCAAAAATATATCTTTAAAACAAGTTTTACTGCATTTATAAATACCGTAAAACTAGTCTAAGTAAGGTTTCATCTGATTCAAGAACATTAAATAACTTTGATGTCAAGCTGTCTTCTTTAAAATATATCATTTAAAACAAGTTACAGACGATGAAAATATTAAACTCTGTACTTTTCTAGCACGAAAGTTTTATAATGCATTCATTCTTTAAAATATCATTTGAAATACGTAATACACTGTATTTATTGAAAGACAGGTAGTTGCAGAATCACCGACTTTATTATATTTACGTTGTTTAATACAAAATAAAAAATACTGCCTTCTTTTAAGAACATTCTAAAAGCAATAAATCAGAAAATAACACCAGTTAATTATTTTCTGTCAAAGAATATACGTCGATTCTAAGAACGCAACAACACCAAAAGACGATACAATCAGATAAGATAACGAGTTGCAATCGCTATACAGAAGCTCGTATTAAAGACTGGAAAGTTTTTATGATCGCAATATCTTTAAACTGACAGCTCATTAAAGGGATAAGAACGCAAAACTGTAGGTAATTGTTACATCATAAGGGCGACTCGTGTTCGAGATTATAATCGAAATTCGAAGAAAGATGATCGATATATTAAAATTGTTTTATTATATATATGCGTACGTAATTAGAGCGAGTCATTGATTCTTTCGGCATTAAAAATTTAGCATTGAAATTTTGAACATGTCAGTCGACATACGATCATTTGTTATTTTATGGAATGCAATGGCAATTTATTGCTCCAATATAAACAACAAATTATATTTGTGCAAAGTTACCCGCTAATTTTATTCTATTAAAAATAAATGTACTTTTGTAAACTGATATTTCTACGTAAGAAGATAGATTTAAAAAAATGGAAATCTAAAAATGGGAAACCGGAAAAGTTTCGATGCAGTTAATTCCAGTGGAAACGATTTGTTAAATATCCAAAAACAAATAATCATAATAATAAGAATATCAGCAAGAGTTTGACGATCAAAAGCGCAAATATAACTTTGTTTCGCACACAAAATGACGTTTGTGTATTATTAAGTAGATTAAGCTAGGATAAATTTTTGTTCTTCATATAAAAATTATTTGCAAGTTGATAGTTTCACTTTAGCAATTTTGAAGTCAAAGCTCCAAGTGTTTTGACCCATACAAAAATTTCTGCTTAAAGTCCTTAACCAACTACATTTTAAAGAAGATTTTGTGATGCGTATGAAATATTTTGGGGTTTTCTAATAATTCACAAGAATTAGGTGAAGATTATATCAATACGTGAGTAGTGATTATATGCTATCTCTTTCTAAACTTAAGCTGTAAATTGCATTGTAAGCGTTATTTATGTCTGAATGCGTAAGTAGATTACTTAGATAATGTGTGTAAAAGAACGATGTTTTTGAATGTATAGAGGATTGTTCATTAGTGGTTCTTGAGATTTCTTTGCTTCATTTCATTTTCGTAAAATCCACAGCATATTTGTTGCTGAGCTATCAAAACAGGAAAACGGGCACGGTAAGGTATGAATTCACGTTTTCCATTAAACAAGCATCCATTGCATCCTTATATTGGTTGTCGATAAAAATTAAACATAGATATAAACAAACTAAAAAGCACAACACTTACATATTTGGGTAATATCAATTTTAAAAAAATGAACTGAAATTAATTGTGTTGTATGCAAAAATATATGATAAGGATTGCAAAAATGTATTATCTTTGCAAGTTCCTGTGATAAGTTACAAAGCGTTAATCCATACATAAACCAGGTAAGTTTGGGTAGATTTTGTAATGGTAAATTGTTTCTTTTCAAAGCAACGCTTTTAGAAGTTGCATGCGGAAATCGCAGAAATTTAATTTTTTTCATAGTAGTTATTGAACAAATTCGTTTCAAGATATAGACACAAGCAGTTCGTTTCGTTTTGAAAACACAGTCTTCTAATCCTTTAGAAGCAGTTTGCCAATTAGGTACAATACGAGTTGTGTCTGCATTGTTAAATGCATCTAAAGCTGCTGCATTATCGAGCCCAGATTCATCCTATTGTGATTGTTCTTGTCCTAATGGAGAAAGCTAATAAGATAAATAAAACTCTGAAGGTACGTTTACTGTTAGTATGGTCTTCATTACTGGCACTTGTTTATCTAAATTTATTAAAACCATTAAATTTTAGAAGAGAAACCAAGTATTATTAATGCCTGATTTATAGTGCAATTCTCCCCATCCATCGTCCTCCCAATCGCTACTGCTAAATTGATGATCACCTTCCTCATCTGAAATATTAAATAGCGATGCCATGATGTGAGCTTATTTTTATTTTTAATTGGCGTTTTACGTCCTTTAGGTAGAGAAGAGCCAACCATGAAATCTATTTGTTTACTTTAAAACTGTACGATTACAAAACGGCACTTTGAGGACCGAACCCTCATCGTTAGGCCTTCAGTGCTGGAACTGGTAAGACGCATGCCTCCACTGTTTCCTATTCAGAGCGAGCCTCCACGTTTTCTTCAAATTCCCAGTCCATATCTGTCAATATCTGCAGCTGTTTACGAGTTATACTTGTTCATCAAAATAATGTCAATGTATTTTAAGTTTACTTCTTGCGTATCCTAGAAAACTTATATTTTTCGAGATTTAAAGTCATATTAACTTTGGTTTGTAGGATAATTTCTCAACCATAAAGCAATACCTCTTAAACTAAATGCTTTAGTTATAGTTACTAAATCCCCTTTTGCCAAAGGATGGCTGAAATACTTTGTAAAATTTGTAAGACGATGGAAAAACCTCACAGAGTAAATAGATCAGATTAATTATCGAGGTTGGCGCAATTTCTAGAATTTTGTAATCCCCCATATTTCAATGCGTGATAATAAAATGAGTGCTCTCGCCTACTTGAACTATATACTTGTGTTTAAGTTCTGTTTGTGTTTCAAATCCTCTAAAAAATAAATCAACTTATCTGTACAACTAAAGCTCGTTGAGAACATTACTCAACACATTTAAGTTTAATATTCAGTAGCTGTGACTGGTTGTTTAATTATATTTTTTGAATTTCAAAGCCTGTCGGGAATTTGATGTTATAAGACTTTAAAAATAAAATATTTTTGGAAGAAATTTTTAATTGTCCTTTTTACAATGCAGAAGCACCTTCAAACCATTCGAGCACTAGCATATTATCAACACGTAGCGTTGAAACCTCATAATCTTTTACGTAGATTATTTTATGTCAGAATTCCTAAACGGTACAAATATTTCTTGTAATTATTACGTTATAGATAAAATTACTGTCAGTTTTTATAGCCTATCAACTACGCTTTTGCAAAGGCCCACATTTGACTGTTGTTCAAAAACTGGACACTACGTTTGATTTTTATATGCTCCACCCAAAGCAACTACATTGGCCAAGAAGCGAGTTTTTTTTCTGGAAATTTTGAATTTCGTACTGCTGTTCCAAGCAAGATAGGGACTATAGCATACGTGACAACACACACACACGCGACGCGCACGCACGCACGCACGCGCACGCACGCACACGCACGCACACACTACCACACCACACACACACACACACACACACACACAACACACACACACAAAAACACACACACACACACACACACACACAACACACACACACACACACACACACAACACACACACACACACACACACACACACACACACACACACACACACACACACACACACACACACACACACACACACACACACACACACACACACACACACACACACACACACACACACACACACACACACACACACACACACACACACACACACACACACAACACTACATCATCATCACACACTACAACAACACACTACACACACACACACAACACACACTAAATAAATATTAACAACTAATCACATACATCATATAAATAAATTATTTATATATTGAATGAAATATTATTTAAAATGCTTAAACTACTACGACCGCTACAAAAATTGGTGAACTGTCAAAATCACATAAATGATATCTTGTGTTTTTTAGAAGAAATATCGTTTTATGCAATTAACTGTACGTATGTAGTTTAATTGAGCGTTATTGTAAATTCCTTTCATGAAGGCGTAACTAGCTGTAAGGTTCATGCTATTATCACTAAACAGCACTGAGAAGGAAATATGATAAAATGAATTGCTACAGCTAGATAGTTTTAAATTGTGATGACAACATCAAGCTATGATAATACTAAATATGCAATTTTCAGAAAAATGGAAATAGGACTTCTAGGGTTGCTAGACCAAGAAATATGAGCATTAATAAGAGTTTGTTTTAAATAACTAAGAGTGTACAACTTGTTTTAATGAAAATGATTTGAAGGATTGCTGGCACGTTTAAAAATGTTGTTGCCATTAGATGTATATACTTAGTTTTAGATTTACCATGCTGATTTCGAGCTATTGGTTTTAGAAGGGTAATTTCGTTTAATTTTTGTTTTTGTTGAAACTCAATCTAGGGAGTAACCTAAAACCGGCAGCTCACCATTTATAAAAAAAATGATTTGTACTTTTGGTTGATATTTTTTTTTTTAGATTCAGGGTGTAATTATTTATTGCGTGTACATATTGTGTTTAATTATAGGTTTCTTTTGTTGATATGTTGTGTTTTGAGTATGAATGAGTGTGTGTAATTTTCTTTCTTTATTTCAGACCTTCCTTAATTTTTGTAGTAGGTATAATACCTCGCCCACTCGCCGATTGTGCCCAGTCCATTTCTTTTTTTTTTGGGTTTTTCTAGGCTACGTCAATGCACGTAGCAAGTTCAAATATTCACTTACTTTAGAACAAAATTGAGTCTGGCATTAAGTGCTTTATAATTGTTCAATTTACGGTTTAGTTGAATCTGTTTGACACATATGAGATAATAAAATTTGTAATATAGAGGTTCTGTATTATTAATCTTAATTCAAATGAAAAGATCACGTTTTAAATAAAAATTCTAAAATGAAATCGTCTAACTTGGATGACGAAAAGAAAATCTTTTTTAACGACTCACCTCCTATTTACTTCTCGTGACGAGGACGAACCTTACAAAGACGGGTATTCCAGTAACAAACTTAACAACAACTCTGGATTCCTACTAAACAGATAGAACGCATTTTCCTACGGGTATCACCTAATATCAATAAACTTCAACGATAATTGCCAACATATGCATTACTATACGATGATCAATTTTTAACACAATTCATAACTTTAATAATTTCGTAATATAGTTGTTATACATTGTTACACTTTCTAATCTAATTTACTATGATTTCAGAACGTTACTCAGTATGTCATAATTTATTTTATTTGTAATTAATTGCGCATTGGTTAATAATACTCAAATTTTAAATAAGTTTAGGTGTTAACATACACCTACCCTCGGGTCCGCTGTAATGGAACTCGGGAAAGACATCCGTGTTCCTTGACAGATAACTAACAACTAACTCGTTTTCAACTTAACAGCTGAGCGCTGTTGAACGAAACGTCAAATCCTATTTTTAGTTTTTGTTTCAGGTTGTTAGATTTTTATTTAGGATGGATTAATTTTGAAGTTAGGTTTAACTTGAAGCACATTATATTTTCGCGTTTAAACCCAATGTAGTACCTTCGGGTGGAGATTGAAGACGTGGCCGCAAGTATAGTGGCCCTTATTCAAATTATAATGTTTAACGAAACAAACAGCCAAGCGTAACCTTGAATCGAAAGATGCACAAATTTCGTTGTGACTTTGTTTAAACTTGGACAGAATAATACTTACATTACTGGTGTTAGAAAATATTAAATTTTTTTTATGAGAGACGTAAATACTTTAGGTGTTAAATAATTCTGACATAGAATATATTACTAAAATGAAATTTAAGAAAACTAAAAATGATTTTTATATTTAAGATATTGGTTGAAAGGAGATTAGAAAATAAACATGCTGCACTATTACTTTGTAAACCGAATTCACACAACAAAAGAAAAACTCTAAGCATCTCCTCAATTCATTATATTTTCGAGCCGGATTCTGATTTCCACCCCTATACAAATACACCACAAGAAACGAAAATCCCGGAATTTCATTAAGTTGTAAATTTTACCGGTAAAATCAAAAAAGTCCTGGTTATTGCAAATTCAATCTTTTATAAATTGAATTTCAACTATCTTTGATGTAGTCAAGTTTTGAAAACATACGTTACATTTTTTCTTGTTTTTACTAATAATAATTGTTCTAAATCTTCTTTGGGGATTAAACCACTCATAGTTTTTAAAATTATCTTTATTAACGTTTTGATTATTATTATTATTTCAGAGAACTATGTAAACTAGCTCAGAATATAAATAAGTGCAGGTACGTGTCCAACCAGTTTTGAGATGAAGATCCAATGATGATGATGATGAAGCATATCAACAACCCCTGTAAAACAGTATTGGTATCTGACAAGTGTAAACCCGCCATAGGGTCGCCTCAGATCCATATACAACCTTCATAGAACAACATTGGTATCTGACAAGTGTAAACCCGCCATAAGGTCGCCTCAGAACCATGTTAAAATCTACCAAAGAGGTAGCCTAAATTATAATGATTTTCCCCTTCAAAATAAATATAAAAAAACGACTACTTACGTCTTTTAATAATACAATCGCACACTTCTTTAATAACCATCCTCTCAATTGTATAAATAGAAACATGTTAAAAAATGTTTTCCAATTCCCAAGTTATTGAATTTATATAAAATTCACCAATAAAGATTAATCAGCTGATTTCACGTTAAGCGTATTGGCTACCTAAAAAAAGTCGGTCCCAGGCCGTAACACAAATTGAAGGCAATCATTCATTTAAACTTTAAAAAATTTTTGCTTAGTGTACTCAAACCAAATATTTCGAACATCAATAAATCAAAGTCACCTTCAATTTATGTCATAAATGTCAAACTTGAAGTTTTTATTATTTTGAAAACGATCCTAGGTCATGGATCGAAGCGTTAATAAAGATAATTTTAAAAACTATGAGTGGTTTAATCCCCAAAGAAGATTTAGAAGAATACTAAACAAACCACAACAAACATACAGGGAGTATTTAATAATAATTGATTTTACGAATATTCCAACTGCACGATAAATGTAATTTAGCAAGTGAAAAGAATTGTTAATTTGCATTTTAATTGTATAACATTCATTAAACAAAGAACTTCATTCAAAACATGCTTCTACTTATTACAAACGAATTCAGGTGCTGTTTATCCAGCGTGCTATTAATCACTATTGATAGTATTATCTGGGTGCAACTGAAAACACCTGCAACATTTTCAATTGAGTGGCGTGTTTGTTTTATAGCGTGTGGAATTGTTTGTTTATCTCTCTAGACTTAATTCGTGGATAATTTTAATCTTGAACACCAGCGACCTTTCTGCATCGTTTTAATTTTAAAGGTTAAAGTTCTCTCTATAACTTTATTTGTCGACCGTTATCTGGAATTTTAGCTCTTTATACGTTCCGTGTATTGAATATTTGTTTGCTTCTGAGTAATTAAAACTTTACACGTGTTTGTTAATATACAGAACAGTTATTTAACAACTGCCGTAGAGCGTTTTCACACTATGCGGTTGTGGCACGGTTTACCGCATGCGATAAACCGTCCGGCAAACCGGACGTTGCCTTCACATCTAAAAATATCGTTGAAGCTTGTACTTCGACGTTGACAGATTGTGTAGGTAATAAGTAATGAGTTTATTCATAATGAAGGGAAGAAGTGTAATTATTTTAACACTAATGCACTATTGAAGGGAAAAAAGTAAAATCAAGCATCGAAAATATTGAGTGCATCCGTTGATAAAATTCTATCAGGTGGATTATTTCATAATTGTGTCGCTGTATTGACATCATTTACGCTGCTAATCATTAAGTACACCTATCTAGCAACCTCGTTCGACTAAAACTGTTGCCGCATAGTGACAAGTGTGAAAGCACCCATTTACTTCTGTAAACGTTCAAATTCCGTGCAGTATTAAAACCGCCCAGTTTCTGACCGCCAGCCGCACTGTGTCTGCGGTTTCCGTAGTTCGTACCGGTAATTTTTCCGCACCGCATTAGTCTAAAAGCGTCTCTTTTATTGTAAGGTCAAATTTGTGCACGCGGTACCGCAGCGGTAAACCGCGCCGCAACCGCATAGTGTAAAAGCGCTCTTTTTTCACACTACGCGGTTGCGGCGAGTTTATTATAATTACACTTCTTCTATTCACTATGAGTAAACACTACTACGTACGCAATCTGTCAACGGCGAACTAGAAGCCTGAACAATATTTTTAGTTGTGAAGGCAACGTCCGGTTTGCTGGACGGTTTATCGCAGGTGGTAAATCGTGCCGCAACTGCATAGTGTGAGAACGCTCTTTCATAATTTATCATTATAGTGGGTAATAAAAACAGTCTTCAGACACTTCATCTTCATCATTAAGTCTCAGTCCTGGAACTGGTTAGACGCAAACCCTCATTGTTTCCTATTCTGAACTAACCTACACATTGCCCTGAAATTACACAGTGTGCATCTATCACTATCTGATCTAGGTCTACATCTACCTCCTTTTTCCTATCTCTGCTTGTAATACACCCCATACCAATTCCCAAAAATGCCTTAGAACGTATTCTGCCCTTCTATTTCTCCTATTTTTTCACACAGATATCTTTATTCGCCTACTATTTCTATAACCTACTTGTTATTAGCTGTGTCCGTCCATGCTATCTATCATAGGCATACTGTGCTGTGTTCCACACATATGCTTTCAACAATTTTCTTCTTGTGGCTGTCAAGTTCCTCCATTTGCCGTTTTAATATTTTTTCCAATATATCTTTTCGCACAGTCAACATTAGTAGAACATATTTCACAACCAACCCCTGTAGTTGTTCATAATAATCATCAGATTTATCTGCGCTTATTCTTTCCTCATTAGGTTTTCCGTCCCAAGACTGGTTGGACACGTACCTCCACTTACTTATATTCTGAGCTAGCCTATACAGTTCTCTGAAATTCCCACACAGCTTATACACAGTTTGAATCCCTTTCTATTGTTTTCTAATTATATGCCATATTTTACCGAGGTGCAGTTTCTTATAATAAACATCATGTATAAGTACGGTTATTTTTTTCGTCATTAGTTTATCCATCTTGAGACTGGTTGGATGCGTACCTCCATTGATTTCTATTTTGAAGTAGCCTACACATAACCCTGAAATTGCTACATCCTACATCTTTACCTATCTGTATGCAATAGTCTAACCAAGGTCTACCTCTACTCCTTTTTTCCTATACCTGCTAATCACTATTCCCTCATGCCGTAGTATGTGGCCTATCATCCTATCTCTCCTATTTTTAACCGTTTTCCACATATTTCTCTCTTCCTCTGCCAGTTTTAGTACATCTTCGTTCTTAACTTTGTCTGTCCATGATATCTTCATCATACGTCTGTAGCACCACATTTCAAAGGCTTCTACCAGTAGTTGCTTTTATGCTAAATGTAGCACGAGCTTGTGCTAATCTTTGTTTTATATCGTTTGCGCTTTTCCCATCTTGCGTTATTTGGCTTCCTAGGTAGCAGAAATCCTTAAATAACCGCATGTAAGTTTTTGTTACCTCTTTGTATTCTTGTTTTTGATTTATCCCCCTCCTCCCTTGCATACTAGTACTTTAGTTTAATTTTTGTTAATTTTCATACCGTATCTCTCTATTAGAACCGTTTCCATTTCCTTAAAAGCAGCTTCTAACTGTTCCTTTCTAGGTGATAATACCGCTATATCATCTGCAAATCTAAGCATATAAATTTTTTGTCCCTGCATAGTAATTCCAAATATCTTCCTGCATTTGACAGTATTCATTGCCTGTTCAATGTACAAGTTAAAAATTAATGGGGATAGGGCACATCTTTGTCTCACCCATTTCCTAATGTTTACTTCTCTACCTTCCTGCTCTAATTCTATTACTGCTGTTTGTTCTTTGTATAAGCTATGTACTATTCGTCTATCTCTATAACTGAATTCAATCTTTTGAGTATTTCGAACATTTTTTTTCCTTTTACATTGTCGAATGCTTTTCCAGATCTACAAACCCTATATACACGCATTCCTCTTTTTCTATTGATTTCTCCATTATCACTCTCAGAGCTAAAATAACCTTCCGTATTCTCCTGTTTTGCCTAAGCCCAAATTGATCTTCTAGTATTTTTTCAGCTCGTTTTTCCATTCGCCTTTGTACAATTCTAGTTAATATTTTTGACACGTGTGCTGTCAAACTTGTACGAAAATTTTCACATCTATACGTGCTTTTCTTTTTTGGTATAGTTACTATGATGTTACGTTTGAAATCTTTGGGTATCTCGCCTGTCTGATACATATAGCTTACAAGTTGGAAGAGGCTTTCTGTTACTGCTTGTCCAGCGGCTTTTAGAGTTTCTGCTTGCACCTTATCTGTACCCGGCGCCTTACCATTTTTCAGACCTTTTAATGCTAATCCAAACTCTCTAAGTATAGGATAACCTAAGTCATCATTGTCGATGTCTGATTCCTGTTCTAATGCTGTTAGTTCCTCTCCTGCATATAAATTCCCTATATATTCTTTCCATCTACCCATTTTCTCTACATTTTCTCCTCTCGCGTCCTTTGTATTTTCTATGCGGTTTTATATCTCTAAAATTGATTCTAATTAGTTTGTATGCTTCATCTTTCTTTCCTGCTTCTATCTCAGTTTGTACCTCTTTGCACTTTTCATCAATCCATCGTTCTTTAGCTTTCCTGCATTTGCGAATAATCTCCCACTTTATGGCTTTATATCTCTGTTTTCCTGTTTCGTCTGATTTATCTTTGTATTTTCGACTTTCTTGTATTAAATTCAAGATATCCTTTGCTACCCATGGTTTCTTAGTTTCTTTTGTGTATACCCAGAATATCTCTGGCCGTCATGTCTAAGCTGGATTCCAATCTGTTTCTACTTCCTTAGTATCAGGTATTTTCCCGATATTTTTCAGCAATTCATTAGACTTTTTTCAAATTTTTCTTGAATATCTGTATCTTTTAGTTTCTCAAAGTCAAAGTGCCTTTTTCCGTTTCTTTTTTCATATTTTTAAATTTAAGAGCGGCCTTCATAGTTACGATGTTGTGGTCAGTGTCTATATCTGCTTCTGGGTAACTTCTACAGTCTTTTACTTGACTTCTAAACCGTTGTCTAACAAGAATGTAATCTATTTGATATCTTCCTATATCTCCTGGAATCTTCCAGGTATATGGTATTCTAGCATGATGTTGAAACGATGTGTTTGTGATGATTAAATTGTCGATGTCGCAAAATTCTACCAGCCTATTTTCCCTGTCGTTTCTGGTGCCTAAACCAAATAAACGTACTACCGCTCTTTTTACGTATCTTAGTATGTCTTCGATATCTTTGTAGAACGCTTCTACCTATTCGTCATTGTACCTAGAGGTGGGCATGTATACTTGTATTATTACTGTGTTTACCAGTTGAGTTTCTAATCTAACCATGAGTACTCTTTCCTTCTTTTATAAGTAATTTTCTACAGAGTGTCCTATCTTTTTTCGCATAACTATACCCACACCCGAATTTCTTTCCTCCAAAAACTGAAAACTAAAAACTACAAAGATAATAGTTATATTTCTGTAAACATATACGTAAACTTGAAAAACGGGTTATAAGTTATTTTAAAACCACATGAATGTAAATAAATCAATTATAACCAACAAATTATATAGTAGAAGCATGCTATTTTCTTTTAAAAAGCTTTCAGAATTATAGAAAGAAACTCGTTAATATGCACCTCAAATCTGAGTGTTAGGAACTTGTTAAATAAATTCCAGGGAATACGACATAGCTTTAATAGACATTGTTGCAGCTATATAAAGTAAAACACAAATAGACCTTATTACAATGTAACATTCAGACGCTGAGTCATGATATACACACGTTTAGGATTTCAATGATGTAACACTTGTATACATTAGACTACATGTATGCAATTATAGGGTTTCAGATCCAAAAAATTACAGATACACTTACGTTAAATGCAGTATAAGAGGGACTTCCCACGTGTCATTTGTCATAAACTTAATAGCAATATTGTGGAATAATACAAAAACCTCGGACAACATACAAAGTAGAAGAGGGGTTAAAAGAATAAAGCCAATTGAGATCAAGTTAGTAAGACAGTAATATAGAACCGAGTTATCTGAAAACTATCAAAATGTTGCCATCCACGTGCGGATAGAATAGAGAGATTGGAATTATCGTACTGAATGGTTATAGGGGGAATTGATCGAATGTACAGAAGCTCTAAGAAAAATTGTGTAGCATGCACGTAGAGCAAGTAATGCGGCAAATGGCATGAAAAAATTTGATTTACCGCTGCATGTGGTAGGGTATTTTTAGTTACGCGTCAGTGCGGATTTATTATCGAAAGACAGTTTAAAGCAAAGGGGTGGATCAGGTGAGTCATCGCTCTATTAAATTAGAACTTTGTGACTTGATCGGTGCAAGGGGGTTTTATGTGTTGGGGCATTATAGATTGCAACATTAGTGTTCTTAAATACTTTCTCAGTATAAAGTAGGTAGATAATTGTACTTGTAAATACTTAATTATGCATGGATTAACTAAAATGTAATGGTAAATGGTTGTTATTGATTTTAAGGTAAAAATAATTATTGGATTGCGCGAATTAGCGATCGATAGAGTGAATAGTGATTTGAAATTTATTAGTGAAATGTAGGTTAATAATGGGATAAAACTTACGTATTGTGGAAAGAACAATGATATAGCACAAAGTTGAAATTTAACTGTATTTTTAAGGACATTACGAATGATTTGGGATTTACTAATGTCTAATCAATAAATAAAAAAACAGGGAACTTTAGAGTGGTGAATAGTTTTGATAGCTTAGAATTGTGTTTGTTGAAGACCTTTTCGGATATTTTTTTAGCGACACCTTGGCAGATTATAAAGTAAGATTTATTTGTAGAACAGTCTATTGTACATTTATGACAAAATATTTTATGTTAATATTGGTTAAGTTGGGTGGTTTTTTATTTAACTTATTTAGAAAGTAATTAAGATTTATAAAAAATATTCAGCTACCCCAGTGTTGGTCATACCTGAAAGGTGTATTTTATTTTGACAGAGAAACTGTAAAATGACCGACTGTAGAATAACCACAGCAATGGGGTTTTATATGGAATAACAGTCTTCCTCATTAAAAAAGACATCACATAACTTGCGGTGAACAGTCTGTTTGGCTCTTCTCGATTTTGACAAAAACAAGACCTTCCCGGGTAAGTGTTAATGTAATGTAAAATTTTTAATTGGGAACCTTGCTAGTTATCACTTTTGTATTTCTTTATGGTTTTTTATATTCTCTTCTTATTTATCCATCCAAAATCACTCCCGCACCACTACAGTTAGCCGATGGTGCCTTTTATCGTTACGGGGTCCGGGCCCCTTTAAGATAAATAAAAATTTAAATCCCATATTTCACTTGTAACAGCATATTTCACCCGTAACACAATATATAAGCCATTTTCTGTTCCACTGCCTTCCATTTGCCAGCGTTCTGACATAATGAATTGTAAGTCAAAAATCCGTGAAAATTCTCCACTAAAAAGTATTAACTAAAACGCAAGAATCCATAATTCTAGAGGTACTACTCCTTGAAGACATTATTTAAAACCCCTTCAGTTCGTTCATAACTAGATTAAAAATTTCCTTCCATCAAAATCATTTTAATGCACAACGCAAAGTCATGTATTTGAAATAGAAGGTATTTCTTTTTCTAGATTTTTCGAATGTCTAAAACTCATTCACAAGTAGCCCACAAACCAAGTTAAACCACATTTGTGACAAATAATTAAAACCAATAACATGATTGAACATTTCATTTAGTGAGGCCATAATAACGATAAAGGAATCTAACAATCCATTAATTAGATTGGAAAACCACAATAAGAAGGTATTTTTTATTTATTCTTCAAAATACACCACTTAAGGAAAGGTATTTTACGGCGTAATAAATCAAGTATGACAGCCAATTTAGATAATAAAAGCTACATAAATCGGTGAAATAATTAAAACAAGGCCAACTACCAATTGTCCTTTTGTCAGTCGATTACAAATGATTTTTTTGCAAAGGAATAAAGTTCACGTTAGTGGCACTAGACGTTTAGGATATTTGTCAGTAACAGCGAAAAGAAATACTTTCATACAAACAAAGATCTAAAGATAGAGTTCAATATTGCACAACGGTTTTTTCTTGCAAATCATATCTTAAATCTAGGATCAGAAAATTATAACTACTATGTAGTAACTCGCTTACACTAAAATAGAGTCCAAAAATCTCTTTTCCTAATTAGAATTTTCATTCTTAAATGATTCCCTCCTTGAAACTTATATAAACTTATACACAAAGTTTTAGAAATTAAATCTGATAATGTTAGCAACCTACCCATTAAATTGGATATAAGCGTATCTGATCGGGTATATTTAATACTTATTATATAACTGGCAAATGGCTACTTTAGGTCAGCCACCCTCAAATCAAGTTATTCACTTGTATAACTAACACAAAAACTTACACACAAAATCTTGCATAGTTTAACGTAAATAACTACTAAAAATATCCTTTAAAAATTTTATAACAATGGGATTTTTATTTTTACTTTTAACTAATTCGAAGTTAACTTTTTTGGAAGAAAGCTATTCTTTATTAAAAACACATAAAAATGGTATTATTAACGGGGATTCATTACTTTATGCAATTTGTCTTTCAGGAACATACTAATTGAAAGTGTAGGCGGCTTACTTTTAGTCTGCAATAAATGCCTATACACCGATTTTAATTACATAATTAATGAAGACATTAGTTTTATACTTTATAAATGCAATAAGATTTGTTTACGGTAAGTGAAACGTTTTATAGAGAATATTTACACGCGGATTTAAAGTTTTTATTTTTACCAGTTTTGAACTAACGCCATGAATAAATTTAAAATTAGTTTCCTTCTTAAATGGCATGTGTCCGTAAAAAGTACTATTTTACATGGAAATCTTATTTTGTGATAATGGAATACGTTTATGCGTTTATACAGGATGGAATTTAACTATTTTAAAATTTTAAATTTTTTCAAAAAATGTGCGTTCAATGACCTCTCGTGACCACATTATCACATCAATATACCGGGTGACATTAGTTTTGTCATTAAATTAAGAAAGTGATAGAGATTGATATTGGCTACACAAAGAAACCTGCAAGACATTTTACGCCTGGGCCGATTTTTAAATGCCCGACCTAAATCAAGTTAAGTAAAAGTTTTAGGACTACGGTTTTGCTAAATGTTTTTAAGATGTAACTCACAAATGCTAGTGTTATCTTGAATCAAATCATGCGCATTAAATGATTTCAAAATAAGTGTTCTAAATGACAACCGTGTTTGCAAGTTCGTGGTTGATGTAATTATCCGGATTTCGTATTTTCAAACCACAATTCAGTAAGCTACTACGCGACAAAATATTTCCAATTACTTATTAATTACAATTAAGTGCCTACACGGCGTTTGAATGTACTACCTAAGCAAGTAGTGGAACACAAGTAATAAGATCAATCAAGTGCAACACACTTACAAATCATCTGACCCTAGTTACGAACTATTTTAATAAAAGTACAACCAACTTAAAGTAGTTTATCGTATGCTCATAAACGCTGAATTGTAACAAACTCAAGACTATGAGGTCAGAAGCCCAATGCAGTCGCCCTCATCAGTTTTATAGAATATTATGTTTTATTGTGATTACCATCTAAACATGCAAACGGTGAAAAAAAATTTAAACTTACTTTAGTAGCAGTTAAAGTGTATTGAGTTATTTCATTTAGCAGCTAAAATGCTGAATATTTCATTAAATTATGTTTACAGAATGTTATAACTTAAGTGGTCGGCTTTAAAGGATGACGTTATTGTGTGTTTGATACGTGACCTAGCTGACATTGCAGTGGTTTAAAACATATTTGATACTTTTTTTTAGCTTAACCATTTGCTTTAGACAACAGGTTTATAATATATATTTATATATATATATATATATATATATATATATATGAAGCATAAAAATTCATTCGTTTCATTAAAAATAAGGGAGTTAAATTATGTACAAGACGCTTGCTATAAAAAAGGAAGCAGTATTAAAAGCTCTGCGTGTAATTTAATTATTCCTAGTAAAGAAACAAATAGAAAATTACGTGCAAAATTTATATTAATTAACTCAATTTTAAGTAACCGGTATTAAACAAAATGTACAGATAATAATTAATATTTGATTAGGAGTCACTAAAAATTAAAGGGTATTATTTTAATTGGAGTTAATTGAACCATTAGTAACATATAATATCTATAAAAACTTGTAAAAACCCAATAAAATGCAAATCGTAGAAGTGTTATTTAGAAGTATTATATTTGAACACCTGCGTATTTTTAAAAGGCTCATTCTGCGTAAATTTGGCAGATAACAAATGGTTACAGAGAATCTTGGAGAAACCGTAGCTTAATAGTTACGAGAAATGCTAAAGGTGGGTTATTTCACAGTCCACATGGACTGAAATAATCGATAATAAAGAATATCAATTTGCATCAATAAGAACAGGGTAGATAGAGACAGATAATATGCGCAAGACCGAGACACATATAGTAAAAGGCGTGAGTGGAGCAACGTCACGGGGTTGCGATTGGTTGAAAGTAAAAGGCAAACTTGAGAGGTACAAATAACATTTCTGTATAAAATTTAATTAGACGTTGCGAGCCGTGTCGAGATTTCTGAGATTTAACTGGGGCGAGTGCAAATTTCGTAAAAATCGCATGCCGGGCTGCGGAATTGGAACCTAGCATGCGAAATTCTGAAGAATTGTCCGTTTTGGGGACAAGACCGACAGACGGGCTAACCGCTATATATACCCAGGTTAATATGAACAAGCTCTCTTAGATTTTCGAATTGATTCAATGCGTTAAACAGTGCTTTTTAGTGTTCCGATTTTGATTAAATAATTTAAACAGTTTGCTCGTATATTTTGGTGATTTAAAAACAGTTTGTTCTTTACGTGCTACAATGAATGTCCTTTAGTGCACTTAGAAAAGAAGATACAAGGTAATAAAGTTAGTATCACTGTACTAATTAGTCAAAATTTGCAACGACAAATGAATACACAAAAGTAGGCAGTTTTGGCGTATATTGGTGAAAGAAGCATGAATTTCTTTGCTATTTTTCGGGGGTGTTAATAATTAAATGGTTCATAAACGTGTCTGGATCCACAAAACAAGGGTCAGATATACACAGATGAGTTCCGGAAAAGCCCTGAAACAACTTTAGATGAATGGTGGTGGAGAAATTTTAAAAGCGTTGAGAATCAGAAGCCGTAAATATAACCCAGTTGGAATGGTGTGATTAACAAAGGGACGATGTACATTGAAGCTACGAGTGCAGTAACCTTCAGGTAAATTATACTATTTTGTTTGAACTTTGATGTTTTCGTGTGTGTTGAATAACTTTATAATTTATTTACTTAAAATGGACAGTAATGAAGTTGTACTAACAACAAATTTTTAATTTTAAGGTGAAATTTGCTTGTTTAAGTAGAAAGGGGTATTTAGTATTTATGTTCTGGATTATGATGAAAATTTGGGTATGTCTTTGAGCTCAATTAGACGAACCTGGTTAATTAACGTAAAGGGGTGGTAGATGCTCCCTTTGTACTTAGACTCAGGTCTGCATATATTGTTATATTAATTAGTAGGCATCCTACAAGGACTTTAATTTTGGATGCACATTAAAATGATAACAAACTTAAATCTTGAAATTTTCTGATACTGAAATTTATGCTGAATATTTAATTTTGAAATTTTAATGTATTGTGAATATTGATGTAAATAGAGTTAACGTTGATGTTTGTGGTAGGAATGTGTTTGTTTTTTTTTATGAATGAGGATGAAGGTTTATCTAGGGGAGCAGCCGAGGCGATGAACAGAAGAAAGTCGACGGACCAGTTAATTTAGGAGGTTTCACAGCATTTCTTGACGCCCAATCAGTGAGGCACGATTCGAAATCCGTAGTTCCCGGATTAATGGAGGAATCACAGCAATATATATATATATATATATATATATATATATATATATATATTGTAATATTCTATGTAGTATCCAAGGTTAGACGCACTTATTTACCATTCATATTAATGAAATGTCTAATTTAAAACTGATAATAAGCAATATCGTAGAATAATTATTTGCTGAACTTATATCGAATGCTATTTCAGTGTGATAGAGCTTTTTGAGATTTCAAATAGGTGTTTAAGTATCTTTCAATTACCAGCTCAATTTGAAATGATCATTTAGGTCTTTCATAAAAGTCGAAGTTAATATTTGATATTATTAATTAAAATTTTCTGTATTTTATATATATATATATATATATATATATATATATATATATATATATTACATATTGCTGATGTAATTCAGTGCCATTTTAGTAAATTGGGGCATAATTTTTGAATAAATTTTTTTAAACTATTCAGTAAATAGAAATACATTTTATATTATTTGAATGGATGGATATTTTACTGGTATTATTCGTATAGTATTAAGTGAACTTTTTTTAAAGGAAAGAATTTTCAATTTTACTGAAAAATTGCATCTCTAAATAGCTACATGGAAGTTGGTACGTAATTCTTAAAGTTCATTATTCCATTCAATAAAATTAACATTCGCAATGATAAGCCGTAATATCAAGGTAAATAGTGCATTTATGAGGAAAAATTTGATTTTTAAAGTTGCTTATGTGAGACCTTATTACTTTCCTTCTTTCAATTAGTAACTCGATATTAAATGATCAATTAAGCTCTACATGAAAGTCTAAGTTATTATTTTATATTTTTATATTTTTATATTTTTATATTTTTATATATATATATATATATATATTGCTATGATATTAACTGAAATTGTCATGCCCCGACGTTGGGCCGTCATATTATTTATGCTATGAACTCCCTCCAGGAACTATCGCGGACCGACCTTGTGTCGACCAATAACAAAACTTGATATGATAGCGCCTTCTTTGATATCAATGGCGTATTCAACTTATAACTCCACCTCTCTGTTTCAATTATCAAATTACACTCCCACAAATTTTATTATTCGACCTCGACTAGCTTTTATTTTAAATTATAAAATGAAATTAATTCAATTCCATATAATGAAAACAAATATTATGTACAAGTTTTGAAAATTATTTAAAATACACTTTGCAATCAATTAATGTTGTAAATCTTATTTATCTCAAAAATCATATGCTTTTTAATCAATCTAAAGTCACCAAGAAAACTATTATTTTTATAAAAAGAAGCCTTCACACTAATTTATATTAATTAAGCAAATTCAATATTCAATATTTAAATTCAAATAAAAAAGAATGTCTTAAAGCTAAAAGATCTAACCTGGTCTGTTTACTTCGTTTTTTCCTTCTCGCAACCAGGATTATCGACGCATCCATTATCAACTAGAATTTTCCATTCATTATACCATCCATTTGGATCAAAATTATTCTCCACCAATTCAGAATTATTATATACCCATTTAAAATTTTATTTATCCACACTTAGATTTATTACATTTGAATTATTGTTGTCATCCTCTGGATTATTAAACTTAGATTTATTATCGTCCAATCATCATCGTCAGACTTAGAATTATTCTACAACAATCTCGAATTATTGTCGTCAAACTTAGAGTTTATTCTCCCCAAACTTAGATTTATTCTCACCAGACTCAGACTTAGATTTCTTATTGTCACACTTAGAGCCGTTTAATCGGCAATATAAATTTTTATCTTCGTCGCACTATCTGTCACTTAAACAATTTTTACTTTTAAATATTATTCTTATGCGTTACACTTTGGTTCAAAGTGACGCACCTCGGCCTTTGTTGAGTTGAAAACTCAATTCATTATTGTCGCTGTTAATATATGATTGTATCCCACTTCGTCTGTAGGCATGGCTTACAAGCCCGTCGCTAATCTTAACCAATCAGGTCTCTTTATTTAAAGTAGTTTCTGATGTAACATTCTCTGCCTTTCGAGTAGTTGTTGTTTGCTTGCAGCTGGTTGGTTATCAGTCATGCGGTGTTTTGAGAAATACTATCGCTTTTTCATATTATACACAAATATCTGATGCAATTCGACTTTTAATTTTCATATATGCTTATTTATTTACGCATTTTTAATTACCTTAACTTATCAAAAATTGTTAATTGTTTATACGCACTTACACTACGCTTCTTTAAGCTTTATTTTTTATCTCCGTATTATCATAACTGATTGGAATTCTTTTGAATGCGTGTTCAATTACATTTATTATGCTCACTTATAAATACGCGTACTTCCACTGAAAAATATCGTTATTTGCATTACCTAAATTTACTAAAATTCTATATACCGGGTGTTAAATATTCGTTATTTACTTAATGCATGTATTACTTATTTCTATGTAAACAATGCGTTTTATTGTTACTATTTGCGTCGCTTAAAACTACTTATACTCTATATACAGGGTGTTGACTGCTTACTATTTACAAACTATCCCAATTACTCGATTTTCTCCTAAATAAATGCAGTTTTCTGCTTCCTATTATAATTTATGATTCCTACATGACCATTGCTATAAAATACACCCTTGAACTACCCCTTATCACAGCATTATATATATATATATATATTTTTTTTAAAAATGTTGTGGGTTTTAGGTCGGCTGGATTATTTAAGAAAACTTTTTTTTTTATAAACCTGAGCTTTCGGATTTATTTTAATCCTTTTTCCAAGGTATAAGGCGAGGTTATAATAAATTGGCGATTAACATAAAGTTATTTTGGTTATAAATCTTCTAAAATGTATATAACAACTTCAAAATACAACAAGAGGTAAAAGTATTATGTAAATAAAATATTGATAATAAATTTTTTTTTTTTTTTTTTTTTATTATCAATATTTTATTTACATAATACTTTACCTCTTGTTGTATTTTGAAGTTGTTATATACATTTTAGAAGATTTATAACCAAAATAACTTTTATGTTAATCGCCAATTTATTATAACCTCGCCTTATACCTTGAAAAAGGATTAAAATAAACTGAAAGCTCAGGTTTATAAAAAGAGTTTTCTTAAATAATCCAGCCGACCTAAACCCACAACATTTTTAGAAAATTGCAATAAAGGAGGTCGTTATTAGTAATTCATATATATATATATATATATATATATATATATATATATATTACAATTATTAAGATGAAATAATAACTTAGACTTTTATGCAAAGCGCAAATGATCATTTCAAATCGAGCTAGTAATTAAAAGAATGAAAATATAAGGTCTTGGACAGGATTTGAACCTGCATCTCAGTTTTGCCGGAACTGTGCGTTAACCAATTACGCCACCGAGACAGATGACTATAATTGAGAAATTTACAAATCTAAATCGTGTACAGAACTATACATAAACCTAACTTTCAATTACGTCTAGCATATCTGACATTGTCAAGCTTTTGACTTATGTCAGATATAGACAGGAAGCAACGCTCAATATTACGGCTATAAGCCAAATATTAATATATAAATATTTTAGGTAGTTTTTTTTACACAAGGTAAGTTGATAAATACTAACGTATTACAATTATTAAGATGAAATAATAACTTAGACTTTTATGCAAAGCCCAAATATATATATATATGAATATATATATATATATATATATATATATATATTGCTGTGATAAGGGGTTGTTTAAGTGTGTACTTTATAGTAAAGGTCAATTAGAAATGAGAAATTACCATAGGCAGCAGAAAACTGCACTTATTTAGTGAAGAATTGAGAAATGGAGATAGTTTGTAAATAGTCAGCAGTCAACACCCTGTATATAAAGTATAAATAGTTTTAGGCGACGCAAATAAACATAGGAAGACGCATAGTTAGCGTAGAAACCAGAAACACATGCATTAGGTAAATAGTAAATATTTAATACCCTGTAGATAAAGTTTTAGTTAATTTAGGTAAAGCAAGTAATGATATTTTTCAGTGGAAGCACGCGTATATTTATAAGTAAACGATAAAGTGTAATTAGACACGCATTCAAAAGAGTTCCAAACAATTAGATTAATACGGAGATAGAAATAGAGCTTCAGGTAGCATAGGTAAATGCGTGCAGATAGCTAACCATTTTTGATAAGAAAGCGGATTAAAAATTGCGTGAATAACATGTAAATATGAAAATTAAAAGTCGAATTGCATCAGTTGTTTATGGAAAAGCAATTAGATCTATCAAAACACAGCATGTTGATAACGAAAACAACTGCAAGCAGGTTACAATTATTGGGAATCATAGAGAATTACATCAGAAACTGCTTTAAATGTAATTATTTGATTGGTTATAAATGAGCGACAAGCTCTAGACCATACCCACTGACGGAGTGGGAACTGAATAATATATTAGCAGGTACAGTGATAACGAAGTCAGTTTGCAACTCAACAAAGGCCGAAGTGCGCCACTATGAAATAAAGTGATACGTAATAATTTTAAAAGTGAAAGATAAAATAAGTGCTAATATGAAGATTATAATTGCTGATTAAACGTAAGTACATTTTGGTGAATTTATTTTAAACTAAAACATATTAATAATAGGGCTTCGAAGTACGGGGAGGAAACAAACTACAATTTCTAAGTCAAGGGAGAAAATAAACTACGATTTCAAGTCAGAGGACAATGATAATAAGAATTCTATTCTAAGTTTGAAGAAAATTGATTGATAAGAAGTAGTAAGTCTGAAATGAAACGACAATAAATTGGGGTGCATAAATTAATAATGGTAGTCCATAGGGTAATGGCAATAATTTAAATGTAATCCTGAATTGGGGGAAGATAATTTTTATTCAAATGGAAACGTTGATGTGAAGAAAATATACCAGGCCAGATTTTTTAGTTATAAGACATTTTATTTTTCTATATATTTTTTATTTTGAATATTGAATTTGCTTAATATAATATGAATGTGAAAAAGTCAACAAAAGAAGTTGCATACGTATAAAGTGAGTAATATGATAACAGGTTTAGGACGTTCTACACTTCGTTGATAAGGATAATAGGTTTTTTTGGTGACTTTGGGTTTTGAGTAAATAGGATATGATGTTTAATAAATGAAATTTACAACATTAACTAATTGAAAAGTGTATTTCAAATAATTAACAAAAACTGTACATAATATATTGGTTTCATTATATAAAATCTAAATTAACTGAATTTTATAATTCTAAATAAATGCTAGTCGAGGTCATAAGATAAAGTCAATGGGAGTATTTGTTAATTTAAATAGTTCAAGGAGGAGCTACGAGTTGAATAGGAAATTGATAACAAGTAAGGCGGTAACGTACCGAGTTTTGTTATTGGTTGACAAGGTTGGTTCTAGATAAAATCCAGTTAAGTTTCTGGAGGGAATTGATAGCAATATTAATAAGACAGCCCAACGTCGGAAGAGATAATTACAATCTTGTTTATTCATAGTAATAATAATATGGTCGCTCAAATGATGGAGCGCGAATAATTTAGAGTACATAGCAAATAATATAACAGCCCAACGAAGGGGCTCGATAATTCCAGTAGTAGCATAGCAATATATATGTATATATTAATAATTAATGGACTGGTCAGTCTTATAGTATAATATACATGTACATATTATCATGGGAAGTAGTTTAAATCAAACAACAGAAACTGATTGAAAATCTATTCAACACCTAACGTTTCGGTACATTTTTTCGCACCTTTTTCAAAGGCTAAAATGGAAACAAAGAATTCGAAATTAGCAAGAAATACATAACCTGTCGCTAACTACTTACATTGATCAATTATATTAAAGGAAATTAAAAACAAATTACTGCACGATTCACATAATAAATGTGGGTCAAAATTAAAATTAAAATTGCCTGAAGGGCAACGTCATGCCACGATGGCGGTTAAAAAGTAAAGACAAAGTTGATAATGACAAATTCTATAGGAGTGACAGGACACGTTCCGAAAATGGCATTGATTACATAACCTGAAGGAAGATACCTAACGTTGTTTAAAAATGTCATTACTATATAAAACAGAATAGACGTTATGCACCCTATCAATATCAATCTTATTATTGATAGGATTAATTTCACTATTAATATAAAAAGACTCGATGAAAAGCCTAGTTTTGTAATTACAAAACAAACAAATTCTTTCATTTATGGCTATGCAAATTACTAGCTTGCTTTGTATAATTAATATCTTTCTTTCGATTTTTCGTAAAGTTAGTGTTTATTTATACATCGTATATACTTGTTTTATTTATTACAATTGCTATAAGCAATAATTTTTCATTTTTATTATATATATATATATATATATTGTTATGATAATAGGGTTATTTAGAGCTATATAGGATCACAAGAGTGATATACTTCATGTAGACAACACTAAAATGAAGAACACTAAACATTTGAATAATAAAAGTACACAATTCGTTAATTATGCAAAAAGCAAATATCAAACACACTGTATAAAATCCACAACTAACTTTAATAATAATTCAACCACATTTAGTAGAATAAATAACTCTAGACGCATTCCAATTCATTTTAGAAACAGTAATACATTCAGAAACTTTAAATAAATACAAACAAGGAGTATCTAATGTAAAACAAACATAAAACGAATCTTATTTAAACCCAACGCATTAGTGTAAGAAAATAATCATGTCTGTTCACAATAAACAGGCCTTTCAAAAACAAGCATGTCTCATGACGCAAGAAGTCAATAGACGCATCTAATTTACGTCATATGTTAAAGAATCTCATAATAAAATTTTGTCTACGTAATATTCTAATATAAAATCGCCAGAAATGTGTAAATGGTTAAATTCTTAGTGTTGTAGGTATATTGTTTTGTTAACAGTCACTAAAATATCATCAGCATATCATTTATAAAATGGTATATTATTACGGTTTTTGGTTCTTCTACTTGAATAAGACATAGATTTGTGGTACAACATATTGGTGGGCCCATAGGTACTCAAAACTTTGTTCGTATATTTTATTGTTGTATGACAAATACGTTGAGTTTAAGACAAATTGCACTAACGCAATAAATTCTTGTTTGAGTATTGCAGTTTTTGGTTTTATTTTGACCTAATTTTTTCGATGTCTATTAGGTCTAGATCAATAGCTATATTTGTATATAAGCATACTATGTCTAATTATAAAAGGATATGATTTGTAGGTAGTGTTACGTTACCTATTCATTTTTATAAATGACCGCAGGCTATTAGTACTTTTAGTATTCAATTTTTTGATTTGAGTGATTATATTAGAAATATGATTTGCTAGTTTTTATATCAGACTTGTATATGAAGCTATTATTGATCTGAGATGTACATTTTGTTTTCATAATTTTGGTAAGTCCTGGATTGAATTACAAATAGTTAAATTTCTACATTCATTTTTTTGTAATATAATTATTTGTATGTAATTCTTTTATTAATGAGTTGTTTTGATTTTGTATTGATGCTGTTGAATCTTTATTTAACTGTGCGTAAGTGTTTTTACCATTTAATAATGCTTCTATTTTAGTGCTGTTTTGAAGTATCGTTAAAGTTACAGTTTCTTTTAGTTCTGTCTGCTTCTGTGACAATTATATCTGGATTGCATTTTAAAAAGTTTTTTTGTTTTTTGTATATTATCTAATTTTTTATATTGATAATTATTTAAAGTATTTTGTAGTTTCTTTTTATTGGATTTATTTTTGCAATTTGTTAAAATGTTGCATATTTTTGATCTTTTATTGTTTTGTTTATTTTTTTTTTATTTTTGTAAGTTTATTTCTATGTTGGTTATTATTTTTATATAAGTAGTTTTTTGAGGTTTAAAGGATTAAATTTGGGTCCATATTTTATTATTTCCAGAATCTCTGAAGGGATATGTGTAGTGGTTAGGTTTTCAATCCAAAGATAATTTGAATTTGTTATTGTGTTTCTTTTAATAGAATGGATAACATTGTTCATATTTTTTTTTGTTACGGGTACTTGAGATAACTTTGGAATTTGTTTTAATATTGATATTTTTTATGTGTTCATTTATAATCGTTGTTTTTAAGTAGTTATGTTTTTATCGGTAGTTTAGGAAATTGTATTATTATTTCTACTTTAAAAGGTCTTTCAATTTGGTTTTTGTATTTAGTTACCTGTGTAATAAAATAGTTTTATGAAAATTTTGTCTTCGTTTCTGAAATTATACTGTTTATATTAAGAGGGGTAGTTATTATGTATCCACCATCCAGACCTGCTTTTAATTTTATTACAATTTTTAATTATATTTTTTTAATGATCAAATTATTCACTGCAAAACGATTTTGAAACCCAATAGTAGTTTTGTAAACAGTTGTGATGCATTCTTCATCTTGTTACCTACTACTTTCCTTTAAAGGAAAATAATATGTCTGCTCTACCATATAGGCGGCAGAGCCTCAATAGATTACGAGGGGTTCCTGTTTGATAGTTAAGCCCAGGGTAAAAAGGATGTAGAATGGCTTTGAGAAAAAAGGTTCCCTCTATAAAGTTCTTTCAGCCAGCTAAGTTTCTTCAACTTAGGGCAGAGCTATGAGCTAGGGTCATAGGATGGTATACGATAAAACAAAAGAAATTTTATTGGACGCCACCGTATATTAATGAGTGTTTTATAAGAAATTATTCGAAGATCAGATACGGAAATCTTCGAAGAAAAAAATTTACGACGAGCAACATAAACAAAAATACTTACTGTGGTCTCTGCAACCTGGAATAGGAACGACGATCTCGTGCTATCTAAAAATTTAATCACACCTAAACATTTTCAAACTAGGGCTTCTTTAGAGCCTAGTCACTTTATCACAAAAATAATTATATGTAAATCCACTAGTCAAAATTATACTTTCAAGAAAAACTTTTAACTTTAAAACCACTAATACCTTTCTTCAGTACTAAAGTTTCTTAATACTAAACAGTTTGCTTCTGTAGGATAATTACTGTTGACTTCAAAGAAAGAAAATTTTGAGACAACTTAATATTTTTTCTATTAATTTTTTTTTTTTAAAATATTTATATATACATTGTTTATACAACTTATTTATACGGAGACTTTCGAAACAGTTCCGTTTTCACTATTTAATATTGATTTCTAAGCATTCTTGGAATATTGTTTTATTAACTGCATAAATTATTTCAGTTTACTTTAAAAAATATGTTACTTTAACTTTATGTTACAGCGACTTCATGCTACTAGAATAGGATCCTTTTTAGTTCACAAAAAAATTGCATATTCAAAAATAATTTCTCTGGTTATGGTTGTACAATTTTAATAGTTATCTTTAATAAAATCAAAGGTCAAATAAAAGTACTTATTGTCGACATTGAATTATACTTCAGACGTATTATCACAATGTGTTATACACAATAATTCGGCAAACAATTCTTATCATATCACATGTTCAATAAAACAAACCGTTCAATACAACTTTGTAACTTCAAACATAATCTTATACAAAGATCTTAAAAATGTTAAGGTCAATTATGCCTTATTTAAATACCAAATTTTTTAATTAAATTTTTAAATGAAACAAATTAATAGAACTATGAACTTTAGCAAAACTTCGAGAATTAATTTTAAACAAACTTTTGTATAGTTTCTTCGAAAATTTATCTGAGCAGTTTAATTGAAAGTTTCTTGAAAAGATATAAGTATAAAAATGGAGGATGACTCACCGCTGGCCAACTGCTTGGCGGCCGGTTTTCCTTTTTTTTTTATTTAAAAAAATTTTTTTTTAAACATCTGCGTCCTTATTCTTATAGTTGAGCGTGGCTGACACAGGGGTCCGGATTTAATCTTTATACAAACCAATCACGTGTGCAAGTTTCTACATTCCTGCCAAGTTACAATTGAAGCTGATTCTCACTCTAGTGCTTGCCTTATGTTTAACAATTGTTTTCTTTATAATACTTAAATTTCCATAACTTCATTACTTGTAACTTGAATTTAATATTTTAAAATTCGGAATTATAATTATCTTCATATTTAATGATAGGTAGTTTAATCCTTAAAACTCTAAACTAAAACAAAGAAGAACTTGCGCGTAAAAATATATCTACAACCATTTTAGGTCGACGCTATTACAGAAACTAACTTATGGTACATGTTGACTCCACTTAACCAATTGTTCGGACGGCATGTTTAATTAAAAACCTGCAAGCCCAAGATAATACTGGTCTACGGACTACATCTGATACCAAAATAGCTTATTCCACGAGGCAATTGTAGTTATACAAGCATGCGCCGGGAAGGAGGATATTGAAACAAGATACAAACAACTAGAAGTTCACTTTAAGTGTATTTTTGCTATTCTAATGTAGATGGCGTACTATGTATGAATTTATAATAAATGGCTTCAATAGAAATTTAACATTTATTGATTAGGTGTATTGAACAAAGTTGTATATTCAAATAACAGAAAATCATAATTGTTACAATCTTTATTTTGAGAAAAATAATTTTTCTTAAATTGTCATACACATTTATCAATTAACTAAACAAGCTTAATATTGCTTTCGATTTCGTCTTTACGATGTTCACCGAAGCGTTTTATAAAAATTAGTATTTTGTAGTTATAAATGAGAAACCACGTGTAATTTCTAACGTACCCCACGTATCCAACTTATTTAACACTTTCAAATATTGTTTATATTTTGCAGAACAAAATTGGCAGAAAATGAAGCTGGAAGTAAGGAATCTGTTGCCGATAACGGTTTTTACAATCCGTTTGAACACAGAACAACACTACATCCTAATTCGTAAGTGTTACTTACGTTATTAAAATTAATTAATGTTGGAAATCTTACAGAGCAGCTGGAGCACTTATACATTTACTAAAATGCTTTTTGGGTACCGGTGTTCTTGCTATGCCAAACGCTTTTAAAAATGCTGGACTTATAGTTGGAATCCTAGGAACATTACTTGTAGGAGCAACATGTACATACTCCATTAATATTTTGGTAAGTCACTTTTTTTTATTAGTTACTCGTATCTACAGATTATTGAGATTTCGGACAAATTTATCAATATTTAGGGAAAATTATATTACAGAATTTCCATTTGACTAAGATAAATTTTCATTAATTGCAGGTACAAGTGTCACAAGAAATCTGCAGAAGAGCTAGAATTCCGGTATTAGGATACTCAGAAACAGCATGTGCAGTTTTTGAATATGGACCAAAAGGAGTTAGAAGATTTGCTACTGCTGCTAAGTAAGTTGTCAGTTGTGATTACTATATGTTAAGAAGCGTTTCATACAATACTAAAATTTTCTATAAAAAAATTGCACGTCGTTCTTAAGCTACAATTAGTTCACACTGTTTCGGCAAACTTATTATATTGTCTTTTTACACAAAGTTACGTAGTTATATTATTATATCGAAATCCAATTTGCCCTATCGTGCAGTTGATGTTGTCGTTGCTTACTTCAAACGAATTAAAAAATTGATCAAATGAACGTTAGTTACTATCTATTGGAGCATCATTTAAATATGTCAAAATACGTGGTATATTAACACTATGAAATAATGAGCTGACGTCAAATGAAATTAAGATTTCGTTCTCTACATATGTGCTATCTTTTACTGTATCAATAAACTCTAAAGAGTTTTGTACAGCCAAACTACATATTTATCTTAAAACTTCAAATCCTTAAGTTCATTTGACAACGACTGTGATAACCGATAAGTCGGTGAGTTAATACCTGAAACAATTGGTCTCATCGATTTGTCTTTCTTATAAATTTTAGGTCTACGTGGTGAGGAGAATATCCTCAGACGCGTTTCCTGAACAACTTTTAATTTTCAATGCGTTTAATTTTTTAAGTTTACTACTGAGAATGAGCACATAGTGATCGAAATACGTATTTAGTTTTTAACAATATTTCTTGTGGTAAAGGTGTATGAATTATTTTAATCGATGTCTTTAAAAATATCTGTACGAATACGCCTAAAAGAAAGAGACGGCACACCACAGAAAGTCTATTTGCAAAAACCCAGTTGTGAATCACGCATAAAATTCTCAACTTTGTAGTAACACCTATTTTAGCTGATGTTTAAAAAAGGGAATGGAGTAATATTCATGTAGAAAAATTTCCTAAAAATTCAAAGCTTTCGACAAATGTTTATACAAAAAAAATGCAAAAAAAATAACTCAATTTCATTGCTAGCCTACCTCGTGTATCTCTTAAAGTGTGTCATTAGCCTAATTTTATGATCATTAAACCGCAGCCTTTACAGTAGTATCATATTTAAGCCAACGGACTGGACTGTTTAAAAATTAAAATTGTGTTTCGGCGACATGTTGTGTAAGTTTTCCCTTTGTGGTTATCTAAAATGAGTAGTATTAAAGGGGTGTCAATGTCAATCTGTGTCGAACACAAAGAAAAACACGATACTCTTAATTGTTCTCAGGGGTTTAGGTCAGCAAATAGACAACAACAGGCCGAGGGCGAAGTAACATTTATTTTTAACTGTTGAAATACATACAGAATTAAATTTATACGTCGTAACGCTAGTAACAGTAAGCCAACTCGATAATGTTCGTAATGTTTTATAACACGTCCGGTCATACAATGCCTTAATGTGAACCGATTACAGCACGTGCTAGCGTACCTTGCAGGTGCAAGCGTATAAATACCTGCCGGTGCGCCCGGAGTCTTCACCACAAAACTTTTTACTTGCATCTTACAGAACACAATCGTCAATCACCTTAAATTCCTAAGCTACAAAGCATCACCAGTATACATACCGCTTTCCGTAATAACTCGATAAATCTCTAAGACACAACTTGCCAACATCTGCAATTGATGTTTACAGAGTAAAATAAACCTTTTAACCTAGTGGTATGTGAACATCCGACTAAATACATAATAATGAATAAGTCTGACACACGCTAGGCACAGACAGCTTGCATAGCCACCTGTATTCCTCGCGTATCCAAACATCAACTAACTCTCGTCCCCTACTTGACGTTCCTAGCTAAGCAACCCTACATTTTATTAGCACGGCCGGAAATACCACACAGATGTATTTACCGCGCAGTACCAATATTTTAAATAATCCGATGAAATGTAAGAATAAAATATGTTTACATATACGGTGCGTTACATTAATCACTCCATTGAATTTGAATAACCAATTATGAGAATTCAATACAAAGTTGAAAGCGCAACTAAACTAAACTAAAAAAAAACTTATAAACTAACTCTTAGAAACAAGACATCCACTTGCCCTATCCCAAACTTACAGAAACTGAACTGGTGCAGGTTAAATATATTATGTATATCTAAATTAATCTGCCCTTCATCTAAACACACTTCATAAGCATTAAGTCCCTTTTTACTAACAATGGTACAGGGACCCTTAAATAACAAGAAAAACTTTTTAATTTCACTACTTTCAAACGCAGATTGAGGATGAGTACGCACCCAAACTTTTTCACCCACGTCGAAAGAAGTTTTGAATTTATGTTATACATCATGGCGAAGGCGCTTTTTTCAGCCTTTGAAATCAATCGTTCGCGAGCCAGGAGCAACATTTTCTCACCGCTATTTCCCGATTTTTTAATTTCAGGAAAATTAATAAACTTCGAAAACTTACACACTCGTTCTCTTCCAAAATGAAGCATTTCTGGAGTATAGCCAGTACTATCATGACATACACCATTCAGAAGCCCTTCAATTTCTTTTACATAATACACCCACTTTGTATGAAAGTCAAAACAAATGACCTCGGCAATCGACCAATCTCGCGGTTTACCCTCTCGGTTAAATTTCCTTGCGGGTAATACAATAATGAGTCATGCATTAACCGTATTTCCATTTCGGACAGAAATGCTTTCCATAACCTACTACTAAATTGAGTGCCATTATCGGACAAAACAGCACCTGGCGTCCCCACATCCCTAATATGTTTCTTTAGACTAAAAACTATAGCTTTGGCAGTAGCCTTTTTTAATGGAAATAAAGTAACTAACTTACTAAACGCATGGACAAATGCTAATAAAAATGTACAACTGGATCCCGACCTTGGCAGTGGCCCCATAGGATTGACACCCAGCACCTGATTAATACCCATGGGAACTAAACTACCCATTTCTCCTACTGACCGCAACGATATTTCTGACTGCTGACAGCGCTGGCACCCAGCAACTATTTGTCGAATTCTTTGCCGCTTATTTGGAAAATAATAAAACACCCGCAATGCCCGAAAACATTTTTCCCCACCAAAATGGCCGTTTTCCTCATATTCCTGACGAACCAGAAGAATCACGTCGTCCACAGGAATATAAGATTTAAAACCCGGGTTATTCTGCGAGCCTTTCCTGAATAAAATTCCCCCGTGTAAAACATACCACTTGTTTTCCCAGGACTAATCTGCCTTATCAACCCTCAACCTTATTTCTTGACAACCTTTATCCTTGGTTTATGATTGCCGTATATTTTTAAAATTTCCCCGCACCGTACAATACAACAACGAACTTCTTACAACCGCGACCACTATCTCCAAATTTTCCGGAATCCCCACGTCTCATTTGTCCGTGTCCACCGGATATCTCGACAAAGCGTCGGCGACCTTGTTCTCGACTCCTTTACATTACTCAAAATTTATATTATACTCTTGGATAAATAACACCCACCTAATGAGTCTTGCATTTAGTAGCCGACTAGACCGCATAAACATAATAGATTCGTGGTCACTGACAACCTATCCTGCCTCCCTAACACAAATACTCGCCACTTTTGTAACGCAAAAACCACCACTAAAATCTTCTTCTCCGTAATCAAATATTTGAGTTCCAGCCCATGTAATGATCTGCTAGCAAAAGCGATCACGCCATGAACCCTCCCAGAATCCTTCTGAAATAAACAAGCTCGGATGGCATAACCGGAAGCATCCGTGTGTATAAAAAATCGTTCATTCAAATCGGGGTGTCGAAGAAACGTGGTTTTTACAAAAACCTACCGAATTTTCTTGAATGTGTCCTCCTTTTGATCTCTTCATTTCCATGATTGCTCTTTTTTCAGAAGCCGCGTAAGCAGAGCTGACATTTCCGCAAACTTCGGGTGTTTGACGTTTCGAGGACACGAAAATTCCAAAATAGCCGTGACTCGTTCCCGATCAATTCTCACCTCCCTAGGAGAAATAATATGTCCTAAAAAACGAACTGAATTTCTCCCAAAATAACATGTTTTTCAGCCGCCTTTAATTTACGAAAAATAATAACTAAATGCTCCATGTGACGGTTAGGATTCACAGAAAATATCAATATGTCATCCGCATATGGAATTGCAAATTCCAATACCTTAGCGCTCAAGAAATTATACAAGGCCTTTATAAAGCTGCCCACCGATGTTGATAAGCCAAACGGCAGGACCCGAAAAACATGTATCTATCCGTCAAATAAAAAACCCGTATATTTTTATGTTCCGCAGATATGGCTACCTGCCAGTAAGACGCCGTCAAGTCAAGCATACTAAGACAATGACCTGGACTGAATTCATACAATAACTCACAAGGACTTGGTGGAATTGCCCTATCCTTCTGCATTCTCTTATTTAGATCGCTTACGTCCAGGCAAACCCGAATTGTCCCGTCCTTCTTTGTAACAGTTACCAGCGGACTGATATATTCAGTTCGGCGCATCACTACGACCCTCCATTCTTCCATCTCTTTGATTTGTTTCCTAGCTTCCTCACGAAAAGAATAGAGAATTGAATATTGTTTACAGGCAAAAGGAGAATAATCAGTTAAATGGATTTCGTGAACGTAACCCTTGATTAGTCCCTGATGATTTAAAAATATGTCCCTATATTCAAACAACAAATTTTTTAACACCCCTTTTTCTTCGACAGTCAACGACTTTTTGAAGTTAGTGATTTACATTCGAGTATAAAGGGCGTATACAAAACGTTATGTATATATTAAATACACTATGATTTCCTTATAAGTCGAGATTTCTGTTGATTGTTTTGCAAAAGGAAATGCGCCCGCTTGACTAGCTGCAAACACAGCGAAACCGGTCATTGGCCTTCCTCTTAGTAAAATAAACAAAAAATTTAATTTTCGTTCACTATTCTTGAACTACTCATCTTCTGACAAAATTATATGTCACTACATTAGATTTGCCTAAACAAAATACCTTTCTGTTTAAAAGAATGGTACAATAAAAAATTATGAAAGACTGTACTATATTTATTTTAGCTTACCTTTACAACTGTAGACTTCCACAAGAGTTAGCTGTACTACATTTAGCAAACATTGTTCTTGTTAATCCAGTTATTGTGTGCGCTTGAGAACCGTGATAACCTTACACGACGGCATTTCCACTCTTACTTACAACCTTTTCTACTAGGTAGCTCCATTTCGTGCATCTTGTGAAACGTTGTAAAAGTCAGACAACACTTTTGAATCTACAGAAAGTCTGCTCAAGCAAGGGCCCATAAAAGCATATGGGTGTGCACAAAAATCAATACAGCGGTTTCAGGCCAAAGTGAGTACATTCAAGAATACATGATGACGCTTTAAAGCGAAACAGCGTTCACTCTTGTAAAACTTTGTCGGTCAGTCAGTCGGTTGCAAAACTTTTGATTTCTTTTGAACTCGCACTATGTTTGTTTAAGAGGAAAGTTGAAAAAATAGGTTAGCTTCTAATAGATGGTCACCGGTTTTAATTCAGTATGTGTTCAATGTTGTGATGCGGCTTAAAGGTAGATACACAAAGGGGATAATTTTCAAAAGTATACGCAGTGTACTTACTGCCTGCCTTGAAACAGGCATAATGCATTTTTGCACGTACGCACTTTGGTCTAAAGCGGTACGATATATTTTTACGTCAGCGGTTTGGTCTAAGAGCGGTATAATGTATTTCTGCATGTCATCAGTTTGGCCTGAAAGCGACAGAATGTATTTTTTACACGTCATCGGTTTGGACTGAAATCACGCGAATATAACTTAGTAACTTTTATCTAAACCGTTTGTGGCTTTTGCTAAGCTTCCAAATTTTCTGTATGTACGATATTACACAACAATAGACATATTGCACATCCTCACCTTACACTTTTTCAAATTTTAATACATTCACCCAACACATTCTCTACATGAACCGAGTAATGCAATTGTTACACTTCTAGTCATTCACCTTACATGTAATTTTCCAATGCTCCACTCGAAGGTACTACATTGGCCAAGAGGCAAGTTTTTTTACCTGAAAAATTTTGAGTTTTGCCGAACCCCCGCTGTTCCGAGCAAGGTAGGGATCTTTAACGTGCGTGAAAACACTCACACATGGAACCTCCATTTTACCTCTCATCTGAACGAGGGTGTATTTTTGTGAAAAATGCTCGCCTAACATTTTTCAAGCGTAGTAGTCACACGCATACCAACTACGTCACGGAACCGCCCTCTAGTCATTCACCGCACATACTCCTTCAAAGCATTGAAAGTGAACTGAAAATATCTTTAGGTCACTAACCTGAATATTAACGTAAATAAAATGGTCATGTGCATACTTGTTCACAGAATGCCGAAAAAATATTCCTATAGAATTGTTTTAAGTAAGATGAGTTGGGATTTGTTGTTTTATTTGTTCGAATATCGAGGCAACCTTTCGTACAAAAATCCAGTTCACCACAAAAACACCCCGTAGTTAAAATCCATTGGGTTAGTCGTCATGCAAAGGGAAACTTACTAGACCATAAGAAGTTGGTGCCCTTAAACTTAAATTGAAAACTTTCATTAAAAGGTAGTGTTGTTAATATCGTAGTTTGAAATTGCATCTAGGAAAATTTTTTATCATTATTTAATTTTGTTCTATTTCCTACACCGTAACAATTTAAGGATGCTTCGGCTAACTACAGTAGTGCGAGAATGGGTTCCTATAGGAGAAATAATAAAAGAGAATAAAACAATTGGTTTTTTTAATTGATCACAGTATGCATTATCTTTCTCTAAAATGTTTTTAGAACACTTATTAAATTTTGTCATAATTAAAAAGAATTGAAAAATAAAATGCACTTCGCAAATACGACTCTATTACTGGAGTAGCAGGATATCCGATCACAAATTTACCTACCTTGACCTATATTATAAATAATTTCAAATAAAATTCCACCTGAACTTAATTCTATTAACAATAGATTCTTAAAACATAAATACATATGCATTAATCTTAAACAAACGAAAACCTAATGTAACATTCAACTGGCCATATATTATTAACAAAAATTCTAAGAAAAATTATTAATTTATAACTACAACTATCGTACTATGGTGCTAGTTCCCAAAATTGACTTATACGACTTTTGAAATGCCATTTCTGGAAATGCTCCTTATAATAATTCATCGAAGAACAACGCAATACCTACTTTTCATTAATCATTCCAATATTCAACAAAAATACTAAATCGTTACTCTTTTACCAACAATAATTCCACCAATAAGGCTTACTTTTAAAATCAATATAAACTAGTTCCATCGCTTATTCATTGTCCAACAAAATACTTAATATGAAGCTTAATTAATTTCCTACTACATAAATACAAACTGTTTACATTTAAAATTCACATGTATAGTATTAAGAATTCGCGCCGCATGTACGGCTCACAACCAAACTTACGGATATTCTATTATTAAATATAGTTCACATTTACAATAAAAATTGAATTTAAGTTATAATTATTTTTATTAACAAAAACTTTTGTTGGTTGTAAAATTTCGATTTCAAAGTAGAATAACTCGAAAAATAAATGAAATATCGAATAGTGTATAACATATTCGTAATCAGCGTAAAAAACTGAATAAAATGTATATATTATATATATTATAAAATCACGGAAACCCTGTGACGGACGACGGCGGCGACGACGGCGACGGCGGCGACGACGGCAGTGGACAGACATTAAGATCCCATTAACCAAACTAAGTTTAATTGAAAAGTATATACATAAAAACTCATTATATAACTCACTGTCAACTGCCAATTTTTATACGTTTCAGGATGTCCAGAGACCTTCAGCATTTCAATTTCTCGTCATTCCAGCCAACACAGCTTCTTTAACCAAACACACCGTATAATTCCAAATTATTAGAGGAATATACTCTCTTTCAACTTTCGACATTACTCCCCACCCCTACTTTTAACCCATATTATTACATTTTGATATTTAACTAATTAACCACTTGCGAATAATTCATTCATTCGTTTGCGTCAGGTGTCAAACTACTATTATTTCTCGCTCTTTCCTTGCCTTCGGTGATGACACCATTGTGTAACATTCCTATAAAGTGAATCAAGCGTGAATTCATATGGTTCCTTCATATAAAAGTCATGTGACAACGGTTATTCCACTTTCTTATCATCTGAACAAATATATTGAAAACATTTTTATTTTATATTGAGTTCTGTGAGTTCCATTAACTAAACATCTGTGTTTTTAAGTAATGGCTACATTGTCCAAATATACTAGTGCTATTGTCTGAGGTTTACTTTGTATTTAAACAAAATAATGTAATACCTTTTGAAGCTAAAATTTGTCAGTGTGATGATATTTATAGAAATAACATTTTGAAATATCATGCTTAATTAAGATTAATGATTTGTAAAATCTGTTATGCAAGGCGCGTCCGTATTTAGTCTGTCCATTTAAACTTCCTAAACGTTTCTTTCACATCGAATTTATAGCTAGCGTAATGCAACACGTTAAATATATACTGTTGTGCTATTTAATTCTGCAGTTCAGGTTTCTGTTAGTTTAAATCTAAGATTCCTTTCTTTTTCAGATACTTTGTCGATGTAGCCCTGATTGCAACATGCTTTATGACCAACGCCGTATACGTGGTGTTCATTGCTGAAAATATTAAACAGGTAATAATTTAAACATAATGGTTTAGTAGAATATATTACCTAACAAGTCGTAATTTGACCGTTGCTTCTGCATTGGCATTTAAAAGAAGCATAATTACCATTCATAGTCAACTCCTTATGTGATAAATACCCTGTGTACGATTAAAAACTAAGTTTATTTATAATTGATTAACTATTTCTAGTATTGACTAGCTTAACACGGTACCACGTCTCAAATACAGGATTAAATCAGAATAATTATTTAATATAGAAGTGGAAGCAGTTACTTAAAGTAAGTACATTTTAAATATTAGCAATATTAATCTCGATAAAATAAAAAAATTATTTAACACATATACAAACCATAAAGGACTACTAAAACTTGAGTTTTTAGTTACAGAAGGAGAATGTAAAATCGTAGAAGAGTTAAATATGCAATCTTGTAAGGATAATTTATTTTTACCTGAGAAATTAAAGATGGAACTGAAATCCCTTTACCTATCTTTTGCACTGGTAAGTCAAAAGCATATTAACTACTACAAAAGAGAGCCTATGCGACAGATGGTAAACGGCTTTAATAAACAAAATATTTGCAAAAAAAAATAGTGCTTACTTTATTGATTGAAATTAACGGAAGCGTTAAAACTACTTTACCGCATAAATAATGATGAAAACTTAAATCCTTAGTGATGGATGATGTTCCTAAAAAATGTCTCCTGGCTCTCGTTTAATTATCCGAGGTATAGTAGAAGTTCCACGTGTATCTCAAACACCATAACACCATTACAACCACAGCTACTTCAACGTTAACTAACCATTTTATTGTCTACCTAACTTAGTGCTACAAATAAAATGTATTACAGATAATTAATGATAAACATCTTACAAACCATCAACAAAAAGATCAATTTCAGAAGTAAGGCTAATTTTTTTAATTTTATGGGGCAATTATTAAATTGCATGCCCTCCAAAAAAACTTCAACGTATGTCAGAGATCTAAAGAGCACACACAATTCTCATTTGTAATTGTTTCCGGAAGAACGTTTATTTTGGACGCAAACTTAGAAAAGCGCCCCTACCACTGGATTCATTAAATATGATAGAAACCAACAGCAGAAACAAAAATCAGTGTAGACGTAAGTGGCTTACCACAAAAGATATTCAACAAATGCATAGAAAAATAAAAATAGCACTAAAGAAGTAGAAGATGTAATACAAGGCGGGAGAATTCAAACACAGAGGTATATAGATAACACAGTGGTGTTAACAGAAAAAATACATAAATAATGAATGAAACATTAAATAGAACAACATACGATCATAGTATTTTGATACCTAGAGACTAGTGAGGGGTGAGAATAAAAAATGTAATATTAAGTTCAAAAAAACGGTATAAAATAGACTACGTAAAGATTTTGTATGAAAAATGTAAAATGCAAATGTTTAAGGAAGCACTCCACGTGAATAGTCTGTAACAGAATGCTTAATATCGACTGGATGGATAAAGCTAATAACAAAAAAGTTTAAAGATGATTTAGCAAAATACATATATAATTACAGGAAATAAAAGGAAGGTGTGAAATTGGAATTGGTCATACAGTTAGACGTCAAGAAAGAGTTAAGCCCGTAATGGGTACAGAACAGAAGGTATGATTGGTAAACGAATACAAGTGGTCAAATACTGAAACGCTCTCGCTTTGTTTAAGAATACATTCGTCAATAAACATGAAAATAGTTACCAATTTTAGTTAGCTCAAGAACATCTGGAAAATGTTATAGAAACTCGGGTAATTTACAGTTAATAAAGGGGCTATTGCAATATAAGATTAAATGCCCAGCACATTATTAGAAAACAGCAATAACGATAGCGATTTTACAGTACTCGTAATCAAATAAGACACCCCACCGATGAAAATTAAAATTATTATTATCCCCAATAATAATTGTATAAATTCTCATGGGATTTAGAATAACGAAAAAGCATAAAACATAACAAAATAAACGCGTGGCCAGGAACTGAAGACATTGAACTTTACTCTAAAGATGCTTAAGACATATAATGTGCGTGAACGGAATGCAGAATTTTAACAAGGGTGGGAGTTAAAAAGGACTAAGCTAGACTGAAATTAATACAGAGAAATGGACTAGAACGAAATATGTGTGAGAAGCAACGGACTGTGTCGTAGGTCTTTGGTCATTTGACAAAGAAACAAGAGAACGAAAATATGGTTTAAGGGTAGCGGGTGTGTTTAGAGGTCAAGATCTTCGGACAGCTGGCCCATCGAGAATTGTTTTAAGCTTTGTTAGATGGATTAGCCAAAAGTTCAAACAGGTGTGTTTTGCGTAGATTCAAATCGCGACTCAGTAGTAAATTAAAAGAGTAATAAGCCGAAGTTTCACTCGTCAACTTCGGCTGAATAGATAGCAAAAATGGGGTGTCTTAATGTAGCGAGTAAATCAGGTGCCATAATGTCCCAAGGAAATGACTAGTCCATCAGTGGGGAATCTGTAAACTGTTCAATTACAAATTGTGAGTACTGTTCTAAAGTTTTTTATTGAATTTTGGTTGATACTTAATTTAAAAATGTACATATGAACTTGCAAATATAATTATAACTGGTTCGTAGGGCAACGGAATTAATTATTTACAACTAACGATAAGATTATTATATTCGACTTTGACATAATCTTTTTTGAGCATCAATTTACAATTTTTACTCTTAATCTAATGGGATATTTATCAAATTTTTGAATATTAAGTATTCATTTTAAATCTAACTTACAGAAAAAAAATGTATATTTAAAATATTTCAACAATGCCTGGATCTAGTTGAAAGAAACTGGTTATTTATGCTATCCTAATGACAGCTTAATTAAGATATATGATTTTACAGATTTACTATACTATTTTTGGTCTGCGGTGCTTCATCGGTGCGATCTCGTCGTTGTTCACTGCTGTCTTGATGAGTGTGTTGTTGTGAAGAACCATTCTATGCAGCTGCCTTGATTAATTTTACAATCGTTAGGATGTTGACGTCAGAGTGGATCAGATTAATAAAAAAAAGTTTGATACTTTTAAAATGCTAAATATGCGTATTACGTGAACACACGCTTCAATAGTAAGATGTATTTTTAGCAAATTTCTGTAAGTAAATTTCATTTTTAATGAAATTCGGAATGGTGTAAACGGGAGTTGAAATTGTGCTACGTATTTCTAAGTCAGTTGTTAAAGGCAGTTTCAAGTAATTGGGATTTAGAAAATGTCGTATAGGGTAGGTAATTAGAGATCTCGTGTAGTGGAATGGTAGTATTTTTAGATTAATGTTTCATTATGAGTTATGTTAATAATACCTAGTTAGTAGAGGTTAGATTAGGTTTGGTTTTCTTGTAAGGTTAATTTACCTGGACTGCTATGTTCTAAACTTTACTATTAATACAGTCTGAATTCGGATGGAATTTTAGTTACAGTTAGTTAGGTTATAAGAAAGAAAAGACGATCATTGTGAGAAGAAATCCAATTACCTCCAATGATGAAGTAATGTTGGCGAAAGGCCGTTGTTTCGAAAATTTCTGTAATTGGATAGGTCAGGAAATGCTTTTAAGTAGGATTACCAAAAGAAAACACTTGAGGTTTTTGGAGTTTGGAAGCGAAAGCAAAGAAAACTATCCGGAATAACGTCTTCCGGAGAGTAAATATATCAAGACATGACTGTTTGGTGCCCTTAATTTTGACAGTAATGCCTTTTAAGGTAAATAGTATTTGTAAAGTAGTTTTATATTTCGGTTATTTTAGATTTTAGATTTTTATTACTCGTTTATCAGTTTGTCACAGGAACCGACTCGCGCACCACTGAAAGTTAGCTGATGCTCATTTAAAATTGTTACCGGGTTCCCGCCCTTTCTGGGCAGTTCAAAATTAATAACATAACGCTATTTTACACGTAGCAATACATAGAGTGGACTAAGAAAGATAGAATACATATAGGAACAGAACCATGAAAGGATGTGGAGGAGTCGAGAACTGTATCCAATTAAGCTTGAAGTTGGAAATATGAAAGAAAAGAGTTATAATAAAACGCGTCACAATACTTTTACAAATTGAATTAGATTTTGCGATATTGAATTTATTAAATGCCTGTCATTACTCTTCAATTTTGTATTACCAAAAGATGATATAGATATCTCGATGCTTGTTATTTTAGTTAGCTGGATTATATTAGTATAAAAAAGAATAACTGCTATTATGATTAATTGGTTATGCTTCAGCAAAATGTTTTGTTTTACTTACTTTATATACAGAGTGATTCATAAATTAATAAAAATATTTTAACTGATGCTTAAGAAACGGATGTTTTTAGAGATCCGTGTACCTGTACGTGTAAAGGAAAGAGGCGACTTACCACTTATAAGTGTATAAGACACGCACTATCTTTATTTTCTCTAATTGGAAGTTCACAATCTCAATGAAGTTGTGAATCGGGCCTAAAATTCTTGACTTACTGGGATATTTTAACTGATGCTTAAAAAGAAGCATAGAATAATCTTTATGTAAAACATACTATTTTTTTAAAAATAGCAGCTTCAAACAGATGTTTGTAGACATGTGTGTACTGTACTTGTAAAATTAGGTAACAGCTCATAAGTTCTGGCTGCTTACACAATGTGTTAAGTGTGAAATATTTACTGTTACAGGTGAATTATCCGTTACAAAAAATTTAATTTTTGATTTGTCTTGAAGGAGTGGGGTTCCCGTAACAATAAAAGAGTGCTTCGGCTAACTGCAGTGGTGCGGGAGTGGGATCCTATAGATAGATGAGATAAGAATACAAAGAGCAATAAAGAAATACAAGAATAAGATATAAAATAATTTCAAATTAAAATTCTACATTACATTAACACTTATCCTGAAAGATCTTGTTTCTGTCAATATCGAGGGGCACCAAAGAGTAGGTGGTCGCAAGCTTTGTGATGTTCTTGTTTATATTTCACATAAAACTCCCTTGCTTTGGTTATTCTATATTCGGTCGTCAAATTTCTCTGTTAAAGTAAAATACTCCCTCTAAATATGTTAAGCACTGAGGTAGCTGGATCTTCTTTACAAACTTTAACTACCTATTTTTTTTAAATAAGTTAAATAAAAATCAACCTAACTTAACCTCTATTAACACAAAATGCATTGTCAAACATGTGCGTGTTAATATAGTTTTGTAAAAATAAATTTTATCCTATAATTTAGCAATGTGGTGCTAACATAATAATTATCCTAAAAGTCTTTAAATAACTGAATTTTAAACCATCAAGGCTATTTACTATTCAAAAGTTTCCTGTTTTCCTATTTATAAAATTAAACCTTAATGAATCCCAAAGCGTTGGTAATGCCCTTCAAAAATAAAAAAAAAACAGTTAAATTCCAACTTCATGCTATATCATTGTCCTTTTCACAATACATAAGTTCTTATCTCCTTATTAACTTACGTTTCACTAATAAATTTCAAATCACTTTTTATTCCATTACTAACTCGTGTGACTTAACGGTTATTTTTTGCCTTAAAATTAATTTCCTGGTGCATAATTAACAACCATTTACCATTACATTTTACTTAATTCAAACATAATTAAATTTCTAAAAGTACAATTACTTCCTCATTGCGAACTGCGGGAGTATCCAAAAACCTCAATGCTACAATCTTTGCCTTCATGTTCCAACACAAAAAACTCCCTTTTACCAATTAAGCTACAAAGTTTCTAATTAAATGGAGGGATGACACACCTGGTCCAACCCCTATGTTTTAAACGGTCTTTTGTTATCAAACCCACACTTACTTGTAAATGAAGATACCCTGTCACATGCAGCGGTATTTTAATTGTTTCTACGACATTTTCCGCATTTCTTGCTTTTCGGACATGCCACACAATTTTTCTTAGAGCTTCTATATACTCGGTCAAATTCTCATATTAACACTCACTACTAGCACTTCAAATCCTACCCTAACATCCCTTTAACCAAGTCAATTCACTTGTATCAAGTCCAAACCCGAAACCCGCCTTAAATTTACCTCATTGGGGATCTAGCATTAGGACCCCTCCCGCCATTTTCGATGTGGTAGGTAACCTACTTCTATAAGACTGTCTTACTTATTCAATCTCAATTGGCTTTACTTTTTTAAGTTCTTTTGTATTTCGCATCTTGTTCGGGGTTTTTCATATTATGGCGCAATATTGCTATAACTTTTTTTGACAAATAACTCGTAGCAAGTCCCTATTATATTGTAATTTACATAGGTGTCCTGCTAATGTTTTGATTTGAAATTTTGTAATTGCACACATTGTAGTCTAATGTATCAAAGATTGCATCACTTTGTAACCCTACACGTGTGTATTCTGCTCTGTCAATGTCTAGTTAATACAAAGTATGTAGCTTTCCTTTTATATTAATCACAACAATGTCTATTAAAATTGTGTCACAAAGCATGGAATTTAACCTATTAAAACTTCAAAAGCGTATATTTGGGATGCATACATTAAAACATGACATTATTTTACTATGCAACTGTGTGGTTATGATTGATTTGTTTAAATTCTCGTGGCTTTAAAATAATTTACAATCCGTTTTTTAAGTTTTCCTATATATTTGCAGATTTAAGTTTTCAGTTTAATCGGAACAAAAATACTGATTTAATTGCAAGTCCCAGTTTTTAAACACTATCTTATATAAAATTAAGATTTTACAAGGTGCTCTCATAACAAATTAGTCCATTCAAGATTAAATACTCTGTGTATTCTATCTAATTGATCCTTAACATAACGCATCGTGCTACGCACATTTACGTAGCCTAAAAGCCAAAGAAGAAAAAAAAAGAAATTGACCGGGCTCATTCGGTGAGTGAGCGGGGTATAATACATACAAAAATTAAAGAGGGCCTGAAATGTAAATACACGCACTCATTCATCACTTCACAACAAAACAAAAAAAAACTCTAATTAAAAAACATGATACTTAAAAACAGTAGTACTAAAAACAATTGAAAACAACAATAATTAATAATCACACTATGCATACAACAGCAAGAATAAAAAAAAATCAATTTTTAACATGGCGAGCTGCCGTTTTTAGGTATCTACCCCATATTAATTAACAAAGAAAAAAAAATAAATTACAACTCTAAAACCAACAGCTCTAAATCGTCATTTTAAATATAGAATTAAGTATATACAATCGTTACAATAAATACAATATCAATAATAAGTGCCATCCCACGTACAGATGATAATCATTTTAAAACCACAAGATGTGATCATCCAACAAAACTGAAATTCAACCAGTTCTAGAGCCCATACATAGAAATAGTGGATAAACACTCGCCCACGTGTCGAATTTGTTGGACCTATCACACCCTCCTTAGGGCCGCAGCGGGGCAGCAGTGCCTAGGACCACGCAATTTGTGCTATATAAAAAGGGGTGGCAATCGCCTCATCAATTGGGTCCAAGGTATCAGGTAGGCCTATCCACCAGAAGAAGCTATAATAAGTACAAGTAAAAATTAATTTATTGACGCCGAAAAGTACTTTTTTAAACCAAAATACTATACAGAGTGTGAACGAAAAATTTGTAAATACGGAAACGTCTATTTCTCGCAGTTGTATATCGAAACGGAAAAATGAATATTAACTTTGTTTAACTAATAACTATAGTGCAACGTAATACTGGGGTTATCAAAAGATTGGAAAACCTAAAAACACGGTTTTATTTAATAGTATGCGACCTTAGTTCGACGAGTCTTTAGACGGAAATCACATAAGAATCAATTATACGCTGTCGTAATTGTACAAGTTAACGGATACCTAAAACAATATATTGACCATTTAATTTTAGCATAAACTTTACGTTTCGAAATAAATAAGTTTACAATGAAAATTAGTAGGAAGCGTACTTATTGTAAACAGGATGTTGTCGACGAATGAAAGAATATAAACGGAATCGATGTAAATTAAATAACCAAATACCGCCGAAAATGAATGTAACAATCGCTTTAAAGTGTTTAAAATGCCTTCCATTCTGTTGAATACACAAACCTGCTCTTCTCAGCCAGTTTTGTACAAAGTTTAACAAACAAGTTTCTATATAGTAGGAACATGCAGAAGCGTATTAATGTATAGCTACACGAAACGTTACTATTAATTAGTTGTGATAACTTATACTGATACAGAAAAATGCAATGAGAATAGCTAGCATAATGCGAATTACAATGGTGACTTACTTCATGCAACGTTTACAGAAGCATTATGTTTATCTCAAACCAAAGACATGTATAAATATGCTTTCATATTTTAGATCGCCATTTAAAATAATGTTACTGAGAAATGCTGTGTAAACTATTCTTTTGTATTATTCAAAATTAGTGTTATTAATATAATTTAGTTTAGACTTTATCGGTAAATTACAAAGGTTCGTTTGTTAACAGCTCTTAATTAATATGCATGGGTTACATTACCAATGTGGAGTTAATGGATACGCCATGCAATGTGTGTTTGAAGTTTCTATTTTTTACATAATAAATTTTTTTATAAATATGACGCTACACCCCTTGTTTAAACATCAATTAAACTATACCTATAAAACAAATCTTAAGCCTAATTCACAAATTCACTGGATAATTTGAACTGCCGGTTAGAGAAAATAGAGTCGGTGCCTCTCAAATACATTTGTATGTGTTGAATCGCCTCTTTACTTTACACGTACAGGTACGCACATTTCTAAAAACATGCGTTTAAATTTTAGGTTTTTATTTTTTAAGCTTTTCGTTATTTATAAATATTGGATACCTAAGTCTTAATTTCTTTTAGCTATTCGATTATTGGTTCCCGGACACCAAGTTTAGTATTTATGTCTACATGTTATTTATAATGACACCTACATTGCTTATTGGCCAGATAAGAGAACTGAAACATTTAGTACCACTTTCGTTCGTTGCAAATATTTTCATGGTTATATCTTTTTCAATTACGTTGTACTATATATTCACCGAAATACCTGATCCAAGTTCAAGAAGTATGTTTACGCAATTTAGTACATTGCCCATGTTTTTCAGTACTGTAATTTTTGCAATGGAAGGTATTACTATTGTCTTACCGATAGAAAACACTATGTTAAAACCAGAACAATTTCTTGGATGCCCTGGTGTTTTAAAGACAGCAATGACAATAGTGGTAACTCTATATACAGTAATTGGATTCTTCGGCTATGTGAAGTATGGTGATAATACTAAAGGTAGTGTTACTTTAAACCTTCCGGTCCATGAAATGTAAGTAGAATAAAATAAATCTTGTTGCTTGTAAAAAAATCTTACTTTTAGACCAGCACAATTAGTAAAACTTCTAATTGCCCTATCAGTATTCTTCTCATATTTTCTGCAAATGTTTGTTCCAGTAGATATAATATGGAAACAATGTATGGAACCAAGGATCGATGGAGTAGTAAGACAACATATTGGGCAAATTGTACTTAGAAGTGCCTTTGTGATTTTAACAGTAGGATTTGCAGCTGCAGTTCCAGATTTAGGACCCATTATTGGTTTAGTGGGTGCAATTTGTAGCTCTACACTAGGACTATTAATCCCTGCTGTTATTCAAACAATTTTGCTATGGGATGGAGAATTGGGTGCTTTTAGATGGAGGCTTATAGTAAATATATTTCTTGGAGCATTCTCTATATTCGCCTTTGTTACCGGTACAACACAAAGTATAAGCGAAATAATTGGATAAACTGTGTATATTAGTTAGAAAAATATTACTAGGTTAATGTAAGGTTGCATAAATTCATTTTTTAATTTATGTATTATTGTTAGATATATTAAGTAGATTACAATGTGATAACTCATATAATCAGAGGTCTCAAACAGAAATACCTTCAAACTATCTCAGTGTGATAAATTGTTAACTAGTTTTTCACTTAGTTTAATTAACTTATTGTGATATAATATATGTGACAACATTTATATAAGTATTTAAGATATTAATATATATATAATAATTAAATTGAATAAGATACACATGGCTGGCTGTACTGAGAGGAATACCTAAAATGCTATCTAAATTCAATCTCCGTCGTATAAGCAATGCAGTACCACCGCATACGGTATAGCGGTTATAGTTTGTTTGGCAATATTTAATAAAATATTCTAAACTTACAGCCAAACAAAAATTATTTAAGTTCATGATAATCATACGGAAGAATTTTGTTATCAAATGATAATAAACACAATGTTTGTGATACTCATTTTACGACAGTAAATACTTTCATTACTTATGGTTAAGTACGAAATTTATTGCAACCCTCAAAACAACCTTTAAAAAATATGAATTAGGCAGAAAACAGCTTGGAAGATCGAGCAGTGTGCTCGATCAGTCTACACTACATTGACTTTTTGAAGCTTTACAGCTTTGATTGAAGTATTGGTAAGATAAATATTGACCATTATAAAATTCGTACCCACAAAGGTTCTCACCCATAAATGGCTAAGGTCAAACCATCTGGCGATGAGAACCGTGAATAAATATTCACGTAATATTTTGAATAAAAAAGAGATTAATAAAGTTATATATTTTGACCGTGAGATATCATTATTATTATTATTATTATTATTGGCTCGACTCTCGAGCTGTCCGGACGTGAATTAAGTCGCTCTATAAAATATTTATAAACTTAGTGAATAAGTGCGATTAGTAGACAGAAGACTGAACAAAAGTGATACCATATGATTACTCTTTCTAAATAGTATCTGCATTTTGATTAAAATTAAATACTCTGATAATGAAGTGCGATAAGTGTGAAATAGCATTAAATCCAGATGGTAATTATGTTACTTGTAATACTTGTAAAAGCAAACTGCATTATTCGTGCTCGGGATTATCGGAATCGACATATTCGCGTATGTCGACAACAAAAAAAGAGGCCTGGAAATGCGTAGAGTGTAGAAGTGAAAATCTAAGTCAGAGATCGGAATCTTCCACGCCTGCAGGTGATGAAGATATCAAGCATATGTTTAATGTAATTTCGAACAAACTTGATAAATACCAACAGGCTGTAGACGAGATAAAGAATGATATAAAAGCATTATCAAATTTTTATGATGATCTAAAACACGAAGTAATTCAACTACGTAACGCAAACAAGGAACTGACTAAAGACGTGCGTACTTTACTCGAAGAAAATAAGGCGAAGGATACAAAAATCCTGGAACTTGAGGGCAAATTAAATGCAATTGAACAACGTGGAAGAAACGTTAACTTTGAAATTCACGGTTTGGAAACCACTGCGGAAGAAAAGCAGGACGGATTTTTAAAACAAGTAGTTAAAAAATTAGTACACCACTTTCAGATAAATATGGATCCAAATGATATACAGATCGTACATCGGCTTCCGAAAAGGAAACCAGAGGCTATTCCAATTGTAATTGTTAGATGCACTTCCCAAGTATTTAGGGATAACGTAATTAGCAAAAAAAGACAGGTAGTCAAAAATAGTGATTTGTTAAATAATGCAAGCGACCGAAAAATTTTTATTAATGAAAATTTAACAGCATACAATAAATCACTACTATGGAATGCAAAGCAGAAAGCCAAGGAACTCCGATGGACTTTTGTATGGGTGAAAAACGGTAGAATATACGCAAAAAAATCAAACGAAGAACCAAGCGTAATACGTATAGAAACCGAAAGGGATTTACTTAGAATACGTTAAGATTACTACTATTACAACATTACAGTTATTTATAGGTAATTTAAAGTTAAGAGAACAGTTTTATTTTAATTTTGATGGTTACTTTGATAGAAAGGTATTTTAAGTTTAGTTTTGATATTTATTCTGAATAAAATAATAAATTTAAAGTCACAATACAAAATGCTAGACGAAGACGATTATACGAGAATTGAGAGTAAAGTTCAATTTTATACGTTTGGTAATATTGAGGAGTATAAAGATCTAATTCAGACGCATAACTTAGAGGATAGTTTTAACATATTCTGCCTAAACATCAACGGAATCAAAAGCCATTTTGATCAATTACTATTATACTTGTCAAATGTCAAAATTGAAATTTTAGCTTTAATGGAAGTATCAATACAAAATCATGAGTTAGATATATATCAAATTGAAGGCTATAACATGCACGTTAAGTTAAGATCTCAAAGAAAAGGAGGGGGAATAATAGTTTATATCCGAGACAATCTCAAATTAACAGAAACTATATATAAGTCGGCATCATATGAAAACATACAAGGCAAATTAAATTTTCAAGGAAAAGAAATAGAGCTTATTGTGGTATATAGACCTCCAAACTATAATGTAAAAGATTTCATTGGTGAATTAAAAATCAAATAAAGAAATGCCAAAAAATAAAAATGTTATATTTGGAGGAGACATAAATTTAGATACGGAAAGTGAGAAACTGTCGAAAACGATAAATGAGTATGAAGTATTATTAAGTGGTAATGGTTTTTAAATGTATAAAGGATTATACCAGACAAGAAATTTACAATAACAGACTTGTGTCTTCTTGCCTTGACCATTTATATGTGAGGGTGAATTTAGAATAATATACTCGGCAATTATACAAGCAAAAATATCAGATCATTACATCATCTCAGTAAATCTAGTAGTGCATAATAAAAGTAATAAGATCAATAAAATAGAACCAAAAATCACACTAAGTGAACAGTTAGTTAAATTCCATTTAGCCAATATAAAGTTTAAAAAAATAGAAAAAATAAATAACCCTCAGAAACTATATAATAGTATTACACAAACATTTATCCAGGTATATAAAAACTCGGAAATTTATAATGCAACGAAGACAATAAAAATTCAAATTCTACATTTAAAAACCTTGGATGACCGCAGATTTACAGTCGTTGATGAAAAAAGGGATAGCATGTTTAGAAAATGGAAACGCTCGAGGATGCAGAATGATCTAAATGAATATAAAAAATTTAGAAATTATTTAAACTCAAAAATTAAAAAGGATAAAGTACAATACTACACTAACAAGTTCAAGGAAGTACAAAACAATACAAAAGAAATGTGGAAACTAATCAATCAGATAACAAATCCCAAAGACAAACCAAATATCGATCAATTAGTCAAGCAACATTTTCCAATACAAAGTGATAAAAAACTAGCAAATCAATTTGCGGAAACATTCTTTCAAAACGCCTGCTCGCTAAAACACAAATGCCACGTGCAGTTACTTAGAAATCAATAAAAATATTAATAAAGTTAGTACCTTTTACCTACAGGAAGTAGCATTAGAATTTGTTAATAAGGAAATTCAAAATTGAACCCTAAAAGTCACCCGGAGCGGATAGCATAAGAGCAAGGGACATACAGTTTTAACAAATAATAATATAAACCTCATAATTCAAAATTTAATAAATACAATTATTAAAACAAAAAAAGTACCAGACAAAATGAAAACGGCCATAGTAAGACCTATACATAAAAACGGCAGCTATACAAACCTATCAAATTATAGACCGATCTCCATACTACCAGTAATTGAAAAATATTTGAAAAACATGTTTCGGAAAAATTGTACAACTTTATTCAAGAAAATAGTATAATAAATAATGTGCAATATGGATTTATAAAGGGACGGGGCATAAATAACCTGCTGACAAAGTTTTCGAACATAGTATACCAATATTTAGCACACAACATTCACGTAATATGTTTGTTTGTTGATTTCACCAAAGCTTTTGAAACAATTAATCATGAAAACCTAATAGCCAAAATGAATGACTTAGGGTTTCATGGACCACCATTGGAACTATTCAAGAATTACCTCGAGAGACGAAAATTTGTGGTAAAGATAAATAACACAGTAAGCCAAGAAAAATCTTTAGATGTAGGCGTGCCACAAGGTTCAGTCCTTGGTCCTTTATTATTTACATTATACATAAATGATTTACCTAATGTAATTAAAAATTGCACTGTATTTATGTTTGCGGACGATATTCTCTTAATGTCGCATCATAAATCATTTACTATAGCGGAACAAATGTTACAAGAGGACACTAATCAACTTGCTAAATGGTCGCACGATAATTCACTAATTATAAATCCCGATAAAACCAAAACACTATATATTTCAACCCCTTATAGAGATACAAAAAAAGACCCAGTAATAAAAATACACTCCTGCAAATGCTTTCAAGCAAAAGAAAAGGGACTGGAAATGTGCCAATCATTATGTAAGGTGGTGATGAACTGTACGGAATATAAGTATTTGGGTATTACCGTGGACAATTACTTTCGGTGGGATATTCACATTAAAAAGGTATGTAATAGGCTATTGGCCATCTTGGTAAAGTTTTATTATCTATCTGACATGTTACCACCTCGTATGAGGAAAATAATATACACGGCGTTAGTAGAATCTGTGATAAGATATGGATTGACAGCTTGGGGAAATGCAAATGATATTCACTTGAATAAAATCAAAATAATCCAAAAAATTCTTAAAGCTGCTGGATAAAGAAAACTGGAATTCTACTTTCCAAGAAAAATTAATCAACAACAATCTGTTAACAGTAAAAGGAATATTCAAATACAACATGATAATCGACAATTTTTTTAAAGAGGAATATCTAAGTATTGACGAAAATAAGTACCACTTAAGAGAAGTTAAATACAGAGTTCCATTTGTAGCAAATAATTATGGTAAAAAATGTCTAAATTACACTGTACCAACCTTGTTTAATGAGCTGCCACAAGAATGCAGACAATATATTAATATGAAAACTTTAAAGGCTAACATAAAATTATATTTAAACACACAAACTAATTAAAGCACCAAAACCGCACAAAAGAAATAAATGCAGAGTTATGCTAAAACGTACACGTTAATGAAAGAGAGTAGAGCCAAAAGAAACTTAAATAGATCACACATTAATTTTCTCTTTATAAATTCCGTAATAAGTTTAGGGCGCTGAAAATTAACTATGTAAATAAATGTACATATAGCATAGAAAAATATACAAAATTCAATATATATAGTTTATACAATTCCTACACATAATATTGCGATACTTAGTTTTTAGTGATAAAATTTGTTTAGTATATATTTATAAAAAATTGTTTATATTTTTAGGCGTCAAACAAAATATTGTAGATAATTTATTATATAGCGCTAAATTACGGGAACCAAGAAGTAGAATAACATCATGTCAAGCAACCTCATAGGTTAGCTTATGATGTATATGCAATTGTGTTATAAAATATGAATAAAAGTTTATTGAATTGAATTGAATTGAATTATTATTATTATTATTATTATTATTTATTGGCTCAACTCTCGAGCTGTTCGGACGTAGTTTATGCGACGCTCCGTATTAATTACGATTGCAATAAAACGAAATTATTGTACAAGTGTTAGTGATTGTAGTGGTATGATATCTCTCTTTAAATAATAAACTGCATTAAAATTGATGATAAAATATCAATAATGAAGTGCGATATCTGTGATTGTGATTTACCAAAAGATGGAAACTATGTAGAATGCAAGTTTTGTAATAAAGGACTACATTACGCGTGTTCGGGTTTATCGGAAAGGACTTACATGCGTATGTCTTCGGTAAAAAAGGATGCATGGAAATGTATTGAATGTAGGAAAGAAGATTACACACAAAATCGGAAACATCTGTTGGAGTAGAGGACGAGGATATCAAACAAATGCTTAGCGTAATTTCAAGGAAACTTGATAAAAACGAACAGAACGTGGATGGAATCAAAAACGATTTAAAAGCATTATCGCTATTCTACGATGACATTAAACAAGAGGTCATTGAGCTCCGGAATACAAATAAAGCACTTGCGAAAGATGTTCGTTCGTTAATCGAAGATAATAAAGTTAAGGAGACAAAATTATGGAACTAGAAACTAAGATTAATGTAATTGAGCAACGTGGCCGTAACGTGAATTTTGAAATTCACGGGTTGGAAATAACTACGAATGAAAAACAGGCAGAATTTTTACGAGAAACGATAGACAAATTAGTAGTCAAATTACAAGTTAACTTGGAGCCGAACGATATAGAAGTGGTACATCGACTTCCTAAAAAGACCCGATGCAATCCCAGCTGTTATTGTAAGATGCCGCTCACAAGTTGTCAGAGATAGAATAATGAGTAAGAAGAAATCAATCGTAAAAAATGAGGATATTCTACAGAACAAAAGTGACCGTCAATTGTACTTGTATGAAAATCTAACTTCATTTAACAAAGCTCTTCTATGGCGTACTAAGCAGAAAGCGAGAGAACTGGAGTGGAAATTCGTTTGGGTAAAAGAAGGTAGGATATTCAGTAGGAAATCAGGCGGTGAGTCAAACGTTGTACGTATTGAAAACGAAAAAGACCTGCTACGAATGCGTTAAAAAATAAATAAACAGTTTATATATTTTGAGGTTATTTAGAATAAGTTTGATTTTGAAATATTGAATACAGAAAAAAATTTTTTTTTAAAAAATGGCATACAAAAACCAACACTTTAACAACTTTGAATTTTATACAGTTGGGGATATCGCCGATTATAAAGTGATAGAAGTAAATAAAATTACCAGTCCTTGAGCCTAATATGCTTAAATATAAATGGTATAAAGAGTCACTTTGACGAGCTTCTTATATATATATCTAAAATTAAAATTGATATCTTAGTTTTATCTGAAGTTAAGATAAAGCAATATGAATTAGAGAATTTCAGTTAAACGGCTTTAAAATGTATTCTAAACTTAGATTAAATAGAAAAGGGGTGGTATTATATTGTACATACGGAATAATCTAGACTTTACAGAAAAGTCATATCAAACACACACATATGAAAACATTCAAGGAACAATTTGCTTTCACGGAAAAAATATAGAAATTATAACTGTATATAGACCACCAAATCAAAATGTTACCGAATTTACTGAGGAATTACATAATCAAATACAACAATGTCAAGAATTAAACATTATTATCGGAGGAGATACAAACATTGATATAGAACGCGAAAAGACCAATAAAACTATAACCGATTATGAAATAGTATTAAACAGTAAAGGCTTTTTTAGATGTATTATGGATTATACTCGGCAGGAAATATTTAATGGCAGGCTAGTGTCCTCATGTATAGATCATTTGTACGTGCGTGGTGTATATCATAAAATTGTTTCAGCAGTGCTGCAAACCAAAATATCTGACCACTACATGATTTCGATTCAATTAATAATAGAAAATAATGCAAAGGCTGCAACATATCAGGAAAAGCACCAATATAAAATAAATGAAAAGCTTCTAAAACAATACCTCAGTAATATTGATTTTGATAAACTAAATAAAATAAATGATGCAAACAAATTATATGATAACATTGTAAAAGTATACAAAAATGTATACAAAAAAGCGGAAACTATTGATATAGAAAAAAAGGCATACCACGAAACCACAAAATTTAGAAAACCTTGGATGACAAAAGAATTATTAACTTTAATAAGAAAACGGGATGATATGTTTAGAAAATGGAAAAATTTCAAAACGGATAAGGATTTAAGAGAGTATAGACAGTTCAGAAACTGGTTAAATTCAACAATTATAAAGAAAAAGAAAATGTATTACATCGACCAATTTAGTTACTTAAACAAGAATACAAAAGAAATATGGAACACAGTAAATCAATTAATAACGTCAAAAAAAAAGATGAATATAGATCAAGTTATAAATCACCACCTATCAAATCATGATTATAAATCCGTAGCAAATGAGTTTGCAGAAACCTTTTTTAACAATGTAAACTCCTTAAAGCATAAATGTGAACTTAGCTTAATAAATTGTGAAGTAAAACGTACTAATGAAAAAAGTTCATTTTATATACCTAAAGTTAGTCAAGCTTTTGTTATTAAAGAAATAAAGAAACTAAAGAAATGTAAGTCTCCTGGCGTTGATTCTATACGTGGAGGGGACGTACTTTTTTTAAAAGAAACTATGACATTTCTGATTCAAAATTAATCAATCTTATGATTAAAAATGCGGTAGTGCCAGATCAATTAAAAATAGCTATGGTTAGACCGGTACACAAAAGCGGAAGCTATACAAATTTTCAAATTACAGACCAATATCTTTACTTCCAGTAATTGAAAAATCTTTGAAAGGCATATTGCAGATAAACTTAGAAACTTTATTCATGATAATAGTTTAATAAATAGCCAACAATACGGATTCATAAAAGGCCGCGGAACAAAAGCGTTACTAACAAATTTTGCAAACACAATTAATCAAAATTTAGCGAACAACATACATGTATTATGCCTGTTTATCGACTTTTCGAAAGCGTTTGAAACCATCAGCCATACGATTTTGATTGAAAAATTCAGAGGTTGGGTATACATGGACCACCGTTACAACTATTTAAAAGTTATCTGAAACACCGAAAATTTATTGTAAAAATTAATAATGAATTAAGTGATGAAAAAGTACTTGATATTGGAGTACCACAAGGCTCTGTTCTAGGTCCCTTGCTATTTGTAATGTACATAAACGACCTACCAGATGTTCTATGTCACTCCAAAGTATATATGTTTGCGGATGATGTACTTCTTATTTCGTGCCATAAGTCGATTAATACTGCAACATATAATTTGCAGAATGATGCAAATAATGTTGCAAAATGGGCACATGATAACTTCCTGGTAATGAATCCTGAAAAAACCAAGACCATGCATATAACGACACCTCACATGAAAAACTTTATGCAACCAAAAATCATCATTCATTCGTGTAAATGTTTTAGAATGATGGCTAGGAACAGGAACATGTGTCACACAACATGCAAAATTCTTAAAACATGCACAGAATACAAATATCTTGGCATTACAGTTGACAATCACTTTCGGTGGGATGTACATATAAAAAATGTATGTAAAAAACTGATGGCTGTATTAGTCAAATTATATTATGTAGCAGATAAGTTGCCTCTGTATGCTAATAAAATGGTATACGGAGCATTAGCAGAATCTGTAATAAGATACGGATTAGAAGCGTGGGGATGTGCTAACGATAATTACTTGAATCGAATTACAACAATACAAAAAAAGCTATTAAAGCTTGTTGATAAAGACAAAAATAAACGAACATTTCAAGAAACACTAAAAGAATATAAATTATTAACAGCTAAAGGAATATTTAATTATAATATAATAATAAACAACTATTCCAGCGACAAGTACCTAAGGAAGGACGTAAAAACTTACCAACTAAGAGAAGTTAAATATGAAGTACCCTTTGAAAATAATTCATACGGTCAAAAATGTCTTCGATGGTTAGTACCAAAATTATTTAATGAACTTCCAAACGAATGTCTACAGTATAAGAACAGCAAAGAATTAAAAACGCTATAAAGAATTACCTGAGTTCAAAGTAAAACATTATAGTTTAGCAAAATAGAAAAAGGAAAAAGAAGATATTACATAATAATAATAATAATAAAGAAAAACTAATTTAAATAGAATAAAGTAAAATAAATTAAAATAAGATAAAACAGATCTCTGAAACTAGTCACTTAAACCAACCAATTGCAACTTCATTAATAAGAAATCAAATCTAAATGCAGACACAAATTAAGTAACTTATTAAGAGAGTAAAGCCAATAACAATTGTATTAATTTATATGTAGTTACCTTAAGAATATTCCTGTGTTACACTTTTGCTGTATATAAGTACACAGCTATAATTTTTTGTTTTGTTATTTGTTTTTTGTTTAAGAAATTATTTTGGTTTAATAAATATTGTAAATATTATAGAAAAACAAGAAATGCAACAGGAAAAAAGTATGTAAAAAAAAATACTCCATGTCAAGCAACTGAAAAAAAAAAGGTTAGCTTATGGTGTATGAAAATGTATTAAAAAAAAAAAAAAAAAAAAATATGAATAAAGGTATTGTATTATTATTATTATTATTATTATTATTATTATTATTATTATTATTATTATTATTATTATTATTATTATTATTATTATTATTATTATTATTATTATTTACTTGGTAAAAACTTATATATCGCGGAAACGGAATATCAAATTTTATTAACATCAAGCGGTTTATATAAATGCATTTTGGACTATACACGTCAAGAATTGTTTGGTGTGGAAATTGGTAGCCTCTTGTATTGATC